>JAUIMM010000052.1:33915000-35115000 GCA_031769625.1 Taudactylus pleione
AACACTTTTTACTACACCCCTTGTGCACAGTACCCACTGAGATGTTCAGTTCGTCAGCAATATCACTAACTCAAATGCGTAGTTCTCCTGAATCAGACCTTCAATGCACCACAAATTGTCATCTGTGGTGGACGTGCTTGGCCGGCCGGATCGCTGCTCATCTTGAAAGTCTATCCTGCCGTTATGAAAGGCAGTGCACCAAACCCAAACTTGTTTCCATGACATGACGTTATCACCGTACACCTTGACAAGTTGGCGATGAATTCAATCTGCTGATTTGCCCATTTTATGCAAAAATCTGATCACACAACGCACATCAATGCTTGACCATGTTGGCGCCAGCCCCGCTATCTTGCACCTGATGTTGGGAGCGAATGACTGATATGAGGCTCAGTCTAATGGCCGAGATCTCCCTGCTCTGGCCTGGTGGGAAATTAGAATGAAACAGAGAACATTACACGTGTAAGAGATCTTTTTACCTTACTTATTGATTCACCCTCTTGGAACGTAATAAAAAAAATGGCGCATTTTCCCATTTTTACAGATTCGTCAGATCCTCGATCTGGTGGAGAGTAAAGGAGAGGAGGTAGCTGAGTGTTTCATATATATTCTGCAGAAAGTGCCTGAAGCTTATTTTGATCTGAACTCTTGGCTAAAAGATATTGATTTTCAAGCTTCAGAACAAGTGAATAGTTTACATATTACAAACAATGACGCTGGTATGTATAACTTATTATTTAAGTTTCTTATATGTACTGCATGCTTCATAGGACCCTAAAACTGGACTCTGATTTATTATTATTTGTTTTAATCAAATCAGTTCAACAAAGTTGTACAAGAAAGAAATTAGTTGCAGTTTGTTTGCTTTTATATTGTTATAATTTTTTACTGACAAAGGAATGTATTAACCAGTTTTAAGTATAATCTCAGTATGACATTGTGAAGGTCTAGTTCATTGTTACACATTGTTAATTCACTGTTTTAATGCACTGCTAGAATGAATTGGCATTTACAGCACAATGGCAGGTAAATGCCATGATATGAGGTGGGGAATGGAG
This sequence comes from Taudactylus pleione, assembly GCA_031769625.1. Classification (NCBI taxonomy): domain Eukaryota; kingdom Metazoa; phylum Chordata; class Amphibia; order Anura; family Myobatrachidae; genus Taudactylus; species Taudactylus pleione. Next base: position 33,916,059 of record JAUIMM010000052.1, read on the forward strand.
ACGAGCATTAAGTCACGAATTACATGTTCAAGAAGCAGGGTCCCTATTTCAGTGACACCAGTATTTTGTACCTGTGATTCACTGACGATTCACCGGGTTGCTAGCTGTTGTGTCTGGGCATTGCAGGCATTCTTTTTATTTTTCTCCTCTGTCTTCCCCCACCTTTCCGTCTCCCTCCCCATTTATATCTCGCATCTCAGTCTCTGTCTCTCTTTCATCTCTGCCCTATCTGTCGCTCTCTCATTCTTCTTCTCTCTCTTCCCCCCATCTCTGTCCCTACTGACCCCTCCACCCCCCCACTTGTGCCACTTGTGCACTGTTTTCACGTACTAACGGGGGAACAGTCCAGTGCATCTAAATAGCGCTGGGGAGAAGTAAAGCTGTATGTCCAGGAGTCTGTGGGAAGTTAGTGGGTTAGGGCCTCCCTCCACAGACATTGGGGTCTATTTACTAAGCCTTGGATGGAAATAAAGTGAACGGAGTTAAAGTCCCAACCAATCAGCTCCTAACTGTTATGTAACAAACACAGCTTGTGACATGGCAGTTAGTAGCTGATTGGTTGGGACTTTTGGGTCTGTTCACTAAGCCTTGGAGAGTGATTAAGTGGGCGGAGATAAAGTACCAACCAGTCAGCTCCTAACACTCACTCTACAGGCTGTGTTTGAAAAATTACAGTTGGGAGCTGATTGGTTGGTACTTTATCTCTCTCCAAAGCTTAGTGAATAGACCCTTTTATCTCCGTTCACTTTATCTCCCTCCAAGACTTAGTAAATAGACCCCATTGTTGCTGATACAGGAACATTTCTGTTTAAATGATGGTGTTTGTTATCTATAGATTTGTTAAATAAATGTATCTATAGTTTTTTATGTTGAAATTCCAGCAAGCATGTCATATAATGTATAATGTAGCTTCCATAACTGTAGTCAATGGGCCTGATTCAGCAAGGAACGCAGTTGCTTATACGCACGCAATCGGCTGATTAATTTGCACTGCGCATGCATATGCATCACAGTGCGCGTGCGTGAACCAGACGCTGCGGTCAGCACTGCGATCGCAGAGGCTACGCAGACCCATGGCAGAGTGATTGACAGGAAGTGCCGTTTGTGGGTGGTGACGGGGGGGTAGTGAGGTGAACGCAGGCGTGCCAGTGCATTTCAACGGCGTTGCATGGGCGTGCATAAGTTAGCCACTTTCATACCAGACGCAGCCTGAGGACTCATTACGTGCGTTAAAGTAAGCAATTCCTGAGTGAGGTCTGACCTGCCTTAACTGTGTGTATGGGTCCGAAGTTACTCGATGGTACCTATTGATTAGCTATGTTGTCAAAGTATACGGATGTGAGTAAGGGGAAGTGGGCGTCTTTATGTTAGGCTGCGATCGCAATGCGAATGCAAACATTTACATACCACCATATGAACAAAGATGAAAGGAGGTGCACAATAGTGAAGTATATAAAAGTAATAAACTTTACTAAAACTTATTAAAAACACTCACATAGGCAACGTGTGATACATTGCAATATCACAAATCAAGCATTGCCGGACTTTTCGCCGTCATCGCTGGATTCCAGGTCGAAAAAGTATCGTGCTCGTCCCCGCGATTACCCGTATTCAATTTGAAATCAGCAAAAACGGGACCCAGCGAAAAGTAAATCAGCGAAAAGTCCTGTCAGTTTTGGGGCAATCAGCCTGACAAACCCCAATAGATGCTCTGATATGGGGGTTCACTATGGGTACCCCCGAATATCCCTTCTAAAGGTATTTGGGGTCTTTAAATGGTCTCAATAGGTGCTATTTAGCACCTTTGGTGAAGTGGCAAAGACTAGCATTTAGCAACTTTATTTTGGAAAAACAAGTAGTCCCATCAAATTTGGGGTACAGTACTTGAAAATGGGTATTAGCATATTTTAAAGTGGCTAATGTGAATTTTAAAAAATCATGAAAAATCCACCTGCCACAACCACCTGCAATAAAAAAAAAACACCTTGGGCATACTTGGAGACCACCCCTGAGTCTATTTCGCTAGTTTAGAAGTTTGTCCCCCATTTTTTTTTTTCGTCCCCAAAATGAAAGTACCTTTTTTGGGGTGTCCTGTTGTACATTTTAAAAATATTTTGACACAGAATACCATTGGGGGACTGTCCAAGGTGTGCAGGGTGGTTTTTGGAAGTCTGCACCCCAAAACCCCAATTCTGCACTTCTTCTCGCCACCTATTCATAGGTGATACTTTTTCGCTGGTCCCAATGCATTCACTTTTCGCACCGGCGAAAAGTCGGACAAATTGAATACGGGGATAAGTGAAATCGTCGAAAATTACGTCATCGGCGAAAAAGTATCGCCGATAACGGCTTTTCGCAGCCTAATTGAATATGGTCCTAAGATTCACAACCTTATTGATCACATTTCTCCAAGACCCTAAGGGGTCTATTTACTGAGCTTTGTTAAGAGATATAGTGAACAGAGATAAGGTACCAGCCAATCAGCTCCTAACTGCCATGTCACTGGCTGTGTTTGAAAAATGACAGTTAGGAGCTGATTGGCTGGCACCTTATCACTTTTCACTCGGTCTCCTAACACTGCTTTGTAAATAGACCCCTAATACTTTTTATTCATCAGCTGGGTGGGACAGCTAAGAAATGGACAGATGCATGGTATAAATAAATACTTTTACTGTTAGGGGTTAATTTAGGGTTGAACATATGTCAATAGCATGTGTTTTAGCCATTTCCTTACTATGGACCAATAATGTGTGCATATGTCTCTATAAAAATGTTTGTGTATCATCTCCTTATGGCTGAAGATGTAGCATGGGGCAAGCCTAGGCTGAGCTCAGTAAGGGCATGTCCACGCTAGTGATACACAGATGTGAATGCATTTTCATAGCCGCCTAACTATCAGCAGCACTACTGTACCTAAATGAGTGGCTAATTTCATATTAACCCCTGTAGCTGGTAGTACTTCATTATTAATATTGTGGCTATATTATATAAAGTTATGGCCATATTCTAATTTATCTTTCCATTTGTTCGACTGCAGGAAAGAGATAGCCATTAGCTTTAGGAAAAACAACAGATCTGGAGGCGTTTTTATCTATGAAATGTGACTTTCTGAATTATTAATAACTGTCAAGACACTATTTTCTCTAGTGCATATGACATTTGAGGGAAGGGTACATTTCTGCCAGAACAGGCATACCAGAGTGAATTTTTCTCTACATTCTCTTTTGCACCTCATGTTTTGCCTGCTACCGGAAATTGCAGGAAAGGATCCGTTTTTGCCTGAGCAGGCATCCCTGAATAGTGCCTGGATGGTGAGGTGTCTTCAGCAGTGAATTCTACCTCAGACCATGAGATAAAAAACATGTATTCCACTTACCTGACAGAAATTTTTTATTTTTCTATCGTAAATAACAGTTTAAGTTATAATGGGGGAGAAGTATCAAGCCCTGAAGAGATATAAAGTGGAGAAGTGGCCCATAGCAATTAATCAGCATCTAAATGCCATGTTATAAACTGTCCTAGATAAAAGACAGCTGTTGTGGGTTAAGCCGGGTACACACTAGATGATGTCTAGTGTGTACCGACCTCGCTCAGGACGGGACCCTGCGAGGTACCGGCATCGGCAAGTGCAGAACGACACTGGGGGCCATGTTGTACTTCAGCAGCATAGCCCCCGCTGACGATATCGCTCGTTGGACCTACATGTACGGACATTGTCTGTACACACTGGACGAGGTGGCCCAGCAAAGGGGACGGGGGAAGGGGGTAGGAGATGTGATCAGATGCAGAGAGGTGATGCTGGGTTTCAAAGAGCAGAATGCTACAAGAAAGAATTGCCAGCGGAGTGGGGGAGGCGCCTCTCCAGCCCGGTGCCTCCCTGCAATGCTTACCTGTTGTTAGTTAGTTACAAGTAGCTGTGCTATAATGTTTTAGAACTGTTCTTTGTTGGGATGAATTCATTTTTATTCTTGGTTAAATCTTCAGATATAGATTTATTAAAATTGTTTTGGCGGTGGTTTTAAATGCTGCATATTGCTAGCATTTCTGCCATACAAAGATATGTGATGGTTTAAAAACCCTGTAATCGCATGTGGTTTATGGTAAACTACCATCATCCAAGGATGGGTTCCGCACCTAGAGATGCCTGGGCAATTATAAATTGGATTGGCTCACTGGGGTGTTGGGGAGATCCCTGGAGTGACCCCGCCCCCACACCTGTTTCCCTAAAACCTTGTGGTGCTTTACTCACCTTAGGACCAATCAATTGAGGGTGCTCTTTCTCAGCTCCTCCTGTCGGCTGGTCATTGAGGTCCTGCCCCCCCACAGCAGAGTGAAGAGCTCTGAAGCAATTGGACACATTGGGGGATCCCCTTGTCATCCCATTGGACTAATCCTACACTGTGTGTGGAATAGCAGGAATATAAGACTTCACCACACAACTTTTTGCATGCCTTATAGTTTTCTGACAGTAGTAAACCACCACTTCTGCCTACAGTTTGTTTTGAGTTCTTTATTGATTTGTTGTGGATTGTCACTTAATATGATGTGTTTGGTTCCTAACCTGCATACCCATAATATATAACTTCTTGTTTATTTTTTTCAGTTACTATGTATATCAAGAAGCTCAAACAAGAGTTGTGTAGTGGTTCCAAGTTTGTTAAGTCTTACACCCATAAGGATGAGATGATGCTCCAAGAAACATATGTCACTGGTGTCATGGAGCTGATTAGTGCCAGAAATGAAACCATGGGACGCGTAAAAGATTTACCTTCCTTGTTTGATGACACTGGGGTGATCAATGAAGACGGAGAAACAACTTTCATCTTTGGTGATGCTGGCATGGGAAAAACGCTTTTGATAGAAAAAATGCAAAATATGTGGGCCAAAGGAGAATCCTATTGTGACATTAAATTCTTTTTTAGGTTTCGTTGCCGGACTTTTATCTTTTTTAAAGAGAACACTGATATAACTCTGAAGAACCTAATCTTTAAATACAGTTGCCTTCCGGACCATGATCCAGAAGAAGTATTTAGATTTATTATTAACTTTCCAGAAACTGTATTGCTCACCTTTGATGGCTTTGATGAAATACCTTCCAATTTTGATCTGAACAGTGTTCCGGAGGTGTTGTCACCCTTTGACTCTACCCATCCAGCAGCTTTGCTTATGCACTTATTAAGTGGAAGATTATTGAAAAGGTCAAAGAAAGTTTTAACAGCAAGGACAGGATGTCAGGTCCCTAAAAACTTTGTCCGTAAGAAAATAATGTTGCGTGGCTTCTCTACGGATAACCTAATGAATTATACTAGTTTATTCTTTAAGAAACCCCATGTTCAAAAGCGTGTGTTAAACCACCTCAATGCCAACCACAACTTCAGCAGCTTGTGTTCAATCCCCTTATTTTGCTGGATAATATTTAAGTCCTATGAGCACTTTTACTCTCTGAATGAGAGCCATGAGTTTTCAAGCAGTTCAGTAACGCTTACAGATATCTTTTTACTCATAACTGAAGTTTATTTGAACTTATCTCATAATGGAACCACCAGAACTCAGCTTGAGACATATAAAAAAGGTCAAGACACCTTGCTGTCCATTGGAAAGCTAGCTTACAGTGGGATGGGCAATTCGCGCTTTGTTTTTGACCAAGTCTTCATCACGTCTCTAGAGATCCCTCAGAAAGATCTCCAGTTGGGATTCCTCAGATCAGTGAAAAACAACACTGAATGCGATGACAATGTTTCATTAGAATTTTTTCACGTGACACTTCAGTCTTTCCTTACTGCCTTATTTCTTGTAATCGACAGACAAACAAGCACTAGAGAGCTCCTGAAGTATTTCAACCATTGTGCATACATCCAGCATGAGGGACTACAACCTTCCCTGATGTCATGTGTTTGTGCAAAGAAGCACAACCAGGAGGATCCTTTCACAAGCAACAATCACTTACAGTTCATCAATCTTTTTCTCTGTGGGCTGCTCTCCAAACCAAAACAAGGCCTTCTAAAGACCCTGGTATCCTCTTCAGCTCTGAAACTCAAGAGAAAAGCCCTCAAGCAACAGCTTTACAAGAGCGTAAAATGCCACTTGAAAAACTTGCCCCGTTCACCTTTTATGGGTTATAACCGTGTTCATGCACTGACTAACTTCATCTGGATGGCGAGATGCGTCCTGGAGACTCAGTGTGAGAAAGTGGGGAAACTTGCAGCCAAGGGCATATGTGCAGATTACATTAAGTTAAGTTTCTGTGATGCTTGTTCTTCTGACTGTGGGGCCATCTCCTTTCTGCTGAATCATTATCGGAAACAAATTGCTTTGGATCTGGACAATAACAATATCAATGATTATGGAGTGAAAGAGCTCATACCGTGCTTCAGAAAACTCACTGTGGTTAGGTGAGGACCTTATCATTTGTTTTATTGTTGTTCCAAAATATATTCAGATGCACTGCAACTGCTAGGTGTAAAGCATGGTGCCATACTTATTGCCATAGAACATTGCCATTAGGAAAATCAGGTTATATTATCCACACCACAAATCTGTTCTTTTTTCCCATACAGATGTGTCCTCTTACACCTAGCCTCAACACGCCATGTGGTGCAAGACACCTAGTGCGAGTGAGCAGATAGTTCCCGTGCTACTTGGCGTTTTTTGCACAACTTTTTTTTAAACCAAAAATGCGTCTTAGTTACAAGTGGATGCCGCAAACCGCTTCCTGAGGCTGCACTGAGTAATTTGATACTTGTATATCTGTGTGAGTCTGTATACGAAGCGTAACGGACCTTCATGTGGAAAATAACTGCATCTGCTGCATCGTAGCAGTTCATGTAGAGATTCAGACTCAGTCACACAGAGATATATGTCACATATAAAATTAATCAGTGAAGTCTCAGGATCAGTTTTTCGCAACAAAATCTAATTGTCTAGCAAGCCGAGTCAGATGGGACCTGGCACACCGAGAAGGGCTGTTTGGACACGTCTGCACCATGGGCCTGATTCACTACTGTACGCAACTGCGAATGCGCATGTAATCTGCCGATTATTTCGCACTGCAAATGCGTACGCACAGTAGTGCGCGAGTGTGAACCGACCGCTGCAATGGGGACTGCGATTGCAGCAGTCCCCATCACAGAGTGATTGACAGGAAGTGCCGTTTGTGGGTGGTAGCGGGGGGTGGTTGGGGAAACGCAGGCGTGCCAGTGCGTTCGCATGCCGTTGCAGGGGCGTGCACAAATTATCCACTGCGATGCCATACACAGTCTGAGGTCTCATAGCGTGCATGGAAGTTAGCAATTTCTGAGTAAGGTCTGGGCTTGTGCAAGTGTGTGTATGGGTCCAATGTTACTCGATGTTACCGATTATTTTGCTATGTTACTAAAGTATACGGATGTGAGTAAGGGGAAGTGGGCATCCTTATATTAGGCTGTGATCGCAATGCGAATGCAATCATTTGCATATTACCGCTGATATTAGCAACTGCGTTGCGTGTGTATTAGCAGAATAGCGATCCTTGCTGATTCAGGCACCATGTCTGTTGCAAGAACACATGTCATTCCCAATTAGAGCACACCCTTTTATATGTGGGAATTGGAGATTGCAGACAGCTATGCAGCAGCTACACTGAAGATGTAGTGGATGCAAATCCAGTTTAAAAACAGTATAAACATAATGGTAAAACTCAATTAGAACAAACCTAACAATGGGTTCTTTAAGGGGGTTTTATACCATTGCATGAGGGAATTAGATATTTCGACAACAACAGGCCCAGGAGAAATTTGTATGAGTACCGTAGGTGAGCTTTGTGCCGGAGGGGCACCCACAGAAACATAGGCATCACACCAGTGCAAGAGAAGGTATTATTTGGAGGTTCCCCTACTTTCAAAACATCTCCCAGCTGATCACAATTAAAAGGAGCTTTCCCTCATTAACACATTCCTCTTTTACTGTAGACACCTTTAAGAATATTATAACTCTCAATGCTTCATTGCAATATATATAGGATTATATAAATAAATCACTCATATTCTATATTGCCAAATTTCTAGTAAATTATTCTACAAGGTAATTCATTCAGTTAAATACATAAAAGTCAATATTTTACAATCTGTACTGTTTGCTGAAATTGAGAACATGTCAATGCATATAACGGTGCATTCTAAATTGTGGCTTTCCTCCAGGTCATTCTTATGCATTATACATCCAAGAGTGAGCATTTGGCCAGATCCATATGCTGCATATTCATAACCTCCCCCACTACTGGTGAAAAGACGGTAGTAGCTTCTCTATTTAATATAACCAAAGTTGTTCTGAAAGAAGTTAATGTGCAAGTTTTGCTTTCTCAGTCATCCTTCAGCTTTAGACTCTTTCCATGATGCTCGCTAGGGTCGCAGGCATAAGCTGGGCACTAATCAGCTCTAGCTGTGCCAGCACTGTACTGGTTAGGATAAAAGGAAATGTCCCGTCCGACAGGATAAAGATAAATGACCATCAGTCAGCAAATGGTTTAAAACTTGAAAAAGAAACATATTTTGGTGCAGAGGATAAAAGTGCTTCATCTAGATATCTCCAATCGTTTTCTGTGCACAAAATATGTGCTGCTGTATAATTTTATGTAGCTGGTGCCATAAGCTGTATTGTCAAATCCATTGCTATCAAATACAGCTTTGTGGTTCTATATGTTGTGATTTTATTTTCCTTTATATAAATCTGTACATATGATGTCAGTGTGTCTACGTCAAGTGCGGTAATGCCTTTAGCAGAGAATGGGTTAACAAAGTGGTTCCCAAACTTTTTCAAATCACGGCACCCTAGAGTATCAGCAGTTTCTACTTCAGGGTCCTTAGGGTCCACAGGGATACCTTGGGGTATAGGTGGTTAGGGACTAATCTGGGCACCACGCAGTTAATTTTCAGCCTCTCAGGATGCACTGGGTTCCCTTCCTATACCCCGCCCCCCAGCCAAGGCACTTTCAGTTTCGTCGGTGCCCGGCCGGAGTTGGGTGTTCCATGCAAGGGGGGCTGATAGCACCAGAAGATTCTTCAAGAGCGGTGATGTGGACAGTCCAGCGGACGTCCACATCACCGCTCCGTCACCCCGCCAGCACCGAGACCCCAGTACTGATCTGGGGATCTTGGCGGGCCTCTGGGGTCTTCACTAGCAGGGACCCTGGAGGATCCCTGACTGTGTGCCGGGCGTACGGGGATATGGTAAGTAGCGGACGCCCGCCATTACACAGTCTTCTTTTCTTCCTCAGGGCTGGGGGCTCCCTGTGTAAGTGGCTGGTAGTGGAGCCAGGCACTGAGTCCTGCGCTGCCACTAGACCACCAGGGACAGAGGGACCGGAGCTTGCAGCGGTACCGCTCCGGTGTCCCTGGGGTTTATAGCAGGCTAGGGGGGACGCCTTTCCTGATCACAGCCGGCTCTTACCCCGCTGCTTAGCACGCCTTCCGGGCGCGCTGTTGATCTCCTCCCCTGGCTCCTCCTTACTGCAGGGCTCCGGCGGCCATTTTGGATGACTAAGGCAGCGCAGTCAGCGGTGGAAGAACCGGGTCCCCCTCTACATACCTCTCCCCCCAAGCGGTGAGGTACATGTGGTTAGCACTTGTCCTACCAGGTACAGAGCCTGTGTAGTAGACAATAAGCTCCATTAGAGCACTGCTCTGCATTGTAAGTGACTTATGCTGTGCTGTCTGCCTGTGTAGTCTTTTCTCACTGTCAGCCATTTTTAACTATCCCTGTTTTTCTCATTGCTAGACCCTTACAGTACAGGTGCTATTTGGGGTGGGTTATTTTGTGTCACAGATAGTTTCTCTGTGCCTGAGTGTCACATACCTTGTGTCTGCTACCATGAAGATTCTGGATATCTCTGATTCTGAACTTCCTCCGAAGGAAGTGGAGGCTAAATCGTCTATATATACCCCAGGCCTCATATGGGCGGTCCGTGAGGTCATGGTCATTGAAGACAAGGATTTGACTGAGAATAAGCCTACATATGCTTATTTTAAGAATGTTGAAAGCACTAATGCCGTGTTTCCTAGCCAGTTAGTAGATCATTTGGAGGAGGCATGGAAGTCCCTGGGAAGCTATTTCAGCCTCAACGATGTTTGGCTTATCCCTACCCTTTTGCAGAGAATTATTTTTCAAAGTGGGAATCTCTTCCTCAGGTGGATTCTCACGTGACACGCCTAGTGAAGAGTGCGACCCTGCCTATGCCGTCCATGTCCTCTCTGAAAGATGCTACGGACCGCAAGGTGGAGGTATGTCTGAAGTCCATTTACTCTCTCACTGGAGGGGCCGCCAGACCTGCTATGGCTGTATGCTGGGTGGCCAGAGCCATGGAAATATGGGCTAATGCCTTGGAAGCATCATTATCTTCTGGGGCTACCAGTGAGGAAATTGTGCTGGTAGGCAATCTCCGGGATTCAGCTGCTTACATAAATGAGGCAGCGTTGGATGTTAGCCTACTTACTTCAAGGATTTCTACGGCGGCGATTTCAGCTCACCGTTCCTTGTGGCTACGCTCTTGGAGGGCGGATGCAGATTCCGAGAAGGGCTTGGAATGTTTACCGTATAATGGTTAGGTCCTATTTGGTCCTGCTTTGGACATGATTGTGGATACACTGGCGGCAGCAAAATCTGTGTGTCTGCCTTCTGCTCCGGCTCCATCAGGGTCTGGGTCTTTGTCCTTTCGGTCCTATCGACCTCAGGGTAAGCCAAAAGTGCAGTCCTTTCTGAGACCATCAGGAGCCAAGAAGACTACCAAGCCCAGGAAATAGGCTTGGAGCACCAGACGCCCAGCCACCAAGCCCGACGACAAACCCTCTGCCTGACAGGATGGGTCTCCCCTTGGGGGACCCCAAGGTGGGAGGCCGACTTCTTCAGTTCGCCCAGTGCTGGTGCCAGAGCACCACAGACACTTGGGTAAGGGAAGTGGTCTCTCACGGGTATGCCCTCTCCTTCCGCAGAAGGCCTCCCCATCAGTTCTTTACCACAGACCTTCATTCAAATCAGGTGAAGGCTCTGGAGGTTCAGGGTTATAGTGCCGGTCCCGTTACCCCAACAGGGGACGGGTTATTACTCCAACCTCTTTCTGGTGCAAAAACCAAATGGATCGTACCGGCCTAGGCTCAACCTAAAGTCCTTAAACAAATTTTTGAGGGTACCTCCGTTCAGAATGGAAACACTGCGTTCCATTATTTTGGCTATGGAACCTGGGAATTTTTATGGTGTCTCTGGATATTCAGGATGCCTACCTGCATATCCCGATAGCTACATCTCATCAGCGTTTCCTCGGGTTTGCAGTAGCTAACCAGCATTATCAGTTTCAGGCACTACCGTATGGCCTATACCGTATACCAAAGTCATGGCAGTTATGGCGGCACATTTGCGGCTGCAGGGCGTCCGCCTAATACCCTACCTGGACAACCTACTACTGTTAGCAGGGTCTCCAGAGGTACTTCACCACCATCTGCAACTAACGATATCTTTGTTGCAAACTCATGGCTGGCTGATAAATTGAAGAAGTCGTCCCTAAGTCCTTTTCGGAGGATCCTCCATCTCGGGGCACTGTTGAACTCTCAACAGCAGATCTGTTGACAGACAAGTCTTGGTGTTGCAGACGAGGTTTTGCAATTGTCTGCGAGATCGCTGATTGTCCATCCACTCTGCAATGAGGTTACTGGGGTCCATGGTGTCGATGTTGGACATGGTGGAGTATGCCCAGTTCCACTCGAGGCCTCTGCAGAAGTTAATCCTCTCCAGATGGGATGGGTTGCCCCATTGGCTAAAGACTCAGATGATAGTGCTTTTTCCGGAGGTACGTTTGTCTCTGGCCTGGTGGCTACAGACGTCTCATCTCAACAAGGGACGCCCCCTCTGGATTTCGGATTGGGTCCTTCTGACGACGGACGCCTGTCTACTGGGGTGGGGCGCTGTGACAGGTCCACACGTGTTTCAAGGCCGGTGGACAGTGGCGGAGTCTGCTCTTTCAATCAACATATTGGAACTACGAGCAGTTTTCAGAGCTCTACAGCAAGCAAGGCTCTTTCTTCTCGGGAAACCTGTGCAGATTCAGTCAGACAATGCCACGACGGTGGCTTACATAAATCATCAAGGAGGAACTCGAAGTCAGGCGGCACTAAAGGAGGTATCCCGCATTCTGACTTGGGCGGAAGGCAATCTAACAGCCATCTTGGCAGTGTTCATTCCAGGAGTACTCAACTGGGAAGCGAACTTCCTCAGCCGTCACGACGTGTATCCAGGGGAATGGTCCCTTCACCAGGAAGTATTTCAGCTCCTAGTGGACAGGTGGGGCCTTCCAGAAATAGACCTCATGGCCTCCAGTCACAACTGCAAGCTGCGGGTGTATGGATCCCGAACAACAGGTGCAGAGGCTCTCCTGGTGGACGCTCCTTCAGTACGGTGGACCTACCAATTTGCATACCTGTTTCCTCCATTCTCCCTTCTTCCTCGGGTGCTTCGAAAGCTCAAGCAAGAAGGAGGCACGATCCTGCTGGTGGCTCCAGCGTGGCCCAGACGTCACTGGTACTCAGATCTTCGCTGTCTCTCAATTGTTGCTATTACCTAAACGCCCGGACCTGTTGTCTCAGGGTCCTTGTCTTTATCTGGATCATCTGTCTTTGACGGCGTGGCTCTTGAGACATCTCTCTTGAGGTTGAAGGGTTTTCCCAGCTCTGTGGTGAATACCATGCTCTGGGCTCGGAAACCTGCTTCGGCCAGGATTTACCACAAGGTGTGGCATACCTATTTTGAATGGTTTCTCCCTGAAGGGTATTATCCTCTGGTGTTTCTGATTTCCAGAGTTCTAGCTTTCCTTTAAGCGGGCTTGGATCAGGGTCTACGCCTTGCTTCCTTAAAGGTGCCGGTCTCTGCTTTGTCAGTGTGGTTTCAGCGTAGGATGGCTACTCTTTCTGATGTCCACACGTTTATGCAGGGGGTCCATCGCATACAGCCTCCCTTTGTCCCTCCAGTGGCTTCTTGGGATTTGGCTGCGGTCATGAATGCCCTACAAGGTCCCCCATTTGAACCACTGAGCTCAGGTAAGGCTGTTTTCTTTTGGCTATTGCATCTGCCAGAAGAGTGTCAGATTTCGGGGCTCTTTCCTGTCGTCCCCCCTATTTGATTTTTCATCAGGATAGGGCGGTTCTTCGGACTCACCCCAGTTTCCTCCCTAAGGTGGTATCAAGTTTCCACATGAATGAGGAGATGATTGTGCCGGCCTTTCACTCTCCAGGTTTGTCGGTGGGTGAGGCCACTTTGGACATGGTTCGCGCTCTTCGGATTTACGTGGATCATGCCTGTTCTTTCAGGAAATCGGATTCTTTGTTTGTTTTGTACGGTTTCCACAAGAAGGGATGGGCAGGCCAATAAGCAGACTTTGGCCCGATGGATTTGCTTGGCTATCTCTGAGGCTTATGTTCATGAGGGCATTCCTGTTCCGCCCTCTGTGACTGCTCATTCTACGAGGTCTGTGGGTCCCTCATGGGCAGCTCGGCATGGCGCCTCGGCTGTTCAGCTGTGTAAGGCAGCCACATGGTCTTCGGTTCAGACCTTTGTAAGGTATTATGCTTTCGATACCTTCGCCTCTCAGGATGCTTCCTTCGAGCGGCAGATTTTCCTTTCTGCACAGGAACGCCCCCACCCTTGAAGGATACTGCTTTGGGACATCCCCAAGGTATCCCTGTGGACCCTAAGGACCCTGAAGTAGAAAACAAGCAGTGCCACCTGGATCGTCCTTAGGACGTTTCAGACGGTTACACTGCTGCCCTTACAGCTCCCAGGAGCATCCTGCGGACGCTCCAGGCATTGCTGTAATCACCGGCAATTGTGGCCCTGCCCCTGTGTGATGTCATGTGAAGGGGCGTGGCCTGCACCTGGCCCACAAATAATTTTATATATATCAAAATGTCCCTTGGCAGAAAAAAGGTTCCCCACACCTGGGTTTAGGGGTGCAGGTTTTAAAAAAAATAGCCTGCACCCCTGGGAATGCCCCCCAAATATTGATGTTTGTCAAAAAAAGTAAAAAAAAAATATAAACGAAATCAGGATACCCCAAAAAAATTATTTCAAAATGATAAAAAAAAAATAGGGAACACACTTCTAAAATAGCTAAATAAATCCAGAGGGGTTCCCAATTATGCAGCAGATGTTTTCCTCATTGCGGGTAGTAGCGGCAGGTGCATTTTTGAAGAATTTTAAAAAATCATTTTAGGGACTTAAAAATATGCTTGCACCCATTTTCATGTACCCCAAATTTGAAGGGCATAATTATTTTTCCCCAAAAAATTGCTAAATGCTCTTCTGCATCACCTTCTTCAAAGCCGCATTTATGCACCTGCCGCGGCTATTTAAAAACCCGACTTCCCTTCTGCATGCAAAAATGGGGTACCCATAGTGATCCCCCATGTCTGGACATCTTTAGGAGGTCCAAGGATGATTTCCCGAAAATTCATGTTTTTTTTCGCCGCTTGAAGTTTCGCCGGTTCCCGTTTTCGCGTCCATTCAAATTGAATACGGGGAATATCGGGCATGCTTGCAATACTTTTTGCCTGGAAAACAGGCGAAGGAGGCGAAAAGTCCAGCAGGCGAAAAGTCTGGACTTTCGCCTCAAATTGAATACGGGCCTAAGGGGTCTATTTACTAAGCAGTGTTAGGAGACAGAGTGAAAAGTGATAAGGTGCCAGGCAATCAGCTCCTAACTGCCATCTCACAGTGTTTGAAAAATGACAGTTGGGAGCTGATTGGCTGGCACCTTATCACTTTTCACTCTGTCTCCTAAACTGCTTAGTAAATAGACCCCTAAGTCGGCTAATAGCATTAACTGAAAATTGAGAGTCTTCTGGAAAAAAAAGAAACCAAGGTATAATTTGGGTGGGTACTGCATAAATGGAATACTGTCAAAAAGTAGGTTCAGAGAAACCCTCAGCAGTGAAGGGGCTTAAGTGTGGGGAATGTATGTAATGCAGATATCTCTTTTAAAAATAGCAAATGACAAAAGTTGTAGTGGACTTGCCTAGGGCTAACCTGCACATACAGCCAACTCTCCCTGATTGTCATGGAGACTCCCTGAAATAGTAGCAATCTCCCTGACGAGTTTAGCAGTCTCCCTGATGGCACCTTACCCCCATTATGTAGCTGTTATATAATTGGGGGGGGGGGGAGAAATCAGAGATATATATACATTCAAATAGGATCATTAGTATAATTTCCTTGCAATGGTTATTAGGCATAATGGGCCTGATTCCCTACGGATCGCTACTGCAGCTGCAGTTACGCACGCAGATCTGCGAAAATATACTAATGTTTGCAATCGCAAAGCCGTCACACAGCCAACATAGAGACGCCCACTTCCCCTATCTCACATCAGTAATATCTTGCAGTCCTGCATATACATCGGGAATATCGAGTAACATCACGCACAATTACAACAGGTCTGATCTTACTTAGAAATTGCTAGCCTCGTCGCATGCAGTAAGTACTCAAGCTGCGTATGCCGTCACAGTGGTTAATTTATGTACACCCATGCAACTGAGTTCAAACGGACAGGCACGCCTTAGTTTCTCTGACCACTCCCCCGTGACAACCCCCAAACGCTCACTCTGCGATGACTTTCTGTGAGCTGCGTAATCGCAGTTCTTTGGCTGCGCACTCCAATGCATACACATACACAGTGCGATCAGTCGGCCATCTGTGTACGCTATCGCAATAGCGATCTGTAGTGAATCAGGCCCAATGATCCCTATGGCTACATGCATTTTCTGGGTGTTTTCTTCAACAAGTAGAGCTTACTAACTGTTTTGAGGCTCATTGACATTTGTATGTAAGTCAATTTTATGACACGCCTCTCAGATGTACACGTCCACTTTACCACCACGCTCATACAGTGCCTTGCAAAAGTATTCATCCTTTGCATTTTTCATGTTTTGTTTCCTCATAACCTGGAATTAAAATGGATTGTTTGAAGGTGTGCATCATTTCATTCACAGAACATGCCTACAACTGTGTAGTTGTGGTTTTTTTCATATTGTGAATCAAATAACATTTAGGACAACGTAACAGAAAACTTCAGCGTGCATAACTATTCACCCCCCTAAAGTCAGTACTTTGTTGAGCCACCTTTTGCGGCAATTACAGCTGCAAGTCATTTTGGATAAGTCTCTATGAGCTTGCCACATCTTGCCCCACATCTTGCCCCTAGGATTTTTGCCCATTCCTCAAGGCAAAACTGCTCCAGCTCCTTCATGTTGGATGGTTTCCGCTTGTGAACAGCAATCTTCAAGTCTGACCACAGATTCTCAATTGGATTGAGATCTGGGCTTTGACTAGGCCATAAATGTTTCCCCTTAAACCACTCGAGTGTTGCTTTAGCAGTATGCTTCGGGTCGTTGTCCTGCTGGAAGGTGAACCTCCATCCCAGTCTCAAATCACAGGCAGACTGAAACAGGTTTTGCTCAAGAATATCCCTGTATTTAGCACCATCCATCTTTCCTTCGACTTGAATCAGTTTCCCAGACCCTGCTGCTGAAAAACATCTCCACAGCATGATGCTGCCACCACCATGTTTCACTGTGGGGATGGTGTTCTTGGGGTGATGGGATGTGTTGGGTTTACGCCAGACATAGCGTTTTCCTTGGTGGCCGAAAAGTAAAATTTTAGTCTCATCTGACCAGAGCACCTTCCTCCATACATTTGGGGAGTCGCCCACATGCCTTTTGGCAAACTCAAATCGTGTCTTCTTAGTGATAAAAATAAGTAATTGCTTTTTTCTGGCCACTCTTCCATAAAGCCCAGTTCCATGGAGTGTACGGCTTATTGTGGTCACATGCACAGATACACCAGTCTCTGCTGTGGAACTCTCCAGCTCCTTCAGAGTTGCCTGTGGTCTCTGTGCTGCCTCTCTGATTAATGCCCTCCTTGCCCGGTCTGTGAGTTTTGGTGGGCGGCCCTCTCTTGGCAGGTTTGTTGTGGTACCATGTTCTTTCCATTTGATGATGATGATGATGATGATGATGATGATGGATTTGATGGTGCTCCAGGGGATCATCAAAGATTTGGATATTTTTTTATAACCCAACCCAGAATTGTACTTCTCAACAACTTTGTCCCTGACTTATTTGGAGAGCTCCTTGGTCTTCATGGTGTGATACCTCTTGCTTAGTGGTGTTGCAGTCTCTGGGGTCTTTCAGAAAAGGTGTGTTTATACTGACAGATCATGTGACACTTAGATTTCACACAGGTGGACTTCATTTCACTAATTATGTGACTTCTGAAGGTAATTGGTTGCACCAGAACTTTTGAGGGGCTTCATAGCAAAGGGGGTGATTACATATGCGCATGCCAATTTTCAGAATTTTATTTATAAAGATTCGTTTTTATATATTTTTTTCTCATTTCACTTCACCAAATTAGACTAATTTATGCAGATCTTTCACATAAAATTCAGATTAAAAAAATGCATAAATTACAGGTTGTAATGTAACAAAAAAGGTGAAAAGCCAAGGGGGTGAATACCTTTGCAAGGCACTGTAGGTGTTGCTTTCACAAACTCCCTGAAATGCTAGGCAAGTAAGAACCTGTGTGCTCGACCATCTGTGAGTTGTGTTATGGTGAGAGAGATGTGTGCACAGATGTTATTGCAGCACTATTGTAAAATTCAGTGTTGCCATAACATCTGCACACACACCCTGGGTAGCGCCTGGGAACACATCTCTCTCACCATAACGCAGATTTTACCTCAGGTTCTCAGGGTTAAAACCTTGATGTGTAGTTTGGCAGCTCTCCCATAAGTGCAGTGCTTTTTGTTATTTCTCCACACCGTTTTTTCCATCTGCGAGTTGTGGACAAAATGCCTAGAATACGAGCATGCAATTCTGTCATCACATACAAATATAAAAGTGACAGGAATCTACTATCCTGTCTAGAATATATATTTTTATTATAGATGATAAGATATAAAAATCATGCCATCTTTTTGTGATTATAACGTATTGTCCTGAGACTTTGCACGATGTAGAAAAACAAAATGTCAACAAAATTCACCGATGGTATTTCTTACTACCAAATTCATTTTAGACAGCCAGTGAGGGAAGGAGTTTCAGTTTGTGTCTTTGTGAATTATTACCATAACATCTTTTGTATTATTTACCTAAAACTTAAGCCGCCCATACACGGTGCGATAGGCACCTTGCGCTGTGACTTGCGATCTGACGGCCGACATAACGGCCGGTCCCCACACACGGAGAGATCTGCTGCCCGACCGCCCGATATGCTGGCACCCCCCTGCATAGCGCTGCATGGGATCATACATCGAATCCCCAGATCAACTGAACATGCAGTAAGATCTGGAGGTGCGATATACGACACCACGGGAACGCACCCTGTCCGATATCATGCCCACACACGGTACGATATAGCAGAGATATCATACCAATCCGTCGGATTGGCTGCTTTATCGCACCATGTATGGGCATCTTTAGAGATTATAATTTCTGTTGTCCTTCACCTGATTGTGAAACAGAAATTGGTGTAAGTGAAAGATATGGGCTGTGTCTTTAGCGCCTATATTTGGCAGGTCACAACTGCTTTGTTATCAAAGAGGATGTATTTTTGTACAGAACGTTATTATTGTACATAACATGTATGAGGTAAAGACAATTGAAAAATACTTTCATCTGCTTCTAGACCGTCTACAATGTCCTACTCATACACACTTATGTATTTGTTTAATAAAGGGAGATGAGTCCTTTTACCCATTTTTCTGGAGATATGACTTTTTCCTATATTTGAAGTTACTACCAGCATACAAAGCACAGAGAAGACATTGTAAGAACTATCGCATTAGTACATGCTCAGCTGCCATCCTCCTATTGCCATATAGCGTCATATAATTGTAAAAAAAATTGCTTTATTTAAGTTACCGCTATATTGTTCAATACTTTAATACCTCTTTTCTATTGCCTAAATAACCCAGGTTATTGCCGGGTCGTGGCTCAGTGGAAAAGGGACAACCTGGGTCCAATGAATCCAATACTGATAGCGACCAGGATTGGACATGGGAAGGACCCGGGTTAAGGGGCAGTGTAAATGGGTAACCCTGGTCAGACGACCCGGATCACGCTTACAGCATGGGGAGATCCGGATTTCCCATTGCGTGAAGTTGATATCATCGCTGGCAGAAGAGTTCCACTGTACATGGGTGCTGTGTGAATGGCGCCGACCCGGGAATAACCCCGGTCAGTGCCGCGGTGTGAAAGGGGTCTGTCCCGGGTCTGACCTTGTTTGTTTATTTTTACTTTTATCTTGAAAGATAAACTGGAAGTCCAAGTATCATTCAGTTGCCAAGGGTACATGTTATTAGTAAATTGCATTGAGAGAAAATCAATCAAACATTAATCAAATGAAGTAAGGGGGGACAAGGGCGTTCGATCGGGTCTTGTTATGTAGTTTTATTTGGACGCATTTCCACCTTCTAGTTGCACTTCTATGGAAAAATGCTTTTCTAGACACACTTTTACCAATGTAGAAAAAAATTTAAATTTGCAAATGTGACACATCTAACAAAGACAGTCCTGATTCCGTAACTCATGATTAATTATTGCCTTCTATAATGCTATGTCAATCACTACTTCTCAGGAGAACAGTAAAATCACTGGTATCTACAAACCTAGTAACACTTTTTATTGAAGTGTCTCCCAAAAATGGTGAGTAGGTGTACAGTTTGAAGTGCACTGGAAGGATCATCCACCATTTTTCATGGAACTAGTCCAATTGAAGAATAACCAGTAACTTTTATATATTAGCCGTTCCTTGGGGCCTTGTCATTATTGAGTTTTCAGTTGATGACAAAAGAACATGCCTCTTTTCTCTTATAAACCATAGTTCTAGCTCACACGATACAAAGCATTGCTTTGCCCTAGGGCACATAGACAAAATTGCAACACTCAGCCCCAAACTGCAAACAAGTTGTCTTTAATGAAATTATGTACATTGATTAAAACAAAAGCTATTTTCCAATTTATCATTGCGTTATGTTGTTTGTATGACGTGTAAAACATTTTGAGGTGTTAGGACTATTTTTTACATTTTCTTTCTTTTTCTCACATCACAGACTCAGTGTCAATCAGATCACCGATGCTGGTGTAAAAGTTTTGGCTGAGGAATTAACAAAGTACAAGATCATCAACTTTCTTGGGCAAGTATACATCTATTGTGTTGGACTCATTTTAGCACGCTACACAAGGCTCATAATTCAGGGCATCTTTGGAAATACTGATTCAATCATGTTAAAGATATTTTTCAGGGACACTGTGCTAATGAAGTCAGTGGGCAAATCCATTCAGCAGATTGTTTGGTACTGATCCTGAGTCGGATGCAGCTGTGTAGTGTCAGCGTATGCTAATGCCACTACAAAGCCCTTCCCTGGTGTACATCCATGCATCTGAATGTGCAAGGATTGAGTTGCCCACTTTGAACATCTTTAGACGCTCAAATACTGCTTGGTGCATCTTATGACGCCATCATTGGTTGCACCAGCCCTATGGTAGGTGCAGATTGTTCATCCGTGTATGGTCTCCAATGTGAGTGATGAAGCATCCGTGTAAGCAACCACTGTCAGAGACACTCCTATATGTTGCTGCATCTTCCTGCGTCTGATTAGCCACCTCCTCTGTCACCTGCGCGGTGCCACTTAGACGCATGGGCAGTAGAAAAGCATTGATCCACTGCGTCTAACAGCAAAGTGCGTTTGACTCAGAATGAGGCCCTAAAAGTCATATCATTTCAGTGGTTTCCAACTTGTAAATTCATTTGCAGGATATTTTACACCTATTGTGGAATCATGCATTCATTTTACATAGCAGCAGTGCCCTGCAGTAGGATAACACGAAAACACAGACACTGAAACATTGCTTCCTGTGGGAGTTAGTCACGTAGTGGTAATGTGATGTGCTCCCCTCACTAAAGACCTCCTGCTCTTACTCTGTTTAATGCAATTATTTTAATAAAAAATAAACAGCCTGGCCATAATTAAAGCCAGGGGATATATTTACTAAAGGTCCATTTGAATTGATCTTGATTGAATTAAAATTGATGAAATTCGATCAACATCAATGTTGTGTTTCTGAGGCTAAATTGGTTTGGGGTGGCATGTTAGGGACCAGGAGTCTTTTATTTAAGTTAAATTGAAATTTCAGAAATGTCCCTTGGTTTATGTGTTTGTAAGTACAATGTATAGGAGTCCTAGGTACCCCTCTCCATTATACTATGGTCACTTGGGATCCCAGGTTTTTTCATTTTCCAAGCAGCCCTCACAACACAGGAGGGTTTGTAAGAGCCCCAGCATGTGGGGCTGGTAGCTGGGTTTTTTGCATCTCTCATTGTCTATAGAGGCAACATTCTTGAGTTGACCAGCCTGGAACTAACTGTCATTGTGGCAGGAAGACCCCATGTTCATAAACTCCCTAATGGAAGCCAGCCCAGGCTGTATTCATTTATACAGTTTTTTTGATCATTATTTGAAGAGGCTAGTTGGGTAATTTTTCTTTTCTTAATCTTTTTTTTTTTTAATTCACAAATTTTGTGGAAAAATTCAATGAATCTCAGCAAATAGTGCTCCTGCCATTACATATACCTCTATAGATAAACATGTACATCTGAGCATGTTATTGCTTCAGTGGACCTTAATGCCCTACAATTCATATCATGAGGTAAAATTGTAATAGTAGTTCTTTCATAGTAGGAGCAGTACAGTAGTACAGCTGCCTCACAACAGGCCTTCCAGACATATGACCTATTAGTGCAGTGTTTTGGGAGTATTTCCTTCCTTCTATATCAGGTATCACCTATAACTTGCAGCCAATGATTGCAAAGCTGTTTATTTGTGCCAAAAATGTATACTGACAAACCATAACATTTAAGTTATTCAACTTGCAACTCACAGTAATACCACTGCTGTACTTTAAATCCCCCAACTGTACAGAACATTTTTGCTACCCAGTAGAAAGCAAGTCAATGACTCCAATCTATGAAATGCCTTTTGTCCACTGCCTTTCTATTATAAAAGCTGTTGTATTTCATGTTTTGACCAGAACCAGAAGTTTATGTATTCTTAAGTAATTTTATTTATTTGTTTCATGTAGCTTGTACAAAAATCTCATAACGGATTCTGGAGCGAGATATGTAGCAAGAATCATTGAAGAATGCCCCAAGCTCCAAAACTTGAAGTGAGTACACATCACGGTCAGTTGCATCTTCAGGTGCCTTTTATATTGGGCTGTGAAACATTTTAGAAGAAGTTCAGTGAAATATACAATAGGGAATGATGTCGATTAACAATCCAAACACAAATTGACTTGCCATGTAGGAGGGAAGTCACTTTTTTTTTACATGGAAGTACTCCTGGAACAAATTACATTAAGGCTAGTTAACAAGCCACATTCCTTATTTATGTGACAACATCCCAGTAATACAAACTGCATCTAGTTTTGTGGGTTGGTGGGGATTTAAGGTTGAAACAGTAGAAACTTTGTACCTCACCTATGCAACTTTATAGTTCGTCTTCGAAAAGTTTGCTCTGTTTAGTCTCATTTATTTCATAAAGTAATTATACTGTGAGCAACTGAAATGTGCAAATCACTTACCTTTATAAGGGATCTATGTACTAAGCCTTGTAGAGAGATAAAGTGGATGGAGCTAAAGTACCAACCAATCAGCTCTTAACTGTCACTTTACAGACTGTGTTTGAAAAATGACAGTTAGGAGCTGTTTGGTTGGTACTTTATATCAATCCACTATCTCTCTCCAAGGCTTAGTACATAGACCCCTAAGTATCATATTGGGATGTGTTCCAATCTCTCATACCTCAGAGGTAGCCGGAAATACCAGGTAAGACCTGGTTCATAGCAGATGATGCCCCTGGAAGTGCACTATCCTCATCCCTAAATAATCTTGCCCACAAAATAAAATGTATTTTTTTCTATTTCAATGCATAACTAGACTTAGTAACACCCCTGCAGAGTCTGCTAAATCCCTCTCCAATCCATGTGATTCGCCATAAATCTAGGCACGCTTAAACAAGAGTAACGTCACAAAGAGCATTTGTGCTGCAGTTTTTGCACCTTTGCAGTTTGTTAATAATCATTTATTTAACTGTTGAAGTGAAAATTATTTCTGTTCATTTACCACTTGCTCTCTTTACAGGTTGGGATATAATCACTTCACTGCGGTGGGAGGTAAACTTATTGCTAACGCTCTTCAAAAGAGCAGCAGTATTTTCGACATTGGGTAAGTAAAAAATTACCGCCATAACTTCAAATGATCACTTCATTATGAATTCATAAAGCAGAAAATAAAGTCAATTATCAGAGATCAATGCTGTCATTTCAGTGGAACATTGCACCAGCTCTTAAGTAGCATCTTGGACATAAACTATATCCCTCCTTTGCATCTTCTGCTGGCTCACTTATTGTGGCTATAATACACTTTTTGCCAGGCCACCACAACCATGAAATTTTGTGTGGCCACAGACTTTCCCTGGGAAAATTAGGCACAATGGAAGGAATCCTCGTTGACGTCATCTCTCTTGATTTGAGCTGTGTACTTAGATTTTCCACTAAAGTGCTTTAAATTGCAGAGCAATATAGTTTTGTTTGCTGAGGTGCAGCATTTGTTGAGGCGGTGTCTGTAACAGCTGGTGGTCAGAGTTGGAGAGATGAAGGATGTTCCTGGTTAAGTACAAAGAAGGTGCATTGGTGCACCTAGTGTGACAGAGCAGAGCAAAAATGTTACTTTTATTTTTGTGTTTTTCTGATCAGGATAATTGAGATGAGATAAAGGGATATAGAGCCTGATTCACTACCGTACGCAACTGCGATTACACACGCAATCAGGCAATTGTTTTGTTATGCGTATGATTCGCAGTGCGCATGCACAAACCGGCCGCTGTGATCGGGACTGCGCAGACCCTTCGCAGAGTGATTGACAGGAAGTGCCGTTTGTGGGAGGTGAAACGCAGGCGTATCTGTGTGTTCTCATGACTTTGCAGGGGCGTGCATAAATTAGCCACTGTGATGGCCTACGCCGTCTGAGGTCTCATTGCATGCATGGAAGTTATCAATTTCTGAGTAAGGTCAGAGCTTGTGCAAGTGTGCA
Organism: Taudactylus pleione; assembly: GCA_031769625.1. Classification (NCBI taxonomy): domain Eukaryota; kingdom Metazoa; phylum Chordata; class Amphibia; order Anura; family Myobatrachidae; genus Taudactylus; species Taudactylus pleione. The sequence continues at coordinate 33,940,221 of JAUIMM010000052.1, forward strand.
TAAGGCTGCGATGGTACTCGATTGTACCGATGGTTTCGCAGTCTTGCTAAACATTACGGATGTGTGCTAAGTAAAGTGGGCGTCCCTGTGTAGTGCTGCGATGTAATGGATTCGCATACTATCGCAGTTGAACTGCGTGCGTAATCTCATTTGCATACGCAGTTGGGATCCGCAGTAAATCAGGCCTATAGAGAGCACAATTTTTCAGTCCGCAGAAGTCCTTGATTTTTTGTGCTAGTTTAAAGCAAGTAAAAGGGATGCTTTAAAGTTGTATGAGGTTTGGCTTTGATGCTATGTTTACACCTTTTTCACAGTGTACCTCCCACAAAACACAATTTTAGTTCTGGAAGCATCTCAAACTACAGGAGAGTAGGTTTGCACAATAATATTCCCTGCGGACACCATATATACACATCAGGTAAAAATCAAAGCAATTTGTGGTTTCCATCCAGCCCATGGTGTGTCCTGATGCATAATGTGCCCAGCGGGCCCAACATGTACATTGTGTCCAGGGCGTGATCACAAAACATGGTCGTGGTTTATCTATCGTGTGAGTGGTATTAAACAGCAAGGAGAACTATGATCAAAGACAAAACAGCCCCAGCTGATCATATTCGCTAGAAAGTCTATTCTAGCAAAACCAATATTCAATAGAAAGTTCTTTCCAAAGACCAATATCCAATGAAGAACTATTCCAGGGACAGATATCCAATAGATAGTCTTTACTAGTGACCACAGTAAACAAAAAAAAAGAGCACTTTAGTGATCTCTTTAAATGCATAGAGCCTTCTCATGACCACTGCATATACAGCGCAAATTTCATTGATCACTATAAATATTCATTCAGTATAGAGAGCATATTAATATATACTCTACTATACAAAACAGACAACATTCTAGTGACATTTTAAATACAGAGAGCATTCTAGTGAATCACATAGAATACTAGCTGTAGTCCCCGGCACTGCCTGGGTTTTTTCTCTCTTTTCTCGTGTCTCTCTCTTCAGCTCCCCCCTCTCCTCTTTTTCTCCTCTCCTCCTCTTACTCCATCTCTCTCTTCCCCATCTCTCTCTCCACCCTCCTCTGTCTATTTCTCTTTTCCCACTTAGACCCTTCCCTTTCTTTCTCTCCCCTTTTTGTTTCATGTCCAACTACTCTGTCTGTCTTGCCTCCCCTCTCACTGCAACCAGGGGTGTATCTAAGGGTCAGAGCGCTCCTGGCAAAATAAGGGACTTGCGCCCCCCCCCTCCCCCCCCAGCTCTCCCCCCTCACAGCCCCATCCCCCCACACAGCTTTTACTATTTTTAAAAGTTAACAACACACTTTTACTTCCACATGGAAAAAAAACAGCCTACCACCCTCCTAAGACCCCACTCCCCAGCCAGTCCTAGCAGGTCCCCTTCTGTGACCCCACTCCCCAGCCAACCCCCTTCTAAGTACCCACTCCCCAGCCAGCCCCCATTCTAAAGTTCTCACTCCCCAGCCAGCCCCGGCAGATCCCATTCCGTGCCCCCAATCCCCACTTACCTTGTTGTTGCAGTGGTCTCGCGGGCCGCGGCTCCTCTGTCCTCTCTTTAGCACTGGTCACACATGCTGGGTCTTCTCTCCACACAAAAAAAACCTGATCTCACGGTGCTTGTGCAGCTTACCGAAGTCTACGCCTGCCGGCGCCGTGAGATGAAGGGTTTTTTTTTTTTTTAAGAGAAGACTCAGTGCGTATCTACCACCTGGCCAAGGATGGCACCACTGGGCGGCGCCCCCCCTCGGCCGGCGCTCCTGGCGACTGCCATCTTGGCCAATGTGTAGATACGCCCCTATCTGCAACCCTCCTCTTTCTTCATCTTTTTCCTCCTCCCAGTCTCCTGTCCCTCTGTCTTCATCTCTCACTCTCTCCTGCCCCTCTTTTCAAACCTCTCTCTCTACTTTCTTAGACTTCAGTACTTTCTCAACCGCAGGCCTGTCTAGACACTGGCTGCAGCATGCGCTGTGTAAGTGACTGAGTTAGCCTGTGCTTGTGTGAATAGTGGACCTAATGCTGGATTTTGTTTTTATGTGATTACATTAGTTTTAACAGCACTTAATTTTATTCTATAAATTATTCTATGATTAGCATTACCTTTTTTCTTTTCATCTTTAATATTGTACTTTTTGAGATGTCCTCACTTTTATCCTCTACAGAGTGTTTGTTCTTTCTTTATGTTGTGTGTGATGATATGGGAAATAACAGAAATGTTTGGAGACTGTAGACGTGTGTTATGCTGAAACTCTTTGTAAATTACATCACTGACACTCATGGGAGGGCTTAGAGGTCATACCAACTGTCATTACATACCTACAAACGTGATGATATAATTTTTATAAGCAGTCAATTTTATTATATAGACAAGGGCCTTTTAAGAGAGGGGGGGTGTGTGCAGCCTCTGCGCAAGCCCCATCCTCTCCAGAAACGCAGCAGGCTCTGGCTTTGTGCCAGAGTCTACTGCACATGCGCAGGTTTCCGGGAACATGGCGCCCATGCCTTATTCCCGGGGACATCTTTACTGCGCATGCGCAAATCACCAGGAAAATGGCAGCCGCCAGGTGTTGGTATCCTAATCCTGCCAGGATATTAGCTTCAGGATTCTGACCGCTGGGAACCCGAGCGCCTGCATCCCATTACCCAACCAGCCCATATACACTGCACACTCTGTACCCATTATAGATACACCAATGTATAGACATATAGCATATTATTAACCACTGTATAATAGAGAAGATTAGCTAGTAACCCATATACACTATAAAAAGCAATTTAGTGACCACTATACAGTATAGCAGTGATTCCCAACCTCGGTCCTCAAGGCACACTAACAGTCCTGGTTTTAGTGATATCCATGATTGTGCACAGATGGTAAAATCAAAGTAACTGAGGTACTAATTAAGTCACTTGTGCTCAAGTATGGCTATCCCTAAAACCTGGACTGTTAGTGTGCCTTGAGGACCGTGGTTGGGAACCCCTGCAGTATAGTCATGAAGACTTCGGAAATCTGTGTGGGTAGACAGAACTAGGAACATCTCTTGGCGTCAGACAAAAGCTCTGGTGGCGATACAAAGCAGATTGTAGACCTATTTGTGTTGACAAGTACTTACAGATATCTGGTCTTTCTAACAGTGCCAGGAACTGGACATCCATTAGACAAATCCAGGCATTCTAGTTTGTGAAGTTAGTCATCCACCAGTTGAATGCTGTTCTCTGAATAGTATACATCACCAGAGTTCTGATGTCTGTGGCCACTTTCTGGTCTAGCCAAAGTAAAGTTTATAAAAAGAGGAAGTATAAAGTGGTTTATGCTGTGCTGCTCTTCTTAACAGGCCAGAGAAGTAGTACTGGATTAAGGAAAGTAGTGCCTACAGTGCAGAAAAGGAATGTTACGTGGCAAGATCAGGGTAAGGTTTCCATCTCCTTGGGTAAACTCGGCTGCTGCACTTGTCAGGCTAGCTTGTACAAGTATTCACAGCTAGTTTTATTTGCAACACAAAAATAAACAAAATATAAAAGTATACCTGGCCTATCTGTATCTAACTAAGCAAAATGATCCTCTCTTTAAGAGTGGAAGAGCATAACATCCCTCTCACAAAATAAATATTCAGCACGGCACTTACGTTCAGTAATCATAGTGTCTCTCAACAGAGTGTTGTTTCCCAGGCAGTGAGAGACTGACTACAGAGACTGACACACCATTTATCAGCCTCTCACAAATGGTTTGGCAATCAAAGCTGCTAATCAGTTTCTGTTTACAAACAGAAGTTAAAAACCTGGGGCATATATCTTTCCTTGACAATCTTTCCAGTCTTTCAGTCACATATCCCCTCCTCTTTCGACCTGGGGGCAGGAACACCTGCAGCCCCTAAGCAAAAAACATGGGACAAAGCATCTGCCTTGACCAGTTGGCTCCCGGCTTATGCTTTACTGCAAACTTAAAATTCTGCAATGATAAGAACCATCTAGTTATTCTCCCATTGGTCTCTTAATTCTCAGCCATCCACTTCAACGGAGAATGGTCTGTAATCAATCAAAATTTTTGCCCCAAAGAGGTAGCACTTGTTTAATGCCTACTTAATTGCCAATGCTTCTTTTTCAACGGTGTCATAATTTCTCTAATGCATATTCAATTTCCCACGTAAATAAATAAATAAGAGCATGCCCTTCACTATCTTTGGTTTGAGACAAAACAGCACCTATCACTACATCTGTTGTATCTGCCTGCACAACAAATTCATTAAAGTCAGGTGTCATCAAAACTGTTTGGATGCACTACACTACATTCAACGCCTGAAAATCCTTTTCTGTCTCAGGATCCCACCTAACCATAACTGACTGTTTACCTTTGGTAAGGTCAGTCAAAGGGACAGCAATGATGGCAAAATGGTGTATAAATCTTCTTTAATAACCTATGGTTCCTAAGAAAGCTTTCACCTGCTTCTTATTTAGGGATCATGTCCAATTTTGTATTGCCTTTTTATTAACTTGGGGCTTCAAATCTCAACCTGTGGTGTATTCAAGATACTTAACTCTTCCATCCCTAAGCAACACGTTTTTGGGTTGGCTGTCAATCCTGCATCACATGGAATCCAACACTGCTTGAACCATGGGTAACTGAGATCATCATCGAGTTAAGCAGCAGCATACTGTCTATGGGGCCTTAGAATTTTGTCCATCATCCATGCTTTCTAGCATTAGCAATCCAAACTTATTAAGATTCTTTATTTTATAAAAATAGAGTCAGACTATGGGCTAAATGTTATAGCTTGCAATCTTCAGCCGCTGCGCTGATTTACGCAAGTCTCTATAGCTGGTTTAGTCTTTAAAATTATTGCCACTTGAAAAATACGGGGACAACCGCATAAATTCCCATAACAGCTGAAGATCTCAAGCAAATAAACATGAAAGAGATTAAACCATGAGATGTTTCTCTGTGTATTGCCTCTGTAATGTGTTGGAGTTGTTTACCCTTTAAGATTGAGAATGTTAATTGCAGTTTTCTCCTGTCCTATAGGATTGTCAGGGGAGGAGTTTGTGGAGTCTTAGCTGATGCTAGGCAGATTTAAGGCCGTATTCAATTAAACGCGAAAAGCCACGTTTTGTGAAAAATTTTCACCAGCGCTAACCTTTCGCACAAAATGCATATCGTGCAATCCTATTGCCACGGTTTTCGCACGTGCGAATTCTCCATAGACAAAAACCGGTGAAAAGTTTTCACAATCTCAGAGCAGGTGAAAAATTGTGCAAACCCCCTATTTTTGGCTGAAAATGTCGGGACGGTCCAGAACCCTTGGGGGCATATACAATTGGGTGTGAGGTTTAGTGAGTTAAAATCCTCGCGCACCTCGCGCCCAATTCCGGAATACCGCGGGCATCCGCGCTTTGCAAAAAAACACGCACCTAATAGAATAGCAAAAAACCCGACCTCGCAGGTAAAACCTCACAGGTGCGGGTTTTTTGCTGTTTTCGCACACAATTGAATATGCCCCTTGGACACCCCCTAATGACACAGTAGAAAAAAATATATTTTTAAGTACCTTAAGTTGGCCAATAATGGCATGTCAGTTTTGGGGTGAAGAAATGAAAAGTGATGGAAATGGGTTTAAAGTATTGGGTCAGGTATTTTGGGGGGCTTTATGGATGGGGCATGTGTTTTCAGAGCTGTAACTAGACTTTTCGGTGCATGGGCCAAAAAGTGCATTGGTGCCCCCATTCTTCAAATAGGGGACATTAGACACGTTGCCTCATGGGGAAGGGCCATGACAAATCTGATTTGTCCCATACGATGATGAAGGGGTACCGATGGCTGCATTGATGATACACAATAATTATCAAGTATAAGTCACCAGCTCAAGGTGTAGGAGAGCGCTGGTGAAGCTGCACCAATCGGTGGCTGTGTTCAGGGCTGCCATCATAGATGTCATCAGAAATTGTGGGTCAGATAATTCCATGTGTAAGGTGTCTGACTGCCATGTGAGAGAAGGTAGGTTCGAGTCCCGGTATGACAGCAATTTGAAATGTGTGAGTTAAATAAAAGAGGATGTGACTGAAGGTGCTTGGTGGTTGCCAGACGGAGGGGTAAATATATATGTTTGTAAGGCCAGGAGATGCCGGGGATAAATGAGAATGATTATCAACAGAAAATTGAGAGACCCTGTGCCGTGGCATCAACCTAGTTATGGCCCTGTGTGTTTTAAACATTGCAGGTGGCTGCACCAGGGTGTATTTTTAAAAATTTTTATAAGTGCCCAAAATTGACACAGAAATATACTTGCACCCATTTTAATTGACCCCCAATTTAACTGCAGAATTTATTTTGGCCAAAAAAACTTGCTTTATACCATTTTTCCACTGTTATAGAAAAATGCATATAACAGCCATTAGACACAATTTAAAACCCCCAAATACTTTTATTATGTCCACTAATACACTTCTATACTGTTTTCCTATATCTGTTTTACTTTTTATGGGGTGCAGACAGATTGCCCCAATTTCTGCTGTTCTTTTCGCAGGTTGCAACATGGACAGTTTTTGAGCAGATGCCACAGCACGTCTTTTGGACGAAAAACAGGAACGTGCATAGGCAAAAGACGTGAAATGATCGCACCAAAAACCCCAAAGTTTGCGAAAACTTAACACACCTTAAGTTTTTGCATTAACTTGGATAATTGGATATGGCCCTTAGCACCTCTCTGATCTGGTTCACCCTCCCACCTTCCCTATTTCTTTGTTGTGTGTGTATTGACTGTATTGGTTCAGCTCACTCAAATGAAGACTACAAGCAACAAAAATGTGGAATAATATCAGGTGGATTCCCTTATAATAGGCTTTTTTTAAGAAGTCACAGCGCCGTACTTGTAGTGACAGCATAATAAATAATACCAGAGTGGGTTTAAAAAAAAAAAAAATAAACTGTTTTTTTTTTTAAATAAAAAACTTGTGGTTTAAACCAGCCAACCCTCCTCTCCAGTGCAGAAAAAGCTATGTTTTCTTTTGCCTTGTCTGTCAACATCACTTACCAGTACCCTTTAGTTAAGTCTAGAGTGATTACGTACCGTCCTGTTCACAGAATTTCAATAAGTTCATCCACATGAGGCATTGGGTAGGCGTCAAACTTAGACAGACTATTCAATTGACGGAAATCTTTGCAGAAGCGTAAGCTTTCATCGGGTTTTGGAATGAGTACAATGGGACTTGACCACTTACTATATGACTCTTCAATTATATCTAACTCCACATTTTTTAATTTCTTTAGACACCGATTCCTGTTGGACTTCTGGTCTTCTATAGGGTTTTAGGTTAACCTTAACCTCTGGTTCAGGGATTATGTCATGTTTTATGACTGTTGTTTTACCAGATATGTTAGGAAACAAATCCCTTATTTCTTCTGAGAAATGATTTAGCCTCATGCTGTTGAGCAGTTGAGAGGGTTTAAGCTATTATTACTTCAGGAACCAAAGTTACTGCGGCTAACGGAGGGAACAGGGTGGTTGACAGAGCTTTCAAGGTTCTATAAGATTTACATGGTGGATCTGTTCTGGCTTTCTTTTCCCTCACCTCATAACTAACCTCACAAACTTTTTCTATGATTTAAAATGGCCCTGGCCATTTGGCAAAGTATTTACTCTCTACCGTGGGAACCAAAATAAGCACTCTGGACCTCATTCAGAGTCGGTCGTTGCGGCCGCACGGTCGTACGCCACCTATGTTCGCTAAACTGCACATGCATAAAGTTCGCAATGCGCATGCGCAAACTAGCTGCTACGATCAGAAATGTCTCTCTCCTTGAACACAGCCAGGTCGGTAGTTTGAGTGACAGAATGAGGCGTTTGTGGGTGGTAACGGGAAGGTGCTTGAAAACGGGGGAGTGGAGATCCGAACGCAGGCGTGCCTAATTATGCAAACAGCGTTTTATGGGAGTGCATAATTAACAAAGTAGTGTCATGGCACACGTGACATGGGTGGTTTGTACACTGACCTGATCGTAGTGCTTAAGAGAGGGTATGGTCAACCTTAAGCTCTACGACCAGTTCCGATGGTTACCGAGGGTCTCGATTAATCCTTATATGGCCGGAGATGACGTGTAATGCGTATGAGAAGGGGGCGTATTTTTTGTCTTACGGCCGCATCCTCCCCTTGGTCGGCCAGCTAACGATCCGATCTTAAGGACGCAACTTGCGAGTGCATCATTTGCATATCCGGCCCCTTTTCCCTTACGACCGTGCGGCCGCAACGACCGACTCTGAATGAGGTCCTCTGTCCCCAGAAGTTAACGTGCGTATTTGGGCATTATAATTGTACACTCTTTGTTGGGCCTGTTTCAAGTGCTCTTTCACTATCGGATCAGCACCACTGCAGCTATTCTTTCCTGCATGTGAGAAACATGCTCAATAACATGTCTATTTTGCAATATCCAGCAATCCCTTTGGGTATCTCCCATTCAGCAAATCAAAAGGCAAGAATCCCATGGAAGATTGTGGAACCAATCTAATGGGCAGCAATTAATATGGTAATAAATAGTCGCCAGTCTTTCCCATCTTTGTCCACCACTTTCTTTAGCATATTTGTTTATCTGACTCAGTCTATTGGTCTACAGTTCATGCTAGCTAGCTTATGTGATTTACATAAGCAGTATCACACTGCATAGTTTCAGAGATAAGTGGACAATTAGCAATAACATGTCCAAGCCGCCACATATAAATAATCTGATTATATTTTTATCAAGTCTTTTACGAGGCGTGAACCTACCTGGCACAGCTGGCCATTCTCCAGGTTCCAAGCCTACCATTCCTGCATTTTTAAGTATATTCCACTGCCCAGTACCCTTTTCCTTTGGAACAGTATTTCCAGAATTCAGTGGAGATCCCAGTTACAGGACTAGGGGCAGTTGGGGTACACCCAACAGTTCCTCGGCCACCACATAACTCTTCACAATTTCCACCAGCTGGTCTATTGTTTTAGGGTCTCTCCATAGGTATCAACCATAACAACCTTTTAAACGAGCCCTGTTAAGGTCCCTGGTTGCAGCCACTTCTTGGTGAGATGGATGGGGGCATATATAACCTTTAACAACCTTTCCAATGTTTTTGTCACAGTTACTAGAACACAAACTGTGTACTCCAATATGCATTGATCAGCCATAATATTAAAACCACTGACAAGTGAAGTGAATAACATTGATTATCTTGTAACATCGACACCTGTCAAGGGGTAGAATATATTAGCCAGCTAGTGAACAGTCAGTTCTTGTAGTTAATGTGTTGGAAGCAGGAAAAATTGGCAAGCGTAAGAATCTGATTGACTTTGATAAGGGTCAAATTGTGATGGCTAGATGACTGGGTCAGAGCATCTCCAAAATGGCAGGTCTTGGGATGTTTCCAGTATGCAGTGATTAGTACAAGTGGTCCAAGGAACGGCGATAAGGACATGGGTGTCCACGGCTTATTGATGTGTCTAGCCCAACTAGTTTGATCCCTCTTAAGAGCTATCGTAGCACGAATGGCTGAAAAAGTTAATGCTGGATATGATAGAAAGGTATTATAACTCATAGTGCATCGCAGCATGCTGCATAGCTACAGACCATGCTGACTCGTGTCCACCGCCAAATGCGCCTACAAGGTGCGTGAGCTTCAGAACTGGACCATCGAGCAATGTAAGGTGGCCTGGTCTGATGTATTGTGTTTTCTTTTACATTATGTGGAAGGCCGGATACATGAGTGTTGCTTAACTGGAGCAAAGATGGTACCAAGATGCACTTTGGGAAGAAAACAAGCTAGCAGAGGCAGTGTGATGCTCTGGGCTGCTGGGAAACCTTGGGTGTTGTCATTCATGTAGATGTTACTTTGACATTTACCACCTAGTTAAACATTGTTGCAGACCAAGTACACCCGTTCATGACAACAGTGTTCCCTGATGGCAGTGGCCTCTTTCAGTAGGATAATGCACCCTGCCACACAATGCATAAAATGTTCAGGAATAATGGAACATGACAAAGACTTTAAGGTGTTGACACGACCTCCAAATTCCCCAGATTTCATTACAGTTAAGTATCTGTGGGATGTGCTGGAAAACCAAGTCTGAACCATGGTGGCCCCATCTCGCAACTTACAGGACTCTAAGGATCTGCTGCTAAAGTCTTGGTAGAAAAATAGAGGAATATCTCCAGTGCTGGAGGAGGGTATAGCAACAATCTTAGGACCTGATCAGCAATTGCTAATGCGTACGCAGTTGGCCAATTGTTGCATACTGCGCATGCATATGCTTCGCAGTGCGAGTGTGCGAAGACGCCGCTGCGATCGCACTGCTTTCACGGAGACCATGGAGATCATCTCATAAAGATTGACAGGCATTGAGCGTTTGTGGGTAGTGACGGGGTGGTGGTCGGAGAAACACAGGCATGCCTGTTCGCTTGAACGCCGTTGCATGGGCGTGCATAAATTAGCCATTGCAATTGCATACGCAGCTTGAGTACTCACTGTGTGCAACGGAGTTAGCAATTTCTAAGTAAGGTCAGGACTGCTGTAATTCTGCATGAGGAGCCAATGGAATTCAATGTTACCGATGTTTGTGAAGGTTTGCAAAGTATTACGGATGTGAGATAGCTCTAGTGGGAGGCAGTGGGCGTCTCTATGCTGGCGACGGCATTGCGATTGCATTCATTAGCATATGTTCGTAGCAGACCTGCGTGCAATTACAGAGCTGTGATCCTTACTGAATCGGGTTCTTAGTTATAACCTGATAAAATGTGCCAGTGACACAGTGCTGTGACTAGACTCTCCCCTGAAAAGGAGAGCTATACAGTGTTCTGGGACAGTCCTGATAATTGTCTTAGCTTCAACCACTATAATGATCAACCTTTTACTCACACATTGAGCTATATTCTAAAGAAGGAATGACCAGCAGAGAGTGGCCAAGTATAACTGTAAATAAATAGTACATAAACATACAACTACTGTCCTAGATAAATAAATTGCATTATTTAAAATAAATATAATATTATATTCCTAAAAATAAAGCATTCAAAAGGATTAAAATCTCACTTAAGGTGTGATGTGTTTCACAGCATCCAACCGCATCTTCAGGCTGTTGAACAGTGAAAAAGTTGTATTCAGCTTCTTCAGAGAGCACCCATCTGACACACCACCCATGAGCACAGGGCTTATCATGAAATGACACACAGCTGCACATACTGTTACACACATCAATACAGCCCAGAATGATCAGCACTTGTTGTACAGAATGAAATGTACCACCGGTTGCAGATGTTGATAAATATAGCTTTATATTTTCATTTAAAGTGTTCCTATCACCAGTATAAATTTCCTTTTAAAAAAAAATCATCTCTACCTAAATCTGCAACTTTGGTAATAGTTGAGTTCAACTATCAAATAAATGCAGCCATGAACGCTGCAGATATAGGGAAATGGGAGTCTTGTAAATACTTCTACTGGCTGGTGATAGGGACACTTTAGTCTTCAGTTTTCGATTGTGTTATAACATAGTACTGAATTTTTATGTTTACAGTATGTGGGGGAACCATATTGGAGATGAAGGGGCACAGGCATTTGCAGAAGCTCTAAGGAATCACCCTAGCCTGGCACAGCTAAGGTATATTTTCCCTTATTAATTCAAGACAGTCATTTAGCTATTTTGCACTTTAACCTTCCTAAAATTGTAACCATTCTTATGATTATAATAACAATATAATGACAAATGTGATTTTAATATATGTATAAACTCCTGTAAATAATATTTTTATTAACAGTAAGTTCTTATGTCAACACATTTAATTGGTGAGTTCTAATAACATCACTTCATCCTTCATTAAGAAAACGTATATAGTCTAATTAATAAAACAATGAATGAATAGAAAAAAGAGCAGTATCATCATGATCAGTGTGTATTTATGAGGCACTACAAACCTTGGCAACGGTGGAAGTTTGAATAGCAAAATATAAATCATACATAAAATAGAAGAAGTACATACACATGCAGATGTGAGACAGAAGGTACTGTACATATGCACCTGCTTGTAAAAGCTCACAGTCTTGAAGGGAACAATAACAACTAGTGGGACACAGACTGAAGATTGGGACTGTAGCTGGAAGAACACCCAGAGGAAGTAGGATCATTTGGGGGCTAGGAAAGGATACAGTGAAGTGGTGTGATTTGAGAGACCACATGAAAGACTGCAGGTTGGGGAGAGTCTGCTCAGGCAGGGAATGGAGGGCCTGATTCAGAGCCGGACGCTATTTGCGCTCGCTCGTTCAGAAAAAGGGGCCGGATATTTAAATTGAGCGCTCGCTCTTTGCGGTCTGTTGACGCCTCTATGTCTGAACGAGCGAACGAAACATGCGCTCGCTATTTTTTAAAAAACGCCCCCTGGCCGCTCGCATCCTACGTCATCTCCGCTGTTTATTAGATTAATCGAGTACATCGAAAGGCGTCTGAACTGCTCGAAGTGCTTGTGGTTGGATTTTCCTACCGCAATCATGCGAGCAGTTCAGGCTAAAAGACAACCAAGTGACGTGGTCGATGACGCTGCTTTGTTAATTATGTACACCCTTAAAATACCCGTTTTGCCCGTTTGGCACGCCTGCGTTCGGATCTCCACTCCCCGTTTTCAAGCACCTTCCCCTGTTACCACCCACAAACGCCTCATACTGTCACTCAAATTAGCAGGCATTCGCTATTTTGCGAGCATACTATTTCCGACCGCAATGACTGGTTCTCGCATGCGTATTACAACCCATACGCATGCGCAGTTGTGCGAACATCGCTCAGAGCGAACGAGCGGCCGCTTACGAGCGGCTCTGAATCAGGCCCGGAGTCCCATAAGTGGGAAGCAGCAGGGGATAAGTCTTGGTGGTGGGAGTGATCAGAAAGGTGGCAAGGCACAGGTCAGATGTAAGAGAGTGAGAGAATCCCATAATGAGGTCCGTGATGTGTAAAAGGGGGGTGGTGAGGACTTGTATGAAGGTGAGTGTGCATAACTTGAATTGTATTTGGAAGATAATAGGGAGTTTAGCAATTTGCAGAGTGTTGCAGCGGATATGGAGGGGGCATATAATGTCATTGTTGGGGGGTATAGACGTGGCTGAGGGTAGGTCACACAGCAGAAAGATGCAGTAGGCAAGGTGGTATTTCCTGAGAGAATGAATAATAACATGAACAGTGAGAAAGGTTGTGTTTCTGCCCATGTATTGAATTAGTACCGGCACCTTGTGGCCGCCAACATTGCCTCTTTTCCCTCACACCGCATAGAAGTGCACAGAGTAACATTAGCGATGGTGGGCTACCATAATTCTCAGGGATGAGGACAGTGAAACATTGCAGTGTCGCATTGCTGAGAATTTAATACCCCCTATATGTCTAAAATAAAGTGTGCTCTTATGGTTTTCAGCATTCTCCCATTCATTGGTGTTTGGGTATCCTTTCTGATAGCTGACTCCACCTGTATTACGTTTTCTAATTTGCTTCATGTTTTAACTCTCTCCAGTCTGGCTTGCAATAGGATTTCAACTGTAGGAGGTGCGAGTATCGCTGACGCTTTACAGCACAACACATCTGTTAAGATATTGTGGTAATTATAGTTTTTCATTTACAGTTTTAGTTTTGCTAAAAAAAAAGTGCAGTGATTTTTATACAGGATTTGACTTTCATTTTAGTTATCAATATACAGTATAATAAGGAAAGTTCATATCATTATTATACAGGTTATGGTCCAGTTAATACTAGTAGGAGTCTGCTTGGTCAAAATAAACTCTGATATAGACTCAAATAGAGATACCAAGTCACAGTAGAAAATGGCAGATTTCTTGTTTGAAGTTGTTATTAATGTTTGAACAATTAAACATTACTGTTATTGCCACCTTTTAATAAATTCGGTAAATTCTTCTGTGTTGCACCATATATGCACATATATTATCTGTACTTGTACTATATATAGCCTGCTTTTGGGGACAATGCCTAAAGCTGGGTACACACCTTTGCGATCATGTGGCCGTTAGGGTAAACATTTCCGATCAGCTGAGCAGTATGCCTCAGCGAGTTCCGTACACACTGGGCCTGATTCATAGATGGATGGAATTGCAGAGCCGCACACAAGCGGCTGTGCATTTGCGCCCACCTAAAATGCTAATGCAGCAGCAGCAACAAGTGTCTGTAGGAAACAGACACCTCCTTTCTGCATCTATGATCCCAGCGCTGCCACCGAGGCCACAGCCTGGGATCACCCTCACAACCATCAGTCACGATGGTTGCTCCTTTGGCTAGGCTGCATAAGCTGAAGCTTTCTGCAGCCTGGCCTAGTCCTGGTCACTTGCGAGGCCAGGAAATGCAGACTCTGTCTTCGTCCCTCCTGGAAAACCGGGACGACAAATGTCAATCATGCTGCGACTGGGGGGGGGGGGTCTGCAATCAAGATTGCAGGACCCGTTCTGAACATGCGCAGAGTGGGTCCTGCGCACTCGCAGACCCCAAAACATTGGATAAGTGCGCTAACCATCGGGTTAACGTACATCTCCGAATCAGGGGCCTGATTCAGACCCGCTCGCAAGCGCTATGCACTCGCACGCGGGCCGATGGTGGCCCAGTGCGCACGTGCGGCGTGTGCGCGAGCCCCGGAGCGAGCGCAAAAAGCACTCGCTCCGGGACTCACTACAAAAGGTTTTGTAGGCGTGGCAGGGGGGTGGCTTCACAAACTGAGGCGTTCCCATGCGAACGCCTGCCACTAGTGATGTCAGTAGGTGGACTTCCTGTTCTAATAGTGCAGGAAGTCCACTGGGGCTTGCGGCAACAAGACCCTACCGCAAGGGTCTCGTCGCAAGCCTGATGGTCGCGATGGTCTGAATCAGGCCCCAGGTCCACTGTACTAGATATAGCTCAGTGTATAAGGGCTTCTATGGGATCGGGAGGTTGGGCCAATAAATATTAAACAGCACATAAGATGCAACTTCCCTACCCCTAGCCGTTGTGGGAGCGTTATAAGCCGTTTATCGGCAAAAAGACCTGCATGCACACCTATTCCATCGTCAGGCTGATGTTTCAGATGGGTTCAAAGAGATCCCAGATGGGTGGATTCCCAGAAAAGATACTTCAACAAACATATTGAATATAAAAGTGTAAATTTATTATAATACTTAGCTACAGCCGTCGATTAATTCAGTAGATACAGCAAACACATCAGAAAATCCAGGGGCCCTTTTCTCCGCATTTAGAGACTGGATTACATTCAAAATACCCTAGTACTTCTGCAGTCAGTGTTGTTCCAGGCATAAGGCTAAGTCTATACTGACATATTACAGCTTATATAGGCTGCTCTCTGAGAGAATAACTCCTGAATAAGCACATTCACTGGTAGAAAGGTAATTTTTAGAAATATACATAAATATTAATAGACATTATGGAGCACTGTTTCCTCAATTCTGAGTATTGGAAATAACATCTCAATAACATCTCTTTACAATGCATACTTTGGATTAAGTCAAGGTAACACGATATTGATTTATGTGCAATGTCTATCTGGTCACATAACCAAACAGTGATCTTTGGGCCTGATTCAGAACCGCTCGCTAGATGCGCCCACTCACTCCCAGCGTATGATAATTCAGCTAAGTGACGTCAAGGCAGCCGCTCGCACGCAAGGCATAAGCACGCCCACTATGTCTTGGCGAGCGATCACTTTGTGTTTATAGACTCCCACCAGCCTGTCTTTAGCCGCCCACTTGCGTACGTCATCTCCAGGAAGTATATACAACCGTCGGATCAGACCGCAGCGTTTGCCGTTGACTGTACCCTACCGCAAGCACTGCAAGCAGTTCAATGTAAAAATCAACCAGGTGACGTGTACTATGACGCTGCCTGTTAATTATGCACGCCCCAGAAACGGCGTGAAAACACTGGCACGCCTGCATCCGCAACTCCACTCCCCCGTTACTACTGGCCTGCCCCTGTTACCACCCACAAACGGCCTCTCCTGTCACTCATTCCACTGGGCTGTTCTGGCAGGGCGAGCGAGCACATCCGATCGTTCTTACTAGTTTGCGCACTGCAAATATACGAATGCACAAATTAGCAAACATCATCTGCAACGAGCGGCCGCTTGCTAGCGAACGGTTCTGAATCGTGTCCTTTGTCCTTTCTTAGCTTCTCACCTAAAGATTATCTTATACACACACACATACACACATATATATATATATACAGGGCCACCATCAGGGGGGGGGCTGGGCCTAGAGTCCCTGGCACGGAGAGAGCAGAGACAGAGGGGGGCCCGGCTAGCTGCGGTACTGCACCGCCAGCCATAGAGGACTGAAGTGTGTACTGCATTACAATTACAAATATGGTGCCGGCCGCGAGCCAGCCAGAGCTCGCGGACTGGCAGCCAATCAGGAGCGTCCGTTCCTGATTGGCTGCCGGTCCGCGAGCATTGATTGGCGACTGACATCTGGCTATCCTGTGGCAGCTTTTTGGCTAATTGAAGGAGTACCACGACAATTACAAAGTTGGCACAATCTCTGCACCTATCTCAGCGTAGAAGTATGATGACAACACAGTGATTTACAAAGCCTACATTTTGGTAATTTATCTTGATTTTTGATTACACCCTTAGGTAGTCTCCATGTTAGTGTGTCAGAAACACCTATACAGTATATTCATTATATTTAATTCTGTTATAAAATCTATAGTTATAAATAATTCTGTTTAGTTTCATGTAGGAACTACTAACATGTTTGCAGACATGATTTTGGGCGGCACTTATCTTTCTTGTAGGATGACAGAAAACAATCTCTCTGATGAGGTAGCGGAAAGGTTTGCTGAAATGCTGAAAGTGAACAAGACCCTTCGAAACCTTTGGTGAGTTCTCAGATAATATAGTCTGGTTTTAGGCCCTCATTCAGACCCACTCGCAAGCAAGCGCACGTACGTTAGGCGTACGTACAAAAATATTTAAATTCAATGGCTCGCTCGTATTTTCGTTCGCATCTAAAATTCCTCCCTAATCTCTGACGACCCCTCCTCTAACTAACGAGCGTACGAAATAGCTAGCGTACATCCCCGAAATGGCTTGAAAGGAACGCACGCACAAGTATAAACAGGAAGTGGCCTTGTCAGATGTCGATTACCTGCTCCTTTATTCTGCCTACCTCCCTCAATCGTATCATGCCAATCAATGTATCAATTAGCTTAATTGTTTGTTTTTTTTCAACACAATGCAAGAAACTTTACTCTTGTCCGTGTTTGTGTTTACCCGCAGAATACGTACGGATGAAACATTCGCTTTTGTTGTTCAAAAAACATGTGAACCACAATTAAACAATTGTTCTATTGCTGTGGATCCCCGCATATTTCCCTGGGTTCATTTCTTTATTTAAATTTGCTTACGCATGTCACTGCATCAAGCCTATCATAACTCTCCAGAGATTTCTGGCCCTGTCGAACACATGACTCATACACTAACCAATAAAATTGCTCCTGTTAATTTCCAAAATACATTAGCCAATCAGAAAATTTTTAAACACTTTATCAAAAATGATTTTTAAGAAAAACACCATTGCCATCATGAGAGCCTCCGCATTCACCAGGCGCGAGCTGCTGGTGCTTACGGAGGTCATGGATCGCCGGATCACCAGCCAACCTCAACCCATGACCAACCGGCAGAAGCGCTCCGCGTATGCGGAGGCACGGTCCCGCCTGCGGTCCTTCGGCTCACGCCGCAACATCGGGCAGCTGGAGCGCAGGTGGTCCGACCTGCAACGGCTTTCGCATGGAGATCCTGGAAAGTAAGTGTTATGTATTGTGGTTTTAATGTTTGTGTTTGTGGGGCAAACTGCGTGTGCATGTTTTCCTGTCTGTCCTATTTATTATTTGTACTCATATCTGCGTGTGCATGTTTTCCTGTCTGTCCTATTTATTATTTGTACTCATATCTGCGTGTGCATGTTTTCCTGTCTGTCCTATTTATTATTTGTACTCATATCTGCGTGTGCATGTTTTCCTGTCTGTCCTATTTATTATTTGTACTCATATCTGCGTGTGCATGTTTTCCTGTCTGTCCTATTTATTATTTGTACTCATATCTGCGTGTGCATGTTTTCCTGTCTGTCCTATTTATTATTTGTACTCATATCTGCGTGTGCATGTTTTCCTGTCTGTCCTATTTATTATTTGTACTCATATCTGCGTGTGCATGTTTTCCTGTCTGTCCTATTTATTATTTGTACTCATATCTGCGTGTGTATGTTTTCCCTCTATTTCTGATTTATTCATTCTACTCCTATTTGGCTTATTTTTTGGGTTTTTTTTTTTTTAGTTTTGGTCCCCGGATTTGTCCAGAAACTAACCGCAATTTCTTTGTCATATTTTAGGGGGACAGCCAAGACTCCGCCGTCACCGTCCGTCCAGACGGCGTTCCCGGCCACTATCCCCAACCCCCAGCCAACACTCCACCCCAAATCTTTCCCCTATTCCCCACTCCTCCCCATCTTTCCCAGACCCTCTCCCGGAAATGTCGGGCCTCCTTCCCCTCCGTCCCACTTCCCCCTCTCCTCCACCCACCCCTCTTCCAATTACCCCCTCCCCGGAGTCCATCATAACTCCTCCCCATTCTTTGGGGAATGACGGATCCTCCGAGGAGGATCATGGAGGCATTTCCGGAGCTCCCGTTTTGGCTCCCGGTATGTTTTTTTTTTTTTTAAAGCACAAACTGTTTGTATGTAATCATGTGTCGTGCCTTTCTTCGTGTTTTTGTGGCTTGACTTTTGGTGATTTTGCAGTTTGCCTTTACCTCTTCCTAGTGATTTCAACATACACATATCACACCTGTGGGAATTTGTACATAGGCCTTGTATTTTTGCCAGCACCCCCTTTTTATATTTTTTTTTTTTAGGTTTAGGAGTGATTTCGTTGTGTTTTTGTTTTTTTAATGTGGATTCCCTATTGTTGTATTAACCCACACACTTTTCTCACCCACAGAGGAACAGAGGCGTCGGCAAGAGGTGGCGGATTGTGTTGGCCAGATGCGGCAACATGTAATCGGCATTCTGGTGGCCCTCGACCGGCTGTCTGGCCTCCTTCGCCAGTAGTTTTTTTTTTTTATGTTCACGTTTATAAATAAATTTATTCAGACAAATATACGTTCTGGCTCATTTTTAAAATCCAAAACCAAGATAGTTTAGCATGACATAAGTAGACTGTTCCTGCAAGGATTTCCCTTTTTTAAAAGTTAGATTGTGTTTTGTCTTTGTATGTCAAACAGACACAAGAAACACAGAACAGTAACAATGTCATTTCCCTTTTTGGGTGTAGTGTCAATTACATATTTCTACATTTTACAGGTTCCTAGTTGGTGCGCAAGCTGCTTAGGCCAATCTTACAAATCCCAAGGTTGGGCCAGGCTTCCTTTTGGTGTGGGTTGGGAAGCTGAAAACATATTTCAGTTTAGCTCAACTGGCGTCAGTACTGGATTACCCCTTAGTCAAATGTAACTTGTGTTAACCTGGTTACACTTGCTGTTAACGTCCCAAAAAAGGAAGACCATTTCACTCTCCAAACATTTATTCACAACATAACAGAGAAAACAAAGTGGTCACTCCCAAAAAAAGAACACAGTGATAAATTCAAATACAACACATACCAAGAAATAATTAAATTAAAACCAAAAATCAAGAACTGGTTGACGAAGGACCATGCCAACATGATTCCACAAACATGGCGTTGCAATATGGGTTCCAGAATATATGCCCAAAAGGACCAGATCCAGGTTTGGTAAGGGTAGCAGGAAGTAGTGAGCGTTGGAGTGCCAAAGATTATGTGACCAAACAGAAGATGGTGAGAAAAAAAACACAAAATTAGATGTTCGCAAACAAACACAAACACATTAGGTATAAACACTGTAGTTTTGTTACAACTTACCTAAAAAATCTGGCCACCACATCATCGCGTATGGCCCCCCCACATACTGACCTACGACCAACCTCGGGGGGGCCATCCTCAGGTAAGGCATCCTCTGGCTGCATTGGGACACCACTCCTTATGGCAATGTTGTGAAATATCCCACACAGGACCACAATTTTAGACACCATATCCGGCACATACATGAGCTCGCCACCAGAGCGGTGGAGGCATCTGAATCGGCCTTTTAAAAGGCCGATACAGCGCTCCACCACTTGCCTGGTGGCTGTAAGTGCGGAATTATACGCACTTTGTGGCCCTGGTGTGGGAGCCAAATAAGGAGTGAGCAGCCAGGACATGCAAGGGTATCCACTGTCTCCTGTGAAAAAAAATAGCCAACATCAGGAACACTGTGTATCAAGCGTAACATTGTTATGTACTAAAGGTCTCCACTTACCCAGAAGCCACGCATCACCAGCTTGTAGGTTGGTTAATTTCTGCCATATCCCTGATTGCCGGATGACGAAGGAGTCATGAGCACTTCCTGGTAATTTAGCATTCAGGGACAGGATCTGGAGGGAGGCATCACATACCACCATTACATTCAGGGAGTGATAGTGTTTACGGTTTCTAAATATTGCCTCCAGCCGTGCTGGAGGCTGAAGTGGTATGTGAGTACCATCCACAACCCCTATGATGTGTGGGAAGCCAGCTATTTGGTAAAAATTGGCCTTGGCCACACTAAGGGCACCCATATCCAAAGGCATTTTAATAAAATGATGGAGGTGCTTGAAAAGTGCCTCCATCACTGCCCTCAGGATCCGGGAAAAGGAGGATTGGGAGATGCCCGCCACTATTCCCACCGTTGTTTGAAACGATCCTGAGGCACAGAAATGTAACACCGCCATAAATTGCGTCAGTGGTGGTATTGCTGTTGGACTGTCAATTTGCCGCTCAAGATCACTTTCTATTAATGAGAGAGTGTCTATGATGATTTTGGGAGGTAGACGGTAGCGTCTTAAAACCTCATCATCGGGCATTCCAAAAAGGGTGACACGTGTTCGAAATATCTGGGGCCTTGCATGCCTACGATGCCTACGCCTGGGACGAGTTTGAGGTTGGTCGTCTTCCGGGAGCAGGGCCAGAACAATTCGCCCCAGATCTACCTGAAATTCAAAGTTTACAATGTAAGGCTTTTGAGCCCCCCCAAAAGTAACATAAAACAACTTAGCTTTATGATACCATCCATAGCTGCTTACATGCCGGGGTATTGTCATGATACGTATAAACTGTAAAAAAGCCAAAAATGAGACATCAAAAATTTAGAGGGTGATTTTTTGTTTGTCAAATTGGTGCAAGCCAACACATAAAATAGGCGAAACACACATTTGGCCATCGATGAAAACGACATTGCACACCGTACGTCAAATAGGGGTCAAATGGACCCCAAAAATGGAAAAGGGAAAAGCAAAACTGGTTTACATGATGAATAAGCCTCGAAAAATGCGTTAATTATTTCGCAAATGCAAGTCACTACACCAACAGTCAAAAATGCGTTAATTAGTTCGCAAATGCAAGTCACTACACCAACAGTCAAAAATGCGTTAATTAGTTCGCAAATGCAAGTCACTACACCAACAGTCAAAAATGCGTTAATTAGTTCGCAAATGCAAGTCACTACACCAACAGTCAAAAATGCGTTAATTAGTTCGCAAATGCAAGTCACTACACCAACAGTCAAAAATGCGTTAATTAGTTCGCAAATGCAAGAAAAAAAATGGACTTACCCAACTCGAATATATAAGATTTCAAACAAAAAGGTCTTTGGGTCCGAAAGCCAAAACAAACTAAAATAGATGAAATTAGTGTAAAAAAAAAAATATAAAACCAAAAACCAGAAGTAGACACCAATTGGCCACAAATTAGACTGCACAAAACTTACCAAATCAGGAAACGATGGAAAAAAATAAACCAAAAAAATGCGAACGGAAAACCAAAACAACTGTAGCAAAACAAAAAAAAAACAAACTCCGCCAAATCCTCCAACCGCAAACAACCAAATCCAAACAACTTAACCGCCAACAATCCAACAACGCAACCTCGACTCCACACACACCAAGCCATAAATAGTGTTTATTTTCCCGCACAAATTAAGGATGAATCATAGGGACGCACAATCAATGATGCGGCCGCAAACTAAGGACGCATGTATAAATACGTCACGATATCACATTTAATTTCTGGTTGATTTCATTCTGGAAGCAGAGACATGGCTTCAGACCAGGGAAACAATGGGCAAAAATCCGGCGGTAAGGCCTTCATGCATTTTGTCTCAATGATTCTTTTAAAACATAATATTGTGCAAGTTGTGAAGTGGCTAAATCTGCATATTTACCCAAATAGGTGAGGAGGATGACATGGAAGAGACTGCTGGCCCCAGTCAACCCGCCAAAGCTGCCAAAAAAAAAAGGCAGCCACATTTCACAAGCAAGGAGATGGAGGTTTTGATCCAGAAGTGCGTTGACATCCTGCCCCAGGCAGCCAGGAATATGAGCCAAAGCCAGAAGTGGAGAATGTGGGAGGAGGTCGCCGTTGCTGTCAATAGGGTGGGTGATTATGTCCGTCTAGCCCGGGATGTCAAACGGCGGTAAGTAAACACTTTCCCATCCTATAAACAAACCCCATTGTAAAACAAAGGATAATGGTTCCAATTTCATTCCACAGATGGGCAGACTTCAAATATCGTCTCAAGCAAAAACTTGCCGACAGGGCTAGGCATGCAAGGGGGACAGGTGGGGGTCCCACCCCTGTGTCATTGGAGTTGACAGACTTAGAAGAGCTGGCACAGGGGTGTGTGCAGGCTGTGGAGGTGTTTGGCGTGTCCAACATGGATACGGACATGCCAGACTTTGCGGCTCCTCATGTTGGCCAAGGTAAGTCTTGTGATGTCACCAACTCTGAAATGCTATTGTGCCAATATGTAGATTCTACTGTGAGTCTTTTCGCAATTTTCCTAACAGAGACAGAGGCGGATGAGTCTGCTCCAGAGGGGAGCCTTGGCCGCAGAATTTCTGCTGGCTCTGCAGGGGAGGAACCAGTACATCCGGCTGAGGACCCTGCAGAAGCCAGTCCAGGGCGTGCCCCCTCGCAGGCAGTGGGCCTCCTCACAGAACTCAATTTTAAATTGGATTTCCATACGGAGATTCTGCAGAGGATGGACGCCAGTCTGATACGGGTGGCTGAGGCCCTGGAGCAAAATGCTGCGGCCAACGTGACCATTGCTCAGGCCCTGGCGGAAAATACCAGGGCCAACATCCGCATCGCCGATGCCCTGGAGCAGCTCGTTCGCCAGCACATGGTGGAGCCGACCTCCCTTCCTGCCGGAACATCCGGATCCTCCACCTCTGGCACAACATCAGCCAATCCTCCAAATGTGCCTAGCCCTGTGCCTAGTCCAGAGGCCACAACATCTGCCTCTGGACAGGCCAGCCCGATGGCATCCCGGACCCGGTCTGGCGCCCACCCTCACCCAGCCTAACGGGCGAGAAAACGGTGACAGCAATGGCGACTTTGCCCACACTCCTTCTGTGCTTGGCTCATATTCCTTTCTGGTCAAAACTTCCCTCTCCTTTCTTGTGAAATTTTTTTACATTTGGTATTTACGTTTATGTTACCAGTTATGGGTTTTGTTTTTAATTTTAACAAATATGTTTGCCACAAAAAAAAGGCCAAAAAATATTAGGCCAATTTGTTTGTGTTTAAACAATAAATTTAAAACAAAAAACTGACATTGTATTGTGACATTATTGTACAAATGGGTTACATTTAATCCTGGCCCTAAAGGCAAAAACTGACCCTCTTAAAAAAAAAAAAAAAGGCCTCTTTAAGGAACGTTTAAAAAATCACATAGCGATGCAAATTCCACAGTAAACCAAAAAAAAGGGGAGCTAATTAAAACATGATGACATTATTGTTACAATAGGCCATAACCAACAAATTGTGGCCAAAATAAAACACCCAAAATGTACGCTAATTGATTGTGTAATCATGACATTAGCAGCTCTGATTTCCACCTGCGTACGCTTTTGTGCTATCCCAATAAACTGCTTTCAAAACACATACCAAGCCGGTTTTCAATCCAACACTAATTACTTTACTGACCAGCCGCGATTAATCGCAGCACCATCGTTGAGTCCCGGGACGGAGGAGAAGGCCATCGCCAATGTGGTCGAGTAATCCTGACCCTAAGCTGTGCGAGCATTTTGAAGGGAAAGCGGATGTTCCAGTGACGTATGAGACGGTCCAAACACATTTGACGTTCGCATCTGCTAATGTATGTACGCCCCAAAAACGCCTCGCCACGCCTGCGTTTTTTCATCTCCACCCCCGTCAACACCCAAAAACGCCCTGTTCTGTCAATCACATTTGACATGTCACTTCTTGTACGCTATTTTAGGAACGAGAGAAAAAAAACTCGCAATCTGCCGTACGCACATGCGCAGTGTAACACCGACGCATGCGCGGTTAGTCAACATCGGAACGCAACGAGCGTACTGTTGTTAACGTGCGGCTCTGAATGAGGGCCTTAGTCAGCTTTCTCTACCTCTGCTCTTAAGCTAAGCACATACAAAGGCAAACACTTGGCAGGGAGTTGCTCTGTCCAAATTCCTGGTCATAGCGTCTGAAAAAAATCTGATCAATGTGTCTCATTTAAAATGTGCTGTTTTAAAAACAATCACCACTGCTGGGAATTTTTCTGTCTATCAGAAACTGTTTGTGGCCAGATTGGACCCTGTTTTTGACCCTGATTATACGTTAATGTAAATTAGCCCATGCGAGACATACACAAATGATAAAACTGGCCACACACACCATTTTGCTGTATTTTCAACAATTGCATTTCTGAATGATAACATATGTACAATTGAGAGACAAACCTTATGACTATGGTTTTATGTGATCTGCTTTTAACGAGATTCATCATTAAGAAAACTATTCACTGCTTCCGACAATTTTGAGTTGTTCCTCTACTGTAATCTGTCTGGATTGTTTACAGCATGTATAATGAAGGATAGTTGCTGGTCTGTTGCACATTAATGGCACGATTACACTACACACGCATCAGTCAGCTTAGGTATGATCTATTTTGCATGTAACATTTTTAGCTGAAGATGAATATCTATAGCTCATTGCATTGAATCTGTTGCCATAACTTGATATAAAACAATCATAACTGACTGATGGGATTGATGTGTTTATGACCAGTATTAGCCACAGTGGTGTAAAATGTCATTGATTAAAGAGAGAAAAATGACAATTCAGAAACAAGTGTTATGAATAGTTGTAATGAAGTATAATATTTGTCACAAATGCACAGACCAGAAAAGAAGAACCCTGTATCTCAAAGAGAACATGGGGGCGATTCAATTGTTTTAAGGCGGCTATTTGTTTTGGGTGCCCGATGGAGCAATTCAATTGTAGCTCCATTCAGGTGCGGTAGCCACCGGCATTTCTGCTCGCACCCTCAGGAGGGTGAAGCTGGCTGCCTGTACAAACGCTGGAAGCATACAGATCAGCCTGACGACAGCCAGTGCTGGGAGTGGGGAGTGCTGAAGGCTGCAAACTCTGTCCTGCAGAGATTTTATGAGTCCTCAGAGAGGGAAGACCACAGCAGAGTCACAGGAGAGGGGCATTAGCGTCAGCCATGCAGGGAGGCGGAGAACGGAGGGACCAATGGAGTTAGGAGGACACTGGAATAGTGTAATTAGAACCCTCTGCACAAATATAATCTGTGCCAGCTTTACCTACAGAGTGATCGCAGTGGGAGTCCTGCTGTGCAGCAGCTGTCTGCATACTACAGCAGGTAAGAAGTACACTGTGTGCAACTTACCTGTGCCCCCACCCTGTGTATACTGACACTGTGCAGCCACACCTGTGCCTTCACACTGTTCACACTGACATTGTGCAGCTCATCTGTGCCTCCATTCTGTGTACACTGACACAGTGTAGCCTCTTCTGTGCTCTCCCCCCATGTACACTGGCATTGTGCATCCCCACCCCATGTACACTGGCACTGTGTAGCCCACTTGTGTCCCTACCCTCTATACACGGGCACCAGGGATGGATCCGGGGTGAAGGGGGGATTGATCAGGACGATCGGCCCCCATAACACCACCCCATAACAGACAGCCCCCTGTCGGGCTCAGAGCGCTGCAAGGTAGAACAGCACGGCACAGTCACACAGGGATGTGCTCACGTCTGGCTGCATAGGGAGAGAGAGGCTCCTCTGTCCCAGCACTGCAAGTAAGTGGCCGCTGTGCCTGCTGCTGTGTGCCAGCTCCCTGTGACCATCACATTTCCAACTGCTGCTGCCAGTAATCATGTGCTGCTATAGCGCAGCCTGGTAGTAAGGGGCACACTATGGATTGGGTCAAGTGGGCAAAGTTTCATTACCCACCTAAGAAAGTTGTCAGGTACCTGTCAGGCTTCATTATAGAGCGCTTATCAATCTTCCAATTGCTTTGGAAGAAAACAAACATTCTGTTGTTTCACATATAATATCTCTTCTCTATCCCTTGGGCTAAAGGTGCGTACACACTGGGCGATAAAGTGGACGACTGAACGATAACGATATCGTTATCGTTCAGTCGTCCACTTTATCGTCCATTTTTAAGCCCAAAAAGATGAACGATGACGACGACGCGCGTTCCCGCGGGTCGTTCGTCATCATCGTTCATCGGGCTGACATACAGGCCAACCTGACGATCTCGTCAGGTTGCTGCATGTCAGGGAATGGGGGAGAGAGCCCGGCGCTGAACGATATCGTTAATGATATCGTTCAGCGGCTGTGCTCAATGTCATGAACGACATTGAGCACAGCCTGCCAGGGACACACTACACGATATCGCTCAGGGAGCATATCGTGTAGTGTGTATGCACCTTAAGGGTGCCGCAAAAAAAATCTTAGTCAATAAGGGTGCCATGAACTGAGAAAGTTTGGGAACCACTGGTGTAGCTCACAGGTGAGCACCGTACTCCATGATAAGTGACTTCATTCACACAGTTGCTTTCTGTTCATTGTCAGGGTTAGTTGTTTGTCCACCACTGGACATAAATGGCAGTTTTCTGTTTACCGCAGGCTGGTACAGAATCACATCACGAACCATGGAGCCAACCTCCTGGCAGAAGCCCTGGACCATAACATGGATTTGGAAGAGATTTGGTAAGAAATGTTGACCAAATATTTCAGACACCGTACTCTAAATGGACAGTTCACAGCTTGTATAAAGGTGGTTGTGAAAATGTTGCCAGACAAGTGGCTGCTGTACAAATTGGTCATTCTACAGAGTCACACTATCCTCACATTTGTTTTTTTTCTCAGCTTACAGGGAAACCCACTTATACCTGATGAGAATGATCCTTTCCGTAAAAACTCAAGGATCTTCTGCACCAACAGTTAATAATACTGAAGATTTGGAAATGTATCAACTTCCACATGATGAGTTGAGGAACATTTAACCGCTGAGCCCTGTATAATACTTAGGCAATATAACATTCTCAGACATACGGCTTCTGTGTGAAAAGAACCAGACTGACGTTTATACATGTGAAGAAGAATCCACTATTTTAGTGTAGGTTACATTCTACTGGGAGGAAATATGCATGCGCTTTATTGTTGAGTCAGGAGTAAATAAAATGGAAATCTCAGTCTGTCAAGGAACTCCAGAGCAAGTAAGAACAAGATCTATTGCACATGCTGGTAAAATAACAAGCATTTCAATTGTAATAATTAGGATAGAAGTTGGATCATTTAAAAGATGAGTATAAATCTGATTACACAGAAGTGCTTTTTACTAAAGAGACAGTTTAAATACAAGATGTGTGGCTTTCAAGGTGGCGGATGGCGTGAGGCATGTGCCTGAAGGTGCGGTGGAGGTGTTTGCCTTACTGGTGCAGTATAAAACCACATGGTAATCAGTCCACGCAGTTATTAAATTGGTACAAGCATTGTCTTATGGATATTGGATGCTGGTCGTTTTTATAAATAAAATTTTTATGCGCTATGGTGCGCCCACTCACTCCTTTGCTTTAGACATATATATATATTTCCCATAGTATGTCTTCTGGGATCCAATTTTACCACTCTGCGAAGTTTTTGTCCAAATCCTTCCAGTGGAAGGCTCAGAACAGGCTCCCCGGGTCAAAGTTCTGTCCAGCATACACCGACAGGAGGTCAGACTGGGACCCTAACCCTCTATTATGTCTTCTGGGATCCAAAGTTACCACTCAGTAAAGTTTTTGTTCAAATTATGTGATGTCGTCCAAATGCATCCAGTGGAAGCCACAGAACAGGCTCCCTGGGACAAAGTTGTTGCCAGCACACTCCACCATGAGGTCCCTTTCCACTTCATTAGGCATCCCAAACCAAATGCCACCCCTCTGGGAAGTTTCATCCAAATCCATCCAGTCCTCCCCAGGTCAAAGTTCTGCCCAGGGTCCCCTGGTCAAAGTTCTGACCAACGTACACCAACGGGATGTACGACCAGGACCTCAACCCCCTAGCATCTCTTCTGAGATCCAGTGTTACCACTCTGTGAATTTTTCGTCAAAATCCATCCAGTGGAAGGTTAAGAACAGACTCCCTGGGTAAAAGTTCTACCCAGCGTACACCAATGGGAGGTCCGTCTGGGATCCTAACCCCCCTAAAACCAGGCCAGGATCAAACTGGACCACCTCGCATTGGTTTCATCCCAATTGGTGCAGGGTGTCCGAATGCATGACCGGACAGACATCCAAACAAATAAAAAGACAGACAAATTAATTTTATATATATGAGATTTGGAGGCTGTTACATTTAAAAACAAATATTAAAAGCATCAAATTTATTGGGATTAATTATTTGGGGAGGAGATCTGTGGGTACAGCATTCATGGATCTATGGTATTGTTACACATTGTAACATGACAAAAGTTCTACGGGGACCAAAACATCAGTGTTTGTTTACTACTGATAAGCTTTATTAAAGGAGTTTCTTCTTCTACAAACTGGTGCACCCCAACTTTTTTTTCTCTCTCCTCCCCCCCTCCTTAAAAAATGTTGAAAACAGGTTTTTTTCAAAAATGTTACCAAAACGGTGGTATCAAATGAGCAAATTATGTAGATAATTGCTATTTACCATAATTTTGTAAAATTGTATTAACAATTCTGCATGTTAATACAATTACATAATTTTTTAAAAAAAGAAAAAAATCAAACGATACATTTGGGGGCATTTTTGGAAACAATATTAGCCAATTAAGTGGTTAACTCCTTTTTGTTGAGGTCTTTATATTCTTTATGTGTAGTCTGTGTTCCTCTATAAATGACCATTTGATCTCCTTGCTAACTAAGTGGTGGTGCCAATCTGAAAACCTTAAGGTACAAAATTAGATCAATCTTTGTTACAATTTAGTGGAATTCAATCTTTGTTACAATTTAGTGGAATTCTGTTATAGAGTTACCACGCAGGCAGCTTTGCAATTGCGACCCTTGCAAATATGGTAATGCAACAGGCCTCCTGTGCATTACTTATCCGAGCTGCGTTGTCCAACGTAGCATTGGATAATCTGCGTAACATCGGTCAGCTGCGGTGACCTATGGGGTCCTGCCGCAGTTTAGAGGAAGAGGCCAGGAAATGGTTTCTACCCTCCCCCACAGCGGCGGCGGCGGCGCGCCTCCGTTTCGGGAAACGGTAGGCACCGCGACTCCCTCCCACAAATGGCAGCAGACTGTCAATAACTGACAATCTGCGAGCGAGTTAGCAGGACCCATCCTGCCCACTCTCAGAATGGGTCCTGCGCCAACCAGGCCCTCAGTCCCCTATTTTCAGGGGCTCAAATGTAATTGGACAAATTAACATAACCATAAATAAAATGTTATTTTTATTTTTGGGGGGGGCGGGAGTAGCATGCAGTGAGACCTGCAGCTGTGTCTCTCCTCCATAGATCTGGCAATATATCCTCCATTCAGGGCCCTCACAGCAGGTGGATTCTTACCTTAACTGCTAATGCCTCGCCGATGCCAGTCTGTAGCCTTCTGGAGGGCGCTTCTTGCTGGGATTCCATCGATTGTCGCCATTGCCTCTCTCCTCTGCCTGGTAGCAGCGCTTCCTGGGTTCTGCTGACCTCCACACTCATTCCTCAGCTGCCTGGAGTCTGGGTGCGCTGTATGGCTGTGTGGCCCTGCCCCGCTGGTCCCCTGGATGAAAACCGCTCAGTTTCTGTCTACCCTGACTTCCCCCTAGGATGTTCAGAAGTTTGCTCGCAGTTAGGAGCTCATTCAGACCCGCTCGCAAGATGCGATCGCTCGCTGGCAAAAAGGGGCTGGAAATGTAAATTTGTGTTAATGAGCTACGGCAAAGTGCGCTCGCAAGTGTCTGAAGACGCCCTCTTGCCTCTCGCAACACACGTCATCTCCGGGAAGTGTATGATTAATCGGGACCATCGTGAGCCATTGGAGCTGCTCGCAGCCCTTGGGGTTGCCTTTACCCGCCGCAAGCACTGCGAACAGCGCTGGCTGAAATACATGCAGGTGACGTGTTCAATGACGCTACTTTGCTAATTATGCACGCCCTTTAAACTGCGTTTTGGGGGACTGACACCCCTGCGTTCGCAACACCACTCCCCCGTTCACAAGTACTTTCCCCAGTTACCACCCACAAACGGCACTATCTGTCACTCAAAGCAGCGACCTGATGGCTTACGAGCTACCAAAATCAGATCGCAATGAATGGCTTGCGTACGCGCAATGTGAATTATACGCATGCGCAGATGGGCGAAAATCGCTCACAGCGAACGGGTCTGAATCAGGTCCTTATTGTCTGTAAAAAGGAAGCTTCGGGATTCACAATTTTTATATTCTATGTTGTCCCTGGCTCAGCTCCACTTGGTGGCGAACGGGACTACCCATTTTTCACTTCTCTGCAGGAGTTTGCTGACTGGCTGGACCGCAGGCCTCGGAATGGCTGTTGATTTCTAGACTCTTTTCTACTCTTAATTTCTGCTGCTGCACTTCCACCTTTCCATCTGTTATGAGGGGTTTCTTAGAAGAGCTCGTACTAGGGATGGCTTTCTAACTGCTGTCATGACTTTTGTCGGTATTGCTCTGGAGCCTTGATACAGTTACTAAGGACCTCATTCAGAGTCGGTCGTTGCGGCCGCACGGTCGTACGCCACCGATGTTCGCTATACTGCGCATGCGTAAAGTTCGCAATGCGCGTGCGCAAACTAGCTGCTACGATCAGAAATTTTTCTCTCCTTGAACACAGCCAGGTCGGTAGTTTGAGTGACAGAATGAGGCGTTTGTGGCTGGTAACAGGGGAAGGTGCTTGAAAACGGAGGAGTGGAGATCCGAACGCAGGCGTGCCTAATTATGCGAACGGCGTTTTATGGGAGTGCATAATTAACAAAGTAGCGTCATGGCACGTGACATGGGAGGTTTTTACACTGACATGATCGTAGAGCTTAAGAGAGGGTATGGTCAACCTTAAGCTCTACGACCAGTTTCGATGGTTCCCGATGGTCTCGATTAATCCTTATATGCCCGGAGATGACATGCAATGCGTACGAGAAGGGGGCGTATTTTTTTTTATTCCGACCGCTTCCTCCCCTTGGTCGGCCAGCTACTGATCCGAACTTAGGGACGCAACTTGCGAGGGAATCATTTGAATATGCGGCCCCTTTTCCCGTACGACCGTTACGACCGACTCTGAATGAGGTCCTAAGTGTGGTTTAATTATTTTTTTTTTATTAAGTGCTGTTAAGGTCAAGGGGCATTCCATTTAGCTTTTTTAGATAGAAATAAGGGGTGGGTTTGGGGTGTTTTTTTTTCAAGTCAACCAGCGTGCCACTATTTGGAGAAAAATATATATATAAATAAATATATATATATATAATAATATATTTATATATTTGTTTTTGCAATATACTTTACTGATCTGCTTCAGTTGTGCTTATGTTCTGTCTTCAGATACATCATCGACTAGTGACCGTGTGCCATTGTAAGCCATACATGCCCATGCCATCACATCGCCTCCACCATGTGTTACAGGTGATGTGGTATGCTTCGCATCAGGATTCATTCCATGCCTTCTCCATATTTTTTCTTCCCATCATTCTGGTACAGGTTGATTTAGGTTTTATCTGTTCCAGAACTGTGCTGGCGTTTTTAGATTTTATTTTTTTTTTGCAAAGTCTAATCTGGCCTTTGTATTCTTGATTCTTATGAATGGTTTGCACCTGGTGGTGAACTGTATTTGCTTTAGTGAAGTCTTCTCTCTATGGGGACTTGGATAATGACATGCCTACCTCCTGGAGATTGCTCTACAGTTGGCTGGATGTTGTGAAGGGGCTTTTCTTTACAATGGAAAGGATCCTGTGATCATCCACCACTGTTGTCTTCCATGGATATCCAGGCCTTTCTGTGTTGCTGTGGGTCACCAGTGGGTTCTTTTTTTCTCAGAATGTACCAAACTGTTGATTTGGCCACTGTTAAGGTTCCCACTATCTCTCTGATGGTTTTGTATTTTCTTTTTGCAGCCTAAGAAATGTCCTATGTCCCCTGCATTGAGAGCTACCTTGATCACAGCAACAGATTTCAAATGCAAAACCACACAATCATCTCCAGACCTTTCACCTGCTTAATTCGTAAAGAAATAGCGAAGGAATAGCCCACCCCTGTCCATAAAACTGCTTTTGAGTCAATAGTTCAATTACTTTTGGTCCCTTTAAAAAGAGGGGGCAATATATTAAACATCTGGAATTCCTAAACCCTTCCTCCAATTTGGATGTGAATACCCTCAAATCAAATGCTGATAGACTGCACTTTAAAATCATATGCATTATATAACTAACTTGAATACTGTATGTTTTGGTAAACAGCTAAAATAACAAAACATGTGTAAGTGTCCAAATATATATGAGCCTAACTATCTAAATGTAAATTACTATCTAAATGTAAATTACTACACACACATACACAATATTTAAAGTAAAATAGTACTATGGTAAAATTAAGAAGAGTAACATTTGTGATAAAACTCAATATTTGTGACCATTTCTACTGTAACTACTATTAAGTCATAGAAGTTTGACACTTGCTCATATGTATAAGTTTAATGTGTGAGTATCTGCGTAGATCACTCCGAATGAAAACCATTTTGTTTTTAAAGAAAAAAAAATTACCCAGATACTGCATGAAATAGATTGGATATATAGGTAGACAATTGAAACAATAATACTTTTTGCATATCACCTTTAAAATTGTCCTTGCTTTAGCTGTTAAAACAGCAAATAAAGCCACTATTGTAACTAGCATATGGCCTATTACGTGTGCTGCTGATCTGAATAACACATGAAATAACTGGG
The DNA here is from genome assembly GCA_031769625.1 of Taudactylus pleione. Lineage (NCBI taxonomy): Eukaryota > Metazoa > Chordata > Amphibia > Anura > Myobatrachidae > Taudactylus > Taudactylus pleione. Next base: position 33,973,539 of record JAUIMM010000052.1, read on the forward strand.
GTGTTTATGCTTAATTCAATATGTCCACTATACTCTCTGCAACAAGTTGCCATGTTAGTAGGGAGGTTTTTATATAAGCGGGACGGCAGTGACTGGCAGCTTTATATACATGCTGTGTAAACATACAGTGTGGAAAAAGGCATTCATAAACCAGGTCTCATGATGTCATAGTAACTCAAATAACTGCAGAATCAGTATTTTACACTCAGCTGATCCCATTGGGACTTGGTTCGAAAGATGCATCATAGTATTCTGTTGTACAGTATGAAATTGAATGAGGAGATAATTCTTTGTTATTAAACTGAGCTTTAGTATAATGTCAGCTTAACATTAACCAATGTATATTACCTGTGATTCATATATCAAAAGGGTTGGGTACGGGATGTCAGTGTTTGGGATCCCGGCGGAAAATAGCGGCTCAGCTCCACCTCTGAGATGCGTGAGGAGAGAGAGCCCGGCGGTGTCACGTGACCAGGAGGTGGAGGTCTCAGACGCCAATTGACTGATGAGAAGCTTCTGCCCGCCGTCATTGGTTGGGAGACACTGAGGGAAGTCACTGGGTCGGTAGCTGCGGCACACACACGGCGCGTCCTACAGGACCCAGGGACTTTTAAAAACGGAGTCCCTTAGTGCCTGTGCGCGTATTTTGCGATCACTGCCTTGGTGTCTTTTAATAGACCCTCTCGCTGACCCATATATATACTATTAGCAACATTTTTTTTTATCTCTACAAATTTGTCGATCCTGTATCAATCTAGAATTTTGAAATGGGACCACCAATTGGCTATGCCTCCTCAGACCTCTCCACATGACCCTCAAACCACTACACATGCCCATAAGTCCTACCCACATGCCACCCAGACATCACTACTGTACATGCCTCTAAGACCTTCACACATGCCCATTGGACCTCCCCACATGCCCCTTATTTATCTCCTTTTTGACGTTAAAATTCTGATAAAAATTAGTTATCAAATTATAGTTCAGATCATCGACCCAGATCAGATGGGATTTATGCTTCATAAATCCACAACCTCTCTATCTCAGACATGTACAAAGGCACCTGCAGATCTCACATGCCTGCTGCTAAGAATGGCTGTCCTATCATGTGGCAGGATCATTGCTTCTGTTCCAGGACTATCTGGCTGAAGGGCCCGATGCGGAGTCTCACACACTGCTGGTGTTCACGTAGTTTGCAAAACCGCATGCACAAAAAGTTTTGGAAACCTCCGACGGCGTATGCGTTACACACAGTGTACAGTATGCACAAAGGTGCTGTTGTGTTCACGACAGACGGTATCAGAAAGTGGCGAAAGGGTGATGGGTGTTCCTGGGCAGTGGCTATTAGTGCACGCTATAATGGTCTATTCAGTGAGTGTGTTATAGGAGTGTCGCAGGCTTGTCAATGTGAGCAGCCGCATTCACAGATGCACAGGCATAGGAGGCCGTGGTCAGATGGAGAAATTGCATCTGCCATACGGATGGTGCAGTTTTCAATGATACAACCAATGGTGGCGTATAAGGATGCACCAATCGGTATTACAGCATGCAAAGGCACTAAAAGGGAGTGTCTCAGTCCTTGCACATTCCGCGGCACACATGTACACAAGGGAAGGAGTTGTAGGCCATTTGTGTAAACCCGTAGGTGGGCGACCGTCAACAGATGTTGCTGAGAGCGCTTTTGAGTGCGACTCAGAATCAGGCTCAAAGTCTATAGAGCTAGGATTGTAGTCTCCTCAATATGCACTCAGGGCCTAATTCAGCAACGGATGCAATGCCGATGTTTATGCAGTTCAAGCGAAGTTTGTGCAGTTCAAGCGATTACCATCGTGCATGCATGTAAGTCACACTGCGCACGTGTCGCGATTGCATTGTCATTACATATGCACAGATGATCCATTCGCAAAGTGAGTGATAGTCAGCGTTTGGAGATGTAACGGGGAGTGGTTAAGTAAATGCAGGCGTGTCTGACTATATCACTGCTGTTTCATGGGCATGCATAAATTAGCAGTAGCGATTACATTCGCAGCATGAGAGCTCTCTGCATGTGAGGAAAGGTGCAGTGCATGCTTGCCGACATTCTGGCAGGACCCTCCGGCCAAGCGGAGGGGCGTGGTGCGGGATAGGGGGGCGCAGTCAGGGATAGCGTGGCCACAAGATTGCATCATTTTGGCCCAGTCGGGATCATGATGAAGCGATTCAGCGCAAAATCACATCATCGCCCCTCGCTGCTGTGTTTTTCTGGGAATTGTGGGGGGGGGTGGTGGGTATGCGGCAAGCCGTGAGGCTTGCCTACTTTTCTGGGGGGCTGGGAGCACCACACGATTTTCGGGAGGCTTCCGGCCGAATTGGGACAGTAGGCAAGTATGATGCAGTGTTTGCTGCTGGTCAGACCTGCCGTACATACTGTGTGACTGGCCGATGTACATCGATGGTACTGATGTTTGTGCAGAAGAGCGACATTGGACGGATATGAGAAGGCAGCAGTGGGCATCTTTATGCTGACTGTGCTTTGGCAGGCATTAGCATATTTTAGCAACTGTGATCTGTAAGCGATTGCATTTGCCTCCGCTACTGATTTAGGCCCTAAGTTGATGTAATATCGTGATTAAACCTTGGTACAATCCTGCCTATACCTTCTAAATCCTGCCTATACCTTCTAAAATTGTTGCTATTAGCGTAATGAGTCATACCGTAAATAAATGCCTTCAGACTTTGAAAGTGTTTCCAACGCACAAAAGGTTATTATTCAACATAAAAACAGTAGGTTACACGCTGTGATCTAAAGACAATTTAGCGCAAATAAATCATACAGACCCAAGGTACAGTTGTTATATACGCACGCGCTCTGGTCCAGATACCGGTATCAACAAGAAACCTCCGTCAACAGCATCAGCAAGAAGACTTCCGATTGTGGTCAGAGCGCACATACATACCCTTACAGAGATAGGCAATACAATAGGCAAGTTTGGTATGATTCCATTGGTTCTCCGTCACGGTGCTTCTGTTACAGGACATTTAACAGGTCACTTCAAATGGACACAGGTCAGCCTCCAACAGCCTTTTGTCTCCTTTTTCCCCCTGCATGCAAATCTAAGCTGCTAACATTACATACTAAATATTAGTGTTTTAACTCTCTACAGTCCATAAGTTGCGGACGCATGTTGCGATCTTCTCACCGATGACACCGGAAAGCTGTTGAGACAGAGTAGATCAGTACAACACCAAACACGGTCTGCTTATCATGTACTAAACCTTAGATATCAAATAACCTTTATTACACAACATTAATAATCCCTGAATAAATCTTGAATATTACACTTTAGTACTAGGGAACCTTTCATGTAATTTGTGTATGTGTAAGTGTAAGAGAATATTGCATAAAGTCGCTAATATGGGTGGTGCGTTTATTTGTAGAGTGAAACAGCGCAACTGTGCGTAATGTGCGGTGTTTATGCATGTGCGCCTATTTATGATGGATTTAATATATATATATATATATATACACACATATATACATATATCATAACCTTCCAACATATGTTTTTTTTAAACTACAATGCAAGGTGTTATGAGCAGTGAGTTTAAATCTCAAACAGGGTGGAGACCCCCAGCTGACTGCTGGTGCCATCCTGTCTGACAGTGAATTCAAAGGTTTTTCTTCTGCCTATTTAGGATACCTGTGTCAGTTCTTTTTTAAGCAGATTTCTTACCATTGTTCATTCAGACAAATTAAATTGTGCAGATCAGTGTCTGTGCCATATTTCAATTGCCACAGCTACACTTGTCCACATGTGGGGTCTCTCCATTTACATGCAAAAACACCCACAGTATCCCGGTGTATTGTTTTTCTAATTACTTTTCTCAGGAAGCTGTTTTACTAACCCTGCGTGAATACTGTGTTTGTTATGGTATTTTTTATGCAAGGTTGTCCTTAGAATGGGCTTGTATACACCAGGGTATGGTTTCTGAAAGGATTATTAAAACATCGCCATATGTACTTAGCTTGTGAGTTGTAACTTAAAATGGCGCTGGGTGATCAGTCGCAAAATGGCGTCTTGCAGATTCCGATTGTAAACAGATTCTGTCTCAGCCAATCATCCGGCTTCGACATTGATTAGCTCAGGGAAGAAGTTTGCACTTATCTACCTGTGAAAACGTATAAAAATAGATATTAAAAATATATGGCTTGTATCAGATTTTGTTCCTGGAATGTGGGTGATATTACTTCTACCATTAAAATGTTAAATGGGGATTGACCTAGAGTCACTATTACTTCCCCTATAGGTGAGTGTCAGGATACAGGGTACTAGAGTTGGAGATGACACCTGTATACCCTATTCTTTAAAGTGACAGGTCAATAAAAAAGATACAATGGTATATTTTGAACACAGGAAGCCAACCTTGTAATGCAGTAGAAAAAAATATGTACATAACGGTAAATAATTGCCAGGTAGGTTAAAACATCACTCAGGCACCATTAATCTCCTAGCAGTCTTTATAGTACCTTATTGCTGACGTCGAGAGTCCGTGTCCTGAGACAGGTCACTTCACGGGATATACTGTAGTTGCATTATCTCCGGGGACCACTTGGAGAATAGTGTAGAATGATCCCTGCCAATGTACCCTCTACCAGCATGGTAGACTCACTGAGGTCTCTAAACTGCGCTTGTCTCCCAATGGAGAAGTTACTGCAGGAGCAAAGTTGACTGTGGGCCTGATTCAGCTAGGATTGTAATTGCAAAGCTGCATCTGCCCCATCATCTACACTATGATGACGTGATTCAGCCACCATGCCCCTGCACCGTCCACCTATGGCCATACCACGTCCCCTGCTCTGACGAGGAAGAGGACATGGCTGCCCCCCCAGAGACTGCCAACTTATGCTCAGCAAGTGGGAGGCCAGAGGCATTTTCGGGGGAAGTGCGGCAGGGGGCTGGCCAGTCCGGGAGACATGTTTACTCTTCTGGATGGCTGGGAACATCACCAAATTTTCGGGAGAATCCTGACCATTTCAGCAGAGTAGGCAAGTATGGAAATGAGTCCCATGCTGAGCAGCCTAGATCTATCTGCCATTATGGTATAGGACCTGCTACCTGGTATAATAGCACCAGCCCTGGCTGGCATAGCCTAGTACTGATATCCTCGTACTGGTTACCACACTTTGTGGACCACTGATTTTGCAGACACCAGCCTAGGCTCTCAGCGCATGTACTGGTAGTACTTTAGGGAGGAGGGGAGGTGGTATACTTTCTTTTACAAATGTATATTTGATAATAATTATCAGCTTCATTATTAAATCTGTCATCTGTATTGCATGATTGGCTTAAAGTGTATCCTAGGATTGGCCGCTAATGTGATAGCAGCTGTGATTGCGCACGGTACGCAGCAATGAAAAAATACTAACAGTTCCAAAGCTTACCAGAGCATAAGGACACCCACCTCTGCCTTCCCATCTGCGTACGATGTTGTGTACCAGCATAAATATCAGCAATATTAATGCACATTGACCAGCAATGCAGGCCTTGCTGCAGGTCAGTACCAATACGATTACAGTGCTAATCAACATATAGAAACCACAATGTTGATGATAAGTTGAAAATGTTGATGATAAGTAAAAAAATACATTTAATAACACATGTAGAGTAGCAAATAAATTATGTGAACATACTTAAGTACAGTTATACATATTCCTATCTAAAAAGCAATGAATCCAACCAACTACAATAAAAGAGACCAATGTCCATTTAGCATGATTTTGATACCACTGTGTGTTATTTATGAATATAGCTTGTTCCTGTTTGAAATGGAATGAACTGTGCAGGCTAAGTAGTTAATAATTGTGACTCTCCATTCAGTATAAAGTAAGATCGATAAGCCGGGTGTTTACCAGATCGTCACCGTTGGAGGGAAAAAAAGAGTCCCGTATATTGGTAATGGGAAATTCACCAGGATCAGTCCTCACCAGATAGACGGTGTCTTATGATGGAGTCACAAGAGAGTGCGGAATAATGATGTCCCAATTGAATCCTAATAGGATCATGCCCCTTGGTTCAGTCCTGGTTCAAGCATTCCACAGTGGTCAACATTGGTCTTTAAAGAGCCCACTAACGCGTTTCACTGCTATCCAGTGCAGCCTTGCTGCAGGTGAGACCTGTCTCAAATACAGCGGGTCTCCTGACATGCAGAGAGCTCTCATGCTGCTGTGGAGGGTGACAGAGGGGAATGGTGCTGAAAGCCTGCTGCTGTGCAGGTGTCCTTGGGCACTTACTTCGGCCATTCACTTGTACCTTCAGGCCGTCACACTCCCGAGTGGATGGTCCTGGGATCAAGGGTGGGTAAGGATGGTGGAAATGGAACTGCGGTAGGAAACACTGGATGCCCTCCACTGGGGTCAGTGGTTGGTCATCATTGGCACTTTTGGCCTCAGACTGGTTATACCGGAGTGCAATCACAAGGATGCAACCCGAACGGAAACGCCCAAAGGGAGAAGGGTGAGGACGACGTACAACATGACTACAGACAACATGAATTATACTCAAGACACCTTTGTCCCTTTGATGGACACATTTTTTGCCAACACCCTGCTTCAGCATTGCAAGCAATTACCAGTTAGTTTGCTGCATTTTAATTTTTGTATGTATGTTTTTTGACTCTACACTGTTTATATTATTTCTGTACCACTGTTTATTTATATCAATACCACTGTAGTATCTACCATTGTTTAACACCTGTAAGTCTTTAAGAATACTTTATCCTTAAAGTCCTGCAACTTTAACAGATGCAAACTAATTTTGTTTATTATATACTATTGTAGTTGTGCCTTTACATCTACCAGCACTGTTCTTCCTTTTGATTGATTTTTTAACATCTTAACTGTACTGTTCGGGTATCTCACTGTCATCACTACTACTGCTGTTTTTCTCCCAATTCCCTCATCTACACTAGGGTCTCTCTTTTCTTCTGCTCCCCCCATCTCTCAGAAGCTACATAATAATTTCTTCTACCACCAGTTCCCATCTCTTTCTTCCTCCATAGTTTCCTCCACCTTCTCCTCTCCCTACTTCCTCTGCTCTGTCTCCTTTCATCTCATCTAGTACTCTCCACCGCATCTGCCATATCTCCTAAGCACTTCACCCTCCCTTTTCTCCTTTTTGGTTTGATTATTTACCATTACACTACAGCCGCCTGCAATACCAAGGTTGCACCTGGCTTGAGTGTGTCCTACAATACTGTACGTCATCGTATCTCAGGCGCATGCCCAGATCTACAATATACCCATGTAGCGCTTTTTTTTTTTTTTTTTAATTCTTGGCTACTTTTGTTCAGTATTGTTATCCAACCCTTACTAAACTCAGTACATTTTATATATTAGGGGGTAAATTTACTAAGATGGGAGTTCTATTAAGAAGTGATGTTGCCCATAGCAACCAATCAGATTCCATGTATTATCTTCTAGAAGGTGCTACTGTAGATAAATGAGAAGTAGAATCTGATTGGTTGCTATGGGCAACATACAGTACAGTAACTTCTACCCTTACATGTTTAACTTTTTCCCCAAAATTTTTTTTCTTCCGCCCCCAGAATGAAAGTGAATTTTTGGGGTGTTCTGTTTTTTATAAAAAAAAAATTACGCAGTTTACAGTACCTTTAGGGGACTGTCTTAAGGCTGCACGTTGAAGGCTTCCCACAACGTTGCACCCCAATTCACCAATTTTTTCCGCCTGCTATTCATACAGTAGGCAAAACTTTTTCACATACTGTCTTACTGTACATTGCATTGACTTCCCGCCTACGGTAGGCGGAAAAGTTTTCAAATTGAATACAGCGATAATTTTACGCCTGGCGAAATAACGTAATCGGCGAAACTTTTTTTTATCTGATCACGTCTTTTCGCTCCAATGGGTGAAAAAGTGCCAACCAATCTGCTCCCAACTGTCATCTCACAGGCTGTTTGAAAAATGACAGTTGGGAGCTGATTGACTGACACTTTATCACTTTTGTATCACTTTTCACTCTGTCTCCTAACACTGCTTAGTACAGACCCCTTGGAGTGAAAAGACGAGATCGGCTAAAAAAAGTAAATAGACCCCTAAATTGAAAACGGCCCTCAGTGTGTACAGTACTGTATGTCTACTGTACTGTATACTACTGTAAGTGTTGGGCAGCTGTGAAATCACTGGGATGGGCAACGGGGATACTGTACAGTATATGATTGTGGGCGGCAACCCCCATCGGCCGGCGCGCCCCTGGTGAGTGAAATCCTGGCCAATGGGAAGATACGCCCCTGCATCTGTGTGTTATTGACTTTTTGTACCTTTTTAATGACAGATGCACGTGTTGGGTCTCAGGCGCAGTTAAAGACTGAATTACATACAGTACAAACACCAATTTTATAAATTAATGACAATTTTTATTTAACCTACAGTAACATGCTGTACAGAGGTGGGGGAACTTCTTTAGCTTTCCACCCCCGTAGTTCTCTACTGTCCCCCGCTTCTTTCTTCTGCCGCTGGCACGTCCTGGAGTTCCAAGCTGGACACGGACATGACTACTGTACAGTACCTAGGAGAAAGGAGATGACGTGAGAACAGTCCTTTCTCAATGCCGACCGATACGCCCTACTGGACCGAGGACTACACAAAAAGATTAGGCTTTTAAGTTAAAATCATCACTGGCACTTTTGGCCTCAGATCCAGAGTTTCACCTATACCAGGTGCAGACTCTACCTTGCATTGGAGTGCAAGGTCCACTGTACGCCCTGAAGAAAGGATAGGCAGAGACGAACAGATAGTAAAAGACAGACACACAGGTACGGTACATACAGTACTCACCGGAGATACTCTTTTTCTTCGTCCCGCTCAATCCCACACAAAGGTCCCTGTAGTAGAGAGAATATGCCATGCAAGGCCCTTTCCTGCTCTAATAGTGTGTCACACTAATCTACTGTAACATTAATATCAGCCCTACTGTATCTCACCAGCCTAACAAACTACAATATTAATGTACAGTACAGTTGGCCTCACAGAGGGCCTACCGGTACCTGTTATGGTGGAAGAGGCTTTGAGGGGGGGAACTTCTTTAGCTCTTTTGCTTTCCACCCCTGTAGTCCTCTCCTGTCCTCCGCTTCTCTCTTCACACGGGTCTTCCTCTCTTCAGACCTGTTGGTCTACTGTAGGTTGGGTTTAATGTTCCGTTGGCCTCACATAGGGCCTATCTGTTATGGTGGAAGAGGCTTTTGGGGGGAACTTCTTTAGCTCTTTTGCTTTCCACCCCTTTAGTCCTCTCCTGTCCTCAGCTTCTTCTGCCGCTGCCACGTCCTGGCCAGCGGCGGCGCCGGGTCTTCCTGTCTTCTGACAAGTCCCTTCAAGTCGTGTTTGTTGATTGAAGACCTGTACTTGTATGCATGACTGTCCTCCATGCATGTTTCCTTGGCATGCGCAGCACCCCATTCAATGTGTCCTTTATCCGGGTAAGTTCTTATTTTCCAATCCTGAATCTTGTCCGGCATCTTGAGAGGATATCTTCTCTTAAATTGTTGGGGATTGGCACTTTCTTCCGACTTCCATCAAAGTTCACCCGCTTGGTCCAGTTGCAATACAGATCATAGGGCACGTGTTCTTGAAATATTGCTTGCGCATATCGATGCATCTCACAATTGACAGCTCTGTAAATTTCATTGTCCTGGTCAACATTGATTACAGCCAGTGGTATATCCGGCAAGGGTGTTCCAAATACAGTCAGTGGTGCTGGGGTGCTCGACATGACAGGCGTTCGTGGTGAAAGTACAGGCATGCTTGCATTGTTGATCCTCGATTCTTCAACTGACCGTTCAGGCAGGCGATATGATGCCACTGGTGTACTCTCCCACTGAGGCAGGCTGCATGATGGCACTGGTGTCATGTCCAAGTGCTCTGATGCCACTGTATTGTCCATATCTAGCAAGTGGAAGGATGGGTCAGTCTCCAAGTTGAAATCGTCGTCGTTATCCTCAGGCTCAAATTCATCAGGTGTGACCATTTCATACTGGATTGCCTGGTCATGTCTCTTCCTGGTACTCTGGGCAGTGGCCTCTTGCCATTCTTCTTTACTTTGCCGAATTGCTTCTTTCATTGCTTCTGCAATGGTGTCCTTCAGCCCTTCAGCTCTTTCAAGTTGTCAGTTTTCGCTTCCAGATGACCAACGTTTCCCACGAGGTCTCTCACCATCCTAGCACAGCTACATGTGCATGCATTATCTTCTTGGAATGACAGTTTTCGACGAGTTGGTGAGTGGGATACATCTTCAACAACAGGCTCAAAGGTGTCCAATTCTTCGGGTCCATAAATCACAGAGAGAGAGGGGGGAGAGGGAGAAAAAGAAAGAGAGGGAGAGAGAGAAAGACAGAGGGAGAGAGAAAGAGAGGGGGGGTGAGAAAGAGAGAGAGGGAGGGAGAGAAAGACAGAGGGAGAGAGAAAGAGAGAGAGAGGGGGGAGAGGGAGAGAAAGAGAGGGGGGAGAGGGAGGGAAAGAGAGAGAGACTGACAAGGGAAAAAAAGGAGAGAGATACAGTGCTGTAGAAAACAATGTGGTGTACTGTACTTACGCAGCATGAAAACGCCACTGGGTGGTGGTGTACTTGGTGGTGGTAGGACTGTGGAAAAAGAACAGTTTCCATCAAAACCATTTGGAAACAAACTGTATAAATCTTGAACAGAGCCTCCATAACAACAAAAACAAACACAGAGGGAGGAAAAGAGAGAGAGGGAGAGAGAAAGAGAGAGGGAGAAAGAAAGAGGGAGAGAGAGAAAGACAGAGGGAAAGAGAGAGAGGGGGGAGAGGGAGAGAAAGAAAGGGGGAGAGGGAGGGAGACAAAGACAGAGGGAGAGAGAAAGAGAGAGAGACTGACAAGGGAAAAAAAGGAGAGATACAGTGCTGTAGAAAACAATGTGGTGTACTGTACTTACGCAGCATGGAGACGCCACTGGGTGGTGGTGTACTCGGTGGTGGTGGTGGTAGGACTGTGGAAAAAGAACAGTTTCCATCAAAACCTTTTGGAAACAAATAAACTGTATAAATCTTGAACAGAGCCTCCATAACAACAAAAACAAACACAGACAGAGGGAGAGAGAGAAAGAGAGGGGGAGAGGGAGGGAGAGAAAGACAGAGGGGGAGAGAGGGAGAAAGAACGAGGGGGAGATGGAGAGAGAGAAAGACAGAGGGAGAGAGAAAGAGAGAGAGAGGGGGGAGAGGGAGAGAAAGAAAGGGGAGAGGGAGGGAGAAAAGGAGAGAGGGGGGAGAGGGAGGGAAAGAAAGACAGAGAGGGAGATAGAAAGAGAGGGAGGGGGAGAGAGAGAGAGACTGCCAAGGGAAAAAAAGGAGAGAGATACAGTGATGTAGAAAACAATGTGGTGTACTGTACTTACGCAACATGGAGACGCCACTGGGTGGTGGTATACTGGGTGGTGGTGGTGGAGATGGTAGGACTGTGGAAAAAGAACAGTTTCCATCAAAACCATTTGGAAACAAATAAACTGTATAAATCTTAAACAGAGCCTCCATAACAACAAAAACAAACACAGACAGAGGGAGAAAAAGAAAGAGAGAGAGAAAGAAAGAGGGAGAGAGGGAGGGAGAGAAAGAAAGAGGGTGAGAGAGAGGGAGGGAGAGAAAGCCAGAGGGAGAGAGAAAGATAAAAAGAGAGAGAGGGAGGGAGAGAAAGACAGAGGGAGAGAGAAAGAGAGACAAAGAGAGAGAGAGTAAAAGATACAGTACTTTACTTACGCGTACAGAGGCCAGGGAGCTGTGCCTCGGGTTGCTCCTGTTTGAATTATTTTACTGTGTGTTTAAGAAAAAAACGATTATACGGTAGAATAAAATAACACCTCCATAACACCAATACAAACACACAAAAAACGAGAATGATACAGTAGAAGACAATTTACAGTACTGTATACTGTAGTAGTGTAAGGTACAGTACTTACGCGGGCAAAAGCCTAAATTTGTGTCAGTGGGGGGCTGGCGCCGGGGCTTTCCTTGTTGCAGAACTGTGGGGGGAAAAATAACAGAATGTTCCTGTTACACAAGTACAGTAGAGAAAGAATTACAGTAGGGCCTGATTCAGATCCGCGCGCAACCGGGTTGATTGTCCGGCAGTACGCACACGAGCCCCGGAGCAAGTGAGATGGGTCTTTGTAGTACGGGAGGGAGAGAGAGACACTGAAAGTAAAAAAAGGAGTGCAATACAGTAGAAGACAATTTAAAGTAGTGCACGGTACAGTACTTACACAAAATAGATTGCCTACGTTTCCAGGGATCTATGGGAGGCTGGTGCCCTTCTATGCCTTGCACTGTGGGGTAAAAAAAATTGTCATTTTGCATGAAAACAATATGGAAAAATGTCAATAATTCAGCCTGACAGTACTATTACTGTATTATTACACTTTAGTGACAGTATCCACTTACTGTAGAGTGTGGGACATGGGCATTAGACCAGGTACTGTATACAGTATATGAGGCGATATTGTTCGTCACAGTGCCGGCGTTGTCAAGTGTACCCTATGCACACTTGCTTATGCCGGCAGCGAAGAAAGACAAGAGGGTGGGAGGGTTAACAATATCCATAGATTGACCTGCATGTACAGCCCACTGCGGATATCGTTGATGCCTTGGGGAGCGCGCACACGCATCCTTGGTGATTTACTGCATACAGTACACACTAGATGATATGAACAACACTGTATAATGTATTGTTAGCGTTCATCCAAATCGTCTAGCGTGTATGCGCCTAAAGACAGGTCACCGAAACATACTGTACAGTACTGGAAAATAAGAAAAAAACAAGGACAGAAAGAATTAGCGTGTATTGAGAAGAGGTTGGAGATGCATGGAGAGAGAAAGAGACAGTAAGTATACAGTGGTAGAACAATGTAATGTACACAACTGTACTTACAGATCGGGGCAGGGCTGCTGCCTGCCTCCACTATAAAGCAGTCATCTGTGTGTCAAAAAAAAACAAATGTTGACAAGACAAAAAATTTATAAAAACACACGAGAGAGAAAAAACGACAAACAGACAGAGAAAGAAAAAGAGAGAGAACAATGCACTGTAGTTACTGTACTTACGCAGACTCTCGCTGGGGCTGGCTGGGGGTACGGTCTCTGGAACTGTGGGAAAAAAAACATGTTATTTTCCCTGAAAACACATGAGAGTAAGAGAAAGAGACAGAGACAAAGGGAGAGAGAAAGAGAGGGAGGGAGAAAGGGAGAGAAAGAAAGAGATTGAGAGGGGGGAGAGGGAGGGAGAGAGAGAAAGATAGAGGGGGTGAGGGGGAAAGAGAAAGAGAGACAAAGGGAGAGAGAAAGAAAGTGAGGCAGAGAAAGAGAGAGGGAGGGAGAGAGAAAGATAGAGGGGGATAGAGAAAGAGGGAGGGAGGGAGGAAGAAAAAAAAGAGAAAGGGAGACAGAGGGAGAGAGAGAGAAACAAAAAGAGAGGGAAAGAAAGAAGGAGGGAGAGAGAGAGAAAGATAGAGGGGGAGAGGGGGATAGAGAAAGAAAGGGAGGGAGAGAAAAAGAGAGAGAGAGAAAGATAGAGGGGGAGAGGGGATAGAGGAAGGGAGGGAGAAAAAAAGAGAAAGAGAGAGACAAAGGGAGAGAGAAAGAAAGAGATTGAGAGAGAGAAAAAAAAAAGAGAGAGGGTAGGGAGAGAGAGAAAGAGAGGGGGAGGGGGATAGAGAAAGAGAGAAAGGGAGGGAGAGAAAGAGAAACAGAGGGAGAGAGAGAAAAATAAAGAGGAAGGGAGAGAAAGAAAGAGATTGAGAGAGAAAAAAGAGAGGGGAGAGAGGGAGGGAGAGAGAAAGATAGAGGGGATAGAGAGAACGAAAGAGAGGGAGGGAGAGAAAGAAAGAGATTGAGAGAGGGAGGGAGAGAGAGAAATATAGAGGGGGATAGAGAAAGAGAGAAAGAAAAGGAGGGAGAGAAAGAGAAAGAAAAAAAGAGAGGGAGAGAGAGAAAGAGGGAGAGGGAGAAAAAAAGAAAGGGAGAGAGAAAGAAATAGAGAGATTAAGAGAGAAAGAGAGAGATAAGAAAAGAGAGAGGGGGAGAGAGAAAGAGGGGGATAGAGAAAGGGAGGGAGAGAAAGAAAGAGAGAAACAAAAAGAGGGAGAGAGAGAAAAATAAAGAGGGAGGGAGAGAAAGAAAGAGAGATTGAGAGAGAGGGGGGAGAGAGAAAGATAGAGGGGGAGAGGGTGATAGAGAGAGAAAAAGGGCGAGAGAGAGAAAGAGGGGGAGAGAGAGAAACAAAGAGAGAGACTAGGGAAATAAAGCAGAGAGATACAGTACTGTACTTACATGGCATGGGGAGGCCACTGGTTGGTGATGCTGTTGAAAAAAATGACAGTATGTTACAGAAAAGAGAGAGAGAGAGAAAAAGAAAGGTTTACTGGATTCGCTGCTCTCCAGCTCCACTATCACTATATGGAGGTGTTCTGCATAAAGAAAATAATAATACAGTATTGTACAGTACTCAGTGGGAAAGTAGAGGGTAAACATACTCAACTGTAACATTACTACAGTATATACTGTAATGTACTGTATTAAAGTATTAATACAAAATGTCCTACAGTATAAAACTGTATGCAGTACTTACTTGGCTGGGGAGGGGAGTCTGGGTCCTCCTCTTGGCCTGGGGAGGGCTGAGGCCCTTCAATGTCTTCAACTAAAATACACAAGGACAGAAACAATTATTGTGTAAGGAGAAGACGTTGGAGATGTGAGATAGAAAGAGAAAAACAGAGGGAGAGCGAAAGAAAGGGAGAAAGAAAAAGAGAGAAACAGGGAAAGAGAGCGAAAAAGAGAGGAAAATTAAAGAGAGAGACAAAGAGAAAGAAAGAGGGAGAGAGAAAGAGATACAGTACTGTAGAAAAAAATGTGGTGTAGTGTACTTACGCGGCCAGGTGAGGCCACTGGGGCCAGGGATATAGGCTTCGGTTGGTGATACTGTTGAAAAAAAATAATGTTACTATTACACAAGTACAGAAAAGAGAGACACTAAGAAAGAGAGAGATAAAGAGAGAAAAAGAGATACCGTAGGTCGAGAGAGACTGACAAGGGAAGAAAAGGAGAGATATACAGTGCTGTAGAAAACAATGTGGTGTACTGTACTTAAGTGGCATGGGACTTATGGTGTAAGATTGGTGTAAGATTGCGCCTCCTCATCAATGACGAGTCTGTGTGTATAGTATAAGAAAAAAAATCTTATACAAAAAATAAAAAAGGCAGTAGCATGACACTATTGTGTCCATACTGTAACTGTTTTAATCATTACCACTGTCATTTGAGGAGGAGGCTGCAGAAGGTGGTGGTGGTGGTGGAGGTAGGACTGTGGAAAAAGAACACTGTACTGTCAGTTTCCCTCAAACCATTTTGAAACAAATAAACTGTACAAATCTTAAAGAGATACTCCATAACACCAAAAACAAACACACAAATGAGAGAGAGAGAGAACAGTGTACAGTAGTGTGTACTGTACTTACTCCTACAATTCAGCCAACTGGGCCCGGCTGCTGGCGGTGGTGGTGGCGGCGGTTGTGGTGGTGGCAGGGGGTGCTTCTTGCCCTGTGGGGAAAAATACATGTCGTCATTAAGGAGAATTTGAAAACAAGAGTTCAGACCTCTATTCCAAATTGGAGAGGGATTACGGTACAGTACTGTAGATGGCCTTAGGGAATTAGCTATTGATTAAAATACAAACCAATACAGTATACTGTGGTACAAAAACTACTGTAGTCTGTGAAGCTGCATTGGGCCCAACATAAAACAGTATGGTACTGTACTGTATATAAAAAAATATACAGTACAGTAAAGTACTGTATGACCAAGTGGTGCAACATCACACAGAGGCTCTGTGGGTGGCACTGTCGCCACCCCACGAGCTGTACAAGATGGCACAAAAGATGGCGAGAGCGATGTGGGCCCCATTGCCGGCAATGGAGACCCGGCAGTGCCTTTCCAGCTTCAACGAAGCATTCCATGTGAGAAGTGATAAGATACCAGCCAATCAGCTCCCAAATTTCATTTTTCAAACAGCCTGTGAGATGACAGTTGGGAGCTGATTGGAGACCCCTGAATCTGTCCGTGACGTACAGTAATAATGTCAGACTTAAAGGGGGCAGGCCCAGCACAGATAAATAGTGTGTACATTACTGTAGGTTAACATAGATTTGGTCGACAGGCATTAGAATGGTGGATCAATCAACTTGCCTTTTGTTACTGTAGGTTTATTATACAAACAAGCCATGTCGACCAATAGTGTGTCACCCTCTAGTCAATGTACAGTACAGTACTGTAGATTTAATCAGCCTGTCAATCAAATGTCTGCCAGTCATGTCAGTGTGTGGTAACAACTGTCAGTCATCGTCAGATACTGTAGTATCCAACACCCTGCAGTGCAGTGTACAGTAATGTAGAGTACTGTATGTCAGAGTCGTGCATTGTACTGTATTTGTTATTGTACAGTATACTGTAATTCATGTGATTATACAGCAATACTGTACTTACTGCGCCTTATATGCCTCCGGATGCGCTCTAGGCAAGGCATGTCCCTCCTCAACAGGTCCGACCACCTGCGCTGCAGTGACCTCACGTTGCGGCGCAGGCCGTATCGACGATATATTTCTCTGCTCGTGCTTCGATAGGCAAGCTCTTTGTCTTGGTTTGTGGCGAAGGCTACGTCCCGCCACTTCACCAAGACAAAGAGCTCGCCGGACGAAAACATTCTCGCCCTATTCGCAGCCATTTTCAATAGCCACTGACGCACGTCGTACATCGCACGACTCATAACGTATGGCGCACGTCGACACTAATTCACTCGTTACGGCAGGCGTCTGTGGTGTACTGTAATGGAGTCATAACCGTAGTGGCAAAGTAGTGTGGGCATCACGGGATTGAAAAGTTTCTGAAGTCATGAAATCACTATTGTGTAACATTCAGGTTGGAACAGCATCACCATTGTCACAAGTTTGCGATGCAACGCTATTTTGCTCTTCAAACGCACAGTCAGCTTTGAACACAGAGAGCTCTCTCCCACAGAAACCACTCAGACACAGTCCAAGAGACGTTGCTATAGTGTGTAAGGCTGAGACCGCATCTACATTGTCGCATGTTTGCGTTTTGCACTTTAGTAATACAGAGCCCTCTCTCTCATTCTATACAGTCCATTCACTACCAGTTTCTGCAGTTATGAAATCACTATTGTGTGGTGCAAAATTCAACGGCACCGTCAGTTTTTAATATACAGTACAGACACATTCATAGTGGCACACTAGTTGTCCTAGCAGATGGGGGATGGTGTCCTTGGCAATGGTCACTATTTGTAGCATTTTTCAGGGCACTAGGGCAGAGCTGACTGCTTACACTAAATGGATTAACAAAGCATCCTTTATTATGGTAATGAGAGGCTCTTGCTTGATTTGGGGGAAGGGACCTGATGCACTGTGTATGACTCTCGGCCCACTAGGCATGCGCCAGAAATCCCATCGCAACCCTCCTACTGGGCATGCGCCCGCCAGAGATGGAAATTCAACAGCATACCGACTGCAGTAATACAGCCAAATGCGCATGCTCAGTGATGATCTTCCATACGCCATGGCATAGCGCTACATGGTGTATGGCTTGGCGCCACAGATCCCATTGTACCCCCTCCATTTCTAATCCATCGCAGATGGCTGACAGCCACCATAGCGCCAACCGTGTAATACAGAGAGCTCTCTCTCATACAGATCCCACTACTACCGTACTTACTGGACATGAGAAATCACTATAGTGTGCAAGGTTGGAACAGCATCACCAGTGTCACAAGTTTGCGATGAAACGCTATTTTGCGCTTCAAACACACTGTCAGCTTTGAACACAGAGAGCTCTCTCACAGACAGAAACCACTCTCAGACACAGTCCAAGAGACGTCGCTATAGTGTGTAAGGCTGAGACCGCATCTACGCTTGTCGCATGTTTGCGTTTTAGGCGCACAGTTTGAAATACAGAGCCCTATCTTGGCACTACAGATTTCATTGTAACCCCTCCACTGGGCATGCGCAAGAAATCCCATTGCAACCCCTCGAAGCAGACAGCCACCACAGCGCAGACATTGACGAAAGTTTTGCACTATTTAAACACACAATCAGTTTGTAATGTCTTACTTTTAAGCAGCCTTTTAAACATCAACACTACAGTATTACAGTACAACATATTATAGTGTCCAGAGCAGACAGTGCCAATAAAAAAAATATACAATACGGTAAATTCATTTCCAGGGATCGAACCGGGGACCATAATTCTTCCAAAGTGATCACCTAACCACTAGCCCACACGACAGCTACAGTGAACCCCACAGAGTGGCCTCATCCTTGTGCACTCCTCCCACTGCTGTTTTTAATTTAAAAAAAAATTGTCATACTGTAATTCATCCCATCTCAGTGAAAGCTGTGCGTGCATCTCATTAATCTACAGTATCGGTTATACCGTGATAACAACTCGGGCAACTTCTCTACTGTTCAGTTACTGCACCGTATGTACAATACTGTATGTGCAGTGATTTGCATCATGTTATAAGATCTTACTGTACGGTACAGTACTATATACTGTATACAGTATGTATATTATGTGACATTAAAAATATTGGTTGTGCGAACATGCAAATGCCGTGAATGTGATATCCATTGAATTTACTGTTAGTTTAACAGTATGGCATTCAGTACAAGGCATTCAGTACAAATTACAACAGTGGAGCACTCACCACCCAGAGGTTAAGCACTGTATTACATGCAATTACAACAGTGGAGCACTCGCCACCCAGCGGTTAAGCACTGTATTACATGCCGTAGCATATCCTTCGTTGAAGAATACCACGGTACGCCACAAGTCCATGGCGTGACTCAGAGGCCTGCATGCCACGCCACTAGTCCATGGCGCGACTCAGGCCACGCCATGAGCAACAAAATAGCTGGGCAAATCTGTAGGGGCCTATTCATCATCACTTAATTTTTACAAAAGCAGGTGAAAATGCACATATTCACCTGCAATTGTAAAAATTAAGTTATCAGGTCATTCATCAAGAAGGTAAAACAGGAGATATCACAGATATCTCCTACTTACCTTCCTCTGGTGGAATGGCCCGCTGTCCCCATACACTAGTATGGGGACAGAATTCATCAAGCTCCGAAAATATAATATTTTCTGAGTTTGACTGCGGGAGCTTCTGTCAGACATTGGTGCTCTTGTACGCATACGTAACCTATAGGTTGTGCGTGCGCAGTCCCGTCACTGCTTCGAAAGGAGCAGTGGAAAGATTCACTGCTCCGAAAAGGAGCAGTGAAGCCGCTTGCAGAGTGATGATGAATTGCTCCAGCAGCCGCTGTGAGTTAGAATGTTAATTATCGGGGTCTGATCGGACACCGATAATTAACATTATGAATAGGCCCCATAGGGGCTTCCTGTGCATGCATGAACCCAAGTTCACACATACGGAAGTAGCAGGGATAGATATCACGGTGACAGCTGATCTTCGGATCATCTGTCTTTGCACCAGGGCAATGTTGAATTGCTCCGGTGTTTTAGCATTCACTGCTGCTACTCCCAGTGAGGTGGATAAAGTTTTACTACTGATATTTTTAACACCATGAATAGACTCCTAAGTCATCTGGTATCATTGCTTGTAACTGTCTAGCATTATTAGGTAATCAGGGCACTGGAAGCTGTCAAATATATGATTGTGACTCCTCCCAGCGGTTTACCTTACAAGTGACCAAATGGCAGGTCTGTCTACCATGATATTTACCTTTTGGATTTTCTTAGGGCACTTACCCTATATTTTTACTTTTCCATTGTTTTGGCAAATCTTATTAAGGAATGAATGTATAAAAATATTCTTTTTATATTACTTTACATGTACAAATGCCATTGTTTGTCTTCTTTGCTCCATAATGGCTTTAAATTCTCCTAAATAAAGGTTTCCAGATTCTTAAGAATATATTGCCTCATAAGTCCTCTATATAGCCTCGGTTAAGGGTATTCAGTCCCTGGGTCCCCATACTTGGCTGCTACAGGGGTACAGGTCTGGGGTTCCAGTTATTTGTAGCAGTGTGACTGGTATCACAGGGCGATACATCCTACTGAACACTAAAAATAATAATATTTAAAACCCTTGGGTGCTGTTAATAAGCAGCTGTCAGGGGAGCTTATCAATCCCCAAGCCTAGTGCTGAAAATACAAAAATAGCTTAAGACAGAACTAAATAATACTAGAATGATGGAAAGTTGAATCTGTACAAGGATGTTCTCGGTGGAACGAGATAAGATTCTTTGGATACGAATATGTTAATCAAGCCATACAAACAACTGCATAAGGTGTTTTTGACAGAAAGAACCTGAGAAAAGGACAAAGGGCCTGATTCACTCCTGCTCGCAAGCGGGTCGATGGTGGCCCAGTACGCACGGGCGGCGTGCACGAGTCCCAGAGCGAATGCACAAAGCAATGAGACCCTACCGCAAAGGTCTCGTTGCAAGCCCGATGGTCGCGATGGTATTGACCATCGCGACCATCACCTGGCCGCTCGCAATAGCGGTGGGTGGTCACCCACAGCTATGCGAGCTGCCAGGAGGCCACGCAAAAAAAAAAAAAAAAACGCCCTGATTCAGAGCGAGCGCTCTTTCAGAGCTTCCGGCTCTGAATCAGGCCCAAAGTTCTCTGTGACCAGACATACTTAATCCTGAGTCAAAATGGTTTTACCTTCATCTTATCTGAGTACAGACACCATAAACAAACACAGTTGTTGGTGAGATTTCCAACATTCATAATTGAGGCAACAGTGCCCCCTACTGTATATTAATATTTATGTATATTTCCAAACATGACCTTTATACTTGTTAAAATGCTGATGTAGGAGTTTTCCTCCTATATAAGATGTTATTGTCAGTATACAATCAGTCCATTGCTCGATGTATGAGATTCCAGCTCCAAAGTGTTGGAGGGGCTCCAGGGAAGGAAACAATTTATGTTCTGAATTGATGATTTGAGAAGCAAGTTAAATGTTACTTTTTATTTTACTTTGTAACAAATGTCTTTTTAACTGATATTTGTCTGTATGGCTTGATTAACGTCTTTGTATCTCGTTCCACCGAGAACATCCTTGCACGGATTCAACTTTCCATCATTCTAGTAATGTCAACCTGCTAATTATGGACACTGAGCTATTTATTTATTGAAATCCATACTGGATTGACATATAACAAATCCCTGTGTCTAAAACCCCCTTATGTTAACATTCCATTACCATTACATTATTTAGCCATTCTATGGCTTTTACATATTGAGTCCTTCATGGTATCTGAAATTGTCCTGTGTGAGATCACACCACATTCCAGTTGTTGTAAAAGTCAATATCTCCCCACCCTTGCACTGTGGGAGATCCCATGCAATCCCATCGGGCACTGTCTCTGTTATAGTAGACAAGAAAGCTCTGGTATCACAAGCCTGGGATAAACATAAGGGACATCATCTTTCTTGATAATACATCCTGAAATAAGGAAGAAACAGGGTGAGTCTCAATATCTAATACAATATAATACATTCAATGTTTTAGTGTATTTGCTTAACAGCAAAATCTACACCTTAACCCTTGTTAAATCTTACTAAACAAACAGAATAAACATTTTCTTTAATCAGCTGCTATACTGTAATAAACAGATATACATCCTACTGTAATATCTATATATAACATAGAACTTTTCAATTCCCTAAAAAAAAACATTCACACTGGCAGTTTTGTGGATAGCAAGAAATGCAAATGATCATCCATTGCATCCATATACTCCATGCTGTGTTTGCTCAAAGTTTCTCAAATGTCTCAAAGATGTTTGTCTTTGTCAAACGTGACAGTTTTCTGCATTGTCTCTCCATGGTTTGGTATAAGGCTTGCTGGAATGTAACATCAGCTCCTTCATAGCTCACAAGTCTTTGCATAATCAGTGCTGTGTCTGCGATTAATTGTACACAATTCAGGCTATGGGCATGTGTATGCAAGTACAGAGGGTGAGCGACAATCACCAAAGAGTAGGTGTCCACCGCAGTGCAGCAGAATTTTGACTCCCTCACATCCAGTGGACACAGGGCCAATAAAAAGTTTTTTTGC
The DNA here is from genome assembly GCA_031769625.1 of Taudactylus pleione. Classification (NCBI taxonomy): domain Eukaryota; kingdom Metazoa; phylum Chordata; class Amphibia; order Anura; family Myobatrachidae; genus Taudactylus; species Taudactylus pleione. The sequence goes on from JAUIMM010000052.1 coordinate 33,995,700, forward strand.
AATTTTTGCAAATTTTATAAAAAAAAAACCCTAAGAAATCACATGTACATAAGTATTCACAGCCTTTGCTCAATACTTTGTTGATCCACCTTTGGCAGCAATTACAGCTTCAAGTATTTTTGAATATGATACCACAAGCTTGGCACACATATCTTTGGGCAGTTTTGCCCATTCCTCTTTGCAGCACCTCTCAAGCTCCATCAGGTTGGATGGGAAGCGTCTCTCCAGAGATGTTCAATTGGATTCAAGTCTGGGCTCTGGCTGGGCCACTCAAGGACTCTCACAGAGATGTCCAGAAGCCACTCATTTGATATCTTGGCTGTGTGCTTAGGGTCGTTGTCCTGCTGAAAAATGAACCGTCGCCCCAGTTTGAGGTCAAGAGCACTCTGGAGCAGGTTTTCATCCAGGATGTCTCTGTATATTTCTGCATTCATCTTTCCCTATATTGTGACTAGTCTCCCAGTTCCTGCCACCACCATGCTTCACTGTAGGGATGGTATTGGCCTGGTGATGAGCTGTGCCTGGTTTCTTCCAAACATAATGCCTGGCATTCATGCCAAAGAGTTCAAGCTTTGTCTCATCAGACCAGAAAATTTTGTTTCTCATGTTCTGAGAGTCCTTCAGGTGCATTTTGGCAAACTCCAGGTGTGCTTTTTACTAAGGAGTGGCTTCCGTCTGGCCACTCTGCCATACAGGCCTAATTGGTGGGTTGCTGCAGAGATGGATGTCCTTCTGGAGGGTTCTCCTCTCCACAGTGGAATGCTGTAGCTCTAACAGAGTGACCATCGGATTCTTGGTCACCTCCCTGACTAGGGCTCTTCTCCCCCGATCGCTCAGTTTAGAGGGCTGCCCAATTCTAGGAAGAGGTCTGGTGGTTCCGAATGTCTTCCATTTACGGATGATGGAGGCCACTGTGCTCATTGGGACCTTCAAAGCAGCATATATTTTTCTGTACCCTTCCCCAGATTTGTGCCTCGAGACAATCCTGTCTTGGAGGTCTACAGACAATTCCTTGGACTTCATGCTTGGTTTGCGCTCTGACATGCACTGTCAAGTGTGGGACCTTATATAGACAGGTGTATGCCTTTCAAAATCATGTCCAATCAACTGAATTTACCACAGGTGGACTCCAATTAAACTGAAGGAACATCTCAAGGATGATCAGTGGAAACAGGATGCACCTGAGCTCAATTTTGAGCTTCATGGCAAAGGCTGTGATTACTTCTGTACATGTGATTTCTTAGGTTTTTTTATAATTACATTTTCAACAATCTCAAAAAACTTTTTTACACATTGTAATTATGGGGTATTGTGTGTAGAATTTTGAGGACAAAAATTAATTTATTCCATTTTGGAATTAGGCTGTAACATAACAAAATGTGGAAAAAGTGAAGCGCTGTGAATACTTTCTGGATGCACTATAGCCCATGTCTTCGGTTAGCTTTTCCTTGTAGTTCCACAGCTGACCTGCTTTGCATTACTGCATGATGTTTCTTGCCATCAACTGTTTCATGGGAATTCCTTTTCTCTGGGCCCAGGCATACAGGCCTTCTGCTTCCTTGTGGCCACACTGCGTATGAGCCCATTCTCCCAGATTTGACAGTTCTCTTTGCTCTTCAGTGGTAAGCATCACTGTTCTGCCTTGAACCAGTACATCCGCAAATTTATTGCCATCTAGTCCAGTGTGGGCATTGACGTGGCCCATGGACACAGGCCTACGGTTGCACAGGGCAGTGCCACCCCAGATTACTTTGCCGTGGATTTGCCAGTTGTTCTGCTTCCATGTTGGCATCCATGTGTTAAGCCTTGCAGCACGGCCCAGCTGTCTGTGCAGAGAACTATAGGACTTTGTGTTTCTTTCAGCACAGCTCGCAGTTCTGCATATTGGTTTGAGCCAACTTCACTGCTCTCATACAACAGTTTTTGTGTAACTGGCTGGAATGCTGCTGCTGTCCAGCAATGTCCTTGCATTGTCAGTGTGGCTGATCCATCTTTGAACCACACAAGTTACAGCTGGTCTTCTTTTAATTTGGCATATGACTCTGCTACCTGCACTGGTCTCCCACCTATTTGCAGTAGGAGTAGCTCCTTTTCTTCACTTGTCTGTCTGACAGTCTGAAAAGATGGCTGCGTTGTTACAGAAAGAGTCCACAACAGTTCGGTATTGGTGCAAACAACACTATAATCCAGTCCTGGTATCGTTTGCAACAATGGTTTAAATTTGACAAGCCCAGCAGACAGCTGTGATATAACTAGTACAACTTAAGGGCTTTGTTGTTTCATAGATATCCTTTCTTGTAAGTACCATCATCCATGTATCAAAGTCTGATTTTGCATCCCTCTGTTATGCACAATCCATTCCTCTGCTTTGAACTCCTCAGCAATCAACATGTCAGCTCTGGTAACTGCTGTTGGTGACTGTCCATCTTTCAGCTGATTTAAAACCATTAACTGATGAGGTTTTATCAGGAAATACACTGGGGTCTGTTCTTTCTTACTATTCACAATCATTAAGTCTCCCAGCTTCATTCACTCTCCCATCCAAGGCTGGATTATAGGCAGGGCGACAGGGGTGGTCGTCCAGGGGCCCCCCACACACTGTCCCCGGCTACATCCCCCTGATGAACCCTTTTTTTTTCTTTTAACGGAGCCACCTGCCGCAGACCACAATTAAGCCCTGCCCCTTCTGACATTTGGCCACGCCCCCTCTTCAAAGACCTGTGAATCGCGCTGGTCCAACTTCTGCTGCTGCCTCTGAAACCAGGAGAAGTAAGCAGCAATGTATATGTGTATATATATATCTATATATATGTATGTGTGTGTGTATATACAAATATATATGTGTGTACAGTATATACCTGGACCTGAGGCTATGTGTGCACTGAGGATAACAGATTGATTTTTTTCATGACCGCCCTGGCATATGCCAAGTATCATTTTCTGATTGTTATGCCTTTTAATAGTGATATGGTGCACACATCGTTCACATGCACTGTATAATGTTGCTGCTTTTTTCATAAAATAGTTTTTTGTATTTATCATTGGATGTGCTGGTTCCTTTTTTGCATTACATTACCTTTATGTACCAGGCACTCCCTCACTCATTTTTTATACAAGTGTGCAACTGGGACTGTCGGCGCCCCTGCAGACACTGGCAGTGCTCTCAACGTGTCAGTGTTTGACCACTGTCTTCAGGATACAAACACATCTTACATTATATAAGTACCCAAGTGAAGCCACATTGCCGATGATGGGACGTTGCTCCCGATTGGCGTTGTGGGTAAATGACAACATTGCGCACTCAACGCATGACATCTGTGATGCTACCCATCACCATAGAAACATAGACGCTAAAGTCAAATTACAGTATGGTTAATACATATAGAGATATTCAACATATTACAAATGCACCCGTCCTTCATGTCACAGCATTAAAAAATACTGGATAAGAACTTTTAAGCAAGCTAGATCTTATTAGAATAAAATACTAATCTGCTTATACAAAACACGCTAAGGGTAAACAATCATTTAAACCCCTAGGATTTATCACATCCATCCGGTGAATTCACCGTGATTCACATTTTAATACTAACAGGTTACAATCACCCCCCCTAACAGAGGGAGGGATATGATCAATCATTCTATATTTTAGACTAGCTAAGCTATGTCCTGCAATAACAAAATGTTGTGCCACCGGTTGCTCGCTATTGCCACTAGCAATTGCAGCCCGGATAGCTGACAGATGGACGGTTATTCCTTCCTTAAACTTATGTTGGGTCTTGCCGATATATGACAGGCCACACGGACAAATAATTTGATAGACCACGAAGGTACTATTACACCTCAAATTATGTTTAATATGGAATTCTTTCCCTGAATAGGGCTGATAAAATGTGTCCCCAGAAATCAAGTGGCCATACGTAGTACATGCACATCTAAAACATCCCCATCTTTTCACTGAGAGAAAGTGCTTGGGTACAAACTTTCCTAATTCAAATACATCAGTTTTAACTAGGATGTCTTTTTAGGTTTCTCCCCCTGGTGTAACAGGGCATAATAGACTATCAGTCAAATTTAAGGTTTCATCAGTTGCAACAACTGGTCAGGCTTGTTTTGTAATTTTGTTTATTCCGGCGGACAAGGGATTAAATCTACTAACCCATTGGAATTTCTCACCATTACGTGTTTTCTCTTATTTAGTTAGTAAAAGATTATGGTCTAAAGCTGCGTACACATGGGACGACCTTTGTCAACGATATGAACGATAACGATATCGTTTATCGTTAGATCGTTCATATCGTTGACTTTTGCACTAAACAACGTGGCCGTATGGACGATAATGATATCTGAGGTCGACTGTACAGGCTGGTCAACTTGCTCGATATCTATGAATGCTTCATCATTTAAATACTGTCAGAAATCGTTCATCGTTCATAAAATCGTTCATGATCATTGATGAAATCATTCAACGGTACCGTTCAATTTTAGATAGAAAAATCGTTCAACGATATCGATGATCGAGCAAGGCCTCCCGTGTTTACGAAGCTTAAGGCTAAGACCTTTTTCTTTGGATTCCAATAGCAACTGTAAAGGATATCCCCTGGACACAAATTTCTCAATTAATATATCAATCTGTTTACAGGCCATTAGGGCATTATGATTAATCCTTCTAATGCAAATCATTTGAGAATATAGCAGCCCACATTTCAAACTATGTGGGTGGTAGCTATTCATGTGCAACATTGTGTTGCGGTCAGTTCCTTTGGAATACACCATTATTATGATGAGAGATAAGAACATCTAAAAAATTTATTTTTTTTCTGATCCATGTCAATGGTCATTTTAACAGGACTGGTTGACATATTATGCCGTTCAATCAACAACTAAATTAATCTCTAGACACAATCCATATCAACAAAATGTATCTATGAAGCGGGTATAAAATAAAATCTTAGAGGTAATGTTGACATCATCAAAAAACAATTCCTGTTCTACACCAAACATGTATGAATTAGCATATGCTGGGGCCACTGAGGACCCCATAGCACAGACCCTTAATAGCAAATAATATCTCCCATTAAATAAAAAGTAATTTTTCATCAAAAGAAATTCTAGAAGCTGCAACTGAAAATCATTAAACCCCATGGAATCATCCGAAAGTAGTAGTTGTTTTACCGCTGCCAACCCAGCCCCATGCGGAATGATGGTATAGAGCAGTCATTCCCAACCTCGGTCCTCAAGGCACACTAACAGTCCTGGTTTTAGTGATAGCCATGCTGCAGCAAAGATGGTTAAATCAAATTAACTGGGATACTAATTAAGTCACCTGTGCTCAAGTATGGCTATCCTTAAAACCAGGACTGTTAGTGTGCCGTGAGGAGCGTGGTTGGGAACCCCTGGTATAGAGGCTGGTTACATCAGTGCAAACAAACCAAACATCAGGGGGCAATTGATCAATATTGGCTAGTTTGTTCAATAGCATTGTTGTATCCAATAAAAAGTTCTTATGATGCTGAATCAATGGTTGCAAGACTGTATCAAGGAAAATAGAGGATGATTGAGTAGTGACCCACGACCCAATATTATCAGTCGGCCAGGTGGTGGATTGATACCTTTATAAACCTTAGGTAATGTATAAATCAAAGGTACCAAAGGAAATTTTGGCAACAAAACTTTGGAAAGATTCTCAACAATCTCTTCTTTCTTTTGAGCCCTTAATATGCATTCTGACAAATCTTTCCTAAATGATGCAGTTGGGTCACCTTGTAATTCTATGTACACCAAAGTGTCACTTAATTGACGATATACCTCCTCCTTATAAGTGACCAGATCTTGTAGAACAATGCCACACCATTATCCGCAGGGCAAATGACAATACTCTGATTTGTTGATAAGGATTTAAGCGCATTAAGTTCTATGGGGGTTAGATTGGGATGCACCGATGGAGCTTTCGAAGCCAGCTCTGATACATCATGATCCAAAAGCCTCAGAAAAGTTTAATGGCCGCATTGGACGATACTGGTTCAAATACTGAACTCTGTTGAAATTTCTTTAATTGCATAGGGATTGTACAAGTTTAATTATCAGACGGTTTTTCTTTCTCCTTTTTTCCAAAATATTCTTTTAACTTTAATTTCCTTTGCAGACAATATTTTTCTGTTTGACATTGTAAGTCATCAAAAGACGTTGTAGGTATAAAGGAAAGGCCTTTTTGTAGCAAACTGGTTTCTGCATCCGTAAGTTCATATGAAGATAAATTAAAAATTATTTCCTTCGTGGCAATGGTGTTTTTTTCCTGCGTCCCTTTCCTCTTGTTTTGACCCCCTCTTCTAGTGAAGCCCCTGCTGGTGGATCTATGTTTCTTCCAACTCACTCACGGTACTTAATAATTCTTGTGAGGATTCAGTGTCAGAGGTAGTTTTAGGATATCTTTTCTTCCTAAAAAATGGGTCTTTTCTGTCATTCATTTTGCTTCCGGATATCCACTGATAGACTTTGTGGGATTCATAGTCTACTCCAACTTTGTGTCATTTCTCCTTTTTAAATTTTATCAAATCACGTCGATAAATAGCAATGTGATTGCTCAGTTTGCCCCAGTCCATATCAGTATCAGCCGTCAGGTTGGATAAATGTATGGATTTAGAGAATGTAATTTTCTCCTTAATAGAGATAAATTCCTTATTTGATTGCTCAATGACGAGCAAAATCAAATCATATGAGCATTTATTAAGGATCCCTATCCATTTTTTACAGAAGCTAGGATCATTTCTGCCTATGGTTGGGCAGTTTTTCACACAAAACCCTCAAGGGATTTTCTTTGATCTGTAATAATCACTGAGCAATATAGCGTGGTACTGATAGTCAATTTCTTTCTTTTTACGATGGAATAAATCACGATACACACGGTTCAAAGAAGCAAATTCTGGAGCATCATTCAGACATTCTTTACGTAGAATCAATTCAGCCTCTGAATCCGAGAAACCAAATGTATCACCCACCAGAAATAACGTAGAATTAAATGGAAAGTCATCATTCGATAGTTCAGACATGATTAGGAAAATGTAGTGCAAAAGTAATCACTGTGATAAATCTTAAACAGATGCTTCCATGCTAGGACGCTGTCCAACTCAAATATACACAGTAGCACTCTGTCAATCAAATGACTAGTTACTAAGTTTCCACACCAGTGAACAATCTTCCACTGCTACTGCAATGGTAAAACAAACGGGACTCCTGAGAGTAATGGGAAATAATTAGCCATGGGTGCCTTGACTGGAAAACTTCACAGTCAGAGTAAAAATATCCATTTTATAATAGTCCATAGGGTCCGGCACTCCGCTCACATAATAGTAACTTTGTAGTGTGCGCTCACAAACAGACATAAATACTATACATGGTGTGGCACTCCTGATGATAATAAATGACAGACACTAATGGGCGTCGAGAGGGGGGGGGAGCGGGTACTAAGAACCCGGGCCCAGGCTTGTCAGAGGGGCCCTTCAGGGGCCTGGGTCCGACACCGCCTCCCCCTCCCTCTTATATCAAAGCAGCCCAGCAGGGCTGCACTGGGAGACTGCTCGCGGCTGCATACGTAGCAGCAACAACAGTCTCCTATGCCTGTGTGGAGAGCGATCACACTGATCGTGCCCCCCACTGGCTATGAGCCGGGCTGAGGGGCTCGCAGTGCCCACTCCCACTGCTAAATTAGTTTTTTTTCTTCTCAGGGGGCGTGGCCACTCCTCCTGCTATTAGGTCACGCCCCCTCTTCCACCGGGCTTGGCGTGGCTGCCAGCGCCACTGCAGACACTGGCAGTGCTCCCAACGTTTCAGTGTTTGACCACCGTCTTCAGGATACAAAGAATAAAAACACAAACTTATATATATATGTATTATATATATATATATATATATATATACATACACACACACACATATATATATACACACACATATACATATACATATACATACATACCATAAACAGCATAGCAGGCACTCCAGAACTTGCTAGATATTCAGCTGCCGTGGTGCTGAAACTCTCAGAAAAAATACATGCATAGATACAGCGGCACTCAGCGGTCTTATCATCAGTAATAGAACACCAGCACTAATTTAAGTCATTAATGTTTTTCGGAATTTAATCCGTCATCAGGATGTACAGGAAAAAAAATATACATGTTTGACAGACTTACCTATATAGCCTCTCACCAAGTGAAGAAATGCCACGCCGGGACCCCCAACGCTTCCTGGTATGATGTCACATCCGCACCCATGCTGTCAGCGCCAGACGTCCGTGCATCACCAAGGAAAACGTGAGTATGGACCCAGGCAATTGGTTATTGTAGCGGTAACCTAGGAAATAATAAACAATAAACAAGTGCAACTAAAAATAAACACTAGCAGAAAAATAATATGCATAACCCCAAGGAACAATAACCATCTATGATTATGGTATATATAACGTCTATAACCTAGACTGATGAAAATTACTCTAAAGTAGAAAGATACAACTAAAAAGAGGAACAAAAATAAAACAATATAAACATGGATATTTAAAGAAAGACACTATATGGCAATTGGTCATTAAGACCTCTAGGTCTAACGGTATCCAATCTATGGATCCATTGTGTCTCTAGACGCAGCAATGAATGTCCTCGGTCTCCACCACGTAGATCTTACGGAACATGATCTATAATTATATATCTCAGTGCTGACAAATTGTGCTTGGCTGTAACAAGATGTCTGGCCACTGGCTGATGTACATCTTTGTTGTTCAGTGCAGCTCTAATAGCAGATCTACGTTGGCACATCCGCTCCTTAAAGGTCCGGATGGTCTTACCTATGTAATCCAGCCCACATGGGCATTTAATTAGATATATCACATAGGTGCTGCTGCATGTAAGTGGGTAGCGGATAAAGAACTCCGCCCTCTGGAGTAACATGACACAGTCTTCATATGCTTCAGGTTTTTCAAGTCTTTGTCCTGCTCTATAATCGGCCAAAGTGATTTTGAACATTGTTTGGTCGATTTATCGGCCGTGGAGTATCTGTGCACCCAATATATCCGATCATCGTTCTTCAGCAGAGGTTTGTTTGATCTCTCTAAGGTTTTAGTCCTGGGAATCTCATCCACTCTCTGTGTAGCCTGTTCAAGAACATGTGGGGAATACCCCCTCTTGTGGAACTTATCCATCATGGTTTGTATCTCTCTTTGCAGCTCATAGAGATTACTAGTTACTCTTTTTACTCTCAGAAGTTGTGAAAAGGGTAAACCCCTTTTCAACGCTGGAGGATGGTGACTTTGGGCTGCTAATAGCGTATTACGATCCGTGGGTTTAGTATATATACTTGTACTTATCTGGCCATTCTGAATACTTATATCCACATGCAGGAAATGTATTCTGGACAAGCTCATTTCAAAAGTGAACTTGATTGGACAGTCCAATGCATTAATCCTCTCCAGATGTTTTAGAAATAAATCATGTGTCCCTGTCCATAGAAGTAAGATATCATCTATGTATCTTGTGTAAAAAAATATATTCTGGGACATTTCAGAGGATAAGAAGAGGTCGCGCTCTATTAAAAACATGAACGCATTAGCGTACGAGGGTGCGACGTGTGACCCCATCGCACACCCCATATATATATATATTAGGGGTGAGCGGGTTCGGATTTCTGAAATCCGAACCCCCCCGAGCCCCCCCAATCCGAGTCCGATCCGAGTCAGGGTCGACTTTTCCCGCCTGACTCGGATCTGAAATCGAGGCAAAACGTCATCATCCCGCCTTCCGAGTCTCGCGGGTTTTGGATCCTATATAAGGTACCCGCGTCGGCGCCATTTTCTCACTCGGCTGTGGACAGTGAAGAGGGAGGGTGGGAGTTAGGGCTGTGTAGTGTAGTGTAGTGTAGTGCTGCTGTTGTCCACTACTTCAAAGTCCATAGGGGCTGGCTGTGTTGTGCTGTGCTGCTGTTGTTAATAGGGGCTGTGTCCACTACTTCAAAGTCCATAGGGGCTGGCTGGACTGTGTTGTGCAGTCAGTTCTCCATAGGGGCTGTGTCCACTCCAAAGTCCTGTGCAGTGTCCCAGACCTAAAGGGGTGCTGTAGTGTTGTCCAGGGGGTGCTCTGTCCACCAGGGGTGCTCCCCCCAAGTGCTAAAAAAATAATATATTTTCTGTGTTTGTGAATTGTGTGCGCAGTAGCCGCAGGTGCATCAACAAAGTAGTGCCAAGCGTGCACCTGTGTCATAAGTAAAGGGCCGGCTGGCTTGACCGTTAAAGGGTGCTGTAACCCCCAAAGTACACTCCAGTCCAAACCAAAATAAAAATTATTTTCTGTGTTTGTGAATTGTGTGCGCAGTAGCCGCACGTGCATCAACAAAGTAGTGCCAAGCGTGCGCCTGTGTCATAAGTAAAGGGCCGGCTGGCTTGACCGTTAAAGGGTGCTGTAACCCCCAAAGTACACTCCAGTCCAAACCAAAAAAAAAACAATTTTCTGTGTTTGTGAATTGTGTGCGCAGTAGCCGCACGTGCATCAACAAAGTAGTGCCAAGCGTGCGCCTGTGTCATAAGTAAAGGGCCGGCTGGCTTGACCGTTAAAGGGTGCTGTAACCCCCAAAGTACACTCCAGTCCAAACCAAAAAAAAAAATATTTTCTGTGTTTGTGAATTGTGTGCGCAGTAGCCGCACGTGCTTCAACAAAGTAGTGCCAAGCGTGCGCCTGTGTCATAAGTAAAGGGCCGGCTGGCTTGACCGTTAAAGGGTGCTGTAACCCCCAAAGTACACTCCAGTCCAAACCAAAAAAAAAATTATTTTCTGTGTTTGTGAATTGTGTGCACAGTAGCCGCACGTGCATCAACAAAGTAGTGCCAAGCGTGCGCCTGTGTCATAAGTAAAGGGCCAGCTGGCTTGACCGTTAAAGGGTGCTGTAACCCCCAAAGTACACTCCAGTCCAAACCAAAAAAAAAATTATTTTCTGTTTGTGAATTGTGTGCGCAGTAGCCGCACGTGCATCAACAAAGTAGTGCCAAGCGTGCGCCTGTGTCATAAGTAAAGGGCCGGCTGGCTTGACCGTTAAAGGGTGCTGTAACCCCCAAAGTACACTCCAGTCCAAACCAAAAAAAAAATTATTTTCTGTGTTTGTGAATTGTGTGCGCAGTAGCCGCACGTGCATCAACAAAGTAGTGCCAAGCGTGCGCCTGTGTCATAAGTAAAGGGCCGGCTGGCTTGACCGTTAAAGGGTGCTGTAACCCCCAAAGTACACTCCAGTCCAAACCAAAAAAAAATTATTTTCTGTGTTTGTGAATTGTGTGCGCAGTAGCCGCACGTGCATCAACAAAGTAGTGCCAAGCGTGCGCCTGTGTCATAAGTAAAGGGCCGGCTGGCTTGACCATTAAAGGGTGCTGTAACCCCCAAAGTACACTCCAGTCCAAACCAAAAAAAAAATTATTTTCTGTGTTTGTGAATTGTGTGCGCAGTAGCCGCACATGCATCAACAAAGTAGTGCCAAGCGTGCGCCTGTGTCATAAGTAAAGGGCCGGCTGGCTTGACCGTTAAAGGGTGCTGTAACCCCAAAGTACACTCCAGTCCAAACCAAAAAAATATATATTTTCTGTGTTTGTGAATTGTGTGCGCAGTAGCCGCACATGCATCAACAAAGTAGTGCCAAGCGTGCGCCTGTGTCATAAGTAAAGGGCCGGCTGGCTTGACCGTTAAAGGGTGCTGTAACCCCCAAAGTACACTCCAGTCCAAACCAAAAAAATATATATTTTCTGTGTTTGTGAATTGTGTGCGCAGTAGCCGCACGTGCATCAACAAAGTAGTGCCAAGCGTGCGCCTGTGTCATAAGTAAAGGGCCGGCTGGCTTGACCGTTAAAGGGTGCTGTAACCCCCAAAGTACACTCCAGTCCAAACCAAAAAAAAAAATATTTTCTGTGTTTGTGAATTGTGTGCGCAGTAGCCGCACGTGCATCAACAAAGTAGTGCCAAGCGTGCGCCTGTGTCATAAGTAAAGGGCTGGCTGGCTTGACCGTTAAAGGGTGCTGTAACCCCCAAAGTACACTCCAGTCCAAACCAAAAAAATATATATTTTCTGTGTTTGTGAATTGTGTGCGCAGTAGCCGCATGTGCATCAACAAAGTAGTGCCAAGCGTGCGCCTGTGTCATAAGTAAAGGGCCGGCTGGCTTGACCGTTAAAGGGTGCTGTAACCCCCAAAGTACACTCCAGTCCAAACCAAAAAAATATATATTTTCTGTGTTTGTGAATTGTGTGCGCAGTAGCCGCACGTGCATCAACACAGGAGCAGCGCCAAGCGTGCGCCTGTGTCCCATAAGTAAAGAGCCGGCTGGCTCATTTCTTAAAGGCTGGTGTAACCCACAAAGTGCACTACTCTCCAGCAAAAATAAAAAAATATTTTCTGTGTTTAGCCACACGTATATATCAAATCGATATAACATAAATGGAGGACCAAACTTTCTCCGATAAAAATAAAATAGAGAAAGATCAAGAACCACTTCCTCCTAGTGCTGAAGCTGCTGCCACTAGTCATGACATAGACGATAACATGCCATCAACGTCGTCTGCCAAGGCCGATGCCCAATGTCATAATAGAGGGCACATACAATCCCAAATGACAAAGTTCAGGAAAATGACCTTGAAAAAAACATTTAAATCAGCTGAAGAGAAACGTAAACTTGCCAATATGCCATTTACGACACGGAGTGGCAAGGAACGGCTAAGGTCGATCCCTAGTATGTTCATGACTAGTGGTTCAGCTTCACATGACGATGGAAGCCCTCCTCCCACTAAAAAAATCAAAAGAGTTAAGCTGGCAAAAGCACAGCTAAGAAGATATCACAAATCCCCAAGGAGAGTCCAAGTGTGGTGGTGGTTGCGATGCCTGACCTTCCCAGCACTGGACGGGAAGAGGTGGCTCTTTCCACCATTTGCACGCCCCCTGCAAGTGCTGAAAGGAGCACCCACAGTCCACTTGCTGATATGCAAATTGAAGATGTCACTGTTGAAGTACAACAGGATGAGGATACTGGTGTAGCTGGCGCTGAGGAGGAAGTTGGCGAGGAGGATTCTGATGGTGATGTGGTTTGTTTAAATCAGGCTCCGGGGGAGACAGTTGTTGTCCGTGGGATGAAAAAGCCCATCACCGTTATGCCTGGGCAGAAGACCAAACATTCCACCTCTTTGGTCTGGCAATATTTCTATCCAAATCCAGACAACAACTGTCTTGCCATATGTACCTTATGTAAAGGTGGAATAAGTAGGGGTAGGGACGTTAACCACCTAGGAACATCCTCCCTTATACGGCACCTGCAGCGCGTTCATAATAAGTTACTGTCAAGTTCAGAAACTTTGGCTAAGACCGTAAGCAGTCCAGGGACACCTAAATCCCGTTGTCCTGTTGTATCCAAGCGCCTGCAAACCACACCGTCAACTCCCTCCTCGTCAATTTCCTCCTTAGTCAGGATCGGAAGTAGTCCTGCAGGCCATGTCACTGGCATGACTGACTCTCCTATCCGGGTTTCCTCCGGAGGATCCTGCATTGCTACGCCTCCTGCTGCCGCTGCTGCTGTTGCTGCTGCTGGGAGTCGTTCATCATCCCAGAGAGGAAGTAGGAACACCACTACTTTTACTAAACAATTGACCCTCCAACAGTCCTTAGCGAGGAGGATGAAGTACGACAGCAGTCATCCTGAAGCAAAACGTATAACTGAGGCCTTGACTGCTATGTTGGTGTTAGACGTGCGTCCGGTATCCGCCATTAATGCAGTGGGATTTAGACAATTGATGGAGGTAGTGTGTCCCCGGTTCCAAATCCCGTCTAGATTCCACTTCACTAGGCAGGCGATACCGAGACTGTACAGAAACGTCAGAAAAAGTGTCCTCAGTGTCCTGAAAAATGCCGTTGTACCCAATGTCCACTTAACCACGGACATGTGGACAAGTGGAACAGGGCAGACTAAGGACTATATGACTGTGACAGCCCACTGGGTAGATGTATCACCTTACGCAGCAACAGCAGCAGCGTCACCAGTCGCAGCATCTCAGAAATGCCAGCTCGTTCCAAGGCAGGCTACGCTGTGTATCACCGGTTTCAGTAAGAGGCACACCGCCGACAACCTCTTAGAGAAACTGAGGGAAATCATCGCCCAGTGGCTTACTCCACTTAGACTCTCCTGGGGATTTGTGATATCTGACAACGCCACCAATATTGTGCGGGCATTACATCTGGGCAAATTCCAGCACGTCCCATGTTTTGCTCACACAATAAACTTGGTGGTGCAGAATTTTCTGAAAAGCGACAGGGGTGTGCAGGAGACGCTTTGGGTGGCCCGAAAACTTTCTGGCCACTTTTGCCATTCAGCGACTGCGTGCCGAAGACTGGAGCGCCAGCAAACACTCTTGAACCTGCCCCGCCATCACCTGAAGCAAGAGGTTGTGACGCGGTGGAACTCAACCCTCTATATGCTTCAGAGGAAGGAGGAGCAGCAAAAGGCCATTCAAGCCTATACATCCACCTATGACATAGGCAAAGGAGGGGGTATGCACCTGACTTAAGCGCAGTGGAGAATGATTTCCGTGTTGTGCAAGGTTCTCCAGCCCTTCGAACTTGCCACACGTGAAGTCAGTTCAGACACTGCCAGCTTGAGTCAGGTCATTCCCCTCATCAGGCTTTTGCAGAAGCAGCTGGAGAAAGTGAAGGAGGAGCTAAGACGGAGCGATTCCGCTCGGCATGTGGGACTTGTGGATGAAGCCCTTCATTCGCTTTGCCAGGATTCCAGGGTGGTCAATCTGTTGAAATCAGACCACTACATTTTGGCCACCGTGCTCGATCCTAGGTTTAAAGCCTATGTGGTGTCTCTCTTTCCGGCCGACACAAGCCTGCAGAGGTGCAAAGACCTGCTGGTGAACACACTGTCAGCTGAAGCGGAACGTGACACGTCAACAGCTCCTTCTTCATTTTCTCCAGCAACTGGGGCTGCCAGGAAAAAACTTAGGTATCCTAAGCAACCCACTGGCGGTGATGCAGGGCAGGCAGGACCAAGTTTGGACATCTGGTCCGGACTGAAGGACCTGGCAACAATTTCTGACATGTCTACTGTCACTGCATATGATACTGTCACCATTGACAGAATGGTGGAGGATTACATCGGTGACAGCATCCAAGTAGGCATGTCAGACAGTCCATACCTGTACTGGCAGGAAAAAGAGGCAATTTGGAGGCCCCTGTACAAACTGGCTCTATTTTACCTGAGTTGCCCCCCCTCCAGTGTGTACTCCGAAAGAGTGTTTAGTGCAGCCGGGAACCTTGTCAGCGAAAGGCGTAGGAGGTTGCTTCCACAGAATGTGGAGAAGATGATGTTCATCAAAATGAATTATCAGCTCTTCCAGGGAGACCAGCCTCCAGAACGTACAGAGGGACCTGTGGTGGTGGATTCAAGTGGGGACGAGTTAATACTTTGTGAGGATGAGGATGTACACACTGAAGAGGGTGAGGAATCGGTGGATGAGGAGGATGAGGATGACATCTTGCCTCCGTAGAGCCAGTTTGTGCAGGGACACATTAATTGCCAGCTTGTTTTGTGGGGGCCCAAACGAAACAATCATTTCAGCCACAGTTGTGTGGCAGACCCTGGCGCTGAAATGATTGGTTTGTTAAAGTGTCCATGTCCTGTTTATACAACATAAGGGTGGGTGGGAGGGCCCAAGGACAATTCCATCTTGCACCTCTTTTTTTTCTTTGCATTATGTACAGTTTGGGGCCTAGTTTTTCAAACTGCCATCCTGTCTGCCACTGCAGTATCACGCCTAGATGGGTCACGTGTTTGTGCCGCCCACTCGTGTCGCTTAGCATAGTCATCCAGCTACCTCGGTGCAACCTTTTGGACATAAAAACACTATTGTGAGGTGTGAGGTGTTCAGAATAGACTGGAAATGAGTGGAAATTAAGGTTATTTTAGGTTAATAATAGCATAGGAGCAGAAAAACCTACAAATTCTGTGATTTTAGCTGTTTTTATGCTTTTTTTCAAAAAAATCCAGATCCAAAACACAAAACCCAGAACCCAAAACACGGAAGGGTGGTTTTGGCAAAACCAATCCAGATCCAAAACACGAAGAAAGATCCAGATCCAAAACCAAAACACAAAACGTGGCCGGTGCACACCCCTAATATATATACACACACACACACACACACACACACACATACAAATGTTCTTTGTCCTGATGACGGGGGTTCGGCTCCGAAACATTGATTGATTAAAGCACTTTATTTGCACTACAGAAGCCCGGGAGTTTCATGTATGGATGTTTGGGGCGGCTGTGTCCCTAAGGAGACCACCCTGGCAGGTCAATCTCACCAGATTCTGGATTTTTTATATATATATATATATATATATATATATATACACACGACAGGCTCAATCCACGGCACTCGACCATCTGGTGTGCCCTTGGTATGTGACCACACCATCTACATAAAGAATATCATACAAACTCGGCACTCACATGCTTTTCAAACTGCAACTCCTTTGAACATAGGGAATGTTGGTTCCAAAATATTGCAATAATTTGTTAAGCTGGCCACCGCTTCACGGTCATTCCCATCTAGCCAGTCCCTACACTGATTCTCAGATAAATGAACTTGATCTGCCATCTTGGCCTCAAGCTCCCAGGGCTATCAGTTAATAAGCACCTGGAAAAATAAAAAAGTTGGTCTTACATTTGAAAAACAGGGTGCCCTAGCAAGTGTGACCACAAAATCTAAATAAACGACAGGCTCAATCCACGGCACTCGACCATCTGGGGTGCCCTTGGTATGTGACCACACCATCTACATAAAAAATATCATACAAACTCGGCACTCACATGCTTTTCAAACTGCAACTCCTTTGAACATAGGGAATGTTGGTTAGAAAATATTGCAATATTTGTTAAGCTGGCCACCGCTTCACGGTCATTCCCATCTAGCCAGTCCCTACACTGATTCTCAGATAAATTAACTTGATCTGCCATCTTGGCCTCAAGCTTGCATAATTAACTTGATCTGCCATCTTGGCCTCAAGCTTGCATAATTAACTTGATCTGCCATCTTGGCCTCAAGCTTGCATGAAAATAATTTAAATTTTGTGGTCACACTTGCTAGGGCACCCTGTTTTTCAAATGTAAGACAAATTTTTTCTTTTTCCAGGTGCTTATTAACTGATAGCCCTGGGTGTGGTCCTGTCTCTTTAAGGCAGGACCCAGTTTTCTGTTTAAAATGTATGCAAGCTTGAGGCCAAGATGGCAGATCAAGTTAATTTATCTGAGAATCAGTGTAGGGACTGGCTAGATGGGAATGACCGTGAAGCGGTGGCCAGCTTAACAAATTATTGCAATATTTTGGAACCAACATTCCCTATGTTCAAAGGAGTTGCAGTTTGAAAAGCATGTGAGTGCCGAGTTTGTATGATATTTTTTTATATATATATATATATATATATATATATATATATCTCACACACATGAATGTGGGTAAGTACTGTTATATATATATATATATATATATATATATATACACAAACTTACCTGGACACTCTGCCATCTTCGTGACTCTGGGAGCTCAGAGGACAACTAGCGCAGAGTGATGTGCGGTACCGCGTGTCACTGGTGGAATGCATGTACCGGCAGCTGCCAGAGAAGAGGAAGAGTCTCGGTGGTATTTAATACATGGAGCCGGTCGCAAGCCAATCAGCAGCGGCCACTGCTGATTGGCTGGATGTTGTTCCAAGAGCTGTGATTGGCTTGCGGAACTGCAGCCAATCAGCAGCGGCCGATGCTGATTGGCTGGCTGCCGTTCCGCGAGCTGCTGTGATTGGCTTGCGGACGGCTCTATGTATTAAATGCCACCAAGTCTCTTTAGTTCTTTGGCTGCCCCCGGTGCATTCCAGCAGTGATGTGCGGTAGCACACATCACTGCATTTCACACCACCGCTACCCGGGCCCCCTCTCTCTCCGGGCCCGGGACTGGAGTCCCCGCAGTCCCCCCCTGATGGCGGCCCTGCCTCTGGGTACAGTGTTTACCTGCGGCAAGTGCAAAGAGCATTGCATGGAGGCAGCAGAGAGTGAACTGTGCATTCTATGATTATACACCTGGTTATAACTAAACAGCAACAAATGCCATTTTCAGACAAAGGAGCAGCCTAGGGAATACTGTATATACTGTAGTAAACACAGTTGGGTTAAACATCAGCATTTTCTTGATTCTTTACCATCTATTATGACATGCAAAGTTTGTTCCTACAGACTTGAAAGGGATGTGACTGGAGTATGGGGATCAGCATACACATCTATGTTATTACTGTGTGACCAGGGTTTCAATGATGAGACTGTTTTATATGCTTTATATGTCTTAACATTTTAAGATGTTCTGTTGTAAGTCCAGGGAGTATTTTAAATGTCAATATCCTGGAGTCACAACAAAATGGTACACAGCATACAATCTGACCTCTACATTAATAACTTATTATTATTATTTATATAGCCCTTTTCTCCTAATAGGACTCAAAGTGCTAAAATACTTGGGGTATAGCACACTACTTTATAGTATTTTTGTGTGTTAGGTCTGCCTACTATGATATTCTCTCCTTTGTGTTGCTGTAACTCCACATACTATTGCATTTTATTTTAACCTTGACTACTAATTGTGTGCAAGTCCCGCCTACTTTTGTGTAGCCCCACCCACTGTTTTTTGTCCCTCCTACATGGGGTCACTTTAAATATTTCCAGGGCCACTTTAAATTCCCAATCCGCCCCTGTGTGTGATCTTACAGTATTTCCCTCATACGCACAGCTGCAGGGGATGCAGGACCAGAGGAATCCAATTGGATCTCTGTTTCACAACCTAGACCTCATTCACAGAGGAACCTATGCCTTCTGAAGATAATAAGCAGGCCCTCATTAATAATAATGAATAGGCCCCTATATCACCAGAAACACACAGTTATACTATAATTCCACCCGCCTACATTGCTAATGTATCATTTCTCATACAGATTAGCTGACCCATTGTTTTTGGTTAAGTTACACACCATCAGCCTGTTACAAGGAAAGTAAAATGCTGCAGATCAGAAACTGTGCCATGACGTATTACTGTATGTACTATAATATAACTTTGGTAAATACTCACCCACAGTAATGGAGTAAGGTCGGTCCGCTGGTGTGCCAGGCAGGGCCGGATTAAAGGGGGGGCGACAGGGGCGATCGTCCCTGGGCCCCCACACCTGAAGGACCCCACACCCAGCCTTCGGGGTTAAAGTGAACCGGAGGAGACGGAACCAGTTCCGTCTCCTCCGGACACCTAACCCCGGTGCCGCACGGAGACACAAGGCGCCCGCTGAGATTGTAACTAGCAGGCACCCAGCTCCCTCCCCGCAGCGGCAGCCAGAGCCGGAGACTACAGCTCACTCGTGAGCTCCGGCTTCCGGCTCAGGCAGTGAACTATAGGAGAGGAGCAGCCCCAGCCGAACGGATCAGAAGGCAGCGGGAGCAGGGCTTAAGGTAAGTATGATTTTTTTCTCTTTAGCGCAAGCGGTTTTTCCACTGCTGGGGGGCACATTACTCGGGGGGGAGGCATTACTACTGGGGGCATTACTACTGGGGGCATTACTCAAGGGGACATTACTCGGGGGGGGGGCATTACTACTAGTGTCACTACCACACGGGGCATTACTACTGGTGCCACTACCACAGGGGGCACAACTACAGGGGTATTACTACTGAGGGCATTACTATTGGGCACACACAGGGGGCATGACTACTGGGGGCACAACTACAGGGGTGTTTATACAGGGGGCATTACTATTGGGAACACTACTACTGGGGGTATAACTACAGGAGGCATTGCATAGGGGGCACTGCATAAGGGGCAACACTCCTGGGGGCACTACTACTGGGTGCACTGCATAAAGGGCACGTAATAGGGGCCCCAAATGTTTGTTGCCCAGGGACCCCACAGACCTTAATCCGGCCCTGGTGCCAGGGACTGCTGTAATTGCGTCCCTTGGTGGCTCGATGGTATTTCCCAGCACATAGGCTCTGCACCTTGCCAGCAGTACAGAGCACAGGCCCAGAGCAGCAAGTGTTGGCCCGAAGATTTTAAGTACCATGCTGCAGTTGTTCTGGGGGTCTCTCTGGCAGGACTTATAGGTGACGATGGAGATGAGCCCCCCAGCACATATCAGGATCCCTCCAAACACGTACATACAAAATGTGAGTCTGCATGTGTGCAGTGAGCAGCACGATCTGCTGATAGTCGTCATTTTTACCTATTGAAAATAGAGATAAAAGGCAATTATTACATTTAAAAAATATTTTTAAATGTTTGGTTGCCACTACTGTATCAGCATGGTCCCACATCCTACAGATGGGTCCTTATACATCTAGCCTTCTTGCGCGTTAAACAGCCATTATAGTCAGCGCAGAGCTTCTTTTGTGCGTCTTTTTACCTTACCTGGGTTTGTGCAGTGGGAGGAGCAGCACTATGATACATCTCTCTACCTGTGGCCACCTGCATCTAACCAGCGGGAACTCCCAGGGGGAGTGTAATAAAGCCAGCAAGTAGTAGTAAGCCTAGAACACCGACCACTCTCACCTGTTCTCCATATTGTACAATGCTGCAAAATGAGCTGGAACTAAAAGTTCATGCTATATAAATATAGAAATATGGGATTGGTAGCTGACAGGGAATGCTGGTCCTACTATTGTTATATTTGGGGGCATTTAGGGTATCTCCCGCTGATAGAAAGAGGTTACACAGTGGTTCAGATTGAGATTTTAAATCCAAATGTTGGGCTTTGGATTCTAAAAATTACATGATTTAAAGAAAAAAAAAACTCCAGATCCAAAACCAACACTCTCGTGGGTGGTTTTGGGTTTTGCAAAACCAATATATATGTGTTTGTGTGTGTATGTGTGTGTATATGTGTGTATATATATATATATATATATATTAGGGGTGAGCGGGTTCGGATTTCTGAAATCCGAACCCCCCGAGCCCCGCCGATCTGAGTCAGGCTCGACTTTTCCCGCCTGACTCGGATCTGAAATCGAGGCAAAACGTCATCATCCCGCCTTCCGGGTCTCGCGGGTTTTGGATCCTATATAAGGTACCCGCGTCGGCGCCATTTTCTCACTCGGCTGTGGACAGTGAAGAGGGAGGGTGGGAGTTAGGGCTGGCTGGGCTGTGTAGTGTAGTGTAGTGTAGTGCAGTGTAGTGTTGTGCTGTGCTGCGCTGTGCTGCTGTTGTCCATAGGGGCTGTATCCACTACTTCAAAGTCCATAGGGGCTGGCTGGACTGTGTTGTGCAGTCAGTTGTCCATAGGGGCTGTGTCCACTCCAAAGTCCTGTGCAGTGTCCCAGTCCTAAAGGGGTGCTGTAGTGTTGTCCAGGGGGTGCTCTGTCCGTCAGGGGTGCTCCCCCCAAGTGCAAAAAAAATAAATATTTTTTCTGTGTTTGTGAATTGTGTGCACTGTGGCTGCACGTGCATCAACAAAGGAGCAGCGCCAAGCGTGCGCCTGTGTCCCATAAGTAAAAGGCCGGCTGGCTTGTCCGTTAAAGGGTGCTGTAACCCCCAAAGGGCACTCCAAACAAAATAAAAAAATATATTTTTTTGTGTTTGTGAATTGTGTGCGCAGTAGCCGCACGTGCATCAACAAAGTAGTGCCAAGCGTGCGCCTGTGTCCCATAAATAAAGGGCCGGCTGGCTTGTCCGTTAAAGGGTGCTGTAACCCCCAAAGGGCACTCCAAACAAAATAAAATTTTTTTTCCTGTGTTTGTGAATTGTGTGCACTGTGGCTGCACGTGCATCAACAAAGGAGCAGCGCCAAGCATGCACCTGTGTCCCATAAGTAAAGGGCCGGCTGGCTCATTTCTTAAAGGGTGGTGTAACCCACAAAGTGCACTATTCTCCAGCAAAAATAAAAAAATATTTTCTGTGTTTGTGTGCGCCTTAGCCGCACATATATATCAATATAACATAAATGGAGGACCAAACTTTCTCCGATAAAAATAAAATAGGGAAAGATCAAGAACCACTTCCTCCTAGTGCTGTTGCTGCTGCTGGGAGTTGTTCATCATCCCAGAGAGGAAGTAGGAACACCACTACTTTTACTAAACAATTGACCCTCCAACAGTCCCTAGCGAGGAGGATGAAGTAAGACAGCAGTCATCCTGAAGCAAAACGTATAACTGAGGCCTTGACTGCTATGTTGGTGTTAGACGTGCGTCCGGTATCCGCCATTAGTGCAGTGGGATTTAGACAATTGATGGAGGTAGTGTGTCCCCGGTTCCAAATCCTGTCTAGATTCCACCTGCATCCTCAAAGCAGCAGCGACAATTGTGCGTCTGTCTGTTAAAGGGTGGTGTAACCCTCAAAGTGCGCTACACAAACAATAAAAAAAATTCTTCTGTTTTTTTCTGTCTTTGTGAAATGTGTGGGCTGTAGCCGCACCTGCATCCTTAAAGCAGCAGCGACAAGCGTGCGTCTGTCTGTTAAAGGATTACATCGTGACAGCATCCAAGTAGGCATGTCAGACAGTCCGTACATGTACTGGCAGGAAAAAGAGGCAATTTGGAGGCCCCTGTACAAACTGGCTTTATTTTACCTGCGTTGCCCCCCCTCCAGTGTGCACTCCGAAAGAGTGTTTAGTGCAGCCGGGAACCTTGTCAGCAAAAGGCGTAGGAGGTTGCTTCCACAAAATGTGGAGAAGATGATGTTCATAAAAATGAATTATCAACTCTTCCAGGGACACCAGCCTCCAGAACGTACAGAGGGACCTGTGGTGGTGGATTCCAGCGGGGACGAGTTAATACTCTGTGAGAATGAGGATGTACACAACACTGAAGAGGGTGAGGAATCGGTGGATGAGGATGAGGACGACATCTTGCCTCCGTAGAGCCAGTTTGTGCAGGGACAGATTAATTGCCAGCTTGTTTTGTGGGGGCCCAAACGAAACAATCATTTCAGCCACAGTTGTGTGGCAGACCCTGGTGCTGAAATGATTGCTTTGTTAAAGTGTGCATGTCCTGTTTATACAACATAAGGGTGGGTGGGAGGGCCCAAGGACAATTCCATCTTGCACCTCTTTTTTTTCTTTGCATTATGTTCTGTTTGGGGCCTAGTTTTTCAAACTGCCATCCTGTCTGCCACTGCAGTGACACTCCTAGATGGGCCATGTGTTTGTGCCGCCCACTCGTATCTCTTAGCATAGTCACCCAGCTACCTCGGTGCAACCTTTTGGACATAAAAACACTATTGTGAGGTGTTCAGAATAGACTGGAAATGAGTGGAAATTAAGGTTATTGAGGTTAATAATAGCATAGGAGCAGAAAAACCCACAAATTCTGTGATTTTAGCTGTTTTTATGCTTTTTAAAAAAAAAAAAACAGATCCAAAACACAAAACCCAGAACCCAAAACACGGAAGGGTGGTTTTGTCAAAACCAGTCCAGATCCAAAACACGAAGAAAGATCCAGATCCAAAACACAAAATGTGGCCGGTGCACACCCCTAATATATATATCTACATACATATATACACACATTTATTTATAAATTATTACAGATGATGCCTTATTTCCTTTCTACGTATCTTTAGATCTTTTAGGACCATTGGGTTACCCCTAAGGGCAGTGGTTGTCTGATAGCAATATCTAGTCCAATACTGATCTATATATACCTATGTACAATAATTATGGAGGATTTACATAAACAAATGTAATATAGATAGAGCAGCTGTTCCCACACTTGGCCCTCAGGAACCCTAACATATCACATATCCCAGCCCATCCAGCTGGTGCACAGGTACTACACCTATCACACACACACCATAGGGCTGAGCGCTCCCTTACAATCCCCCCCTAGGTAACAAGGGGTTGTCTGACCCCCCTCATTGGGGAGCAGATGACAGAGCTCATACTCACCAGGAGTGTTACAGGCCAGTCTGTTACAGTTGGTGCCCAGGTGCCATCATCACCAACTGCCACATGTTTTTAAAATCTGCAGCACGTTCCTTCCTAACTGACACAGTGTAAGGGCAGGTAATGGGGTCCTGAGGGGCGACCATGATACAGATAGAGATGTCACATATAAGTATAAAGGATAATGTATAGAGTCACATAAGGTGACTATCTAGTACCCACACTCTTTATAGATAACTGTGGACATACTGTATATAATATATAACTCCTGGCTACCAAGTAATTAAATTAGTATAAAACTAATAATCTATCCATAGATCATTGGTGACCAACATAGTGACCACAAACTTAGTATCCTTCCTATGTAATATTATCCTCCCTTAAAATATAGACTTATTGTTCCTGGGGTAAAAAGTGATACACATGATAAAACAAATCTTAGCAGTGTAAGGGTGCATACACACTAGGCAATCAGGAAAGACAGTATGATTATGACATCGTAATCGTACCGTCGTTCCTGATCCCCTGTAGTGTCTGCACTGAACGATCAGTCGTTCAGTGCAGGCACTGTCCATCATTCCTGAACATGCCAATTTGTTGTTATCGGCAGATTGCGCTGAATGTTCAGCCGATGGACAATGTCGGAAACGACCAGCGGGAGTGTGCATCGCTGGTCGTTTCTGACATAAAAGTGCACGATTACTGAGCGATTGCACGATTACGATGTCGTAATTGTGCAGTCGCTCAGTAATATCGCCCAGTGTGTACGCACCTTAAGTGTCTGTACACAGATGGAGATAAAAGCTCAGAAATACAGAAATGACAGGTATAAAACATATACGTTTGGGGAACACATACTACTCACCGGTCAGGTGACACTGTAATGATAGAAGCGTCCTGTCACATGACACAATGTAGCTGGAGTTATCCACCAATCAGATTACATGAAGCTGTAATGAGCAATGGTGAGGGATGTGATTGGGTCAACCTATAGATATGAGGCCTGATTTTTAACTGGTTCAAATGGGCATGGTTTTTAATAAAGAATTAGGATTGCGGAAATGGGGTATAATGTTTCAAAGAAGGAGGTTTCATATTTGGTTGATAATTATCAATGTGAGAGAGGGGTTGTAAGTTTGAGGTATGGATGGTTTTATGAGGGAGGGGATTAATTTGGGCTTTTCATTTAAATGAGGGAGATGGAGGGTCAAATTTATGGTCTAATATTTAATGAAAATGGGTTTTAAATCCAACATGACCCGTTCCATTAGGTACAAAATACTCTGATCCTGGACTTCCTACCTAATGCATGATTGTAGTCACCTGTGTTGAACTAGTTAATTGATAAGACAGGTGTTTCAGCACAGGTGTCTGCAAACATAAATTATGAGGGAAGTCCAGGAGCTGAGCATTTTGTATCTAATGGAATGGGTCATGTTGGAGGGTCTGTGTATACTAATATATATATATATATATATATATATATATATATATATATATTAACGGAACTGGATCAGAACCTTTATATACCCCTGCCTATACCTTCTAAAATCCTTCCTATAAACCTCTAAGAATAACGCTAATTTGCGTACGCAGTCTGACCGCAAATAAAGACTGGAGTGGAATCTGTGGTTCCAATGCACAAGTATTATTCAGGTAAAAGTACAGTCAGCTACACGCAATTGATACATACACAATTTAGGCATAAAAGGAAATTATACAGACCCCAAGTACAGTATACATACGCTGCGCCTCCGGACCCAGAGATAGACCTCAGACTAGAGACCCTCAGTACATACAGCATTCAGCATGGACTAACTAACCAGTATTCGGACACATGTATTTATCCCCCCCAGACTAAAACAGGACAAAGGGGAAATTTCCTGCTGATGTCATTGGTTCCCAGAGGAGAAACATATGTTACCGCACATTTAACAGGCTGATTCAAATAGACTCCCCCTGCCTCTAACAACAGGGGAATCTTTCTAATAACACCTCCTGTAACATTCCAACAGCTAAACATTTTGTTGCTTGTAAGTTCTGCGATCCGTAACTTGAGTTTGCATGATGCGATTTCTCCACCGATAACACCGGGATGCTGTAAAAAACGTACGCATCAGAACGACACCAAACACACCTTGCTTATCATGTATAATACCTTAGTTATCAAAAACCTTTATTTCGCAGCATTTAAACTAACTAAACCAACTTGAATCATACATTTGATGCTTATTGAACCTTATGAGTGAATATGAAATGTGTGGGTGTTCAGGGTTTGGTATAAGGACGCTAGTTAACTTGGGACAGATGCGTGCGCATAAAGCTACTTTTTCAGCAGTTTCATATAAAGTCTTATGCATTCGCTAATATGCGACTAGTTAATAGCGCTCTTGTGAGTATTATTGTGTGTATGAGAAATGATGAAAGAAGCGATCGCATTGTGCTAATATAAATATCGCCACATGTACTATATTGTGAGTTCACCTAAAATGGCGCTTAGGCGGTCATTCGCAAAATGGCGTCTTGCGATCGCATTTCTAAAATGGAGTCTTGCGGCCATTCGCAAGATGGCGTCGCTGCGATTAAATTTTAAACTGAACTTGTCTCAGCCAATTATTCAGCTTCGACAATATATATATATATATATATATATATATATATATATATACATACATATACACTAGTTGGAGTACCCAGTGTTGTCCCGGATTTTAAGAATGTTTGTTTACACATCATCCTCAAACAAACCTGTCCTTAGGGAGGCCTCACAAAAAGTGTGACAAACTTCACCATCAACAGTCCTAAGGTCTTCGAAGGAAGTAGGACCTGTAATGGTGTAAAGCAAACTTCAGAGATAGAAGCATTCAAAATTTGTCGGATGTGCAGTGTAAACACAGCCAAGAGCTTCTGTTGCTCTGATACCAAGATGACCATCTACAGCGACTCCATGTTTTCTGCACATAAAATCTTTTCGAGAAGCATTCCATGTGTAATATTTTGGAAGCTCACAGTATAGCAGGGTAGCCTTGCAAAGTTATCATTTTGACACAGTTGGAAGAAAGAAGTGAATGTGTTGCTCAATTTGGTATAGTCAGAGAGCCGAGAATGCTGGCAAGGCCTGCCAAAGCTCTCTTCGATAATAAACATTAAGATCACGACAAAACATGACAACACAAAACGCTTGCTCTGAGGCCCTACCCATATGCTGTGAGGCCCCACAATGTGTACAGGAAAAATTGTGTTTTTTAATTAATTAAAAATTAAACAGTAATTAATATCGATTTCATATTTTTTTAGTTGCCTCCGCCGTGTTTTAATACGCTTGTATGTAAAATTTCACAATCTTCGCTTGTAAACTGTGGATTTGTATAGAAATAGAAAGTATGATGGTCGCTCAAATCAGCTTAATGATATTGCCCATGTGCTTGTAAAGGGTGGGGTTTACACTGAACCAGAGAAAAAAAAGGGATATTCCCTCCAGCACACTGCAGCAATATTGGCAAAAATACTTGAATCCTACATGATAACAGAATTCAGAGGTATTAGTTGCACACATTTGCAAATATATGATTAAGCGCTGGGCCAACGTCAAGGCTCCTCTATACCGGCGTCCCTAACATTAAGGGGTTCACTTCCGAGGTGCAAGGCACCCCAAAAGAATCCAGCCAAGGACCATTCCCAGGGCATCACACGAAAATGGAAGAAAGGTGATAGTGAAGTGTAAAGTATAGATGTGTAAAAGATAAATCAATAAGTGTTAATATAATAAGAAAAAATTAAAATTACATAGATAATAAACAAATAGAAAAGTGATGAAAAAGTATTTATGTGAATTAAGTGGTGATGCCCTGAAAAAGGCCCAGCTAGAATAACCCTGGGGGCCCCACGCCCAAATGCTCACCCCAAAATAATTATTGCTACCAAATAGTAGCACCCACTCTGGGTCATATAAGTACAATTAATGTACTGCATGAATACTTTTTCATCACTTTTCTATTTGTTTGTTTATTATCTATGTAAATTAAAAAAATTTCTTATTATATTAACACTTATTGATTTATCTTTTACACATCTATACTTTAAACTTCACTAGCCCTTTCTTCCATTTTCATGTGATGCCCTGGGAATGGTCCTTGATCATGACTGCTGTTTACAGGTGCATCTGGCTGAATGTATCTTATCAACAAATCTCAGGATGTTGCCTAGTGCTTCTGACATGCTAGGCCGCTCCTGTCCCTTGAAAATACCCTGCATTAGTGTGTACTGCGTCTTCTTGCAGTGGTGAGTCACTGGGCCACACCTGATAAGTCTCGGTGGTTGAGAGAAAAGTCCCTGACCAGTGGAACCATTTAGCAGTCCCCAAATTTCAGTATGGGTTGAGTATGTGATCCCAGATGTCAGAACCCTAGCAACCCTTACCCCTAACCATACCCTTAAACCCACCTTTCCTGTAGCCTAACCCTAATACTTACCATTGGGATCACAGCCATTGGGATTCCGGCGCCAGGATTCTGACTGCTGACATTGTGTGCGCCGGGATGCCGACTACATCCCATCAGTATATTAAAGATGAATGCAGCAGGAAGAACTGTGCACTATCAGCAATGTTAGTGCTGGTCGTTCCTGCAACATGGCTGTGCAGCATGCTACATGGCTGTGCAGCATGCTACATGACTGTGCAGCATTCTACATGACTGTGCAGTGTACTACATGGCTGTGCAGTTGCAGACATGGCTGTGCAGCATGCTACATGACTGTGCAGCTTGCTACATGGCTGTGCAGTGTACTACATGGCTGTGCAGTTGCAGACATGGCTGTGCAGCTTGCTACATGGCTGTGCAGTGTAATACAGGGATGGAGTCAGGAAGCCAACAGTCTAAATGCCGACCGCCGACTTCCCGACTGTCTAATCCCGAGAAGGTACTAATGACAGGCGTCGGCATACCGAACAAAGGTAAGCCGGGTGCGGACAGCCACGGGTGGGGGGGGGGTTAGGTTTTAGGGCTCCTGGGAGGACTTAGGGTTAGGCACCCCCCCGGGAGGGTTAGGCTAGGGGAAGGGGGGGTTAGGGTTAGGCACCCCCCCGGGAGACCCTGGTTTAGGCTGCGGGGAAAGGGTTTTAGGATTAGGCACTAGGGGGGGTTAGGGTTAGCCACCCCTAACGGAGGGTTAGGGTAGGGAATTAGGTTAGTGGTACTTACCTTAATTAGCGATCGGGATCTTCACCCCTGCCGGGCTTCCGCTCTCGGGATTTGAACTGCCGGCCACGTGGCTGTGCAGCTTGCTACATGGCTGTGCAGTATACTACATGGCTGTGCAGTTTGCTACATGGCTGTGTAGTGTGCTACATGGCTGTGCAGTGTACATGGCTGTGCAGAGTTGCAGACATGGCTGTGCAGAGTTGCAGACATGGCTGTGCAGCTTGCTACATGGCTGTGCAGCTTGCTACATGGCTGTGCAGTTTACTACATGGCTGTGCAGTGTGCTACATGGCTGTGCAGTATACCACATGGCTGTGCAGAGTTGCAGACATGGCTGTGCAGTATACTACATGGCTGTGCAGTGTGCTACATGGCTGTGCAGTATACTACATGGCTGTGCAATTTGCTACATGGCTGTGCAGTTGACATACCTGAAACATTTAGGTGACAATCACCCAGCATTTCCTGAGTGAGAAGACTGGGTCTTTGCACATTACTCTTCAGACCCTGCCAAGCAGAAATATATAAAGGATCATGGTGCTGCTTATCCAACTAGCTGTGGAGATTTGGAACAGGATGCATCAAATTAGGGGTGAGCCTGAATGCACCAATTTTGAATAATCTTCAGGAATGATACGTTACAGAATACATTTGGGGTTACTTCAATTAGTTTGTTACACTGTAATAAATATAGTAGAACTTGAGATTTCAGTTATTTGTATAGGTATTTTCAGTGCTCCCTGGAAGCACTGATTTGTGGATTGCTCCCAAACTTAACATTACTGAGCTAAAGTCAACTCTTCAAACAGTGTTTTTTTGTGCGTTAATGTCAATTTTAATGCGCTAATTTTCTGGCATAAAAATACTAGTCATTAAATTTGTATGGACATTAAAAATACTTGTAAGGGATAACAATCCAGCAGGTTTATATAAATACAGTATAAAAAAAATATTTCAACATACTTGGCATCAACTCAAGTTTACCTTAGGTCAGGTAGTCACTGTCTGCCACTGAATACGTTTATATTTAAAAACAGGAAGTGTGTTATACCAGCGCTGGTTCTTGTACACTGATAGATCCTGTTCTGTGGTGAAACAGCTGCCTGAGGAGTGTTTACCAAACTTCCTGTGAACGTGATCGTAGTTTACTGTTTTCTTCATGATACTTAAATGATAAATCCAGTTTTATGACGAATCAGTAAATATAAAGACAGATCAATCAACATACCGCTCGATTGTCCTTATTTTATAACAACTGCTCCTTGTGTAATATTATGTGATTTATGATGGTTGTAGTTATAGGCATTTGCTGTGTTTTTTGTCTTCAAAATGAATTGTATGTGTATGTCTATGTACAGTGCCTATAGAAAGTCATTATACCCTGTCAAAATCCTTACCTTTTGTCACATTACACCTTGGGAAGCAGGGCTGGCTCGAGGCACATTAGACCAGTGGGGTCGAACAGGGGCGCCACCCCATAGAGGCCTGACCCCTCCCAGCCATCCCGATTTCAGCAGGACAGTCCCACTTTTCGGGCACTGTCCCGCTGTTCCACCCATGGGCCCAAGTGTCGCGTGGGTAATTATCGGTTGGGCACCCCCACCGCTGCAGCCGTGCTGGACTCTGGAGAAGCTGACGCACGGAATCCATTCAGTGCTGGGGGAAGCCCAGCTACTGACAGAGTGCTGGGCTCGCCCCCAGCACGCCCGTTAAATGGGAGGCGTGCCATACAGATATGCCCCCAAATAACGTCATTTAGGGGGTTTGACCTATGGTAATTAAGTCACACCCCCTTTTCGGACTGGTTTTAGGGTTAGAACATTCAACTAATGAAAAAAGAGCAACATTTCTGAAAATCTATAAAAAACTGAAACAACAGGGTTGGAAAAGTTATCAGTCCCCTGATTGCATACTTTGTAGAGCCACCATTTCTCTATCAGCTTTGAGAAACTACATTGGGGAATATTTTCCCAAGTTGCACTTCAAATTCATCCACAGATTTTCTATCAGATTTAGGTCTGGGCAGTGATTTAGGGGGTTATTTATCAAAGATTGGAGAGAGAGAAATTTGTGAGAGATAAAGCACTAACCAATCAGCTTCTAACTTACATTTACAAGCTGTGTTTGAAAATGACAGGAGCTGATTGGTTAATACTTTTTCTCTCACAATTTTATCTCTAATCAAGATTTAGTACATAGGGCCTGATTCAGAACCGGACGCTCTGACCAGAGCGCTCGCTCTGAATCAGGGCCCTCCTACTTAAAAATGGAGCGGCCTCTTGGACGCTCGCATAGCTGTGGGTGACCACCCACAGCTTATGCAAGCGTCCATGATGGTCGCGATGGTCAAGACCATCGCGACCATCGGGCTTGCGACGAGACCCTGAGGTAGGGTCTCGGTGACCGCAAGCCCTGGAGTGATTTTGGCTCTATCAGAGCCAAAATCACTCCCACTGACATCACTAGTGATGTCAGTGGGGCCGGACCCAGACGGTAGGCGTTCCCATGGGAACGCCTCCATCTGGCAGCCATGCCCCCGGCACGCCCACCAAAGGGGGCGTGATGTCACTCACCATCGACAACACGCCCCCTTTGGAGCGAGACCCGGAGCGACAGCTTGGCTGTCGCTATGCGGGTCTCGTGCATGCGCAAGACGGAGCTCCCTCCGTTGTGCGCATGCGCAGTTGGGTACCATCGACCCACTTGCGAGCATCCTGAGCTCGCGAGCGGGTCTGAATGAGACCCATAGACCCTTGGTCACTTAACTGACTTTTTTTCCCCTAAAACTGCTCAGACATTGGGCCTGATTCAGAGCCGGACGCAATTAGCGCTCGCTCGTCCTGAAAATAGGGGTGGCTATTCAAATGAACCGTTCGCTGTTTGCGGTCTGTTCACGCCTCTAGGTCTGAATGAGCGAACAAAACTTGCGGTTGTTTTTTGGGAAACTACGCCCCCTGGCCGCTCGCATCCTACGTCATGTCCACTATTTATTAGATTATTCGAGTACATCAAACAGGGTATGAACTGCTCGCTATTCTTGTGGTTGGTTTTTCCTACCACAATTTTGCGAGCAGTTCTAGCTAAAAAAAAAACACAGTGACGTTGTCAATGACGCTGCTGTTTTAATTATGCACACCCATAAAACACCCGTTTTGACCTTTAAGCACGCCTGCGATCGGATCTCCACTCCCCGTTTTCAAGCACCTTCCCCTGTTACCACCCACATATGCCTCATTCTGTCACTCAAAATAGCAGGCATTCGCTATTTTGCGAGCACACGATTTTCGGCAGCACTGACTGGTTCGCGCATGCGTATTACGATCCGTACGCATGCGCAGTTGGGCAAACATCGCTCGGAGCGAACGAGCAGCCACTTGCGTCCGGCTCTGAATCAGGCCCATTGTTTTTTTTTTTTTTAAATTGAATTAGGTCAAAAACATCTATTTATAACTTATCCCGCACAATTTTATTTAAAAAATATATATGTTTATTTTTATCATGTCTCATTAACAGATTTTTTTAAATATCGGTCATCGAGAGATATATATCTCTCAAACCATCGAAGTTCATAAAATCGCGACTCCCCTGAGCAGCCGCCAGGTACACACTGGGGGGCTGGAGGCTGCTGCTCTCTGCAGCCGCTGGGTGGGGGTCCTACCGTGCTGACCGATCAGCGGTGATCGACAACACTGCAGTCACTGGGGGAGGGTGCATTGATGCAGTGGGGCCTCTGCTATTGGTGGCTGCTATATTATCTTCCGGCAGCTGCCCACTGTACGTTATTGATACATTGCATCATTTGCGATCATGTCAGTGTCACAAGCCTCCGCACTGAGACTGCTGTGCGGGGTGAACGCCGGGCGAGCGTTCGCTGAAGTCTCCTCCTTCCTCCTGTTTGGATCTATGGTTAGCAGCATATTGTTTGCAGTTCCAGTCTTGGTTGCTGCTGAGCCTCTGCACTAATTACTGCCTGTCTGTGTGCACTATCAGGTGCACACTGATTGATCATCCTGTCTGTGCACAGCCCAGGTGCTCACTGGTCTGTCATTAGGGAGACTTGCTCTGGTTGGTCCCTGTTTCTATTAAATTCTAGCCAGCCCTTCACTCCATGCCGGTGATAGCGTTCCACGTGTTTCTGGTTCCAGTGTGGTCTCCTGTTTTCAGTTGAGTTACCTGTGTCTTGTCAGCCCTATCGTACCAGCCGCTTGTGTCATCTAGGCGGCACGGACTGCCGTAAGTATTACCAGCCGTTTGTGTCATCTGGGCAGCTCGGTCTGCATGCCTGTCTACTGCCGTTTGTGCCATCAAGGCGGCATGGGCGCACCTCAGCGTCCTGAGTACGCAATCTTGTGTACAATTGCTGGTGTCATCCCGCCGGCACTAAGCGCACTTTAGCGTCCAGAGTACACTACCCAGTGTACAACCTCTGCTGTCATCCCGGCAGCACTCAGCACACCCCAGCGTCTCCTTGCCAAGTTCATCCAGCCCTCAAGGCTACTGCACAGCCTGGAGGCTGCCTCACAGCCCATAGGATGTGACTCCTTTCAGTGACTGTTAGTACTGACCCTCAGGCCACAACCAACCCAGAGGCTGCTACCGGCCCAAAGGCTGCACCTCATCCTACTGGCCCTCAGGCCACAACCAGCCCAGATTATATAAAGGGGAAGGGGGGTCTGGGAGGACTTCTGCACTAGTCTGTAGATTATTTGCTTATGTAGAGAAAACCCCCAAAATTAAAATTGCTCAAATGTTATTTGCTAATATGGTGATTGGGGGTGCTGCCAAGGACATTATTGAAGTACAATTGTAACAAGAGAGAAAGAAAAAGATGTCCTCTTTGTGGCGCATGGTTGATAAATATAAAATGTAACTTTTATTTATTAAATTTAAAATCAAATTCCTAAAGTGAAATATAAAAGTAATAACATGTTATGTAAATTAAACATTTTTATTACATATTAATACGTTATTACTTTTATAATTCACTTTAGGAATTTGATTTTAAATTTAATAAAAAAAGAGGACATCTTTTTCTTTCTCTCCTGTTACAATTGCACAACCAGCCCAGAGGCTGCTACCAGCCCAAAGGCCGCACCTCATCTTACTGGCCCACAGGCCTCAGCAAACCAGGCACCTCCAGCTCTCAAGGCTGCTTCCGAGCCAAAGGCCGCATCTCAACCTACCGGCCCACAAGCCTCATCCAACCAGGCACCTTCAGCCCTCAAGGCTGTTACACGGCCGCATCAAACCAAGGTATACCAGCCCTCAAGGCCGTAGCGGGACTAATACCGAATTATCTGACCTGAGCCTTAGCAGCCAGTTAACGCATTGCCTGGTGTGTATAGGAAATGGGCTTTGTCGAGCAGCTTTGGTCATATTTGGGGCGTGGGTCCCCCTGGATTGCTTTGGTTGATCTGTTTTAGGGCACCTCATTATAACACATTTTTCTTTTATAACACATTTTAACCCTTCACTGTTTGTTTATTATACATGTACTTCACTTTTTTATTTTCATTCTTTATATGCAGCTGCTCTTAACTATCTCTTTTACACTGCACTTTTCTTACTATGGCGGTGCCCTGGGGCGGCTTAGCTGGGCCGGTTTGGGGGTGTCCTGCGCTCTGCATTTTAATCCTAGTATATTAGGGACCTACCCTACAGAGATTACCTGAATATAGTGGGTAGGCCCATAACCTTGGCCAAGATTATGCCAAAAACCTCTATTCACTGCAAAAATTTATTTATTTATATACAATCAGTTAATTTGGAGTTGAGCACCTGTACTTTTTTTGTGCATTGCCTGGTGTGGTTGCAAACAATGCGACCATGCCAGGCAAGTGGTTAAGAATATTCACCTTCCTATCATTAAGCCTCTATGTTGTTTTCATGGCAGTATGTTTAGCGTCATTGTCGTGATGGAAGGTGAAGCACCTGCCCTTCTTCAGCTGTCTAGTTGAGGGCCACACATTTTACTCAAGAATTTGGGTCTACTTGGCATCATCCATCTTACCTTCAATCATGACCAATTGCCCTGTCTCTGCTGAAGAGAAACACCCCCACAACATAATGTTGGTACTATCATGCTTGACAGTACAATATGGTGTTTTGGGTGGACTGCAGTGTTTACTTTTCTCCAAACATAACTCTTGGAATTCAGGCCCTCATTCAGAGCCACTCGCTAGCGGCAGTACGCTCGTTCCGAGCGATGTTCGCACATCTGCGCATGCTTACGGATCGTTATACGCATGCGCGAACCAGTCAGTGCGGCCGAAATTCATGTGCTCGCAATATAGCGAATGCCTGCTATTTTGAGTGACAGAATGAGGCGTATGTGGGTGGTAACAGGGGAAGGTGCTTGAAAACGGGGAGTGGAGATCCGATCGCAGGCGTGCTTAAAGGTCAAAACGGGCGTTTTATGGGTGTGCATAATTAATACAGCAGCGTCATTGACCACGTCACTGGGTTATTTTATAGCCAGAACTGCTCGCAAGATTGTGGTAGCAAAAACCAACCACAAGAATAGCGAGCAGTTCATACGCTGGTCGATGTACTCGATTAATGTAATAAATAGCGGACATGACGTATGGTGCGAGCGGCCAGGGGGCGTTTTTAACAAATAAACGAGCGTATGTTTTGCTCGCTCGTTCAGACTTAGAGGTGTGAACAGACTGCAATTTGCGAATGGTTCATTTGAATAGCCACCCCTTGTTTTTGAACGAATGACCGCAAATAGCGAACGGCTCTGAATCAGGCCCTCAGTCCATATGCTACGTGGCATCAGAATCTTCCAAGTGTTTCTACAAAGCACAAATGAGACTATGGCCCGTATTCAATTAGAGGTGAAAAGTCAGAAAAGTTTTGCCTGTATGACTTTCCGCCTCCTTCGACTGTTTCAGAGGTGGAAACTTTACACACGTGTCCCCGCTTTTCTCCATATTGAATTCCTAAACAGGCGAAAACGGAAAGCGGCGAATGCGGAACAGTCAGAAAGTACTCTCAGAAGTGGGGAAATCAGTCTGTACCCCAAAAAAGATGCACTAACATAGGGAATCAATGTAGATGTGTACTAATAGCTCTAATAAAAGTGTTTGGGGTACTTAAGTAGTTTAAATTGCTTCTTATTAGCGTCTTTGCAAAAGTGGTTAAGAATGGCATAAATCTCTTTTTTTGGAGAAAATAAGTACTCCAGTCATATTTGGGGAACTTGAAAATGGGTGCTAGTATATTTTTATGTCTGTAAAGTCAACTTTTAAAGAACTTGAAAAACCACCCACAAAC
Organism: Taudactylus pleione; assembly: GCA_031769625.1. Lineage (NCBI taxonomy): Eukaryota > Metazoa > Chordata > Amphibia > Anura > Myobatrachidae > Taudactylus > Taudactylus pleione. Next base: position 34,032,149 of record JAUIMM010000052.1, read on the forward strand.
ATGCACCTGCAATCTCAAAAACACTTGGCCCCTCCTTACAGCACCCCAAGAAGTCGATTTCACTAGTTTTTATAGTTGTCCCCCCACTTTTTACTTTTTTTCGCACCCAAAACTAAAGTACTTTTTTGGGGTGTTCTGAGGTAATTTGTTGGTTGATTTATAACGATTTTGCTCTTTTTTTTCACCTGCTATTCATAGGAGATACTTTTCCGAATATTACAATGCATTGACTTTCCGCTCAGGCAAAATCATCCTGGAATTGAATATGGAGATACTTTGAAAACATGCGGAAAGTCAGGAATAAGCTGAAACTTTTCTCCAAACGGCACTCTTTGCTTCTAATTGAATCCGGCACTATGTGTGGCACTTTTTCAAAAGAGTCTTCTTTCTTGTCAGCCTGCCATACAGGACAGCTTTATGTAAAGCTTGTGAGATAGCAGTCTTTATGCCTGAAATTGAGAACTAAGGGCCTGATTCAGACCTGGACTCTATGCCGCAAACACACTCTATGGTCGATTATCGCATGATTACGCATGCTTCAAAATACGCATGTGCGAACCAGTCACTGCATCCGGGAATAGTGCGCTAGTAGTACACAGACTGGACGCTACTTTGAGTGACAGAATGTGCCATTTGTGGGTGGTAACAGGGGAAAGTGCTGTGAACGGGGGAGTGGTGCTGTGAACGCAGATGTGTCTGGACGTCAAAACTGAGTTTTATGGGTGTGCATAATTAGCAAAGATGCATCATTGTACACGTCACTTGGTTGTATTTCAGCCTGCAGTGATCGCAGTGCTTGCGGTGGTGTAGGGTCTACCTCAAGTGCTGCGTGTAGCTCTGATGGCTCTCGATGGTTCTGATTAATCCTACACTTCCTGGAGGTGACGTGCGTTAAGAAAGAAAAGTGGGCGTCTTTATACCGGCATGCGTTCGCTCTGCCGTCGCTCTCTAAGACATAGAGGGCATCCTTACACCAGATGTGATTGCGGAATTAGCATACCCAGCCCTTTTTGGCTGCGAGAGAGCGTAACTTAATGTCCGGGTCTGAATCGACCTCTGAGTCCTTCAAAGTTTACTTGGGCAACTTGGTAGCTCCCCTGCTCAAATACTCCTGTCTCTGGGGGTGATTCAGACGCTAGCCGCCGATGTTTAAGTACTGTGCATGCACAAAGTACTCAAAGCGCGTGCGCAATCCTATCACAGCGATTGGGAAGCGATCGCTCATAGCACACCAAAGACATGCAAGCTTGAGTGACATTAGATGCCGTTAAGGGGTGTTGACGGGGGAGTGGTTGTGTGAACACAGACGTGTCAGAGCATCCGAACGCCGTTTCATGGGTGTCCTTAATTAACATGCATCATCAGCATTCACGTCACAGGGCTGGATTAAAGTCAGCAGCTCTCGCAGTGCTTGTGGTAGCCTCAGGTCTACCTTAGCAGTGCAAATGGGTCTGATGGTGCACGATGGTACCGATGTTCCTCTTTTGTAGCGGCGTCTCACCATTCGTTCGCAGAGGGAAGTGGGTGGACTTTAGTAGCAGATGGGTGTCTGCATGTTTGTACAGCGAGTGTCTCTGTGATTGCATATTTGCATAAACATGTAACGTCACGCACCAAACGACCGCTTGTTAGCAAGCGGGTCTGAATCACCCCCTCTGTCAGCCGGTTTGGTGGGATGGCCAGAGGTGTTGGTTGTGCCATACACTTTCCACTTCTGAATAATCCTTTGAACGGTTCTCAGAGGGAGAGTAAAAGCCTTTGAAATCTTTTTGTACCCTTCTCCTAACTTGTGCCTTTCCACAACTTTATCCCAGTACCCTTTTGAAAGCAGCTTTCCAACTATGGTGAATTTTGTGCTTTAACTGGCCCTACTAGTAGTAGTGGAATCCTCAAGCAACAGTAGGTTTTATTCTGTAATCAAAACCACTGCAATTGGTGTCAGAGGGTAGCCAATTGGCCTGTTGTGTGATCTGGAATGTCATCGGTTGTACCTGAGCAACTTTAAAATGACTACACTAAGGCTATGATCATTTATACAAACTAGGTATTTTAGTAATTATATTAACTGTTATGATTTGGTGTACATGTTATATGCACTTTCCTATTGAGGGATGTAGTGTGTAAAAAACATATCTGTTGCTTTGGGAATTACATTTTTAGAATATATTGTAATCAATTTAACCCCTATTGTCCTTAGTATCTATTCAAAATATTGTGTAATTGGGGTGCTGCCACAGATTGTGTAAAGGGGGGTGCTGCCACAGATTGTGTAAGGGGGGTGCTGCCACAGATTGTGTAAGGGTGTGCTGCCACAGATTGTGTAAGGGGGGTGCTGCCACAGATTGTGTAAGGGGGGTGCTGCCACAGATTGTGTAAGGGGGGTGCTGCCACAGTTAGTGTAAGGGGGGTGCTGCCACAGACCTTGGACTTTTCAAGCCCCACAGACTATTACATTTGTTCCCTTGTGCTTCTGTCCATCAGATTACTTCCCTCCCCACTTCTCCCTCTCCTCATTATCTGCAATGCTGGAAGCCACAATTATTAGGAAGAAGAGTCCAGTCACACACACTGCAATCACGTGGGCAGTTTCAGTTTATAGGAAGGTAAGTAAGCAGTGTACTCCAGCAGTGGGAAAAGACTGAATATTCCTTGGTTGTATAGAAAAGTATTAGTAGCAGGAAGATGGAAATTACATTGCACACTATAGGAAACTGCAGGGGAAGATTGGGAATTTAATATGGAACTGGGAAAATCTCTGAAAATGGTTTCATGAAGGAGGGGCCAAATAAACTTGACAGGGTACAAAATAGCTGGTAGCACTGACCACAGTACAATATAGGGAGCATCCAAGACTGACATACAATACAGAGATTATCCAAGTAACTGCGATACTATAAAGAGAGAAGTCATATGACTCCTTTACTATAAAGAGAGCAGGCATATCACCGGCATAAAGGACAGAAAGCAACCCAGTGATCACCATAAAGTACATTGAGCATCCCAGTGATCACCATAAAGTACATTGAGCATGCCAGTGATCACCATTAAGTGCATTGAGCATCTCTGTGGCTGCAAAACAGTACATGGGCATCCCAGTGATTGCTGAACAGTACATTGAGCATCCCAATTACTAACATACAATAAATACATCAGCTGTGGTAACACTGCATGTCACAGCACTTCCAGCTGACGTGCTGTGCGGATACTTGTAGTTCCACTACAGCTGGACAGACACAGGTAAACTCTAAGTTACACATTAGACCCCCAGACTTGTAGTCCCCAGCCTGCTTACATCTGGATGATGAACTCAAGGAAGACTGTTCTCTCCAAAACCTGTGCACAGCGCAGGAGAGGCTGCTGGGCTGGCGTGTCCGTGGTGCTAGCCTCCCTGCAATTAGAGTGGCCTGCACAGAGCCATTGGAGAGGGAGGAAGAGAGAGAGAGGGATGGATCTGCCCAGGGATGGCCATTAATACATAAATTAGCCATAACCTGCCCCCCATGAACTTGGGGCCCAGACTAGGGAGCATGGACGGTCATTAGCTTTCCATGAGATTCAGCACAAATCACGTTATCGTGTCCCCCCCGACAAGTCTGCAGGGGTGTTTGTGTTATGGTGGAGGGGAGTCCGGTGATTGTGAGGGGGGGGGGGTTCTGGGATAAGAGGCCGGCCAGGAGAATTGTCCCCCTTTCCCGGTGGCCCGGAGTGCCATCTGATGTTCGGGAGCATCTGCCCTTCCTGGGAGGGTAGGCAAGTGAGAGTCTAGATGCAAAGTAGAGAAGCTAAAACATGAGCACTTTGGATTTATTTGGAGCAAACATCATAGTGTTGATGTTAAGATCTGTTTCTATTATTATTCATTTGAAAATACTAGTACAATATTAGCTACCACTTGTATTTGCCGTACAAACTATCTCTGGTGATTAAAACAAAATAGATTCCAATCATGGCAAACTGACGGCAAATAGAAGTGGTAGCTAATATTGTAGTGTATATGATCAATAGACTGCCGGGATGCCAGGGATATCCCCAGTGGGCCCCACTGCTTTATAGCCCAGACTACTGTATGGAGCAGGGCTCAGTCTGTTATGCACAACACCTGGGAGCAGCCAGCTACCAGGAAGTATATTTATGTCACCCACCGCAACACAGCACAGTCATAGCGGAAGAGAGGGGAAGAGCAGAAGCAGTGCAGCAGAAGGTAGTGTTCAAAAGAGTGAAGCCCACAGGTAAGTAAAGCACAGCAGGGGCTCAAAGGAATCAGGAAGGGGGAGAATCACTATATAATATTTAATTGTTTTTTTTTGGGTTGGGTACAGGATGGCGGAAGTCAGACACCCGGTGGCGGCATCCCGACACTGTTAGAATACAAACACCTGCTGGTAAGTACCCTAACCCAACCCTTATACTTAACCATCCCTCCCCGTAGCTTCCCACTGATATTAGAACTATTCTGTGGTACCTGTCAGTCAATACACCCAAGTGTCCTTTTTACGGTTATGGATCATATTTCTTTAACAGAAGCATTTGACATATCCTACTATGAATGCATTTTCCCATCAGCCGTAACATTAAAACTGCTGACAGGTGAAGTGAATAACATTGATTATCTTGTTACAATATCACCTGTCATGTGGTCGAATGTATTAGGCAGCAAGAGAACACACAGTTCTTGAAGTTAATTTGTTGGAAGCAGGAATAATGGGAATAAGGGCCAAATTGTGATGGTTAGACGACTGGGTCAGACCAGTTGGAGGCATTACTGTGTTTCATATGATCAATTTGAGGCATTACGGTGTGGCATATTATCAAATAGGGCATTACCGTGTGGTATTTTATCAAATAGGGCATTACTGTGTGGCATATTATGCACTGCATCGCAGTAAGCATAATTTAAATAAAAAACATTTCAAGATATTTTTTTTAGTTTTAGTATTTCTTTGAATAACATTTACTCAGCAAAGAACCATTACCTAAATGCTGGGAGGAAAACAGTGAGGAAAAGAATTGCTGCCCTCTTCTAAAGTAATTTTCTTAATATGGCACTCCAAGAAAATAGTTTGCTCTATATCCCTGTTTATATTGGATCTTGCCCTATTACCTCCTTGATAAGCATACAGATGTGTCCTCATATACCAGCTAGCCTCTTTTGACCATATGGCGCGATTCCCGTGCTGCTTACTTTTTCCTCAATTTTGATTCTTAGGGCCTGATTCTCTATGGATCGCTATTGAAGTGTTTAATAGTAACTCAAAGATTTTGCTATTCTGGCAAATAATTTTTGTTATTGTATTGTGGTGCTTTCAATGAAAATATGGTAAGAAAAAGAATGAAGTGTCTAATAAATGTATCCAATGCTTAACACAGTACATCTACCCCATAGTCACTCTTCTCCATGGGAAACCTGTCAGAAACAGACTGTCCTGTAATGCTGATCTAGCTGCAGGCTCCAGCACAATGGACAGGACTTGTACATGATCACAGAACATACTGTACATTGGGCCTGATTCACTACTGTACGCAACTGCGTATGCATGCAGTTCAACTGCAATAGTATGCTAATACATTGCGATCACTATCCCATAGTAGCACTGCACAAGGACGCTCACTTTACCTTATACATATTCATAATATTTAGCAAGACTGCGAAACCATCGGTACAATCGAGTACCATCGCAGCCTCACGCACACTTGCACAAGGCCTGACCTTACTCAGAAATTGCTAACTTCAGTGCGCGTTATGAGACCTCAGGTTGCGTAGGGTATCGCAGTGGATAATTTATTGCTCCTGTGTTTTGCAGTCTTACCAGACCCATACATGTGCCGGCCGATTCACCAATTCCGATCGGACCGTAAACGCAGATCGGAAATGCTGACCGGCAGCCATCGATGGTCGCTTATCTGTTGGGGAATCAGTGAAATTCTACAAATCCCCAATTTGCTGATCACAATCATATTTCATATTTATTAATATTTCATATTTATACTTGGTATAAAGTCGCAGATTAAGCATAAAACTTTGCATGGCATAGCTTTATGGCAAAATGCATAGACTTTGGGCCTGATTCAGTTGCACGCTGCTGCGACCACTGTAGCGTCTTTAGCTGTAGTCGCATCTACGACTTTATGCTAATGCTAGTATTAGCCCTTCCCCTTATGTACAAGTGTGCATCTGTCTGTGTAAGGACTGGGATGCCCACTTCCCGCTTTGTGTATCTTGCGCCTGCCCCATACTAGGTGCAGATTCTCTGTAAGAGTTGGGCTCCTATGTAAGCGATTAAGCGCCTGAGTTCGTACCCAGTTATGCGACACTCCCATAAAACAGTGTATCTCCATGTGTCTGAATAGCCACCTCCTAGTCACTGGCCAATACATTTCTCAGACCATGCATCTCTATCGCTACGGAGACTGTGGTCCTGATTCAGAGATGGATGCAGTTCCAATCCCAGCTGTTAGTGCAAATCTGTGTACAAAAGCCCCCACCTCCAAATGCATAGACGCCCAGCGCAGCCATCGCACACAGGAAGGCAGCTGCGTACACCGCCGCAGTCCACTCGCAGGTTCACCAACTGTTGCAGTGCTGAGTAGCCCCATGGTCATGCAGCAAAGCCGACTGGAGGGAATCGCTGGAGCCACAAACAGTGCATACGGGATCACAGGCGCCTCAACCTACCCACCTGAATTTTGTCGTCCACTCCCGTCACCTGCCCCTAACACTGACTTTCTGTCAATCACTGCAATCCCATGAGGGCTGCGTGCGGGATCGCAGAGAGAACTTGGCGCATGCGTGTTGCGATGCATAGCTATCTAATAGTCACTCATCAGCATATGGGAACTGCGTCTGTCTCTGAATCAGGCCCTCTGTGTGTAGTGTGTAACGCATGCACTGTACATGGTTTTAGGGATATTCGTGTACACACAGTAGCAACATATTGTTCAGCTGTGTGAACATTGGCACTGGCTGCGACTCAGAGTCAGGCCCTTTATGTTATCTTGCATTTCATCCTCTTTTCCCGCAGGCAATGGGGTTTATATAACAAGCATCGGTATCTAAAACTCAGCACTTCCGATCATGGTTATGTCCGATATTTAAAGGGGCAATGATTTACAAGCTGTGTTGTACTTGAAAAATCATTGCCATTTTAAATTTCAGTCAAAAACACAATCGAGTTTTAGAACCCGATCCTTAATAAATAAACCCCATTAAGTCTAATGTGGACTGAAATACCACTCATACCCATAATGGCTTTTTGTGAAGGAGCCTGGTGGTGGAAAAAAGTTAACAACCTATACCAATGGTGAGAGGCAACCCTATACCCCAGGAATGGCAAAGTAAGCCCACTTCAAGTGCTCAAAAAGAGTAACTCCCCATTCTGGACAGTCCATACGGTCAAGTGTTTTTTTGGGGTCGGACTCCATATTGCTTCGGGATGCTGTTTCTTTCATCTGCACCTCCTAGCAGTGTCTTTGTTAGTAGGAAATGCTTAGTGCTGTTGAGAATCCTCTCTCTGCCTACCCAGGCCGTGCCTGGCACTTATCTAATGATGAGGCACACATGCATGTGCAGAACACTGGCATCCAACAGTGCACACCTTTGCATTTCACGGCCAAATCTGCTCCTGGGGGCAGCAGACAGTTGGTCCCCCAGTATCCAGCCCAGTTCTCAGCTTACAGTATAAGAAGGTGGTTCAATGGGACTAAAGAGATGGTAAATCAGAGCTCTACAACAAAGCAAGCATTTCCTGGCCATACTAATGCTGGAGACAGGATTTACAGGGGGAGGGGTGTTATTATATACCACTGACTACAAAAACAAGTCCTTTGTACTTAGGGCATTTAAACTGCAGTTATTCATTTTCAGTTACAGTATTGTTATCTATGCACCTTTGACGTTTGCAGCCAAATGCTAATATAAGTTCTTCATTCATCTGAAAGGAAGGTCTCAAACTGATGACTGGTGCATATTGCTTTAAAAAGCAGCTTCAGCGAGAGATCCTTATCCGTTATAGCATTTCATGCTGGAGTTCCTGTACTTACTGTGTCTGCTGTTGCGCCTTAATTTCTGACCACTGCTTGTTCCTCTACTCTGCTATTTGCCACCCAGAGTGACTGCTATTTGTGTACCCGCTCTGCTATTGAATGCTGCCTGGACCGACCTTTGTTTTTGGACCCTTATTTACTTTCTATTTGAATGCCACCTGAACCGCCTATTGCCTGTGACCCCACCTCTGCTAAATGTATGCCATTTGTATGATCTCTGCTTGGGTACCCTGACTCTGCATTAGTCTTACTACTTGAATTATTAATTGCCATTACTCACTTGTTACATCCATATCTCATTTGGATTAACCCTGCACTTTATAAATAATCAGTACTGGGGCTAACCACATACCAGCAAACACTTAGAGCCGGATTAATTAGAGGCGAAATCGACCGTCTGTGATTTTACCAAAAAACGGAAGGCGGAAAAAAAAACCAGGCAGAAATAGTCGAAAAAGTCAGGAATTTGCGTCTGTACCCCAAAAATTGGCTGACGTACATCAGAAAATAATTTAGAAGTGTACTATTGGCCGTAATAAAAGTATTTACGGTACTTAAATTGCGTCGGCTGACTGCAATTTGCGTATATGAAAAAACTTTAAAACTTGATAGAAAGCAATTTTTTTTCCACTAAATTACTGTTCGACATAAATTTGAGGTACTTTAAAATGGGTGCAAGTATATTTTCGTGTCACTTTTAAAAACGGTTAAAAAAGAACCTGCTGCAACCATGTGCGATGTTTAAAACACTCGACGCAAGCATATCAAAATACCAGACCCAATACGTTAAACCCATTTTCAACAAATTTTTTCGCCAAATTACGCAACTTTTAAAACATTTTTAGGGTAATTTATCATTAGTGGGGTGTGTCCAATGGGGTCTGAAAGAAATCCTCAAATTTTAGTCAAATATACCATAGATATTTAGCATTTTTTTCCACCTGGTCTGAGCTGGTGAAAACTTTTTGCCTGTTTTTTGGCGAAAATCATCAGTTTTCACCGTTTTCTCTTTAGAAAATCGTGCGATTTTGCTGGAGGTCGCGAAAACGGCAGATTTTGCTGCTAATTGAATACGGCCCTTAGTGTTCCATGGGTATTGGGTATACTAGAAGTAAGTTACTATTTGTAAAGGCTCACTATGATTGGTTTTGATAATTGATCAAGTGTATGAGCTTTGTGACACTTTTCTACTGGACCTCTGTAGCTATCCAGGAAGACACAATAAGTCACCGCTAATAGCTTAGCTTAGTAACTATAGGCTTATCAAGGTTTTATTTTTATTTTGGAGCTTGGAACAATCTCCAATATCATTTACATCACTTAAACACACATGACAAGTGCAAAGACTCCGCTTGGCTGAATGACTGTGATGACACCGGCATTTTAGAAACTGAAAAGTCCGGCATCAAACCGGAACAAAATCACAGTATTTTATTAAGTTCATTTCACACACTGAATTAAGAATCCGGCCACTGACATAATTCCTTTGTACTTACTCTGCAGTTGCAACACTTTTTGAAATCATGACAAGAATTTAACAGTTACATAACAAAGGTAAACTTGTAGGGCACGTTTATTTTTATTAGTATGGATATTAAGCCACGATGAGCCACCATATGTCCAATGTGTAAAGAAAATGACAGAGATAATGGAGCTCTTCCCATACCGAGGATAAGCAACGAAGAAAAGATGACATGGATAATGAACAAATCAGGACTAACAAGTTAGCGTATATTAAATCCTTATTTTAAGATTTGTCTGAAATTCAAATTCTTGAATAAAAACATAAAATTGCTAAATGTTGGACTTAACTATACTTTGCATATTACCATGAAGCAGAAGAGGCCCAAATACATCAATATTATCATTTATTGTAGCTCCTGGAAGTGTGAACTTGTGTTCTGCGATATAACATTCCAGGAATCAGAACTCTGTTCTTAAATTCAAAGATTTCAACTGAGCCCGACCATTGTGACAAACCAGTGGTATTATAAGCACATTCATTCTGATAAGACACTTCAGTGTACACAGGTACAGACATGTAACCGCCAGTATGCATACAGTACCAGTCATGTCTACCAGTAATGGTGGAGTCATAGGGTCATTATTACCATAAAAACACCGGAACACTTCGTAACAATCTTATTTCTTACAGGATAGAACCATATTTTTGTAACATAATGGCCTTGTGTTAGGCGATGTGATGATATTTCTGCTACTGCCAAGTCCTGAAGGGTAACGCTGTGTACAATGCATTGAAAGCATTATACTATATAATAATGTGCTATGATAATCCATGGAAAAAATATTATTATTATTACCAATTATTTATATAGCACACACATATTCCGCAGCGCTTTTACAGAGAATATTTTGGACATTCACATCAGTCCCTGCCCCAGTGGAGCTTACAATCTATAGTCCATACCACATGCTCACACACACTAGGGTTCATTTTTTGTTGGGAGTCAATTAGCTTACCAGTATATTTTTGGAGTGTGGGAGGAAACCGGAGTACCCGGAGGAAACCCACGCAAAAACAGGGAGAATATACAAACTCCATATGGCCGAGGTGGGAATCGAACCCACAACCTCAGTGCTGTGAGGCAGTAATGCTAACCATTACACCATCTGTGCTACCTTATCTAGCAGTTACAATAAAACCTACACAGTACTTTAAAAGGAAAGAATCACTAGTTTTGTATATATTTTAAGAACAGTTCATTATCTGTAACATAATTACATGGACACACCGGAATTGTCAGTGCCCATGACTAAACCAATTAGCTGTTGCACAACTTTTATACTAGGTGATGATCTATACAGGCTACATAGCTGGATCCATGTATTAGGGCCATTTAGATGTTGAGGGGTCCTGATAACTCTGACCAGTTATCAGGGGCATATGTACCTATTGGCCAGGATGGCACTTGCCAGGGGGCCCAGCCAAGGGGGGGGGGGGCGCGCTGTCTGCCGGTGCCACCTATGGCCAAGGAGTAGAATCGGGCCGGGACTACCAGAACTGCAGTCCTAAGTACGCCGCAGTCTCCTACCCAGAACAGATATCCAGGGCCGGGCAGCCGCTGACGCTTGCCAGCGGCTGTCTGGCATGTACAATTATTGAATAAAGTATTTTTTTTATTTCTACACAAGGCGCACGTGACATCACACACATGCCTGATAAGTATGTGTGTGGGTTGCGGGGGCTGTACGCGAGTGCCAGGGGCTGGAGAGACAAAAGGTGGCTGGCTTGGGAGACAGAAGGGGTAGCTGGGGAGACAGAAGGAGGATGGCTGGGGACAGAAGGGGAGATGGGTGGGGAGACAGAAGGGGGTAGCTGGGGAGACAGAAGGAGGATGGCTGGGGAGACAGAAGGGGGTAGCTGGGGAGACAGAAGGCGGTTGGCTGGGTAGACAGAAGGGGAGCTGGCTGGGGAGACAGAAGGGGAGCTGGCTGGGGAGACAGAAGGGGTGCTGGCTGGGGAGACAGACGGGGGTGCTGGCTGATGAAACGTGGGCAGGCTAGGTAGACAGAAGGGGGACTTGCTGGGGAGACATTAGAAGTACTTATTTATCGTATAGTGTAATTATTCAGAAATTATGGGGGGGAGGGGGGCGCCAGTCCATTACGTTGCCAGGGACGCTCGGACCCCTAGATACAGCCCTGACAGTTATTGTGAGTTGTTATGGTATCTTGCCTGGCTCTGGATGATAACCAACCCCTTTAAAGTTGAAACTATTACTGCAGTTGACAGCTCCTCTAACCAAGTTGTTTTACAAAGTACTTAAATGTGTGTTGAATTATAAAGTGATACAAATATGAACCCAACAGTTATCTCTGCTTTGATACATTTTATGACATTGGTAAACAGACCCAGCACAGAATTTCCTTTCTCTCCTAACTTTCACTGTAGATGGAAAAACATTAACTTTGTACAATAACATGTATACAAAACAGTAATTACAGCATACTTTGTGTACCATAATGGCTGATATAAATTACCCGTAAATGAAAAGAAATTTACTACTTAAAAAAAAACAAAAAAAACCAATATTCTAAAAAAAATTGCATAGCTGCAACATTTTGGTGCCTTGATTTTCATGTTCAGAACCTGTAACACAAAGGACACCCACGTGCATTAACCCTTTCATCCCTGAGTTTTAGAGCTTGTCTGTACTTCATAAGTCATTAAAACTTAGAGTCAAATGACTAAGACCTTACGCCATATTACCATATAGCCTTTAGTACTTAAAGTTGATTATATGAGCAATGTATTTTAACAAAAATAACTTATTATATCCCATTTGCATGTTTTACTATGCAACTATACCCCAAAGCAGTGGGTTTATCCACTTAAAAACAAAGTGCAATATATGTAAAGTAGTTGGACTCGCTTCCACTGCCTCCTGCCCACTGTGAGCCAATGAAAAAAGAGTTGCATTGCTATTAGGGAAGCCAATCCCACCTCATGGCTTGCCTAATTGCAATGCATTCAATTGGGCCATCAAAGCCAGTTTCATAAGGGGCAGTAGGTTAGAAGCAAGTTTAAACTGCAAGTGGCTCTTGCACAGCGACTAGAGTGCTGCACTGTGAAAAAGCCACCAGGAGACGCAGATGCACCAGCACTTCTCCTTTGGATTAACCAATGCATGCCTGTAGTTTGTGACTGCTCTCTGCATATTTAGGACAGTAGTTTTTCTATAGAATAAGGCTGCTGTCTAAAAAACAGTTTTCAGATTCCTTTGTAGCAATCACAGATGATTACAAACATACACCTTTATTATAATGTCCCTTAACCTAGCAAATTTTACTCATTTTGGCAGTTTTATGACCTTAAACCTGAGTAATATTTACACAGCTGACATGAGGTGACAGCTGTGTGTGTGCATTCAGCATCTGTAATTGGGCACTCTCTCACACATACATTTTAAATAGACCGTTTCTGTAACTATTGGCAGCTCCTGATTGACACATTAAAGATGTCCGCTATGTGTCCTACACTCGTATGATTGAATGACAATTTCGAATATGAAAGCACCGCTATTGATAAATAACCCACAAAGCATCTGAAATCCATGACTTCAAGATCCTATTTAGCAAACACAGTCTAATACAGTTTAAATGATCCAAAGCTTCTTATTGTATTAAGGGGAACTATGGCTCTATTACAAAGTGACATATGTCATTCTACAGCTCTAAGGTCAACATATTACTGCATTAATGAAAGTCATTGGAAACTTCAGATTAAAGAAAATATATTTGTAAATTTAGTGATTTGTTTTGTTTCTTCAAAGTAAATGCTGTCAATTTAAGTACAAAATCTTATTGTTATGTTAAGGCATAACTTTCTTTACTTTGTCAAGGGGCATATTTACTAAAGGTCGATTTTAAATCGCTTAAAATCGACCAACATCGATTTGTGTTTCTGGGGCTAAATCACACATTTACTAACAAAAAATCAAATACACAATTGTCTAAGTATTAGTACATGTGTGATTTAGCCCCAGAAACGCAACATCAATGTTGATCGATTTTATGCTTGGACATAACTTTGTGCCTAGGTTTCACGGGCAGCATGCAGGTGAGGGTAGCACGTGGGTTGTTATCTTACCTTAGATATCTGAAAATGGCAGGTTATATTTATGAATATTTGTATATTTCAGACCTTGAACAACCTATTAATAATGGGTATAATCCAATCACAACAAAACGTATTGCCATATATGAATTAGAGGTGTATCTATGGGCAATTATCTGTTAAATGAATGGTTTCGCAAAGTGCACTTCACCGTTCCAATGCTTATATTTCATGTGGTTTGTCTGCGTGGTGACAAGGTCCCAATCCATTGTATTTTCCACCTAAAGCAGCAAAGCGGTCAGGGCCACCCCAGTGTCCACTACTTGAAATTATATCATTCAAAAATCATTATTTATTACTCAACATTTTAATTGATTATTATTTCACTAGAGTAAATTGAATCAATGCAATCATCTCACTGGTTCAGAAGTTCTTAACCTATGGGTTGGTACCCAGCATTTAATGCAAGTCTGTATAATTCTCTTTTTGCAAATGTATTTTACACTACTAATATTATATAGTGTAATAGTATTTTTAAATGAAAAGAACAATACTACTGAAATAAAGCAAAGCTGTCACATAGTACTATATTGGGCAAAACAGGTTATTATTTAGTTAATTGCTTTGCCTTTGCTCTAATTTGGCAAATGTCATTAGCAAATCCGGCTAAAAATTTAGTAAATATTACCAGATGACCAATACTGAAAACATGATTTAAAAAAACACAAAAATGTAATCTAATTTAGATAATTTAATTGGGCTCAATTTCCATCTTTCTCGATTTTTATCAATACTCTAATTTATTGTGATATTACAACATTTTATTTAGAAGTCGCTGACATATATAATATGTATATAAGGCAGTGGTTCTCAAACTCGGTCCTCAGGACCCCACACAGCTCACAGTTTCCAGGTCACCCAGCTGGTGCACAGGTGTATTCATTACTCAATGACACATTTTAAAAGATCGACAGGTGGCGCTAATTATTTTGCTTGTGATTCGGTGAGGAGATCGGGAAAACATGCACTGTTTGGGGTCCTGAGGACCAAGTTTGAGAACCTGTGATCTAAGGGTTATCTGAGAAAGTGACACTTTCCTGCTTATGTGGCGTTCACCTGATATCATATATTGTATCTTTAAAGCCTCATTATCCCCTATGCTTAAATGTTACTAACCTGCACCTTCCACTCCCTGAACCCCTGGTCCTGCTCCATGCTGCAGTTCCTCACAAAGTTCCGTGGTTTGTCTCTCAGTCTTGGCCGAAAACCAGGGTTTGAGGCAATGCAGGAGAAGGGGGAGAGCGGAAGGACCAATGAGAAACAATAATTACAAAAGACTACGGCTTTTGACTGGATCTTCCCACTCACCCACCTCCTCCACAGCCATTTTAAAGTGGCAAACTTAATTGTTTTGCCATTTTTGCATTACACAAGCCATGGTATCCCTAGGTAAAATGCCTACATAAAGTGGCCCCAGGGTGAAGGAGCAGGATAGTAACATTTAAACATAGACCCCAACATTTCCAAATACATTCCAGTTACTAGATGCATCATATCACACACAACAAAGTCTCAGCCTATAGTCTCTCTCACAAGTTTAAATCATTTGAATTATACCATGGCTTTTTGAATTTGAAACTTCTCAATAAAAATTACCTCATGATGCCCAGAGAAAAATAACTCACAGTAAGTATTGCATTGAACATTGCCTGCAGATGATCAATATTGAAAATAGGGACATTTCAATAGAGAAAATCTTCCAGGGACAAATCTATAAAACCTTGGAAATTAGGGGGAAATTGTAATCAGGTTTAATTTTTTTCCTAACTTATGTAAACAGACCAACTTTTTTCATATTAATGGCACTTTGATGGCTTATGTTCCCTGACTGGTTTCAAAATGTTTTACATAGTGGAAAGATGCAGTTTACGCTCGCAATAAGAGGTTCTCTGAGATGAAAGGGTTAAGTGGTAAAAGATATGTTGTACTATAGCCAGTACCCACTGGAGGCAACCAGTGAAAGTCCTTGTATGTATACACTGAGCAGACACCGGAAAATGGCGGATATGGGAAGTCCTATACTACCTAAGCAAAACACATGTACAATTTCACATTTTTGTCAAAGTACAAAAATTGGGTCTGTACCATAAAACCATAAACCGTTTTGATTTTCAATTTGGCATCTAAAAAAGGAAAAAATATATATCAAGAATAAATGAAAAAAAAATTATTTTTTTTTTCAGAGATGTCCTTATCTCAGTCCAGTCCAAGATCGTATGGTTGAATTCC
Source organism: Taudactylus pleione (assembly GCA_031769625.1). NCBI lineage: Eukaryota > Metazoa > Chordata > Amphibia > Anura > Myobatrachidae > Taudactylus > Taudactylus pleione. The sequence goes on from JAUIMM010000052.1 coordinate 34,048,056, forward strand.
CTTAAGAAAAAAAGTTTATTGGCTCCCGGCTGTATACATCTTATAAAACATTAACGCAGGGAAAAGAGTTAACTTTGGCCTACATTATACAATGTTCTTTAAAAGAAATGGAGGGGCACAAGTGTGTTCTCTTCTTAAACCATATGTGCAGCATTTTGAAAATCCCTGTGTGTGTCCTTATATTAAATATTTGGCACACTGATCTCTGAGGAAATCATTTGTATTCATTCATTGCTAGTGAGTCTAGGGTCCCGCCGACATAAAGGCCTAAAAGCCTCCTCTAAGGATATCCACAGAAGATTGTTCCTCAGGTTAATCAGTCCATACAGTCAGGGAGATAAAGCTAGAGGAAAGAAACAGACAATATTATTGGTGAACATATTACATATATGAAACATATTTTATGATGTCTTGTCAACATGCCTGAATATTCCTTTTTCCCCTCCCTAGGGCATCTTTTATGTGCCATCCCAAGTCCCCCAACACTGTAGCCCACTATGGTGATAACATTCACTGCATTCCACCAGCACAACCACCACATAAAAATCAGTTATTGAATGATCCAATGGTAAAATGTTTATAAAGGAGATTGGACACACATTTCATACTTAGTATGTGCAGCAAAGAAGGGTATGCTTATGTCTGTATCATGATGTTTGCATATCCCTGACTTGCATTTCCTTATACCTGAGAGGCGAAATGGGGAGAGAGAGAGCGAGCATAGGCCGTTTTACCTTGTGCCCCCTTTCCAAGGGTACGCAGTCGGGAAGCCGGCGGACCTAATCCCGATTGCCGGCTTCCGACTGTCATATCCCGGCAAGGGTCTAAAGACAGGTGTCGATATTCCGCCACCTGTCATTAGGTATACGTCGGGAGCCCGACGCCCGGCATCCCGATCGAAGGGACGCCAGGTACCGAGCGCGGATAGCTGCGGGGGGGGGGGGGAGGAGGGTTAGGTTTAGGGTTCCCGGGGGGGACTTAGGGTTAGGCACCCCCCCTGGAGTTTAGGTTTAGGCTAGGGGGAGGGGGGGTTAGCATTAGGCACCCCCGGGGGGGACTTAGGGTAGGCACCCCTAAGTGAGGGTTAGGGGGTAGAAATAGGTTACTCAATACTTACCTTAGGACGAGCGGGATTTCCTCCTCTGCCGGGATGCCGCTGTCGGGATTCCAACTGCCGGGTGATAAATCATACCGATTCCTTTCCAAGTAGCAGACATCATACTTAGTTTGTGCTAGTTACTGCATAAGTGTGGAAAGGGGAGTGGGGTTGGTAGTAGGCGGGGTTCCCCTGAAAAAGTCACAACCAGTACTAGTCTAGGCTGGTAACACTATAACAGGGAATCCCACAGCATGGGTTAATTGCTGTCCCCAAGGTGATCCAATTCAGCGGGAGTTGAATAGCACTGGGAAGTTAGTCCCGGAGCCATTCAAATCAGCGAGCTGTTTAGTCCGACACTTGCAAGTTAAGTCGAAGAATGCCAGTTCTTGCAACAACATGGGTGTTCAGTCGCGAGAACCAGCATTCTCCGACTAAAGTGCCAGCCCCGAGGCTGTTAGCACTGCCATAAGCCGGTAAACAGCCAATTTAGTCGGATTTCTCCTTGCACCCTCAGGTGGGGGCGAGAAGAAATCATTTAGTTGACCTAACAGCGCGCTGCATTGAAGAGCTCCAGGAGTTCCCTCCCGGCGCTATCAACACCACGCTGAATTGATTCGGCCCCTTAATTTGTAAAGGTACATTAGGTAACACACAAAAAGAATATACAAAAATCCAAAGAGCATGTATCAGCTTTAAATAGCACCTAGGGTGGGAGGAGGAAGAGGAAGGGGGGGGGGGGGGGTTTGGAGATGACGCCAGGCAGTGGAGTCATAAGCGCTTTAAGCACCACTGAAAAATAACAAGACCTTCTGGGACAATAAATAGTACCTAATCACTGATATAAAGTTAATCCAGGCCCGATAGGGTTCTATTATAATAAATATACCAGAGAGTCCACACGTCAATTAATTTGGAAATGTTATCATTGAGGAGAGCAGGTATTATACTCCACGTAAGTGGTGTGCCAAACTCTATTGAGGAGAGCAGGAATAGAAGGCACAGCAGACTGCTTCCTCCCCAGGACCTCTTCATGCACAGAGCCTGGCATTTTTCTTACACAGCTCAGCCGGCCTGGCTTACAGAAGAGTGCGGTCGTGGCGCCAGCCAGAAAGGGGCACTGTGAGCAACAGATATGCTGATTGCACGGAGCCATCCCCACCAGAAAGTAGGATCCTGGCCGGGGAGCAGTGGCATAACTAGGGTATTTGGAGCCCAGGGCAAATTTGAAAAGGGAGCCCCCCCCCCCCGATGTGCGCGTGGTCACTTAAAAATGGGGCGTGTCTACATGACACACCCCTTTATTTTCACGCTGAACATTCCTATACATATGCACCTTAACCCCAGTAGTACCCCTTATACAGTACCCCCAGTATGCAGTAGTGGTCCCTCTTATACAGCCCCCAATTAGTTCCCCTTACTCAGTACCCCCAGTAGTGGCCCCCCAAATGCAGTGCCCCATGTAGTGTTCCCCCTTATGCAGTGCCCGCCGTAGCAGTCCCCACAATGCAGTGCACCCAGTAGCGGTATCCCCTTATGCAGTGCCCTTTATAAAGTGCCCCCAGTAGTAGTCCCCCCCTATGCAGTGCCCTTTATATAGTGCCCCCAGCAGTAGTCCCCCCCATGCAGTTTTCCCAGTAGTGGTCCCCCTTATGCAGGCACCCAGTAGTGATACCCCCTATCCAGTGCCCTCTGTAGTGGCCCTTCCTATTATTGCCCCCAGTAGTGGTCCCCCCAGTGCAGTGCCTCTAGTAGTAGGCCCCTTTTATAATGCCCCCAGTGGTAATTCCCCCCCAAGTAGTAGTCCCCAGTAGAGGTTCCCCCTCCCGATTAAGTGCCCCCAGTAGAGGTCCTCCCAATAATGGTGCCCCCAGTAGTAGCCACCCCTTCCCCGTTGTGCCCCCACCCCCAGTAGAGGTCCCCCCAGTAGTAGCCACCCCCCTCCCCCGTTGTGCCCCCAGTAGTGCAGACAGGTTTAATAAATATATATATATAAAAATATACTTACCTGAATCCACGCTGCTGCTCCGGACCGCGACACCGCTCCCACCGCCGCCCTCCAGTCCTCCTGGGCTGGCGCGCTCAGCATTATGGGAGAGACGTCATGACATCTGTCCCATTACCCACTGCAGGGGTGCTGCAGCAGTCAATGAGAGTCTATCTGACTCTCATTGGCTGCTGTTTAACACATGCATCGCCGCCAGCGCTGGCGGCGATGCGTGTGTTATGCACAGCCTGAGCCCGCCTCCTAGCGCTACTGGGCAAGCACTCAGGGGGAGGGAACGGGCTCAGCTGTGCAGCACAGGACCGGCGCTGGAAGCCTAGCGCCGGTCCTGTGTAAATGTGTAGCGCTGACCGCACTCACTGCGGTCGGCGCTACACTGGTGGCTTACTAGGGCGGGCCGGACAGTGGCCGGCGGCGCCCCCTCGCGCCACCGGTCCTACGGCGCCCAGGGCACGCACCCCGCTCGCCCTGTCCTAGTTACGCCACTGCCGGGGAGTGCCCTCTACAAGTCCACTCTGCCTCAACCCCGGCACACCATGCATGGGAAAGCAAGCATTGCTGACATAAAGCCTCCCACTCCTATCTGGGGGGGATGTGCGATGGGCTGCTGCTTCCCTCCTGTGAAAGGGTTGGGTCCACCCCTGAGTCCCCCCCCCCTTGCCTACCTCATAATGCCCTCCAGCTTTAAAAAAGGAAGAACACTGGTGTTCCCCTGTCACAGTGGGATACCTCCCTGACAAACTGCTGCTGATGATGATGACATCATGGCATGCTCACAGTGTACGTTAATGTGCTTTATATATACATTCTTGCAAACATATTTAACCAGCTACTTTTATTCAAAATAGTCATATAATTGCTCCATTTAATGGCAGCACACATTTTATTGTAAAGTCTTGGGACACAAAAGTGTTCTGCTCTAAATTTTGTCTATATACCAGTGGTTTCCAAACTGTGCACCGTGGCACCCTGGGGTGCCTCAGGTTGGTGCTCCAGCACTAAATCATATTATTTATGGTCAATGTGATGTAAATATGTGGACAAACAAGCACAAACCTGTCCATCACCACATAACTGACCCTAAGGATGACAGGAAGCACAATTTACTTCACTGTACTACTTTACTTGATTTTCTTCTGAATTTCTCAATAACAAACGTTTGGCTTAGGGGTGACGTGATAACACTGCTGACACTCTAGGGTGCCGTTATTCAAAAAAGTTTGGGAACCACTGTTATATACAGACTACTTGCATACAGTAAGCTGAATGTCACGCCAGCAATTCTGTCTGTGTAGACTTTACACAAATCCAGACCTGCTATCCAAGGAACACCGGGCCTGATTCCGAGACTTACACTAATGCGATTGCAGCTGTAATCTCTTATGGACTGCAGTTGCTAGAATATGCTAATGTCTTCCAAAGCTTACTCCAGCATAGGGACGCCCACTGCTGCCTTCTCATATCTGTCCGATGCAACAGTGTAAACATCGGTAACATCGGAGCAGATCGGGCAGCCACGCAGCTTGTTACTCAAGTCTGACCTGTCTCACACACTGCCACTCTCCTGACATGCAGAGAGCTCTCATGCGACGAAGGAGATGGCAATAGCTAATTTATGCACGCCCATGCGTGCATACCTCCCCCAAACGCTGTCACTCACTTTGCCAGTGAATCCTCTGTGTGAGCGTCATCACAATACAATCGCATGCGGAATGGCTAACAATTGCTCGATCTGCGTAAATATCGGCATCACGTAAATCTCGGAATCAGACCCTTTGTCTAGAAGACTGAATGACAGCAGTCAGCTGTGATGGAACTGCTGCAGTGCCACACAGGACCAGTAGGTGGAGATGCAGTCTAAGGTAGGACTGTACAACAGCTATAACTGATTCAGCATTTTGTTGTGTTTTCTTATTCCATGTATGAAATGTTAAGTTGCAGTTATCTGACTATAGGACATCTCCAGTGTAATACTGTTCCATGCTCAGTAATGATCAGATGTCTCTATATTGATAGTTTACTACTTGCATAAAATAACCATTCAATTTGAAGCCATAAGATAGGTGCACACCTGACAGTTCAGAGGAGCGATCCACAATTTTTTATTTCTTTTGACAGCTGAACAATCTAGAGCACATCCCGTTTCCTGTATATGCACTACACAATTATCTGTACACACTGCATTTCATACACAACATCTGCACAGGTCTGTGAACGACAGTCAGCTCCGTGTGCGGTGTGCACACTGGGCCTGATTCAGAGCCGGACGCTCTGAAAGAGCACTCACTCTGAATCAGGGCGGTTTTTTTTTTTTGGTGCGGCCTCCGGGCCGCTAACATAGCTGTGAGTGACCACCCACAGCTATTGCGAGTAGCCAGGTGATGGTCGTGATACCATCGGGGCTTGCGACGAGACCCTTGCGGTAGGATCTCATTCCCGCAAGCCCCAGTGAGCATCTGGCTCTTAATAGAGCCGGAAGCTCACCACTGACATCACTCGTGATGTCAGTGGGGCCGCCCCCAAACGGCAGGAGTTCTGTCGGGAACGCCATTTGGCCAGCCAACCCCCCTGCCCACCTCCAAAACGGTGCGAGCTGTCGATCAAAATCGACAGCCGCCCCTTTTGGTGCGAGACCCAGAGCGACGGAGTGCCCGTCGCTAGCCGGATCCTGTGCATGCGCAGGTCGGAGCCGGCTCTGTCTGACCAGCCAATAATTCAAGTATTCACTGAAAAGCACACAAAAATGCTCTATTTGGGTGTGCACAAAGTATTTTCTATATACAGTATTTCCTTTAGCTTTTGGGCACATTAGCTGCACTTCATCTATTTAGGAGGTTTTGATATAACTTTAACTTTGTACTTAGAAGCTATTAACATGTGTCTATCAGCCTTCTCAAGCTCTGAAAGGCTCCAGTCAGTATCTGTCATTAGACGTTATGGGGAGAATTCAATTAGCAGCAGGACTGCTGCAGCTCCCAGGTTTAACACTCAGAGCTATTCAATTAGCAGCCTGTTTCCTTATGCGGTAACCTATAGATTCCGGGTTAAGTACCCAGAGCAATGTGTAAAGGCTCGCAGGCAGCGGCAGCTGGCACTGAAAGCCATACTTACCAGAGATTTATGTTCACCTCTCAGAGTAACGTGAATTGGATATGGAAATACCAGAAGCAATGGTTCTAGCGTTACATCAATTTACAGCATTTTACAAATGTTAAAAACTCATCTACAATTCAATAAAACAATATCAGTCGATACATGGCTTAAAAATCTATCTGGCTTCTACATTTGTTTGACTGGCTCCTACAATTTTGTTATACAAAAGGATTTTTACCAGTGTTAGTGTGTATATTAGACACATGGGTGATATCTTTATTAGTAAGAAAATACTTACACTCTCTCTATATATAATTACTACTATATACAAAAATATACACATCCAAGAAATCATGAATAAAGTGAAAAAAACTTAATATGTCTCATGTTCAATGTAGAGATGGGAAAATAAAGAAGTAGCAGTTTGGCCCCTTCCAATGCGTTTCATTAGTAATGAAGTGGTGCCAGGGAGTAACCACACTGCAGTTTGCCATTCATATCCTTCAGACTCTGGCTCTGCTACTCATCTCGCTAGGTGGACAGAAAGAACTACCTGTACTGTTTTAGTTACATATGTAAATAATAAATTATTTCTGATATAGCATTATTCATTCCTTTGTTGTCCGCTCACATACATACTTGCCTGATGTGGAGTAAGCCTAGGAAATTGCTGAGCATTTTATTAAATGAGTAACTTTGTATGCGCATTACGCATACACTACGCATCATTGTATGTCTGTCAATACCACGTATGTGTCCTCATATACCTAGCCTCAATACGCCATGCAGTGCGAGACGCCTGGTGCAAGTGATCCACCAGCTCTCATGTAACTCAGCTTGCGCCAAGCGTCTTTTTCACCTAAAAAGGCGTCTTAGTTGCAATCGGATGCGACAAACTGCTTCACGAGTGCACTGATTAATTTAATATGCGACACTTGTATATGTGAGTCGCACAGGACATGGCACGACCAGGAGGGCTGGTTGGCGTGATTGCAGCAATAGTGTATGAGGACACAACTGTACATTGTCGCTCACCTATCTGGTCACAGTCAGCGATATGCATTTTATCTCTGCATATATATAACATTTGTGCCACATATGTCAGCAAGTTACAGTAGCTAGTAACATATGGCTCTCAGCTGTCTGAAGACACTGCCCGTAAGCTGAGATGGGTTTCCTCCTCCTGCCATTCTTTGGGAGAGTTTACGCATGTGTTACCAGCTAACCTGTCTGTGATCAGCACTCCTCAGTTTAGCACTTATTGGACCTCACCTATCAGTCAGTTCAGTTGTACTGTACACATGCACTTGTACACACCCGGTGAACTTGAATGAGCATCGGCATCTGACTTTCTAGCTTGCTTCTTGGCTACTCTCTGTTATTGGATTACCATGCACTGACCTGACCTCCACTTTCTTATACCAAATATTTAACTTGTGTCTGGGTTACGTTCTTGCCTTTTCCCTGCCTGCTTCTAATGTCTATCTGTGTACAATTCAACACGTTTTTAGACCTTGCATTGCCTAACCCTTGTCTGCTGATCATTGCTAGCTGTGCACAAACTGTGGACTGTGTGGCTATGAATTGTTTGTGGCCTGATACTTTGAGAGAGGTGAGCAACACTTTAAGACACCTGTATCAGTGCAGTTGCTCATGACAGATGTGTCCTCCTCCTACATCTTTGCTGCAGTTGCGCCAAACAGCCCTCCAGGCGCGCCAGGTCCGTGCGACTCTGCTAGCCACAGGCGTCTTTTTTGCAGAAAATGCGTCTTGGTTGCTCGCAGATATAAAAGTGTAACATATCAAATTAATCACAGAGTCTCCCGGTGCATCCTAGTCCCATCACATTGAGACTAAGGCTCATTTTCAGCAAAAGAGGCGCCAGGGCTAGCAGAGTTGTGCGGGACCAGGCGGCTCACTCACGCCAGGCATCTCTTGCCGTGTGAGGTATTCAAGCAAAATGTATGAGGACACATTTGTATATAATCTCATATACCTTCCTCCCCAAAAAAAAGAAAAAGGGCAACAATAGCTGCCTGTGACATCTCTTCCCTTTATCACTACACATTTTTTTATATTTCTTTTTAATAATCAATAAGCTTCCATAACTATATTCTATATACTAATGTCATGTTTGCCAACCGTCAACTTTACTGCCCGTGAATAAAAATATGATTTTTTTTCTGATTGTAAAATACACAGGTGTCCTTGCTCATCTAGCCTCAATACGCCATGCAGCGCAATATGCCTGGTGTGAGGAGCTGTCAGGTCCTGTGCAACTCTGCTATCGTTGGGCGTGTTAATAATTTTTTTGCACCGAAATTGAGTGTTAGACCCGTATTCAATTAGTTTCGCACCCGCGATACTTTTCTGCCCGCCGCACTTTTCACCTACTTCGCGGGTTTTGGCCGCGGAAACTTATCGTGCGCGCCCCCGCTATTCGCCGTATTCAATTCCAAAGGACGCTAAAATGCGTCCCGGCGAAACTCAAACAGGCGAAAAGTGCTGTCAAAGATGGGGAAATCAGCCTAACACCCCCCAAAAGATGCACTAACATTGGGGATCAGTATAGATGTCCTCGAATAGCCCCCACGAAGCTATTTGTGGTACTTAAGTGCTTTCAATTGCCTCTATATAGCATCTTTGCACAAGTGGTGAAGAACAGCATTAAGCAGTATGTTTTTGTGAAAATAAGTAGTCCTGTCAGATTTGGAGTTCTTCGAAAATGGTTTAAATTCGCTAAAGTGAAGTTTTAAGTGATGACAAAAGCGCACCTTCGGAAAGCGCCTGCAATCAAAAAAACACCTCCCCCATACTTGCAGACCCCCCCAACAGTCTATTTAGCTACTTTTTATGTGTGTACCCCCACTTTGTACATTTTCACCCCCATTTGCAAAGTCATTTTTTGGGGTGTTCTTTTTTTTTTTAGTTTTTTTTTTTACGCAGTTATCCTTTGGGGGTCTGTTCCAAGGGTGCAGAGTGGTTTCCGCACCTTTGCACCCCAAAACCGCAATTCTGCACTGTTTTCCGCCTGCTATTCATAGGCGAAACTTTTTCGCCTATTACATTGCATTGATTTTCCATGTATGCGAAAAGTGTTTGCAATTGAATATGGCGAAAAGTTTCCGCCTGGTGAAATGATGTCATCCGTGACAATTTTTTGCGGATTCCGACTTTTCGCCGCTAATTGAATACGGATTGCAATGATTCATTTGATATGTGACACTTGTATCTGTGTACGACAGACTGTAAATGGAACTTGGCGTGGCAAAAAGCTGCATTGTAGCACTTCGTATACAGATTGAGAGAATCAGTCGCACACAGATATACAAGTGTCACATCTTAAGTTAATCAGCACAGTCTCCTGGTACATCCTAATCAAGTTCAGGATCCAGACCGAGAGAGCTTCCGATTGGTCACGCCCCCTTTCTGCGCAGCGAGCCTGCTCCAGCTTGTCAGTGTGAGACGCGGCCTTGTACACCTAGCCGCTGGGACAAACACGTGGTGGACACCTGCACTTCATCCTGCACCCGAGCAGTACAGCGCTACAGATCCCGTCTGGGAACCTCTGCCTCCACACGTGGCTCTCTGCTATTAAGCATCAGAGAGCCACGCTCACCGTTGACCACCCCCTACACAGGTATCCATCCGAGTGCTGACTAACCGGGACGCCGGTATTCAGCGGGACTGTATATTGGTGACACTGTGAGTTTACATTAGAGACACCACTGGCTGATACATACCTATGTGCAGGCCTTAACTGCAGGTCCCAATAAGTCTATGGACTAACTCTCATTGACCCTTTCCCTGCTGGGTGACTGCATAAGCGGGATTTCTGCTTACTGTGACTTACAGTGGTTATTTTAAGTTTATCCCACTATCTGTGGATGTACTAATATACAAGACATTTCTGTTCTACAACTTTGCATGCACTAACAACCGCTGTGTTATGTCTATATTACTATACTAATATTCTATTTGACCTACCAGGAACCCCCATTTGTTATTTATTATTGGTCTGGTTTGATCCATTACTTGGGATTTTTTATATATCCTATTTCTTAAACATATAATTTTATTTATTTTTTGATTATTGTGTCATATACTATATGTGTAAACGTTATATGTATATTTATTGTATGTATGTTATTCTATTTTTTAAGTGATAATAAATATAACATCACTGTCCAGCGCTCTCCCGACTTCTTTTTCGGCATCCTAATTGCATCACATTATCGGCAGAAAAGACACCCGGCGCTAGCAGAGTCTCACGGGACCAGGCGTGCTGAGAGGGGCTGCTTGGTGCAACTGCGACAAAGATGAATGAGGACATATCTGTAAAAGAAACATCCTATTGACCATAATAAATGGGACTAAAGATGGTCTCCAGTGCTGTGCACCTCTATATATTTATTTTTATTTCCAGAGGCCTCCTGTCCTTTAGGTGTATTTTACTGGTTATCAAAATGTGTGTAAAAATGTCAGAGCGCTGGTGAATTAGCATGTGGTTGTTTGATATGGACACATGAATATACTTATTCTGATATAAATACGAGCCTGCGTGTTATACATTAACTTGAATAATGTAATAAAAGCTAGATGCAGAATGGAATGCTATCATGTCTGTACTATAAGCAGAAATAGCGCAGCCATGTACACGTTATTTACCTATCATACAGGACAACAGGTGTCTAGTCTGAAGGGTGCTCGGGACATGATCGATTTACTTCAAACCATTCATCTATGCACCTGTCAGAGAGAAGAAAACAGCATACAGAGAGTTTCATTAGAGGGAAACAGATGTCTGTGTAAGGATGGAAAACATTTTCTACTCAGTATATGATAAGATAGCGTTCCTTAGGCTTTGTAACCACAAACGATATATAAAGCATTTAGGGCCTGATTCTGAGTTAGACGCAGTGGAGCGATGTTTTTCGTCACATGCATTCCGATTTTCTTCTTACAGAGTCATGGAACAAATGCAGCTGGATGGTGACTGAGGTGGCTAAAAAGACACCTTATGGGAGTGTTGCAGGCATGTCGCTGAAAACGGATGTGTACATAGACGCACAGACACTCACATAGAAGCTGCACCTACAGTACCATAGGGCAAGTTTCCATGGTGCGACCTAAGATGCAGCAGACAGTAATGCAGAATCTATAGAGGCTGCGAGTCCTTGTACATTTACATACACGGCTGTACACCAGGGAAGGGCTTTGTGGCAGCACAAACACAACGCAGCAAAGGAAGCAAGGACGGACGCAGCCGTATCAACTAGCCAACATAACTATGTAACCTGAATAATTTCCATCAATTTCAAAAGTATTCAGAAGGGATGAAAGCATGCTGCAAATATATGTGTATACAATGTGTTCTATGCTGCAAATATATGTGTATACAATGTGTTCTATGCACAAATATATGTGTATACAATGTGTTCTATGCTGCAAATATATGTGTATACAATGTGTTCTATGCTGCAAATAATATATGTGTATACAATGTGTTCTATGCACAAATATATGTGTATACAATGTGTTCTATGCTGCAAATATATGTGTATACAATGTGTTCTATGCACAAATATATGTGTATACAATGTGTTCTATGCACAAATATATGTGTATACAATGTGTTCTATGCACAAATATATGTGTATACAATGTGTTCTATGCACAAATATATGTGTATACAATGTGTTCTATGCACAAATATATGTGTATACAATGTGTTCTATGCACAAATATATGCGTATACAATGTGTTCTATGCACATATGTGTATACAATGTGTTCTATGCACAAATATATATGTATACAATGTGTTCTATGCACAAATATATATGTATACAATGTGTTCTATGCACAAATATATATGTATACAATATGTTCTATGCACAAATATGTGTATACAATGTGTTCTATGGTAGGGTTCACTTAGGGTGAAATAAATCTAGAGGAAGGAGGGCCCTGCACAAGGCTTTACATTCTATAAGGAAAGGGGAAGGAGTGGGGGCATTAGGCTAAAACAGTAGGTTTAGGATGTAAGAGGGAAGACTGGAACAGGCAGAGATCTGGTAGGCTAGGGTGAATAAGTGAGTTTTGAGGGAGTGTTTGAAGCGCTAAATGGAGAGTCTGAGAGAACAACAGTGAGCGTTCTACAGGTTAGGGGCAGCGTGGGAGAAGCCCAGGAAGAGGGAGTGAAAGTTGGTAATCAGTGGGGAGAGAGGCGGCTGCAGCTGGCTTACCATAGAGGGCAGGAGAGTGTGTGCAGGGAAATGAGGTTGAAGATGTAGGAGGGAGAGGAGAGTGAAAGAGCACTGTAGATGAGGTGTTAAAACTGGTTCAGTGGAGAGATGCTGAACGCAGGTTTCCGATTATAGGGAATATGCACGTGCGCTGGACCCGTTCTGCAAATGTGCAGAACAGGTCCTGTGTGATCGCACGCAGCCCCTGCTATACCTCTGCCTAAATGACAGGAAGAGGCATTTAAGGGGGGTTGCGGGGACGGCCAGTTTTCCCGGAAACGGAAACATGTCGTACCCGTTTCCTAACCTCACAAGCTGGCCAACCTGAGTAAGCTGAGACTTACTCAGCAGGCCAGCGGACCGGCAACCGATGGATGCGATGGTGGTCGCAGTGCTTGGATTGCTAATGCAGCAGGGGGTGTCATACAGGGGGTGTCAGATGGATTTGCAAGGATGGAATTGCAAAGCTGCCTGCGTGCAGCTTTGCAATTCCGTCCTAAGCGGAATCACCCCCTTAGCAAAAAGTGCACTACTGTAGGTACTTAGGATTAGGTTTTTCTGTTGCAAAAGAACTAGTATAAAGTCACAGATAAAGCATAACGATGCATGGCGAGGGACCTGTCTTTTGCCTGTAAAACATGGATTGTTTACTTTTTCCTCAATTTTGCAAGTTAGTATGCACAGTGTACTAGATACTTAGGATTTGTGTTTTGACGCTACTAAATAGCAAAATCAGTAGTGTGCTATAAAGGGCTAATTGGTACGATTTGAGGATCAGTATATGTGGACACATCTGTAGTACTCACAGGATTTACACTACATGTCTTTTTTCTAAACTCTTTGTCCACTACACTGTAGGGAACTTTGAGGCACGTTTATGATTCCAGTAACTAGCCTTATAATAACACACTTGGGGCTCTATTTATTAACATTATTTTTACTAAAATAAAGTGAAAAAGGGTGTTTTCACACCCTTTTCACATTATTTTAGTATCACCTGTAGTTATTAGAGGGCAATTGGAGTAGAATTCGTAAAATTCTACTCCAACCCCTAATTATCACTTATTTTTAGTAAAGCAGATCGCATTTCCCTTAATTGTAATGGAAAATGTGATCCGACCAGAGTTACTAAAAATAAAATGTGAAAAAATATCGGGGAAAGCCGTGTGATAATAACGCCCCCTGGAGGTGGCGTTATGCAGGGTCTGACCCGGTTACCGGACTCCTGCCCTGCTCTAACGGGGAGAACAGAGCCGGGAGTCGGTCCCAGTAATCAGCTGTGTGGTCTAAACAGACCGCAAGCTGATTACAGTAATGTAATGTCTCCCCTCCGGTCAGCTGGTCTCCCACAGTGCACTGCAGCCCGGTCATCAGGTGATCGGGCCCCAGTGCAGTATGGGAGAACACCTGACCGGAGGAATGGAGACCATCACCGGGGGCTGGAGCATACAGGTAAGTGCTATTAAGGGAGGGGGGGGGGTCGCGAGGGGAGCGGGGGGGCTTAGCGCCGGGGGCGGGGTAGCAGCGGCGACCGGTCGGCGCATGCGCGGGCACTTAATCACTGTATTTTTTGCGAAAATACCGTGATAAGGCTCCGAGGGGGATTCGCAGGGACAGAGCTTTATCGCAAGCTCTGTCCCTGCAAGGGATTTGTAGTAAATCCCTGTGATATTGCCTGAATTCGCAATGCAAATTCACTCGGTAATATCACACTACAATCTGCATTACCAATGCGGATTTTAGTAAGTAGAGCCCTTGTTCATGAATGTTCAAGAAACATCTCCATTAGATACCCTACTCCAATCAAACACAAGTAAATATCTGGTTATGGGCCATGTATTCTCATTAGCATGCATGAACATGCAAAACAACACAATTCCTAGGGGCAAGTATGTGAACACTGGCCCTGATTCAGACCCGGTCGCTCTGACAGAGCGCTCGCTCTGAATCAGGGCCGGGTTTTAATGGCCTCCTGGCCGCTCGCATAGCTGTGGGTAACCACCCACAGCTACAGCAAGCGGCCATGATGATGGTCGCGATGGTCAAGACCATCGCGACCATCGGGCTTGTGACGAGACCCTTGTGGTAGGGTCTCGTGGCCGCAAGCCCCAGAGAGATTTCGGCTCTAACAGAGCTGGAAGCTCTCTACTGACATCACTTGTGTCTCTACTAACATCACTTGTGATGTCAGTGGGGCCGCCCCCAAACGACAGGTGTTCTCATGGGAACACCTCAGTTTGGTCAGCCACCCCCCAGCCCGCCCACCAAAGGGGGAGAGCTGTCACTCAACATCGACAGCTTGCCCCCTTTGTTGCGAGACCCGGAGCGACGGAGTGCCCGTCGCTATCCGGGTCTCGCGCATGCGCAAGATGGAGCCGGCTCCGTCGTGCACATGCGCTCTGGGCCACCATCGTCCCGGTTGCGAGCGTTCAGAGCTCGCAACCGGGTCTGAATCAGGCCCACTGTCCAAAGTGCTAATCTAATAGATCACGAAACACAATCTTACCCTTACCTCCCTTATTATTTGTGTGTTGCCTTTTTGTCCCTTCTGTCATTCCTTTTCATTAAATGGAAATTGATCAAGCAATGTAGTATAATCTTGCCAAAAATGGAAAAGTGGTGAGAGAGATTTGTGGGAGCAAGTTAAAGAGAAGATGGATAGGTGCCGTGCATCTATGGTAGGTAGTTGTAGCTGTGCACCTTTTAATGAGTGAGAGACCTACTGATCCATGTATCTCATTGATAGTATTACCTCAAATAGCTGCCAGTGTTACTGCGACAGCAAGTAGATAGTAATGTGATATTTAAACAGTGACATAAATTCTCATTGGAGTTTTGCAGCTCTTCCGTCTCATAAATGCCTGACATCTTCCAGGACAATACTTAACCCTCGAACAGCATATACCTGCACACAGTATGCAGACCTTGGGTGTCACCGATAAAAAAAAAACTCCTATATTTTTTAATTGAAAACATTACGGTAATAATAAATAATACTTACCCTTTGTGATATATACATAAACAAGGTAATCTTGCTATAGTGTCCCCTTGTTGTAGCTCTTCCAGACAGATGGTACATTCTCCTGCATCTTTACTGAGTACATCCTCTGTTGGGAGTAGAAATAAAGCATTATAAGGATAAAGTGCATATACTGAACATAAAACAACTCTGATTTGATACTAGGAAGACAATCTCATCATCACTAACACTTACAAGGACACATATATTGATGTGTTGAACTTATTGAGTAAAGTAAACATAAATAATGATTATAGTTACAGAGTACTTCTACTAATCAAGTTATGTGATCCCTGCAACATGATGGCGGAAATGTTCAGTAATGGCTTCTGAGCACCGATTAAGATCTAGTTTAGCAATAGTTGTTTTACTCAATCATAATAAGTTACATTTATATTTTCTCCTTTTATTAACTCTTCTGAACTCCATGATTTATATTGAAGCACTTAGCAGTGTTTGAAAAAAACTAAATGAACTCATCACTTTCTGATCTTTTGCAGTGATCTTTTTCACAGTCAATTTAACAACTAAAAAGTTAGACAAAAAAACAGCATCTTGAAACGACTGCCACTCAGGAGAAATGTCCCACTTCTGGCCTCATGGATATACAGTATTTGGTATCACACAGAAGGTCATGGACACCTACTGTAATAATGTCCCTTGTTTAGGGCTTGGGCAGCCTGAGACACCAAAGGAAGGAGTGATAGCCTTTGGGAGATATCCAATTATCCCAGTGGCGTAACTATACATTTTGCTCCCCCTGCCAAAAAAGTTTCAGATGCCTCCCCCACCCAAAAAACAAACACACCCAAAGACAATGTTTAAGGTGTGTGGTTTCATGATACAGTAATGCCCCTTATAACACATTATGCAACTCCGTAATGCCCTTATAACAAATTATGCCTCATCTTAATGTCCCTATAACGCTTTATGCCACACCGCAATGCCCTTATAAAACATTATGCCACACTGTAATGCTACACCATAATGCCCATATTACACATTGTGCCACAACGTAATGCCCTTATAACACATTATGTCACACCGTAATGCCCTTATAAAAATTATGCCACAACTTAATGCCCCAATAACACATTATGCCACACCATAATGCCCCTTAACAATATGCCTCTTATAACACATATGCCACACAGTAATGCCCTTTATAACACATTATGTCACACTAAGTAATACCCCTAATAGCACATTGTGCCACACAGTAATGCCCCTTACACATTATGCCATACAGTAATGCCCATTACATCCCACCCTGACAGATCTACTTCACCAACCTTCCTCTCCTCTCCTGCCAGTCTGTCACCTCAACTCAAGACAGGTTGCACAGTTTCTATGTCCGTGTAGAACCAGAATATTGGAAACATAGCTTATAACCTGTAAACTGCGTGTATCAAGTTAGTGCACCTTATACAGTGCCCCCTGTAGTAGTCCCTCTTATGCAATCCCCTGTAGTAGTGCTCCTTATGTAATGCCCCCTGTAGTAGTGCCCCTTATGTAATGCCCCCTGTAGCAGTGCCCCTTATGTAATGCCCCATGTAGCAGTGCCCCTTATGCAGGGCCACCTGTAGCAGTGCCCTTTATGCAATGCCCCTGTAGTATTGGCCCTTAAGCAATGCCCCCTGTAGCAGTGACTATTATGCAGGCTCTCCTGTAGCATTGCCCCTTATGCCCCATGTAGCAGTGCCCCTTATGCAGTGCTTGGTTAGCCCCTCATCACTTCAGAGGCCAGTGTTCACAATTGCAGTGGCGAAGCAAAGGCCCCCGGCGCCCCCAAACCACTGCGCGGGCCATAGTTAAGCCAGTGAATCATCCCCAATATATTTTCGGGGGTGACAAACTGGGATTTTTATTGGCGCTAATCCCCATTTTTCGCCCGCTTTTTATCCAGGTATCCTATTTGTTCAGTCGAAGCAATATGATTTTTTGGGGGGATAAAACACATAGGTTCCGTGATAAGTTCACGGACCTATGTGTTTCCGCCATTCAAGCAGCGAAAACACAGCACTTTTTTTTCAGGGATAATTTTTCTGGATAAATCAGATCCTGAAAAAAAAAGCCCTGATAAGTGCTGGCATCGGGCGGACTTTGGGGCTAATTGTATAGTCTCAGGGGATCCATTAGCGCCCGAACAATGTTCGGGGCTATTTGGACATCGCCCTTTTTTATGGTAACCAGATGGATAATGCTGTAGCCAGCCAGTTACTGTAATGTATAATATAATGCACTATTACAGAGAATATGCAAGGTCACCTTTACAAACCATTGTAAACATATTAGGGGAAATATAAAAAAAACATCATGTCTGTAGACTAAATGGATTGGATTCTTACCAATATCTTACACTTCCACCAGATGTCACTAGACACAAAATATAGAATATTGGCAGCATTATTAAGTTGGACAGAACAAATTAAATGGAAACTTGACACATTGCATAATAAGGAACTAAGATATACTTTGTTTATAATGTAAGAGGGACAGAATTTTTATATGAGTACGATAGTCTTTCAAAATAGGTCTGGGAAAAAAAACAAGGTCATATTTCTGCGACCTATTTAGAGTTTGTCTCAAAAGCAAATCTCAGTCTACAACTCCCTCCCCTGGTCATAACTGGCTGACAGGAGACTGGACGGTGACTGGAGGCATGGCTTCACAGGAAAGGCTGAAAATCACAGCAAACAATAGAAACACATTACACTTAATAGCCAGATACAGCAGAAAATATCTTCCCAAGTGGATTGGTGCCTCTGCAATGCTTAGCGAAGCAGGCGCAAATCTAAAATGTAATTTGATTTTAATGACAACATTTTAGAATAGAATCGGTATAAAATACTGACGGAGGAGATGCCGCTGTCAGTACACTGACAGCGGCATCCCGATGGTTGTAATCCCGACAGGGGAACGGTGAGTACTGTTCCCCTATTCTATTTACCCCCTAACTCTCCTTTTTTGTACCCTTTACTAACCTAGCGTTTCCCGCTAGGGCGCATGCACCCACAATCCATTCACAGTGACCGCAGCGCTTTGGGGCAGCATGGCATGACCGTAAATGCCAGGCACGCCCCCAAGAGTGACAAAAAAGTGAGGTATCATAAAGACACACCCCCTTTTTTATTGGCCGCAGAAGTGCCCTTTCTCTAGGTCTGGAGCCGGGCCTAGAGTGAACACTAGTAACCCTCCCTACCCCGCACCCTGCCACCTTAGTCCTAAACCTAACCCTCCCCCCTTAGTGCCTAACCCTACCCCCATAGTGACTAACAATAATCTCCCCCCAGTGGTGCCTGAACCTAATCCCCCCATTTGGAGCCTAACCATAACCTCCCCCCCACCCCCACCCACAGCCTAACCCTAAGTCCCCTCAGGGTTCCTAAAACTAATCCTCCCCCATCCACCCCACGGTTGATACTTACCTTTCCCCGGTCTCCTAACAATCGGGAAGCCGGCAGCCGGGATTCCGACATCTGCATCCCCAGTCCTGTCAGGATTCCGGAGCCAGTGTTCTCTCAGTGATTGGGATTCCGGCACCGGGATTTTGGCAGTTGGCATCCCAATCGTAGGGATATTAACCTCATCCACTTTAGAATATATGTGCAGGCTTCCCCACACCCAAATGAATCTAATGCTGCATACACCTTTGACGATAAGTTGGACGATATGAACGATAATGGTATCGTTATCGTTCATCGCGTTTAATATTGTCCAGTGTGTATGCAAGACATCGTTAACGATGTGCACTCTGGCGGATCATTAACGATGTCTTTCATTGCCCGTACTTGCAGGGCAACCTGACAATTTAGTCAGGTTCTGCAAGTACGGGGATGAAGGAGGGTGCAGCCACTGAACAATATCTTTAACGACATTGAGCTGGCCGTGCAGGGGAAACACTTAACGATATAGCTTATGGAGTATATCGTTAAGTGTGTATGTGGCTTTAGGATAATTTGTGTAAAACTAGTTGTGTATTGCATTGTAAAACACTTTTGAAACACTGCTGAATCCGTTTTAGAGGTTTGGCATAAAAAGCTTTTACCAATTGTAACCAATCGCAAGCGGGTCGATGTTGCCCAAGTGTGCATGCGCACAACCCGAATAACGACGGCCAAGCCGTCGTTATGGGTCTCGCACCAAAGGAGGCGTGCTGTCGATGGTGATTGACAGCATGCCCCCTTTGGTGGGCGTGCCGGGGGCGTGGCTGCACAGACGGAGGCGTTCCCATGGGAACGCCTACCGTCTGGGGCCGGCCCCACTGACATCACTACTGATGTCAGTGGGAGTGCTTTTGGCTCTGATAGAGCCAAAAGCACTCCAGGGCTTGCGGCAGACGAGACCCTACCACAAGGGTCTCGTCGCAAGCCCGATGTTCGCGATGGTCTTGACCATCGCGACCATCATTTTGCCCGCTCGCTATAGCTGTGGGTGGTCACCCACAGCTATGCGAGCGGCCAGGAGGCCACTCCAAAAAGTAAGAGGGACGGCCCTGATTCAGAGCGAGCACTCTATCAGAGCGTCCGGCTCTGAATCAGGGCCTTAGTCATCACTATCAACATTACGCTTACACCAAGGTCAGAGCTGATGCAATTCAGACCCCTCCAGGAGACAGACTTCAGACTTTTCGGCAGCCATGTTTCTATTAACTTCAGACTACATACCCTGTACACGGGACTTAAGGGGCCTATCCATTAGCAGATGTATTTCTGAGCGATGAAAGACAAAAGATATCCCTTGAAAATTCCGGTGGCTGTGCTGAACGATATCTGTCATGTACATGACCGATTTTGCAAACGATATCACGAACGATGAACGATATCGCATGACATGATTCAGGGGTTGGATTTTTTTAAATGACTGTTTGAATATTCATTAAAGAAGGAATTCAGAGCGTCCTGGGAGTGGCTTTCTAAAAAATATCTTTCGTCGTTCGCCGCATATAAACTGCATGATATTGCAAATATCGTACAGCTATATCCGATAATTGACCAACATGTTGGAGAGATGATAGATGCGATTTATCGGCCGCTGGAGTGCGCAGTAAAAAAACTAAAACTTAAGGTGCATACACACGGTATGAGCTGTACCACCAACAATATGAAAGATATCTTTCAATGAAGTCCTCCTGCCACATCTCTGAACAGGCAAAGTTGATGATATCGTCCAGATTGGCCTGCATGCATGGACAATCATAGATATCGTTATCGTTCATGCGGGAACGCGCATTGTTGGTTGTTCACTGACTAAAAATGACCGATATGAACAATATATAGTTCAACGATATCGTTTTCGTTCATATCGTAACGATATATCGTACGGTGTGTATGCACCTTATCACTTAAGACTGACTGAGTAAAGCCCAATGTTACATCATATTTAAGAAAAACCACTACAATAAAGTAAGAGGGATGGAGTCAAAATAAATAAATAACCAAATACATTATATTTTCCAGCAAAACGATGAATAATATGTTCAGATTTTAACTAAACCTTTTGTGGTTGGAGCTACTGCAGCTCATACCTTATTTATCATATCACATTACTAAACTGTAATCGCTCCATAGTAAACATAATATATAAATCAGCCCTATTATTGTATGTTGTCCCCCACAGTGTTGTATTTTAACAACATATATGAACAAATACTATCTTTGTAACATCTATCAGTGCGGCTATGGCTGTTTCCATGCGATTTGTGCACTGTACGATCACTGGTGCCCAGCTGGCAACTTTCCTGTGCTCGCCCTACTGCCGGGGCATGAGGGCTCAGACGCAGCAGGATAATATGCAGATCTATTTTCTGCCTCCACCTGCTGAATAAATTAAGACTTTGTGGGAGGAGTGGGGGGTTAGAACAGGCAGCAGCAGCGGAGAACAAGTGGCACACAGTGGGCCTGATTCAGAGCTGCTCGTAAGCGGGCGCTCGTTCGTTCCGAGCGATGTTTGCCCAACTGCGCATGCGTACGGATCGTAATACGCATGCGCGAACCAGTCTGTGCGGCCAAAAATCGTTTGTTCGCTGAATAGCGAATGCCTGCTAATATGAGTGACAGGAGGAGGCGTATGTGGGTGGTAACAGGGGAAGGTGCTTGAAAACGGGGAGTGGAGATCCGAACGCAGGCGTGCTTAAAGGTCAAAATGGGCGTTTTATGGGTGTGCATAATTAATACAGCAGCGTCATTGACCACGTCACTGGGTTATTTTATAGTCAGAACTGCTCGCAAGTTTGTGGTAGGAAAAACCAACCACAAGAATAGCGAGCAGTTCATACGCTGGTCGATGTACTCGATTAATCTAATAAATAGCGGACATGACGTAGGACGGCCAGGGGGCGTAGTTATCCAAAAAACGACCGCAAGTTTTGTTCGCTCGTTCAGACATAGAGGCGTTAACAGACCGCAAAGAGCGAACGGTTCATTTGAATAGCCACCCCCTTTTCCTGAACGACCATCCGCAAATTGCGTCCAGCTCTGAATCAGGCCCAGTGTTCACTATTACTGTTGATATTAATGGCCACTAGTATTACTAGGTGTGTATTAATATGCATTACTGTTGTGGCTATTCCATAATAGTGCTAGGCACTATTCCTGTTATGTGAATTTATTTGATTTATTCACCATTTGCTGTTATATTTCTGAATTACTATTACTCCTGACATTTTAATGGGCACAAATATTAAAGGTATCTTAGTAATGGGAATTAGTATTACTGCTCTCATATTAACGCCCATTGCTATTTCTGATGATACTGGCCCTGATTCACAGCCAGACGCTCTGACCAGAGCGCTCGCTCTGAATCAGGGCCGTCCTATTTAAATTTGGAGCGGCCTTTTGGACGCTCGCTTAGCTGTGGGTTACCTCCCACAGCTTATGCGAGCGTCCATGTTGATGGTCGCGATGGTAAAGACCATCACTACCATCGGGCTTGCAACGATACCCTGCGGTAGGGTCTCGCTGCCGCAAGCCCTGGAGTGATTTTGGCTCTATCACTAGTGATGTCAGTGGGGCCGGTCCCAGATGGTAGGCGTTCCCATGGGAACGCCTCCGTCTGGCAGCCACGCCCCCGGCACGCCCACCAAAAGGGGCGTGCTGTCAATCACCATCGACAGCACGCCCCCTTTGGTGCAAGACCCGGAGCGACAGCTTGGCTGTCGCTATCTGGGTCTCGCGCATGCACACGATGGAGCTCCCTCCGTCGTGCGCATTCGCATTTGGGTATCATCGACCCGCTTGCGAGCGTCCTGCGCTCGCGAGCGGGTCTGAATGAGACCCACTGTGTGTGTCTTAGAAATGGGCGTAACTTTACTGCAGGTATACAGTATTACTACTGTTGTAGAGACATCCCCACCAATGACAGCAGCTGTGGCAGACCAATCGCCTGCAGAGAGTCATTGTGGCTGTGTGCTACATTTCGTAGTGGGGCTGTTGCTCATATTATTTGCTGGTTCTGAAGCATGTTTGGTAGAAATCTCCAATCTGTAACAGGTGAAATGTCAATAAAATATATTAATGTTGTTTATCTCTAGATAAGCAACATTACAAATCAATGGTTAATGTGCATGCCCTTTTTGGGACAAGGTCCTGTTCATATTTCACAAACAATTCTATAATATATATTTTCAGTGCAATATGACATTGGGCAAGCTAAATATATTTTCATTTGGACACAGATCACCTCTTGTGGCTATTGCGGCCACCTTGATGCTGATTGACTTCACCAGAATCCACAAACCAGAGACACAAAAGGGCTACTACAGTGAACTTGTGGCTTAAGTTACATGTATGTTTCCTGTATCTGAATGTAGTTATTATGGATAATTCATATTTTTTTATGTTTTTAAAAAAACTTGCAATATCTTACTAACAGATGTACTGTCTGGTGCAACCCTTTCTGAGTTTTTACATTTTCTAATAAAATGCAATTACAATCTCCATTAAAGAAAAAAATAAAAACAACAAGTAGCCTATGTACCGCTAGACGTTATTAGCTACTGTATTTGGATGAAATCTAAGGTCAGTCAATTTATATCTGCTTAGTGAAAATAGATCACAATAGGATATCATGTATTATATATACACACACACATATACACAGTGTCTTGCAAAAGTGTTCACACCCATTTGAATTTTACATGTTTTGTTGCCTCACAACCTGGAATTAAAATGGATAGTTTGAAGGTGTGCATCATTTCATTCACAGAACATTCCTACAACTGTGAAGTTGTGGTTTTTTTTATATTGTGAATCAAACAACATTTAGGACAACATAACAGAAAACTTCAGGGTGCATAACTGTTCACCCCCCTAAAGTGAGTACTTTGGCGAGCCACCTTTTGCGGCATTTACAGCTGCAAGTCGCTTTGGCTAAGTCACTATGAGCTTGCCACATCTTGCCCCTAGGATTTTTGCTCATTCCTCAAGGCAAAACTGCTCCAGCTCCTTCATGTTGGATGGTTTCCGCTTGTGAACAGCAATCTTCAAGTCTGACCACAGATTCTCAATTGGATTGAGATCTGGGCTTTGACTAGGCCATTCCAACACATTTAAATGTTTCTCCTTAAACCACTTGATTGTTGCTTTAGCAGTATGCTTCAGGTCATTGTCCAGCTGGAAGGTGAACCGCCGTCCCAGTCTCAAATCACAGGCAGACTGAAACAGGTTTTACTCAAGAATATCCCTGTATTTAGCACCATCCATCTTTCCCTCGACTGGAATCAGTTTCCCAGTCCCTGCTGCTGAAAAACATCCCCACAGCATGATGCTGACACCACCATGTTTCACTGTGGTGACCCTGGGATGTGTTGGGTTTGCGGCCAGACATAGGGTTTTCCTTGGTGGCTGAAAAGTTAAATTTTAGTCTCATCTGACCAGAGCACCTTCCTCCATACATTTGGGGAGTCGCCCACATGCCTTTTGGCAAACTCAAATCGTGTCTTCTTAGTGATAAAAATAAGTAATGGCTTTTTTCTGGCCACTCTTCCATAAAGTCCAGATCTATGGAGTGTACGGCTTATTGTGGTCACATGCACAGATACACCAGTCTCTGCTGTGGAACTCTGCAGCGCCTTCATGGTTACCTTTGGTCTCTGTGCTGCCTCTCTGATTCATGCCCTCCTTGCCCGCTATGTGAGTTTTGGTGAGTGGCCCTCTCTTGGCAGGCTTGTTGTGGTACCATGTTCTTTCTATTTATATATTTGATGGTGCTCCGGGGGGTCATCAAAGATTTGGAAAAAAAATTATAACCCAACCCAGAATTGTACTTCTCAACAACTTTGTCCCTGACTTGTTTGGAGAGCTCCTTGGTCTTCATGGTGTGATGCCTCTTGCTTAGTGGTGTTGCAGTCTCTGGGGCCTTTCAGATCATGTGACACTTGGATTTCACACAGGTGGACTTCATTTCACTAATTATGTTTCTTCGGAAGGTAATTGGTTGCACCAGAACTTTTGAGGGGCTTCATAGCAAAGGGGGTGATTACATATATGCAGATGCCAATTTTCAGAATTATATTTCTAAGGATTCTTTTTTATATATATTTTTCTCATTTCACTTCACCAAAATAGACTATTTTGTGCAGATCCATCACATAAAATTCAGATGAAAAAAAATAAAAAATTACAGGTTGTAATGTAACAAAAAACACACACACGATGCAAAACAAGCATGTAAATCCACAGTCATCTTACCCCTTTCAAAATGAAATTACCGGGTAATTCACTTTGACCTGGTAATTTGCTAAACAACCAGGGATTTTTCAGTGTGTGAAAGGGTCATCCTGGGACTAAATTCCCAGGTCTCCGACCCTGGTTTTTTGCAGGGTCGGAGACCTGGGAATTTAGTCCCGGGATGACCCTTTCACACAGGGAAAAATCCCGGATTGTTTAGCAAATTACCGGGTAAAAGCGAATTACCCAATAATTTCATTTTCAGTGTGAAAAGCGTATCACACAGAAAATGGCAAAAAACCTGGCATGTAAAAGCTGGTTTTTTTTTGTCATTTTCTGTCTGAAAGTGGTATTAATGACAAAAAGCAAGATAAAGGGCTCTAGTTTAAATAGGGCACTAATGCTCTTCAGTGCCCCTCCAAGTAAAGCATAGAAAAAACTTAGTAGCCATATAAATATAATAAACCAGCTTCCAGAAAGAACAATATATTTGCTAATCAAATGTTTTCCTTCATTTGTACTGCACAGACTGTAAGAGGTTTGAAGACAGTGTAACAGTAGTGCAATAGTCATGCTACTCGTTATGCACTTAGTCAACAGGCTGGAAGGAAGGAACATTTTCATCCAGATGGCTATTGATTTTTTGTTAGAATACCCTTAGCAATATAAAACAAACCATAAATATATTAGCCTCAGACAAATTGTACTGTAGGGATCAACATACTGTACTATTATGGCAACTTCCATTTTTGGTGATGAATACAAAAATGCAGATAAATAACATTATTTGGGAAAAAATAGGGTGACATTAATGTTAGCAAAACATGGGCTATTCTTCCTAAACTATGCTGTCAATCATATTCATATATGATAATTGCAGTCTGACAGCGTGGCCTAGCATCAGTTTCGGATGAGACTGGGCACAGGACCAGGTCAGAAGAACTGGAAAGTGACCAAAGCAAAGGGAAGACAGACACGACCTCCTGGTTACAATCAGTACAGTACAAAGGGCAAAAAAACAATTCCTCAGCAAATAAATACACAACATGTCTTGCAATTTATTTGGTAAAGTTTGTTAAGTGGTGTCCTCTGCAAATGAGGGGGTGTTTTCTATGCACGGTAGGTATACTAAGTGTTGCATGCAGATTAGCCTTTCCTGTAAGAATACTATGTGGTTGCATAAACCCCTATATATAATGCTACACACTGAAGTTATTTACACTTTCACCAGCTAAATTGTGAACCTTAATATAAATCAGTGGTTCAAACTTTTTTGAATTACGGCGCCCTGGAGTATCAGGATTTTTTTCCCTAGGCCAGAGGTTCCCAAACTCGCTCCTCAAGGCACCCTAACAGTCCAGGTTTTAAGGATATCCAGGCTTGACCACAGGTGACTTAATTAGTACCTCAGTCAATTTGATTTAACCACCTGTGCTCAACCATGGATATCTCTAAAACCTGAACTGTTGGGGAGCCTTGATGGCCGCATTTGGGAACCTCTGCCCTAGGCCAAAAATGATTAAATGAAGTAAAGGCCGGTACACACTAGACGATGTCCAGTGTGTACCGACCTCGTTAGCATTGCTGATCCTGGGAGAGACAGCGGGGGCCATGCTGCATTCGGCAGCATGGCCCTCCGCTAACCATATCGCCCATCAGAACTGCATGTAGGTCCGATGGGCGGTGTCACTGACGACGCGTGGGAGCGAGCATCGCCAGTGACATAGCGGGTACACACTAGACTAGATGATGTGCCCGATATGTTCGATCTGCCGGATCGGTTGACATATCGTCTAGTGTTACCAGGCATAAATTGTGTTTACGTGTCATCCTTAGGTTTAGTTATATGGTGGGGTACAGGTGTGCACTTCTGTGTGTCCATTTTATTTATTATTTATTTCTTACCTCGCACACATATTCCGCAGCGCTTTACAGAGAATATTTCAGTCATTCACATCAGTCCCTACCCAGTGCATCTTACAATCTATATTCCCTAACACAAGTACACAAACGCACACACTAGGGTTAATATTTGCCAGGAGCCATTTAACCTAACTATTTTATGATTGGCAGCCGACACATAGACCATAAATAATTAGAATTTTTACAGGACCACCAACCGATGGCACCCTAGTGTGTCACTGCACCCAGGTTGGAAACTATTGATATGAATGAAATGTAATGCAAAGCAGAGGGAGGTGACAGATTAAGCAGACTCCCTCTCCTCATACAGCACTGTAGCACTTGCCCACTCACTGCAGGGCTATTCGGTTGCCTAGGCCCTCTACATTTCTGTCAGCATAATTTCAATTTATGAAAGTGGAGGAATAAGAAGGAAGATGGAAAAGCAGAGGAGAATCTAGAATTGGGACCTTAGCTAAGGAGATCTGCGAATTAATCCCACTATCCCATAATGTTAGGGCATGTCCACCGGAATGGGTATGATATATATATATATTCGAATATCGAATATATTCGATTCCCGTCAGCGGCAGCCCGACAGGAGCAGAGTTCGAAGCAGCGGAAGCCCGACAGCGCTGGAAATCCCGATCGTGGATAGGCAAGTATAGACTAACCTAACCTAACCCCCCTAACCCTAAAGCTCCTTAGGGGTGCCTAACCCTAACTTCCCCCCCAAGTGCCTAACCCTAACCCCCCCTCTAAGTGCCTAACCCTAACCACCCCCTTCCCCGCTGCCTAAACCTAAGTCCCCCGGGGGGGTGCCTAACCCTAAGTCCCCCCCGGGTGTGACTAACCCTAACCCTCCCTCCCCCTAGTCTAACCCTAACCCTCCAGGGGGGGTGCCTGACCCTAAGTCCCCCCCCCCGGGAGCCCTAAACCTAACCCTCCCCCCCGCGGCTGTCCGCTCGCGGTGCCCGGCATCACTATGATCGTGATGCCGGGCGCCGGTCTCACGGCGTCGGGGAAATGCGGGCGTCTACATCTAGACGCCCGGCATTTGACCCATGCCGGGATAAGACAGTCGGGAAGCCGGCTGCCGGTATTTAGGCAGTCGGCTTCCCGATTGCTTCCCTGTCCACCATATGCAGAGTAAGGTTCCTATGCTCCAGCAAACCTCACAAACATTAAGGACAGGAAGAAAGACATTTTCTGTAACTTAGTAGGCACAATTCAACAGGTCTTGCAACAGACAAGAGTCTTGTTAATCTATTATTATAGATATTACATAGATCTATTTAAAAAAAAAAAACATCTACATTGTTTCCCACTGTTAAACCTGTCCCTACAAAAACTGACTGGATTCCTCTACACAAACTGTACTGATTTGGGAGGAGTCAGCTTAATTTTTGTTCTGGAATAATATGGATCAGAGAGGGAGAACAATCCATCCAAATGACAATGGGGTTCTACCCAACACTACTAGAAATTAACAATGTCACAAAAAATATGTTAATGGATAGTGGTGCTTTTAAATGGGGTGAAATTTCAAAAAAAGTATATTTATTCACACTTTGCAATGTAAATAGACTTCTCACTAATTCAGTTCTGCAAATTGTAATCTACCCTGGCATTTAGGCATTTTGATTATCCAAGATAAGCAGATTCTGAAAAATGTTAGCTGTCTACAGCGGAACAGGAGGGGAAGTATACGGTTCGTGTCTTACAGATCAGCCTTAATTAGTCAGTTAACAGTGCTATTTAAAGGTCATCAGACTTCCACACAGTGACAAAGAAATAACTGCACAGCATGCTCAGTCAATGTTCAAGCTATAAAATGATAAATACCACCAATATTATATATTTTTTACTTAGGAATTATTTACATTTAAGTATATCATATGGGATTGAAAAATCTAGCAATAAATCAATAGTACAAACTGCATAAACCCAATTGATATTTATAATTCTTATTTGCAGAGATTTTTTTTCCTATGTGCTTGCTGATTTAATTTTTATTCTTGCCTTAAGGCCCCCATACATCAGCAATCAGAAAATCACAATTAAACAATTTGAAGATTTGTTGTCTGATTTTAGGATTTCCCAATCTAGCAATCTGCACTCATATATTACAGATCTTTTTCAGTGATTTGCAGATCATTTTCAGCAAACACAGATCTGCCAATCTTGAAAGGCCCATCATTTACAAATCTGCTGATCATCCACACATACTAGCAATCTACAGCCCCAATTGATCTGTGAAATCCAACATGATTTATCAATTCCAATCACTTTTTGGTTTAAACTGTGATCTGTGAAACCCATACATTGCAGATTTTTTTACACAATCATCTGCAAATTGCAGAATTGCCACAATCGATTGCTGATGTATGGGGGCCCTTAACGGTTGGACGAGGTGGATTCAATGTAAACCTGTTCAGAGTCAATGACACAATTTTGAAGGAAACGTGGAAACGCTGTAAAAGTGGGAAATCACAGTGTTGTATCACCATGGTGTGCCAATACATATTCATTAGCTATTACCTGCTCCCAAGCCTTATCCATTTTTCAATTAACACATGAACATCTGTTCAATTTCACCATGAATTACTATAAGGATGCTAACAGTTTAATACACAGTACATAATAACAAAACATTTCCTGTTTATTTCAGGGATATATAATTACGAAAGTGTGAAAGTTATACACTTCCGTGCCTGTGATTGTATTAAATAAAATAATATAATATATGAATAGTGGAATGATCAATACTAGTCTTTGATTATTTTTATTGGGGCTTAAGATACATACATCAGAAATACAGTTTTTATTCAATTACATACTTTTCTTATAAATCAATTTGTTTGTAAACCCATATATTTAAAGGGATCAAATCATTAAAAAAAAAAGTATTTTTTTTTTTTTTAATTAGTTTTCCTTTCATAGAAAGGATATTGCACTGTTATCAACTAAAACACCAGGCTAACCGTCTCTGCATTATTGATTTAAAACCTGTGTTTGTAGAAGTCCATGGAGCTTTACACAGATTAGTTTGCAAATGCAAGTTCTGGCATAAAATCGTCATGTAAAGGTCTTAAAATGCACAAAAGTTAGTCCTATATGACCCTTTGACACCCAAATGTGTTATAGAATGTTATAAACTCACACCTGACCTCAAAGTTGCAATGGTAATCTCAAAAGTAAATGATACTGTAGCTGAAGCAACAAAAAGCTATTATACTGTTGTGAACATTGTCTCCTTAGCGCCACCGAGGCACAATTTTCTTTATTCTACAATTTTTTTAATCATTTGTAAATTTATACTTTTTTTCTATTTACTTGTTTTTCCTCGTTGTAACATTGTAAAATATAAAAACAAACAAAAGAAAACCCTTAAGGTGCATATCCACTATCAGATAGAGAAATGACAGTACTAGCATTCCCGCTAGGTTGTTTCGGCGGGGCGCTGCGCCCTGCCCTATTTCTGAAGGGCAGAAAGCACCCTGCCCTCCAGCGCGGCGCCCCGCTGAAATAGCCTGCTGGTTCTGTCCTCCACCCGCGGGCCGCAGTGTCCAGCGGGTTGGGAAAACGGCAGAGCAGCGGTCACCGCCAGTGAACTGATGCCGGACACATGCGCCCGGCATCCATTCACAGCGGCGCTTGGGGGCTGCCCGACATGTCCGTAAGTGCCGGGCACGCCCCAAGAATGATGAAAAGGGGACGTGTCATAAAGACACGCCCCCTTTTCATTGGTCACGCTCCCTTTTCAGGGTAGCGCAGAAGTACCATTGCTCTAGGTCCGGCGCCCTGCCTGCCGCCGGACCTAGAGTGAACACGAAGAACGATTACAACATTGTAATCGTACAGTTGTTCCTCATAATGTTCAGTACAGGCACCCTCCCTCATCCCCGAACATGCCCAATCTGTCGTTATCGGCAGATTGACCTGCATGTTCAGGCGATGACTAATGTCGGAAACGACCAGCGGGAGCGCGCATCGCTGGTCGTTTCTGACATGATAGTGAACAATTAATGAGCGATTGAACGATTACGATGTCGTAATCGTTCAATCGCTCATTTAAATCGCTTAGTGGATTCGCGGCATTACATTAGAAACAAACATGTAAGTGTGGCCTATAGTATCACAGTGCAGAAAAGATTACCTCTTCACACAGACAATACACATATCGCTAACCATTACTGTTCTGAGATGCACGGTTTCCAACACCATACATTACAGCTTTCTCCCATCCACGTTACCCTTTTTCCACAATGTAAGCTCACAAAATGGTATAGGAAACGTCATGATTATGGCCTAATCAGGAATTATGAAAATAATATATTAATAAGTACATTATCTCTCTCAAATACATAAGTGGGTAACAAAATACATTTATGAGGCAAATCCCTGACTCTAAGTAAACCAGGTTTTAATAAGTACGGATATCTACTTTAGCTAGTGTTCCTAGTAGGATGGTTTAGCAGGGCGCCACACCCTGCTCGTTTTATATAATTTCACACATGCATAGATATATACAACTCTATGCAAGGCGCTCAGTACCGGGACTTAATACATTAGATGCTGTAGCACCAGATATTGTTCCCCTCTGACGTCTGCTTCTCCCCCTATTCAGTGCTGCAGCCAACTGGGTGGCACCAGGTCCCAAATTCATAACTATACAGCAAACAGACACATGCCCTGATTCAGAGCCGGACGCTCTGACAGAGCGCTCGCTCTGAATCAGGGCCGTCCCTCTTAGTTTTTAGGGCGGCCTCCTGGCCGCTTGTATAGCTGTGGGTGACCACCCACAGCTATAGCGAGCGGCCAAAAAGATGATCGCGATGGTCAAGACCATCGCGACCATCGGGCTTGCGACGAGACCCTTGTGGTAGGGTCTCGTTGCCGCAAGCCCTGGAGTGCTTTCGGCTCTATCAGAGCCAAGAGCACTCCCACTGACATCACTTGTGATGTCAGTGGGGCCGGCCCCACACGGTAGGCGTTCCCATGGGAACGCCTCCGTCTGGGCAGCCACGCCCCGGCACGCCCACCAAAGGGGGCGTGCTGTCACTCACCATCGACAGCACGCCCCCTTTGTAGCGAGACCCATAGCGACGGCTTGGCCGTCGCTATCCGGGTCTCGCGTATGCGCACGGCGGAGCCGGCTTCGCGTATGCGCACGACGGAGCCGGCTATTCATGCCACGCTTCATTATCTAATACTAAAAAAACTAATGCCACACTCTCACTACACCATCCCTATACTAATGCCACACTCACATTGCACACTCCCTATACTAATGCCACACTAACACTGCACCCTCCCTATACTAATGCCACACTCACACTGCACCATCCCTATACTAATGCCACACTCACATTGCACCCTCCCTATACTAATGCCACACTCGCACTGCACCCTCCCTATACTAATGCCACACTCACGCTACAACATCCCTATACTAATGCCACACTCACACTGCACCCTCCCTATATTAATGCCACACTCACACTGCACCCTCCCTATATTAATGCCACACTCACACTACACTATCCCTATACTAATGCCACACTCACATTGCACCCTCCCTATACTGATGCCACACTCACACTGCACCCTCCCTATACTAATGCCACACTCACACTGCACCCTCCCTATACTGATGCCACACTCACACTGCACCCTCCCTATACTGATGCCACACTCACACTGCACTCTCCCTATACTAATGCCACACTCACACTGCACCCTCCCTATACTGATGCCACACTCACACTGCACTCTCCCTATACTAATGCCACACTCACACTGCCCCCTCCCTATACTAATGCCACACTCACACTGCACCCTCCCTATACTAATGCCACACTCACACTGCACCCTGCCTATACTGATGCCACTCACACTGCACCCTGCCTATACTGATGCCACACTCACACTGCACCCTCCCAATATGCATGTCCTCTGCACCCTGTACTCATGCCACAACCATAACGTAGTGCTCTCGCAGAGCTTGTACAGTTAACTGGTATGCAGTCACTTTGTCGACACAGACATAATAACCTAAAGTCGGGTGTCACAATGCTGACAACTGACTTAGGTATACTTATATTATGCTGCCATTAGGGTCAGAGTTGGATTAGGATTAGAGTAAGGGGCATATTCAATTGTTTGAGAGAATTAGCTTCCAGTGTCCAGGAGCTAATTCAATCATTTTGGGCAACTAAGGGTGCAAGCGGGTTTCTGCATAAAGAAGGGGCTTAGGGCTGGCCACAAGTGCAGTGCGCTCCTTACTTAGCAGAGGGAGAAGCTGCGTAGTGCGGCTTACCACGTGCATTAGGGCGCGAGAATGCTGCAGTCACAACCAGTGCGGGGCTGGTAACACAAACACTTGAATTAACTCCAGGCCACTTTATGTAGAAGTAAATTCTCTCAAACAGTTGAATCACTCCTGAAAGTCTATGGGAAATCTCACTGTTGACATTATAATGGTTGACAACATATACCACACCGCAGTTAACCACATTTTTAAAAAACAGTTAAGACTGGTAGGAGACTGGACACCTTGTCCTGCACCCATCTCATTAAAATATGCCATGCTCTGTGACCTTCCACAAAATATCCTATAGTGAACGTTTTTAGAGATCTGTTTGGTGTAGATAAGGCTTGGGTATGCGTTCAATGGGCCTGATTCAGAGCAGAACGCTCTGACCAGAGCGCTCGCTCTGAATCAGGACCCTCCTCCATGAAAATGGAGCGGCCTCCTGGCCGCTCGCATAGCTGTGGGTGACCACCCACAGCATATGCGAGCGTCCATGATGATGGTCGCGATGGTCTTGACCATCGCGACCATCGGGCTTGCGACGGAGACCCTGCGGTAGAGTCTCGCTGCCGCAAGCCCTGGAGTGATTTTGGCTCTATCAGAGCCAAAATCACTCCCACTGACATCACTAGTGGGAACGCCTCCATCTGGCAGGCACGCCCCCGGCACGCCCACCAAAGGGGGCGTGCTGTCAATCAACATCGACAGCACGCCCCCTTTGGTGCGAGACCCGAAGCGATGGAGAGCCCGTCGCTCGCCGGGTCTCGCGCATGCGCACGACTGAGCTCCCTCCATCGCGCGTATGCGCCGTGGGGGAACATCGACCCGCTTGCGAGCGTCCTGCGCTCGCGAGCGTGTCTGAATGACCCCCAATGTCCCGATCGTGGGGATTCCGGCGCTCAGATAGCCGGCACCGGAAACCCGACCATCTGAATCCCCAAGGCAAGTAGTGGGGTTGGGGGAAGTGATAGCGTTAGGCACTAGGGAGAGGGTTAGGCACTAAGGGGGGAGGGTTAAGTTTAGGGTGCAGGGAGGGGAGGGGGAGGATAAGTTTAGGCACTAGGTGGGAGAGGAAGGGTTAGGGTCAGACACCAAGGAGGGAGGGTTAGAATACTGACTGACAAGTGTCGGTATTCTAACCCTGTTGGGATGCCAAGTACCAATCCCAATGGGAGTCATCTTAAATTTATTAGATATAGCTTCAATAGTTCTTTGCATTTGTCTAGATCAATAATTAACTGAATGACAGATTGACACTTCAATGTAGTGACATTTTAAACTAGTGTCATGGACTTAATGTCTATTTTCCAAATAATCTCTAGACATATTTAATATAAAAATCTCTGAGAGTAGAAAAAGGCGTTTGTGGTCTATTAATCCCCACACTTGACATATACATGTTATCCTGCATCCTAAAGCAGTGGCAGTAAGCTAAGGTTTATAGCACGTTTCAAAATTTATAATGCATGCGTTTTAAGATAAAACATGCAGGTAAAAGTCAGCGCCATGTCATGTGTGCACACTCTAAAATGTTAGAGCCAGGCATGCTTGGGACTATTATTTATGTAGTGCCAACATATTACACAGCGCATTACTAAGAATAATTAGTCATTCACTAAAGCCTCTATCCCAGTGGAGGTTATGAACTACCACACAAATACCAGTTTTTCAGAATGCGGGAGGAAACTTGGGCACTTGGAAGAAACTCACACAATTGTGGAGAGAACATACAAACCCCACATCAATAGGCTTCTGTTCAAAATTAAAGCCATGGCTCCAGTACTGAGGTAGTATTGCTAACCACTGTGCCAATGTATTAGCATATTCATTAAATACATGTAACATTTGGCTAAGTTTACATCTTAAGTATATATGTTTGTTTGATAGACTTTCTAAAACAATTTCCACAATTACATTATGTCAGAGTAAGCTTATTACATGCCATGAACTATGTGATAGAATATTTAAGTCAGGGCTCTACAAAACCCGGGGGCCAGGTCGCCATGGTGACCAGATTTACAGCAACCCCAGGCAGCAGCTAGTGTAGTGCAGACAGCGAGCGCGGTCCACACTACAGAGTAACATATACACAGCTGTGTGTTTGTTATAGCAGCCGATGATAGTCAGACAGATTCTCATTGGATGCTGCGTTGTCCACGGAGGGAGCCGGCAGGAGCTCACTCATGAGCTCCGCTTTCAAGGCCCCCCCCCCGCAGCGGGTGATGGGAGAGACATCATTACATCTCTCCCATAGTGCAGAGCGGGCCGGGAGGAGCGGGGATCAGGTAAGTTGTGTTTTTTTTGTGTATGTGTGTTTATGTAAAGGGTACTGCATAGAGGGGGTGGTTGCTACAGGGGGCACTGCATAGGGAGGGTGTAGCCGCTACTGGGGCACTGTACAGGGTGGGGCCGCTACTAGGGGCAATGCATGGTTGGGACTACTACTGGGGTCACTGCATAGGGGGGACTACTACCGGGGGCACTGTATATGGGGGCCTACTACTGGGATTACATGACAGATACAAAGAGAAATCATCGACAGTATCAATTTCAAAGTGAAACAATTATGTGTGGTTTAACAACCAATTCTATCTAAAGATAAAGGGCATTGCAATGGGTACGAGATTTGACCCAAGCTATGCCAACCTATTTATGAGTTGGTGGGAAGACCACAACATCTGGGGTCAGACGGGGCTTGGGGCAAATCTCGTACTCTGGAGGAGATACATCGATGATGTATTCCTCATCTGGCGGGGAGAAGAACTATCATTAACCAATTTTCTTGCCACGATCAATGACAATGATAACCATTTACACCTTACTGCCAAATATAGTAAGACCAAAGTCGAATTTCTGGATCTTAATATATTCATAGAAGAAGGAAGGATACACACCAATACATATATATAAAAAAACCCAGTAGACGTAAATAGTTTTATTTTATCTAGTAGTTGGCACCATCCCCGTTGGCTCAATACCGTTCCCAAAAGACAGTTTCTCAGACTGAGAAAAAATTGCTTGAAAATAGAGGATTTCTACACACAAGGGCAAGAACTAACAACACAATTTCTCAACAAACAATACGATAAGAGTAAAGTGGAACAAGCATTTGAAGAGGCGAAATGTCACACAAGAAATGACCTACTTGAGTACAAATCCAGGGCCGCAACTAGGGGGGGCTAGAGGTGCATGTGCACCGGGTGCCGGAATGCAGGGGGTGAAAAAGGGCTGACTCACGGTGGCTTGGGGGCTGCAGATTCAGAAAACAGCCATCCAAAAATGGCTGCCACCAAGGAGTTGACAGATGCTAGAGGTCCTTACTGGACCTCTAGTATCTGTATCCTTGGCGTGGGCCATTTTTGGATGGCCATTTTCTGCAGATTCCATACAGACTAGCCGTCCACTTGGATTCTGCTGAAAAGGGCCATCCAAAAATGGCCGCCGCCAAGGAGGAGACAGACACTAGAGGTCCTACTGGACCTCTAGTATCTGTTAGGCCAGCGCAAATGCCGGGAGAAGATGCTGAAAGCCCTGTGAAATACCCTGACAACGAGCATAAACCCCATAGCAACGAGTATGAAACCCCCTGACAACGAGTATGAAACCCCCTGGCAACGAGCATGAAACCCCCTGGCAACGCGAGCAGGTAATTTTAAAGTAATTAGAAGCCTTACTGTGGGGCATAAAATGGTGTCATGCAGATATGTAAGTGGCACTTTGGTAATAGGCATTACAGTGTGTGGCATAATGTTTAATGGGCATTATGGTGTGTGGAATAATGTAAGTCACTATACCAGGGACGTTTGACTAGTGCACTGCCTTATGGAGGAGCAAGGACAAAATCCAGGTACGGGAAGGGAGGGGGCGCAAAATTGCTGCCTTGCACCGGGTGACAGATATCCTAGTTTCGGCTCTGACAAATCTGACAAAGTCCAAAAAACAACAGAAGTGTTATTTATAACACAATATTCCAGACAAGCCAAACAAGTCCAGCACATATTGAAGAAACGATGGCCTATTTTACTTGGAGACGATACACTGATAGACCTCCTATCAATAAATCCCAAAGTAGTTTATAGAAAAGTACCAGATCTCAAATGCAAGATAGTTCACAACCACATCCCCCCAAAAAAATCAAGACAGACCACCAGTGACAATAGTACACCAAGTTCAGGATTTTTTCATTGCGGCACATGCATAGGTTGCAGCAATATCAGACACAGAACAACCAAACCCACCACCACTTTCAGATCAAATATCACAGGGAAAGATTACTCAATAAAGAGTAGGGTAACATGTCACAGCAAGGGTGTGATTTATTTGCTGGAATGTGGATGCCACAAACAATACTAGGGAGAACTACAAGACCCCTGAAAATAAGCATCAATGAGCACATGAGAAATATCAAGAGAGGATTTGAGGAACATAATCTTTCCAACCATTTTAAGGTCTGTCACAAGAGTGATCCTCAATCACTCAAATTTGTAGGTTTAGAAGAGGTCACACCTAACTGGAGAGGTGGGGATTTTGAACATAGAATCAACACGAGGGAGCTAAAATGGATGTACGAACGACCTTCGCACCAAAAGGACATCATTTGGACAATGAACTAAAATCCATCATCTGTTAAAAATGATCAAAACAATCATATGCACTAACCTACCCGATCTTAACACAGAGATGAGGGAATCTATTTTGAAGAAGCACCCTCACATCTTCCGGATTAAACGTAAGACTGACCGTACTGTTATAATACTTATCCATACCCTTGCCCATACTAGTTGCAATTAAACATACTATCGAGTCTGCGTGGGATTATTTGAAACACTACAGTAGAGAGATCCACCGATGGGATCAATTTATCTGTCCTCTAAACAATTCACTAACATTACTTACGTTATTATTTTAACGACAATTTCTATGTGTGCATATGGAGATACATGACATAGGTACATTTGTGATGTGTATATATAGATACATGCATATGACAAATTTTGACTTACCCTCTTTCCAATTTCGATTTATGTATTTCCATTTTTTCATATTTAGATTCATTTATTTCTATTTTTATTTACAATTTTATTAGGATTTCATTTACATTCACTTAAAATTGTTTATTTCTCCATTTTTACCTACAGTCTGAGTTACATACCCAACATTTTCTCACTTCTTCCGTCAGACACCTTTCTAACCATATTGTGACACTAGTAGGCTGTTAGATTTCTATGTTTGCTCATCTTGTTTTGGAATCCAATAATACAGCTGCATACACCCACCAATGAATACCTATGACCAGATAACCTATAAGAGCCCACCTAATCTACATATCACCAATCCGTGATGAGGAGCTCTCCCTTATATTCCCAGACAAGCAAACCATAAGTTACCCAAACTCCTAGAAAAAGGCCTATATGGCTGAAACGCGTTGGAGCAGTTTATATGCACTGGCATTAATATACAAGAAACACATTGGGACTCCCTAACAGATCTACGCTAACTAATTCGACGCGCCAGACAATCAGCGGTCACGTGACCAACTACCCGGAAGTGCAGGACACCAGCGATCGAGGAAGACGGAGCACAGACAGCAAGACGGTGAGGAGTGGAAGCTGGACATCTGGAGCGCGAGTCAGTGGTGAGTCTCCATCAAGAGGGGGTGTTAGACGGCCAGTTCACTAGAACCAGATCTGTCACACTCCCTCCCCAGGCATCGACCAGCCCCCCCCCTGCAGCACGGGTACAGGAGCGCACCTGGCAACAGGCGCATCTCTGGTGATCCCGTCCAGAGGAGATAAGGTCCGTCCAGGAGAGCCTCTCATACTACCCCAGTTTTCCCGGCTCACGCTTCCGAGAGAACATCCCGGGCACCGGTGAGCGCATACTGGACTTATTCCTTAACTATCTCAGAATCAAACTAGCGGGACGCCGCAGTCTGCTTAGACTTTCTTTCAACAGTACCATTCATATCGGAACTATTTCCCAATGCATTAAGAGACAACTTTATAGGATTGAACATTCATTAGATTGATTTGGTTATATATGTTCCCAGGCTTCATTTGAATTTACCTATGTTTGCCTGTTTTTTATCGTTGCAATCATCACCTAAAAAGTAAAGATTCTGTTTTGTCTACACATTTGTTGCTCATTAGTATTACCACATTGATATCATCCTTATTCCTCAAATAGTGACCAGTGATATAGCAATTATTCCTCAGTTAGACCACCCTAACGGTGTATACTAGATTATTCTAGTTTGCCTTACACTACACTAATAGGATGCAAAGAGCTGAGCGCAGTATATAATTTACTATTAATCTACTGGGGGGACAACTACTGGGGCAATGCATAGGGGGGACAACTTCTGGGGGCAGTGATTAAAGGGGCACTACATAGGGGGACCACTACTAAGGGCACTACTGGGGCACTGTATATGGGGACCACTACTGGGGGCACTGCATGGGGGGTTGGCCGCTACTGGGGCACTGTATAAGGGGGTGCTACTAGGGCACTGTATAGGGGGGCACTACTAGGGGCAATGCATAGTGGGGACTACTACTGGGGGCACTGTATAGGGGGGACTACTACTGGGGCAATGCATAGGAGGGATTACTAGGGGCAATGCATAGGGGGGACCACTTCGGCGGGCATTGCATAGGGGTGCCCAAAGCATATTCTTGCACCTGGGCCCACCACTCTCTAGTTCGGCCACTGCAGGCGGTGGCTTTGCTTGCCCTGGGTTTTTTGGCTGCGGAGGGGTGGTCTTTCTGGGGGTTGGTTGCCTGGAAAGGGGGGTTAGCTGCTCAGTAATGTGGCTGTGGGAGGGTGGTTTACCTGGGGTACCACGTTAGTGGTGTGGCCATGGGGGTTGGTTGCCCGGGGCATAGTTGCTCAGTAATGTTGCCCTGGGGGAAGGGGGGAAACTTTCATCCTGGCTCCTAGATTTTAGAAACATTTGTCAAGCCCTGATTTAAGTAGTATTTTTTTTCAAAGCAAACCACTGGTTGATTTAATATGGTGAACATATTGAGGGAATGGCCATCAATCATTTGTGTATTGAAGCAAAAATACATGGACATAACTTTATCCCTGTATGCAAGTTACTTATATAACCACTACAACAGTAGCAATGACAAGAGCAGTAAACTGACTGATTTGCTGCTGTCATCCTCTTTAAAGGGGAAAGTCACAAGTCTTGCATTTTAGCTAGTAACATGAAAAAATGGGATAATCAAACACTACAGAAAAAGAAAAAAATCTCATTATTATCATTGAATAGGTTGTGAAAACTGGTGAGTCCAATATGGTAACTGAAAAACCACAGCTGCTGTGGAAATACACATTCCAGCACACAGACAATTGTTCATCCAGTTGCAAAATTTTATCTAATGTTATAATTAATTAGGTCAAAAACAGTTGGTCACTCATGTTACTGTATATAATTTTGATGGAGATATCTAATTTCGATCTCATTTACCCTTGAGTTTTGAGCATACCTCCCAACTCTTCCAATATAACTGCCATCATTTGTGGACCTTGAAGGGAAGGACTCTTGCTCCCCTGTGGGGGTTTCCAAGACGTATCATTGTGGGGCTTAACCAGAGTTTGGAAGGTTTGATATGGGTCTTATTATGTCTGAATTGAAATGATTAGACGTGTTGAATAAATGTACACTTGACCATGGATAAAACATTGTTTGATTGCGCTGCTCCTTTAAAGATTTCACATGATTTTTATACATAAAAACAAAAAAGCTGGTCAATAGTGATTTATATCAGTGGTTCTCTTCTCCAGTCCTCAAGTAGCACCAACAGGTCATGTTTTGAGGATTTCTTTAATCATACATGGGTGAGTATAGGAATACATCAGCAATCGTTGTGCCAATTCTGCGTTTTGCAGGTGATTGTATAAATCTGCAATGTATGGGGTTCACAGATCACAGATTTAACAACTCCAATCACTTTTTGGGTGCAATCAGGTTGTCCAACATGTTGGATTTCACAGGTCGGTTGGGGCTGTAGACTCCTAGTGTATGGTAACGATCAGCAGATTTGCAGACCGTTACCAGTAAAGGCCCCCATACATCAAAGATTGATTGCAGCAATTGTGCAATTTGCAATCGATTGTGTACAAAAATCTTTCCCCTTTTCAATCGATTGCAAAATTGCCACAATCGATTGAAAAGGGGAAAGATTTTTGTACACAATCGATTGCAAATTGCACGATTCAAATGATGGGTGTTTCAACATTGGGAGATCTGTAGTGTATGGGTGCAGATTGCTAGATTGGGAAATCCTAAAACCGAGCAACAAATCTCTAACTTGTCCAATTGTAGTTTTCTGATTGCTGATATATGGGGGCCTTTAATCTATTTTGCTGGGTTAATATTTAGCCCACCTGCTTCTACTGACAGAAATCCTCAAGACATAACCTGTTAGGAAAACTTGAGGGTTGAGGTGGAGAACCACGGATTTAAAATATTACCAGACAATATTTTTCTTAGAAATTGAACTTCACCTGTGGCTTGTGTATAAATACTATGGGGGCGTGAACTGATCCAAATAAAACATCAATATACCTGAAATCCAGGTGAGGAAAAGCTCTGAAGTATAACAAATAGTTTGGCTGTCTACACAAACCACAAAGTTAGCAGTGGATTAAAATATATTTATCCAAGTAAGTCCACAAGACTGATATCATCCTAGGAAACCATGCAGTTTCCCACAGTCATGGAGTTGTTTAATCTCTCCATTGAAGGGGCAAAAGGTTTAGTTAGCATGTATAAGAAAAAAGGGTATCACCTTTAAATATTAATTATTTATAACATGTCCATAATAGAATGTTAGAACTAGGGGTGAGCGGGTTCGGATTTCTGAAATCCGAAACCCCCGTGCCCCCCCGATCCGAGGCCGATCCGAGTCAGGCTCGACTTTTCCCGCCTGACTCGGATCTGAAATCGAGGCAAAACGTCATCATCCGGGTCTCGCGGGTTTTGGATCCTATATAAGGTACCCGCGTCGGCGCCATTTTCTCACTCGGCTGTGGACAGTGAAGAGGGAGGGTGGGAGTTAGGGCTGGCTGGGCTGTGTAGTGTAGTGTAGTGCAGTGTAGTGCTGCGCTGTGCTGCTGTTGTCCATAGGGGCTGTGTCCACTACTTCAAAGTCCATAGAGGCTGGCTGGACTGTGTTGTGCAGTCAGTTGTCCATAGGGGCTGTGTCCACTCCAAAGTCCTGTGCAGTGTCCCAGTCCTAAATGGGTGCTGTAGTGTTGTCCAGGGGGTGCTCTGTTTGTCAGGGGTGCTCCCCCAAGTGC
Source organism: Taudactylus pleione (assembly GCA_031769625.1). Classification (NCBI taxonomy): domain Eukaryota; kingdom Metazoa; phylum Chordata; class Amphibia; order Anura; family Myobatrachidae; genus Taudactylus; species Taudactylus pleione. Next base: position 34,090,711 of record JAUIMM010000052.1, read on the forward strand.
TAAAAAAAAATAAAAAAATTTTTCTGTGTTTGTGAATTGTGTGCGCAGTAGCCGCACGTGCATCAACAAAGTAGTGCCAAGCGTGCGCCTGTGTCCCATAAATAAAGGGCCGGCTGGCTTGTCCGTTAAAGGGTGCTGTAACCCCCAAAGGGCACTCCAAACAAAATAAAAAAATATTTTCTGTGTTTGTGAATTGTGTGCGCAGTAGCCGCACGTGCATCAACAAAGTAGTGCCAAGCGTGCGCCTGTGTCCCATAAATAAAGGGCCAGCTGGATTGACCGCTAAAGGGTGCTATAACCCCCAAAGGGCACTCCAAATAAAATAAAAACATTTTTTCTTTGTTTGTGAATTGTGTGCACTGTGACTGCACGTGCATCAACTAAGGAGCAGCGCCAAGCGTGCGCCTGTGTCCCATAAGTAAAGGGCCGGCTGGCTCATTTCTTAAAGGGTGGTGTAACCCACAAAGTGCACTAGTCTCCAACAAAAATAAAAAATTATTTTCTGTGTTTGTGTGCGCCTTAGCCGCACGTATATATCAATATAACATAAATGGAGGACCAAACTTTCTCCCATAAAAATAAAATAGGGAAAGATCAAGAACCACTTCCTCCTAGTGCTGAAGCTGCTGCCACTAGTCATGACGTAGACGATAACATGCCATCAACGTCGTCTGCCAAGGCCGATGCCCAATGTCATAGTAGAGGGCACATACAATCCCAAATGACAAAGTTCAGGAAAATGACCTTGAAAAAAACATTTAAATCATCTGAAGAGAAACGTAAACTTGCCAATATGCCATTTACGACACGGAGTGGCAAGGAATGGCTAAGGTCTTTCCCTATGTTCATGACTAGTGGTTCAGCTTCACATGACGATGGAAGCCCTCCTCCCACTAAAAAAATCAAACGAGTTAAGCTGGCAAAAGCACAGCGAAGAACTGTGTGTTCTAAGAAGATATCACAAATCCCCAAGGAGAGTCAAAGTGTGGTGGTGGTTGCGAAGCCTGACCTTCCCAGCACTGGACGGGAAGAGGTGGCTCTTTCCACCATTTGCACGCCCCCTGCAAGTGCTGAAAGGAGCACCCACAGTCCACTTGCTGATATGCAAATTGAAGATGTCACTGTTGAAGTACAACAGGATGAGGATACTGGTGTAGCTGGCGCTGAGGAGGAAGTTGGCGAGGAGGATTCTGATGGTGATGTGGTTTGTTTAAATCAGGCTTCGGGGGAGACAGTTGTTGTCCGTTGGATGAAAAAGCCCATCACGGTCATGCCTGGGCAGAAGACCAAACATTCCACCTCTTTGGTCTGGCAATATTTCTATCCAAATCCGGACAAGAACTGTCTTGCCATATGTACCATATGTAAAGGTGGAATAAGTAGGGATAGGGACGTTAACCATCTAGGAACATCCTCCCTTATACGGCACCTGCAGCGCGTTCATAAAAAGTTACTGTCAAGTTCAGAAACTTTGGCTAAGACCGTAAGCAGTCCAGGAACACCTAAATCCCGTTGTCTGTTGTATCCAAGCGCCTGCAAACCACACCGTCAACTCCATCCTCGTCAATTTCCTCCTTAGTCAGGATCGGAAGTAGTCCTGCAGGCCATGTCACTGGCATGACTGACTCTCCTATCCGGGATTCCTCCGGAGGATCCTGCATTGCTACGCCTCCTGCTGCCGCTGCTGCTGCTGCTGGGAGTCGTTCATCATCCCAGAGAGGAAGTAGGAACACCACTACTTTTACTAAACAATTGACCCTCCAACAGTCCTTAGCGAGGAGGATGAAGTACGACAGCAGTCATCCTGAAGCAAAACGTATAACTGAGGCCTTGACTGCTATGTTGGTGTTAGACGTGCGTCCGGTATCCGCCATTAGTGCAGTGGGATTTAGACAATTGATGGAGGTAGTGTGTCCCCGGTTCCAAATCCCGTCTAGATTCCACTTCACTAGGCAGGCGATACCGAGACTGTACAGAAACGTCAGAAAAAGTGTCCTCAGTGTCCTGAAAAATGCCGTTGTACCCAATGTCCACTTAACCACGGACATGTGGACAAGTGGAACAGGGCAGACTAAGGACTATATGACTGTGACAGCCCACTGGGTAGATGTATCACCTTACGCAGCAACAGCAGCAGCGTCACCAGTAGCAGCATCTCAGAAACGCCAGCTCGTTCCAAGACAGGCTACGCTGTGTATCACCGGTTTCAGTAAGAGGCACACCGCCGACAACCTCTTAGAGAAACTGAGGGAAATCATTGCCCAGTGGCTTACCCCACTTAGACTCTCCTGGGGATTTGTGATATCTGACAACGCCACCAATATTGTGTGGGCATTACATCTGGGCAAATTCCAGCACGTCCCATGTTTTGCTCACACAATAAACTTGGTGGTGCAGAATTTTCTGAAAAGCGACAGGGGCGTGCAGGAGACGCTTTGGGTGGCCCGAAAACTTTCTGGCCACTTTCGCCATTCAGCGACTGCGTGCCGAAGACTGGAGCGCCAGCAAACACTCTTGAACCTGCCCCGCCATCACCTGAAGCAAGAGGTTGTGACGCGGTGGAACTCAACCCTCTATATGCTTCAGAGGATGGAGGAGCAGCAAAAGGCCATTCAAGCCTATACATCCACCTATGACATAGGCAAAGGAGGGGGTATGCACCTGACTCAAGCGCAGTGGAGAATGATTTCCGTGTTGTGCAAGGTTCTCCAGCCCTTCGAACTTGCCACACGTGAAGTCAGTTCAGACACTGCCAGCTTGAGTCAGGTCATTCCCCTCATCAGGCTTTTGCAGAAGCAGCTGGAGAAAGTGAAGGAGGAGCTAAGACGGAGCGATTCCGCTCGGCATGTGGGACTTGTGGATGAAGCCCTTCATTCGCTTTGCCAGGATTCCAGGGTGGTCAATCTGTTGAAATCAGACCACTACATTTTGGCCACCGTGCTCGATCCTAGGTTTAAAGCCTATGTGGTGTCTCTCTTTCCGGCCGACACAAGCCTGCAGAGGTGCAAAGACCTGCTGGTGAACACACTGTCAGCTGAAGTGGAACGTGACACGTCAACAGCTCCTTCTTCATTTTCTCCCGCAACTGGGGCTGCCAGGAAAAAACTTAGGTATCCTAAGCAACCCGCTGGCGGTGATGCAGGGCAGGCAGGACCAAGTTTGGACATCTGGTTCGGACTGAAGGACCTGGCAACAATTTCTGACATGTCTACTGTCACTACATATGATACTGTCACCATTGACAGAATGGTGGAGGATTACATCGGTGACAGCATCCAAGTAGGCATGTCAGACAGTCCATACCTGTACTGGCAGGAAAAAGAGGCAATTTGGAGGCCCCTGTACAAACTGGCTCTATTTTACCTGAGTTGCCCCCCCCCCAGTGTGTACGCCGAAAGAGTGTTTAGTGCAGCCGGGAACCTTGTCAGCGAAAGGCGTAGGAGGTTGCTTCCACAAAATGTGGAGAAGATGATGTTCATAAAAATGAATTATCAACTCTTCCAGGGAGACCAGCCTCCAGAACGTACAGAGGGACCTGTGGTGGTGGATTCCAGTGGGGACGAGTTAATACTCTGTGAGGATGAGGATGTACACAACACGGAAGAGGGTGAGGAATCGGTGGATGAGGACGACATCTTGCCTCCGTAGAGCCAGTTTGTGCAGGGACAGATTAATTGCCAGCTTGTTTTGTGGGGGCCCAAACGAACCAATCATTTCAGCCACAGTCGTGTGGCAGACCCTGGCGCTGAAATTATTGGTTTGTTAAAGTGTGCATGTCCTGTTTATACAACATAAGAGTGGGTGGGAGGGCCCAAGGACAATTCCATCTTGCACCTCTTTTTTTTCTTTGCGTTATGTTCTGTAAGGGTAAGGGTTAGTCTTATCTTGTTTCCTTATGGGTGTCGGGATTCTGACCGGCGGGATGCCGTAGTTGGTATTCTGACCAGCAGCATCCCTACCACCAGGATCTTATACCCAACCCATTAATTTCATATAATTCAATGTTTGGAAAAAAATATCAGGTGTAGACATTTTTTTAGGGTTAAAATACAGAAAAAAAACTATTCTTTCAAATGATAACAGATCCATGAGTCTTTTTAAAATAATTGTTTATAAGTAAAAAGTACTGTGAAGCATAAAAAGAAAAATAATACATTACGTGCACATTCAGATAACAGAACTGCCTGTTAGGAGGCTACCAAGAGGTTATTATTCCGTCTCCTCTCTTACCCTACTACCTTTCTTCCACCGCTGGAAAAGACCACACTAGATTCCCTACCATGTCTATCTGAATGGAATCAGTGCAGACACAGTAATGTATTGCCATTATCATCTAACCCAGTGGTTCCCAAACTGGGTGCCTCATTTCTCTTGCAGGAGTGCCTCGGGTTGGTGGTCCAATACCAAATAAAATGATTTTTAGTCAGTGTGATAGGCTAAACCAGTGCTAATGACTGCCAATCATAACATATGTGGACAAATAGAAACGCAGCCCTGTCAACCACCACATAACTGAACATAAGGGTGACATACTCTATAAGCACAATTTACTTCACTTAATTTTTGCTGAATTTCTCAATAAGAAACCTTTGGCCCAGGGGGTGTTGTGGAAAAAAATGCTGAAACTCTAGGGCACCGTGATTCAAAAAAGTTTGGGAACCACTGATCTAACCTAATTCTGGGCTACCAACTACAGCACAATATTACCCACTTTTACAGAGTTTCCACAGCTTGATACATTTCACTGAACATTTGTACTAAAAGTTAGGAACACGCATTTTGTTGTAAATATAAAAATGTGAATCCCGTTGATTTTTAAAGACTGGATGGTTAGGCACATGCTGGTGTTGGTATTAATGAGGAGCAGCTCGTTTTACAATGAAAGGGAATAAATATTATACAGTACTACACAAAGTATCACTATCTTATAGTCAGTGATTCATTATACTAGCAGCAAATTACACATAACAGCAGCATATAGAAATGTTGACCAATATGTTATTTCTGTTCTCCTAGCTGGGGGCAGGAGGATGTTGGGTACACCTTATATTTTTTACCTGTAGGTACATTTTACATTCAAAGCTATGGTCTCTGATCCAATATTTCTGAACTAATATTCATTAAGTCTTTGGCCAAGCCTACTTAATAAGCATTTTTGTGTCACATTCCAGGTTTTGGGGAATATGTACCAACTTTGGAGAGCTAAAGTGGAGAGAGAAAGTACCAACCAACCAGCTCCTGTCATTTTTCAAACACAGCCTGTGACATGGCAGTTAGGAACTGATTGGCTGGTACTTTATCTCCGTTCACTTTATTTCCATCCAAGGCTTAGTAAATAGACCCATAATCTGTAAAGTGACATAAGCTGATTGGCTGGTACTTTATCTCTCTCCAAGGCTTGATACATCTAGTCCTTAATCTATAGGATTCACTATGGCCTGGCTAAATGAATAAATTAATTAAATAAATTGAGTATACTGAGTGCTTTTGAGTTTTTTTTTTCTCTATAATATATCTTCCATCTAACAGTCTCAAATAAAAATATTGGGGTCTATTTACTAAGCCTTGGATGGAGATAAAGTGAACGGAGATAAAGTACCAGCCAATCAGCTCCTGTCATGTTACAGGCTGTGTTTGAAAAATGACAGTTAGGAGCTGATTGTCTGGTACTTTACCTCTGTTCACTTTATCTCCATCCAAGGCTTAGTAAATAGGCCCTATTGAGTTGAGAAAACATTGAGGATAGCAAAGACAGACAGTCAGAGGATGGTAATTCCAGCTTCTGCAGCTCATTTGGGACTTTGGGGAAGATGCATCAAGCCTTCTAAAGAGTGAAGTGGACAAGTTGCCCATAGCAACCATCCAGCTTCTACTGATCATTTTATAGAATGCATTTGACAAATGCTAGTTATAAACTGATTGTTTGCTATGGGCAACTACTGCACGTTTAAACAAGCATCATTTTAAGTATTTCTGTGGATTGTAGAAGCTTTCAACATTACAAAGCCATGTGTAAGCAAAGATCAGAATAAATAACACCCAATGCTCAGGGTCATAAATAGTAATATTAGTCATACCTCCCAACATGACCCACCCCAGGAGGGACACAATGCTCTGGTCCTGGACTTCCCTGGTAATTTATGATTGGTGGTGGCTCCACAGGTGGGGCTGCAGCACAGTCCAAAATTTAAATAGGGGAGTCACACCAACTGCCAGTCAGTCCCAGCCAGTGATGTTTGGCAGCGTGTGAAATGACAGTTGGTGGGGCTCCCCTATTTGAATTTTGAACTGCACTGCAGCCCCGCCTCTTACCAGGGAAGTCCAGGACCAGAGCATTGTGTCCCTCCTGGAGAGGGTCATGTTGGGAGGTATGATATTAGTGCCTGGGGTGGGAAGGAAATGTAACACCCCCAATACCTCAGTTGTAACCAAATTAACCTAAAATAATAATTCACTGCGCCCCTCTTCAGATTTACACCCTGGCCAGTTTCGCCTCAGACGCAGCTCTAGTTAAAATCCTGCCATTACCTACTAAGAGTAAAGGAATCCATTTCGTCGGCTGAATTTATATTAATAGAGTATGCATTTTTATCACTATACACTTGGAATTAGGTAAAACACATGGCTCATTGCACTTTATGCCTCAGCAATGAAGTACAAGGTCATAGTGAACTCATAGGTCCAGTTTTTTTTTTCAGACCATAAAATGGCTGCCATCACTCTGTATACAGAGCATTACATAATAATAATTTACTTAACTGCTTTGTAAATTGCTTGTCAAATATTCTTTTGCAGTCTACTGTTTGTAGCCATATTAATGTGCAATTTAGTATTATCAAACAACTAGTAATACTTACCATTGTATGTTATTCTTGGCTTTGTTAAGCACATCACGAGATGCAAATCCATTTCATCTGTGGGAATGAACTTTGAGCAGACTGGGCACTTAAATCCTGTTAAAGAAACACAAACGTATTAGGAAACATGTATTCTATAAAATAATATGCAATTAAAAATAATATGTTCTTGTAGAGCTATAAGAAGTCATGTATATTATAATGATATTACTAGTAACAAAGTATATCTGAGACTAATTATATTGTCACCAGGCTGCAAACTGAGGGTTACCACAGTAAAGAGAAATTAACAGTTTTATCAGGTTTCATCTGCAGCGCAAATGGAAAGCAGCCAGCCTTACATATAAGGATTATTAGCCTTACAGCATACAAAGCTGGCATACACAGAGGCGTTACTGGCAGATGCATCATGCTTTACATATTATCTGCCTGCCCACGTCATAAGCTAGAAAAATGGATCAATAATTTACAAAGTAGTTTAAAGTAGTTGTGTTCATGAATTATATATTGAATGGAATAGATGAATTAAGTGGTGTAAAATAAAGGTGTACCTGCACTTATAGGGATTTATGCAGAGTTAGATTGAAATCGGGTGCCCATTGCTCCTAAACTGCGTGCAAGGACAATATGCATATAATTGTCTGCATGCTGAGTTATGGGCATCCTGCGGTGTGCCAGCCCCATATACTTGCGTTTTCTACAAGTCATCATCAATGCACATTTGCATCTACCCTATACCAGTCTTGCATCCAGGTCTGTAGACACACCTTTGCCTACGTAAGAACACCATGGAGGGCATTCAACTAGGTGCAAGAATAGCAAAAATCCTGCACCTGCGCGGTTTGTCCTGCAGGTGCAGAATTTTTGCTATTCACTTAGATGCGGGGGTTTTCATTTCGGAAGCATGCATACTCGCAGTGTCCCAAAATCTGCAGCAGATGGGCATCTCAATACAGCTCTTAGCAACGACAACATTTGCATATTTTCGCAGCTGCGGTTGTATTGGCGTACTTCTCTGATAATATTCAAAAGACAATTGGGAGGATGTTTGCTATTATCTATATACATATAAAGAAGGATCAATAAAATAAACCCTAACGCAAACCTAAGCCTCCGATTTATGTATGCCCACCGGAATTACATAGATGCAGCTCCCAGCTTGGCAATACTGTTTTGCCAAATACACCAAAGAACAAACAAGAAAGGTAAAGAGATATTCACCCAGGGAGTGCTCCCTGGATGAATATCTCTTTACCTATCTTGTTTGTTCTTTGATATAAAGAAGGACACTGACTAAAAGGTCAATTGATGAAGGCAGGAAAGAAAAACTTGGTAGTAATAGAATGAAATAAAGAATTTTAGAAGACGGGATGAAGTATTGTAGACTGTTGTTCTGTAGCACACTGATGGGGCTACATTTATAATCCTGAGTTATAGCCTTGCATTCTGTCTGCTCATATCTCTGTGATTAATGAATGCTGCCCTCACCGATATTAAATTTTCATAAGTCCATGCATTGGTGCCTTACAAGGTAGTATAGGTAATAAGCAAAGCTGAATATATATTTGTCTGTGATATTAAAGCTCTGTCAATGAGGATATATGAGGAGATATCTAGCGCTCATATGGTGAAACTATTGTTTGATTACTGAAGTAAGGAAATTCGATTACCTCTAATAATAAACAGCTAGAGAAGGGGGGGGGATCCTTCCTTGGGGCCGTACAAACCACACAATAGACTCTCCTAATACTGCCAATTTTGTTTTTTACAGATTGTTGTTGTAAAATATAACTAAAAAACAGATATCTAACTGGCATAGTATTTATTTAAAAAGGGTGATTTACAAGGTTACTGGATAGATTCATTATATAACTTCTTAACAAACATATATGTTGTTATACTAATAGGTACGAAGAATTTTCACTGATGAAGCTGAAACAGGAAGTACCAAGTCATGAGGGAGCTGCAGTAATATCTAATCCTGCCATATTGTGTGGATTTTTTTTCTTATAGAGCTGACTGGCCAGTAAACAATAACACATGACCATCTGACCATATGAATGCATCTAATAAGCTATTTCCTGCAAAGCCAATTTTTCCACAACAATTTTAATTTATAGTGTATCAACAAAATTGTCCTGGTTATACAATAATAAGGAGGTGACTTAGCCTGCATTGGTTACAGTTCTAAAAAATACAAACCAGTTATTCGTTTTTGGGGGTTACAAAAGAGGAGCTATTGGGCCAGCTGTCTGATATTGCTATGGCCAGAGATTTGATCTGATGGCCAATTTTAACCTAAACGAATTCCATTAATGTGGGTAGAAAATTACTGCTATGAACGTGTGCAGTCGTCTCCCATATCAACAGGCTACTATGTGGAACACAAGTTATCTGGCAGAAGGGCAAAAGCTAATTTGATCTTGGTTTTCAGTATGAATACAGATTGTGAAAGTGCTGCCTTATGATCCTTCTGACTTTTTGGATTCTATGCTGGAATTGGTCAATTTGGGCAGAGAGACTGGCACTCAGCAATCAAGCATAGCTGTAGGATTGGAATATGTATGGCCACGTTATATATATTGAGAAAATCTCTGGTCACAGTACATCTGTGGAGGGGTCCCATGTTGATCGCCCTAGTGGTGTTCAGACAGCAGATACCCAAAAGGATTCAAGCTCAGCCAATCAGCACCTGTTTGAAAATGACAAACAATCTTTCCCTTTGTCAATCGATTGCAGATTGCAGAATTGCCACAATCGATTGAAAAAGGGAAAGATTTTTATACATAATCGAATGCAAATTGCACGATTGCTGCAATCAATCTCTGATGCATGGGGCCTTTAGCTTCAGCAGTTCATAAAGAAGTTTACTCTATGACTAAAACATACTAATAATAAGCACATCGTAACAAGTCAATTAGACTCAATCCCACACAACATTTTAAAAATAATTCTCTTGAATAATTGTAACTTAAAAGATCAGTGAACTTTTAGCTCCTATTGCAAAACTATATATATATATTGTTTTAATTTCCTGAAACTTGTAAAAGTAAAAACAGAAACACAAGTATTTTAGTATAATATAGGCACAAGGTTAAATATATTATAACAAAGGAACTAGTCAATCATTTCCTACTCCTGGGTCATCGACACTGCATGTGCTGATCTGTTTCTGCGATGTCGGTCGCAGTGCCCCAAAGCCGCAGCATGATTAACATGCTGCTGGCATCTAGGGGCAGCGACACCGAGCGTTCCAGAAAATGGAGTGTCTCTGCCCAATTTTCTGGGCTTCCCGAAGCCAGCGGCTGCATTCTTGGACGGTGCTTCACTGGTCCCAGAAGCATGATTTTCCCGGACATCCTGAGTAACCTGAGGGTTACTCAGATGTTTGATGCTCACGAAGCCAGTCTCTGTTGGCTGCGTCTTTGGATGCAGCATCAAATCAAAGATGCAGACATTGGGCGTCTTAGACTTAACACGCCTCCTACAGCTTTTGCATATTTTAGCACAGCCGCAGCTGACACAGCGGCTGTGCTAAAAATTAATCCTAGTCAACGGTGAACTGCTGATTCTATATGCACTGTAATGTACAAAGACAAAAATTAATTAAATGAAAAAACAAAATAAAAACAGATTACCATTAGAATAGAAAAAGTACCTAGGCGCTTAATGAATGGATATCACAGCCTAATAAATCACAGCTGATTGGGTTAGTCAATCCCAATAGTCAAGGAACATAAAAATAAAAAAAGCAGCTGGAAAATCAGGTTGTGTAAACAATGTAACAGGTTCGATAGTTTTAAGCAGTATTTATTATCAAGTAATAAAAATGTATCAAAACATATATTCTTATGCCTCTAATAATACATGTTTTATAAAATAGACATTAAAAACACAAATTGTTGCAGAGTTTAAATATATAGTCTTGCGACTCACGTAGAGTCTTAAATGGTTTCTAATATATTAAAAACAGGTTCAAAATGTACAGTATATGTGTATACTTGCCAGCCAATTGGAAAATTGAAGAAGTATACTTCTAAGAAAAAAAGTGTGAATATCACTGACAGCCAAAGTCCTTGTAAACTGAATTATGGTATTGATCCCGGTGTCACTAGAGGCTCAGAACTAATTTTAGGGAGCCAGGATCTCCGTTAATCTCCTGAACCAGCTGAAGTTGTCCTGATTGGGGACACTAAGCTCCTCATCCGGCAGCTGCCCCCGTTGGTGCCAGAGGGGGTGTGTATGCCGCTGTTTATTATTGTCCTCTGTTAGAGCAGCGGAGTTCACGGTGTCACTAGCAGGGCTCAACCTTGTAACGGGAGCCTGGATGTCCGTTTAGCTTCAGCAGGAGTAACGGGTTTCTGTGAGGTTGATGGTGAAACTCACCCAGCAGAAATCCCGGTGTATTCAGGAGGAGTGAAGCGCTGGTAGGGATGTCCAAAAACAGGAGAAAGATCACGTGGACTAGGTGTCACCTTGACAAAGACGCCAGAATAGCGTTGAAACGCGTAGGTGATTCCCCTGCCAAGATTTTCTGATTGCTGCAGAGATTTACTTCTAAAGGATACATTACCATTGCCATTTTCAGCCACTCTTAAGGATGTTTCCAGGGAACTATTCATTGAATAAACCCACAGGCATATTTCCATCTGCCGCTTCATTGAAAAGCCGGACAAACCATCTGCTGACTAGTCCACGTTATCTTTCTCCTGTTTTTGGACATCCCTACCAGCGCTTCACTCCTCCTGAATACACCGGGATTTCGGCTGGGTGAGTTTCACCATCAACCTCACAGAAACCCATTACTCCTGCAGAAGCTACATGGAGATCCAGGCTCCCGTTACAAGGTTGAGCCCTGCTAGTGACACCGTGAACTCCGCTGCTCTAACAAAGGACAATAACAAACAGCGGCATACACACCCCCCCTGGCACCAACGGGGGCAGCTGCCGGACGAGGAGCTTAGTGTCCCCAATCAGGACAACTTCAGCTGGTTCAGGAGATTAACGGAGATCCTGGCTCCCTAAAATTAGTTCTGAGCCTCTAGTGACACCGGGATCAATACCATAATTCCGCTTACAAGGACTTTGGCTGTCAGTGATATTCACACTTTTTTTCTTAGAAGTATACTTCTTCAATTTTCCAATTGGCTGGCAAGTATACACATATACATTTTGAACCTGTTTTTAATATATTAGAAACCATTTAAGACTCTACGTGAGTCGCAAGACTATATATTTAAACTCTGCAACAATTTGTGTTTTTAATGTCTATTTTATAAAACATGTACTATTAGAGGCATAAGAATATATGTTTTGATACATTTTTATTACTTGATAATAAATACTGCTTAAAACTATCGAACCTGTTACATTGTTTACACAACCTGATTTTCCAGCTGCTTTTCTTATTTTTAGATTACCATTAGAAAAGGGGCTTAGGTTATGTGCTATAAAGTATTTTCTATCTACCTAACTTTATTTTTGAAAACTTCCACCCTTTTAGCAAAACAAGTACTTCAGTAGAGATGGTAGATACAATTATACAATTAGTGGAACCTCTGCTGGCCTGCATCTGTCATCATTCCACAGAGGAGAAGACGAGTGCCAATAGAAGAACACTGAGGTAGCTGTATAAAGCAGTGAAAAGAGTGTAGAAGTGTGTCAGTTGAGAAGTTATAACAACCAATCAGCTTTGAGGTTTCATTTATCAAGTACATTCTGTAAAATAATAGGTAGGATGTGATTGGTTGCCATGGGTAACTTCTCCACTGGCACACTTCTCCACTCTTTTCACTTCTTCTAGTGATTCAGGTCCTATACTGTCCAGAGATCATGAAGGAGGCTGGGCAGCAAAGGTGCTAACTATATATATTGATACCCTGATCATTTGGGCAAACAGCAGGAGATCCATATGCAGGGTCTGCACAGATGTTTTTGTGTGGGGAAATGATGGAAAATGTCTATAGAGTGCAACAGTTTATCTGTGGTTTATACATTATGAACTACAGACATCACTGAGGCACTTTATAAGCTTTACTGTATTCATTGCATACAATTGGACATACACAATGAGTTGCTATCCAGAACCATTCAAGAGCGCCATGAAAGCCTTTTCAAGGCACAGTCCCTGTGTATCCCTTCTAGTTCTTTTAGATAACAGGATGCCAGGATTTTTGCATTACTGGACCTGCATGTAGGTCTTCAGTTTGGTGCTAGGCCATACTTTCCAACATCACCACTGGGCAAATTTGGCAGTATGAGCATGTCGATACCAACAGATAGGAGGCATGGTTGTGGTGGATGGGCCAACCTTGTATCACAAGCCAGACAGTGGGATACGAATGTAGGGAAGTCAAATAGCTACATAGGCTGCTGCACATACGTGAGTCACATGACATTTATGAATCATGCAATTATGAGGCAGGCAGACAGCGAGGTGACGCATACAACAATGCATTAAAACTTCATCAATATTGTATTAATTGAAGCCACAATTTATTTGCCATGATTAAATGACCATAGCCTAAACAAGAGCTTTTTCAATAAGTATATAAATAGAGCATTCATTGTGTCTTTAGTCGGTTTACATTTTGTTCCATGAGGTCCTGGGAACTGTTTAAATTAGCAAAAAGGTCAAATACTAGATGGCATTCTGTAGTCTGACAGTCATGTCAGCAAAATTATCTTTGAAAATTGTCCAAAAATCCAGAATACTATCATCTGGCACAAAATGGGTCTCAATGTTTCGGTATTAAAAGGTTCAGCCTGTACTATGGCAGGGAGAATTTTTTTTTTTTTAAGGAAATCCAGCTGCCCCTAGGGAATAAAATCCCATTAAAAGCTAACAAACAGACATAGCAAAAAATGCTTTTACTAGAGTAAGTCATCGACACATAATGTTGATTTGAAGAGCCCTGGCTGAAACTGGGTAGTACAGAGTGGTTGTATAACTGTGCGATTGCTGGTTTTTACACAGGTGATTCCAGATTTGTCTTGCTACAACTGGCTAAAGAGAGAAACAAGGACCTTGGTTTTAACCCTTCAGGTGCTGGGAAAATCAAAGGTTGTCGGCCTTCTCCACAAGTAGTATATGTGACAGTTTGAATAAATATCTATGACCAAACTGGTTGTCATCCACAATGTGGCTCCATTGTGACAACTTATGGGCGTATTCAAGTTGAGGCGTAAAGTCAGTTTCCGCATGTTTTTGGCGGAAACTTTTTGGCCGATGACGTCATTTTCGCCTGTTTGACTTTTACCCCATATTCAATTTGAAAAACTTTCTGCCTAGGCGGAAAGTCAATGCAAAGTAATAGGCGAAAAAGTTTTGCCTATGAATGGGAGGCGGAAAGAAGTGCAGAATTTGGGTTTTGGGGTGCAACGTTGTGGGAACCCCCGTGCAGCCTTCAGACAGTCCCCCAAAGGTAATCTGTATCAAAAAATGTTAAACACTTAAGGACACCCAAAAAATGACTTTGAATAAGGGGGCGGAAAAAAAAAATGTTGGGGTACAAACTTAAAAACTAGCGAACTTGACTCTGGGGGGGTCACCAAGTATGCCCCAAGTGTTTTTTTGATTGCAGGTGCTTGCGGCAGGTGGATTTTTCAAATTCACTTTATCAACTTTTAAATATGCTGACCCCCATTTTCAAGTACCCCAAATTTGCTGGGATAACTTATTTTCTGGGAAAAAAGCGCCTAAATACTATTCTGCATCATGTATAGAAAAACGCTATTTAACAGCTATTGAGCCCATTTAAAATCACCAAATACCTTCAGCAAGCCAAATCGGGGGGTACCATAGCTAACCCCCATATCCGCATCTTTTGGGGGGGGTGTCAGGCTGATTTCCCCAAAAATGACAGTACTTTCCGCCTGTTACAGTTTTGCCGGGTCCAGTTTTCGTGTACTTCCATACTGAATACGGGGTAAAGCAGGGACGGCCGCGATACTTTTCCGCCTGCAGAACAGGCAAAGTAGGCGGAAAGTCTGGGGCCGCGAAAAAGTATAGCGGCTCGGCTCATATTGAATACGGCTCTTATTATCTTAACCAGATTGTAAATAATTTCTGTTGGGTGGAAAAAAAAAATATGATGAAAATACGACGACCTCTACTTGTGCATGTTTGAGGTCATATATTGGCGTGAAAGTGGAGGAAACGGCATACTGGCGATATGCACAGCGTCATCCAGACACTTGCACCATATATATTATTATCCTTTATTTATATGGCGCCACAAGTGTCCCGCAGCGCCTTACATAGTACATAGTCAAAAAAGTGAACAATAAACCTGTGACTTACAGTACATTCAGAGGCATAACTAGGTTATTTGGCGCCCATGGGCAAGATGAAAAATGGTGTGCCCCCCCCCAACTGTGTGTAGGCGCCTTTGGGCCATGCCAAAATGGGCGTGACAACTTGCCCCAAGGGGTGTGGCCACTGGAAAATTGGGACGTGTCAACATGATACGCCACCGTTTCTAGTCACTCTGGGAACATTCCTTTCCATTCCAGTTTGAATCCTAGGTATGACTGTGTTTTAAATTAATAAGTATGTGAAGTAGCTTGATATAGTTATAATTCACAGTCTTCCCTTGTAATAGCAGATGGCTCATTGGTAAGCCCTCTGACTGCAAAGCATGAAGTGACAGGTTCGAATCCCAACTATGACAGTATTTTCAAAGGTGAATATGACTGAAGGGGAGGAGATGTGATCTGTGAGTCCCAGCATCTCCTCTCTGCGTCTGATCACTGAGTATTGTACCACTGAGTACAATACAATGCAGGACAAGACATACATTGCAGAGGGATGTTTCTTCCATAATGGCAACTTCTGGATATGCTGCCCTGGCCAGATTACAGTAGTTTCAGATAATTACAAAGATCCCAGATATTCACCTAAAAATTTACAAAAACACAGTGGTCATATAAT
The DNA here is from genome assembly GCA_031769625.1 of Taudactylus pleione. Lineage (NCBI taxonomy): Eukaryota > Metazoa > Chordata > Amphibia > Anura > Myobatrachidae > Taudactylus > Taudactylus pleione. Next base: position 34,106,500 of record JAUIMM010000052.1, read on the forward strand.
AGCTAACAGTATTAGGAATACAGGAGATCTATTCAAAAAATATTCAACTGCATAAAGATAATGGACAACTGCATATTTAATCAATAATTCAAATGGTGTACAGTAACACAAATAAACATACCGTTACTGTATGACAATTACCCTTGTTAGTGTATTGTTAGTTTCATGTTTTAGCTCCACCTAGTTGTGCTATGTAAGGGTTTATAAGGTGCAGCTACCTGTGATTGGGGTGTGTTTTTTTTTACCTGTGTTTGCACAACATGGCTATTTGGAACTAGCATGGAGTGTTTGTCTTTATTGGATGCTTTTGAAAAAAAATCTGCAAAAATCAGGCTTACAGTGATTTACAATAGTTGTTGCTGGCAGGATACAGTTTGTCTTACTTATTTTTTATGCTAGTAAATATTTGTTAAAAATATATGAATCTGTCAAATCCTCAGCCTTGTGGCTACGACTACACTCTAAGGGATCAATTAAATTATGAGCGAGTTTACAAAAGCAAGTTTGTTACAAGAAAGTCGCACACATCGTGTGAATACACTTAGCCAAGAAATGAGAGATCCAACTAGAAATGCCAAATTGAGGTAGTTGCAGTGAGGCTGCGTGACTGTTCTACAAAATGCATCCAGGGGGAAATGCATGCAAAAAAATGGGAAACCATCGTGGACCTCAAAAAAGTGACAACTGATAAAGCAGAACAATAAAGAAGACTGTTAGTGAACATAAGAAAAGTACTGGAGGTTCTTAAAAGGTGTCAAAAGGCTTATTTTAGCACTTTTTATTAATGGTGGAAAAATGATAGCAAGCAAGTGTTTTACAGCAAATTATAGTTTTTACAGAATTTTGGGGTACAGAAAAAAGGTCTGTATCGTAATTTTTCAGTGTTTTTATACAAGTTGTTAAAAAGTTTAAATAAACCTGTCTCACATCATTTACACCTCCACATATCTGTCCCAGATCATTTACACCTCCACGCACCTGTCCCACTTTAATTACACCTCTACGTACCTGTCCCACATCATTTATACCTCCACATACTTGTCTCACATAATTTACACCACCACGTACCTGTCCCACATCATTTACACCACCTACCTGTCCTACATCATTTACACCTCCACATACCTGTCCCACATCATTTACACCTCCACATACCTGTCCCACATCATTTACACCTCCACATATCTGTCCCAGATCATTTACACCTCCACGCACCTGTCCCACATCAATTACACCTCTACGTACCTGTCCCACATCATTTATACCTCCACATACTTGTCCCACATAATTTACACCACCACCTACCTGTCCCACATAATTTACACCTTTACATACTTGTCCCACATCATTTACACCTCCACATACCTGTCCCACATCATTTACACCACCATGTACCTGTCCCACATCATTTACACCACCTACCTGTCCTACATCATTTACACCTCCACATACCTGTCCCACATCATTTACACCTCCACATACCTGTCCCACATCATTTACACCTCCACATACCTGTCCCGCATCATTTACACCTCCACATACCTGTCCCGCATCACTTACACCTCCACATACCTGTCCCGCATCATTTACACCTCCACATACCTGTCCCACATCATTTACACCTCCACATACCTGTCCCGCATCATTTACACCTCCACATACCTGTCCCGCATCATTTACACCTCCACATACCTGTCCCACATCATTTAACCCATTATTGAGTTTTTAAGAGAAAAGCCTCTGAAAACTGACGTCTCTATTGGCCAAATTATGTTATTTAAACCCCTCAAAGTGCATGATCATTCATAGGGATGGGTGTACCAATGTTCCAACATTTCTACCTTAAAAAAAAAGATTTACCTTACCTTTTCACATGCCCAGGGGGGGGGTGCATACAGAAAAATGTGAATTTCCTCTTAAAAAAAAAAAATCAATGCGAGTTTCTAATTAAATTACCATTCTGCATAACGAGAATGTACCACCTAAACGTACTGAACGAACAATAATTTTCTCTGTATATTTGCCTATTTAACGCCTTGATTACTGTAGCTTTGTGACATTTTAGCATTTTGCTCTGTGCTGATAAGCAAGTCCGGGTGCTAAAGGCATTATGTATCGTTGATAAATGGAGTCCTTTATTTGTTAAATATCACACAATTTTCTGTTGATTCCGCCCATCTTGAAATCATACTTGCGTACTCTCCCAAATAGTATTTGTGGGAATTCAATTAGCCACGGGTCTTACCACGAACTTTTAACTTCTGGTTTATATGCCCAAAGCTATTCATATATATCCTACAGTAAGCCCTGTATCCCGTGGTAAGCCCCGCGGCTAACGAGCAGTAAGGCTTAATTCCAGGTTAAGTGTTCAGAGATATGCAATTACCCTGTGCAGTAAGCCCCAAGGGTACACCTAACATGGATTTCTTTTTCACCCTCCTATGAGATCCTGAATTCCACAAGACCAGGGAACCTCTCTTGTTTTACCCACTTTCCTAGTTAAGTGGGTTTTTCCTGCAAATCGAGTTATCAAGTGTCTGCCCTCCGTGGTGTGCCCCCTATCAAGTGTCTGCTCTCTGATTTATTTGTATGTCCCTGTTTTCTATTTCTTCTGCTTTGCCCATTGTTCAGTGCTGTGAAGCAATGCTGTGCCTTACAAATAAACAACAATAATCATAATAAGAATGTCTTGCCGGAGACAATGGTTTTAATGCTTCATGTGACCTTGGACAAGTGTCTCCTAGCATCAAATGCAACCAAAATACAATGAAAATTGATGAACAATTCTGTGTACATAGCTGTGTAAGATAATATGCGCTATATAGAAAATAGTACATGAATAAACAATTCAGTTTAGAATATGCAATGTAGAGAGCTAAATAAATGAAAAGCTATCTGTTAGTAAAAATAGCACAGTTAACTTGTAATAGCCAGTTAAAGTAATTAAAATTAAGTTCAAATTATTGTTAAAGACTTAACCATGGTACTTAAGCTGAAAATCCATCCCTCTGCATATTTCTGGAGCTAGGCATATGGTTGGGCAGCCTCCAAGAGCTTAGTAACCTAAATTCTTCCTCTACTCTTCTGAATGAAAGGAGAATTGCTACGTTTCCCTCAGGATTGTTCTCTGATCTTTCTGGCAGCAGAATAGCAGTCAGGGCTGCCCAAAAGAAAAACCCAGACAGGGACGTGAAGTTCTGGGAACGGTGTACGAGTTCTGCTCCTGCCAAGTTTTATGCAATTTGTGAACAGCCATAATGGAACGGAAAAGCTTTATGGCAAAGGGAATACTATTTTATTCACATCAGACTGCTCTGCAGGGCATAGAGTGCTAATCTTACTAGGTAATGCTGATAAAATGTTGAAGTGTGCACACTGTCATAGAGACGAGGTGAATGCATAAAGTATTAGAGAGTAGATAGACGTGTGGTTTCATGGAAATGACAAACAAAGTTAACTGATAAGCAACAGATATGAGAATAATGTGAGCATTTGATGTAATCACTAATAACCAGCAATGAAGAATTTGGGAAGTCTCTTAATTTTTATATTTAAACTCTTTCTTATTCCATTTCTAAGCACTGTCCATAGTCATTAAGGTGCGATCTTCCCAGTGCCAACAGGAAATGTGGTGTGGCCCTGTACTGATGAGTGCAGCCAATTGTGTGTAGGTTGGGGTGGGGGCAGGAGGATTGCCACATCCCTATGCAAATTGCAGGGCTCTCTTTACATGCTGTAAAGGGGATCATCAGTGGATTGAAGGACCATTGGTTAGGCCCATCACAGGTTTGAAAAAAATATTGCTCACGGCAGCAACCCAGAAAAACAAGGAGAAAGGAGAAGTTACAACCATGTAAGTATTTTAAAGTGTCATAATATGTCAATAATGTCTTAAATTTACAGCGGGCAAAATAAGTTTTGAGCACATCAACATTTTTTCTGTAAATATATTTGTAATGGGGCTATTGTAATGATATTTTCACCAAATGTCAGCAACAACCCATGCAATCCACACATGCAAAGACATCAAACTATAGATGTCCATACATTAAGTTATTTGTAATGTGAAATGACACAGGGAAAAAGTATTGAACACACGAAGAAAGGGAGGTGCAAAAAGGCATGGAAAGCCAAGACACCAGCTGAAATCTATCTGCAATTAGAAAGCAATCCTTCCCTTGTCAGTGCAAACTAACATAAGATGGTTCAGTCCCAACTGATGGCCTACAAAAAGGTGTCTCAATACCAAGGTGTCACACAAGAAACACATCTCATGATGGGTAAAAGCAAAGAGCTCTCTCAAGACCTTCTCAACCTTATTGTTACAAAACATACTGATAGCATTGGTTACAGAAAGATTTCTAAACTTCCGAATGTTCCAGTGAGCACTGTTAGGGCTATAATCCGGAAGTGGAAAGAACATAATTTCACCATAAACCGCCCATGACCAGGTGCTCCACGCAAGATTTCTGACAGAGGAGTGAAAAGAAGAGTTGTCCAAGAGCCAAGGACCAATTGTGGAGAGCTTCAGAAAGACCTGGAATTAGCAGGTACAATTGTTTCAAAGAAAACAATAAGTAATGCTCTCAACCGCCATGGCCTGTATGGACGCTCATCACGCAAGACTCCATTGCTGGAGAAAAAGCATGTTGAAGCTCGTTTAAAGTTTCCTGCACAACATTTGGACAAGCCAGTGAAATACTGGGAGAATATAGTCTGGTCAGATGAGACCAAAATTGAACTCTTTGGATGCCATAATACACATCATGTTTGGAGGAGAAATGGCACTGCAGACCACACCAAAAACAACATACCAACAGTGAAGTTTGGAGATGGGAACATCATGGTGTGGGGCTGTTTTTCAGCATACGGTATGGCATACTTCATACGGTTGAAGGAAGGATGAATGAAAAAATGTACCAAGACATTCTTGATTAAAATCTGCTGCCATCTACCAGGATGTTGAAGATGAAACGAGGGTGGGCATTTCAGCAAGACAATGATCCCAAACACACAGCCAAAGACACTCTCAAATGGTTTCAGAGAAAGAAAATAAAGCGGTTAGAATGGCCCAGCCAATCACCTGACTTTAATCCAATTGAAAATCTATGGAAAGAACTAAAGATCAGAGTTCATAGAAGAGGCCCACTGAACCTTCAAGATTTGAAGACTGTTTGTGTGGAAGAATGGGCCAAAATCACACCTGATCAATGCATGCGACTAGTTTCTCCATACAGGAGGCGTCTTGAAGCTGTCATTACCAACAAAGGCTATTGTATGAAGTATTAAATGTCAGTAAGTGCGTTCAATACTTTCTCCCTGTATCCTTACACATTATTACACATAACTGTGTAATGCACAGACGGTGTAATGGTTAGCGTTACTGCCTCACAGCACTGAGGTCGTGGGTTCGATTCCCACCACGGCCCTAACTCTGTGGAGTTTGTATATTCTCCCTGTGCTTGCGTGGGTTTCCTCCGGCTGCTCTGGTTTCCTCCCACACTCCAAAAATATACTGGTAGGTTAATTGGCTCCAAACATAAAATTAACCCTAGTGTGTGTGTGTGTGAGCATGTGATAGGGAACATATATTGTAAGCTCCACTGAGGAAGGGACTGATGTGAATGGCCAAATATTCTCCGTAAAGCGCTGCGGAATATGTATGCGTTATATAAATAACTGGTAATAGATAAATAAAAAACTTAATTGAATTTATAGACCTCTATGGTTTGATTTCTTTGCATGTGTGGATTGCATGGGTTGTTGCTGACATTTGGTGAAAATGTCATTACAATAGCCCCATTGCATATAAATTAACTGAGAAAAATGTTGATGTGTTCAATACTTATTTTACCCGCTGTATATGTAGTTGATTTAGGGCCTGATTCAGACGCAATGCAGATATATTTACGCAAATTCCACAATTGTTTGCCGGTGCGCATGTATCTAAGCTGCACTGATTTGCGAATATGCTCACAGAGGATTCACTCGCAAAGTGAGTGACAGGTAGTCAGCGTTTGGGGGAGGTAACTCAGGAGGATAGGAAAAATGCAGGCATGTTGGACCATTTAAATACTGTTTTCTTGGCTTCCATAAATAAGCTACTGCGTACTTGCTCGCAGCAGGAGAGCCCTCTGAGTGACTGGAGACCCAGTGTGTCTGCGGCAGCTTAAACTTACTCAGAAGGCTGATAGCCACCTGACCTGCGTTCCATGTTTCCGGTTTTGTGCGTGAGCGGTGGACGTGAAATGCTTTCAGTGGGCGTCTCTGAGCTCTGGGCAACTAGTGAGTCATTAGCATATCTTCACAATTGCGATCCGTGAGAGATTGCAGCTTCTATGACATTTGCGTCCATTTCTGAATCAGGCCATAGTTTTTACAGTATTGTCTACATTAAACAAATAGTTATTCTAATATGAATCCGACACTCTTAATGTTTGCAGCCACGTACTATGGTAATGCAAGATATAGAACACCCTAGTCTATAGTGGTGTGGACAATCTGGCCATGCCCCCACTGCTTTTTCCCACTGATATTGCCTGGCCTACCCTGGGCCCTGTAAGGCCGAAAGGCCGACGTACCTGAACTGGAAAGAACTGCAGCAGACGGGAGACATGCCGATTTGGCTGCCGCCAGCGTGGCTACAATTTTGTCCAGATCCGGACCAAATAAGACTTCTCCATTAAAAGGCAAGGCTTCCAGGCCCTTTTTGGAATCAGCGTCCGCCTTCCAAGATCGCAACCATAAGGTGCAACGAGCCGCCACTGCAGCCAAAGAAATCCGTGAGGTCAGGGTACTGATATCTAAAGCCGCTTCGTTAATGCAAGTGGCCGAATCCCTGAGATTGCCTATCAACTCGGTCTGTTCAGCCGAACAGTCGGAATCGAAAGACGCCGCTAAAGTATCTGCCCAGCGCTCCATAGCTCTGGCTACCCAACAAATGGCCATAGCCGGCCTGGCTGCCCCCCCCCCCCGCAAGGGAATAAACGGACTTTAGGCAGATTTCCACCTTACAGTCTGTGGCATCCTTTAAGGAGGACATGGAGGGCATGGGCAACGTGGCACTTCGGACCAGGCGTGTCACATGTGAATCCACCTGTGGCGGGGATTCCCACTTAGCAAAATAATTGTCTGCAAACGGATAAGCCACTGCTAAACGCCTTTGAGGCTGATACCGTTTGCCTGGGTGTTACCACGCCTCCTCTAAGTGGTCCACACAGACCTGAACCAACGGAGGAGAGGTATGCCGGGGGACCCAGACCGCGATGCCACCGATCTTTAGTGTCCAGCAGCGCTCACCATGCTTCCAGCTAAAGATGGCCACCGAGGAGCAGAGAGGAGGCCGGCCTGGGGGAGGAGCGCTGCCACAGGGCCAGTCAGCAAAGCGGAGAGGGCTGTGTGCAGCGGGGGAGGCGCCGGCTGTGTTACAGGGAGGGCGCGCTCCCCTGGCATGCAATTAACCCCTGGGATGCCGCAGCGCTACCGTTCAGCTGCAGTCCGCTGTCCCAGGGGGGTAGTGGAAGCGCAGGTCCGAAACCTGGCTCCACGCTGCAGCCAGTCCCCAGGGAGCTCCCTGCCTGGGGACTCTGGACCATGTGTTCAGCAGGGACCCACTGCAGGACCCCGCTGCTTACCTGCTGCCCCCTTGAATCTGGCCATGGTCCCAAACATCTGGGGTCTCCGCTAGCTGTGACCCCAGATGCCTACCAGTATCCCCAGATCAGTACCGGCGTTCTGGTACCGGCAGGGGTGTAGGAAAGACAGCATGGATGTCAGTACTGACTGTCCATGCTGTACATCCAGATGAGCAGCCACAGCTGCTTGTAGAAAACTTCAGGGCCAATTCTAGCCCCCCTCTAACAGGTGCATCCGACTCCGGCCGGGCACCAAACGAAACTGAGATGCCTTGGCTCGGGGGCGGGGTATAGGAGGGGAACCTAGTGCAACCTGGGAGGCTGAAAACTTAACTCTATGGTGCCCGATGCCTGACGTCATCACCTATACCCAAGGTATCCTGTGGATACCCTATGGACCCAGAAGTAGAAATATGCAAAGTGAATATCAAATGTAGTGACATTAACAAGCGGATGTAGTAAGGATGGGTCAAATTGGATACAACGCTAATAGACCCTTTGTATTTTGGCGTCTCCGATATGGAGGCTGCAAGCTTTTGGAATCCATCTGATGCAATACAGTGTTTCCAGGTAAGGTACCTTTCACAATACAAGTACTGGATGGGTGGCATTACATCAGAAGACATAGATATCCAAAGTGGACATATCTCCTTTCACAAAATACATGACATTTGTTTATTGTTTAATTTTGGCACCAGAAGTTGTCTAGGTTTTCATTGCTCTAGAGATCTAGCATTCAGCCAAAACTACAGAACAAATACTCAACTGTAATACAAAAAAAAAAAAAAAAGGAGTATGTATATGTAAAGCTACTCCTTTGTGATTTCATGGATTATTGGGTTGATAATCCAGTGCTTGTTGTAACAACCTCTTAGCCAAAGAAACAATGCTGCCTGTTACTCTGTTTTTTCACTCTTCTTGTTCTGTTTGTTGGCCCTTTATATTCCATATACTAGTTCCCCACTGTAAGGTGTGTGAAAGTAGAGAGAGAGTTAGAGAGAACTAATGATTATAATATGAAAACAATCCTCTTCAATAGGAAAATAGACTTATGGGTAAATCCAATTAAAGGGCCACCTGTGAGTCATTACCCATGGCACAGGGGTACAAGGGCAGGACACTTGAGGACAGATATGCACATGGACATCTGCTGACGCAGAATAGGAATTTGCTGACAGATGTGTTTCAACATACCATTCGACTCCTCAATCCAGGGCAGTTTACTCTGGACAGCATGGAATGAGTTATGGAATCAGCTTCACCAGTAAGAAGTGAGAAGAGTTGGCGATAATTCCAAGCTACACTTATCGTAAAAAAAAAAAATTAAACAATACCAACCCAAAGGAGAGGAGATTCTGCACATTAAAGTGCTACAAGAAAATAATAGTAAAAATATCTTTGATTATTTTTAAAAAACTAAGTGGTTACATTTGGGTATTTCTGTGTGAGGGGAAGTATTATTGCATCTCTGATAGCAAGGGGCAAAACAGTGCTGTGGTGTGACTGCGCATTAAAAACATTTTTTTCTTTTAAATTATATAAACCAATTGTATTTGAATGATACTGGTTGGTAGTTTCTGCTGTGAATTGCAAGGTAACAGTCCCTACTTAATCCACTTAAAATTGTAACAAATTAAGTGAGTTCACTGAGGGGAGAATTCGACTGTTTTTTGGGACGGTGATAATTAATGGGCGCACGACGGAGCAATTCAATTGCTTTGGGCGCCCATTAATTATCGCGATTGTCACGCCCAAAAGACCGGGTTTAGCCGCATAAAGTTAGGTTAAACTAAACCATGGACTTTTCGCTTGGTTTGTTAAACTATGAATGCTCCTTTTTATATACAACATAATGGTGGGACAATTTCATCTTGCACTATTCTACTTTGTTGGTTTTATCGAGGTTGGTGGTGTTTCTTCTCTTTGAAAATGAACACTCAATGAATCTGCCTCTCACACGTTGAAAGATGTTAATTGCTTTTTTCAAACATTTCACATATGGACATTTGGCCTACTGGCTTCTACTCTGTTACTGCTATTATTCTACTATTAATAGAATATAATTATTCTATTATTATACGTTGCTATGTAAAATAATCAAAATTAAAGACACCAACTGTGTTTTTCAGAGCATTTCACTTTTGACCTTTGGCCAGGTTGCCGCTGCTATGCCTCTGTCTGTATGCCAACTGTTGGTTGTTAAAATGAGCAGTCTGACGATTCTAAGCCTCAGAATCAATGTTTTGTGTATAGAGAATCATCTCCATGTCACACATACTATACGCGGTCCTTACCAAATGACATACGCGGTCCTTACCAAATCATTTCTATTCTGGATGAGCCTCATCTTGAGTATCTGCTTCTAAAATGACAATTCTATGAGCCAGTACTCTGCCTGTATGTTTGATGAGAAGTGTTGTATTTTGTATTAATCTGCCATGTGTTTTTGTCAAAGAACTGTCACTAATTTTAGCCAGCCAGCCAGCTTTGAGGTAGTCTTTATAAACTTTAATGTATAAGCCTGTAAATGAATGTTAATCATATAAATACTAATATTACATAAGTTTACCTGTTTTTGACTACTTTTAATGAAATTCAAAACTAAAATAGGGTGTTTTGGTTTTGGCAAAAACAAAGTTGGAAACTCAGGGCCTGATTCAGAGCCGCTCGTAAGCGGCCGCTCGTTCGCTCCGAGCGATGTTTGCCCAACTGCGCATGCGTACGGATCGTTATACGCATGCACGAACCAGTCAGTGCGGTCTTAATTCATGTGCTCGCAAAATAGCGAATGCCTGATAATTTGAGTGACAGAAAGAGGCGTATGTGGGTGGTAACAGGGGAAGGTGCTTGAAAACGGGGAGTGGAGATCCGAACGCAGGCGTGCTTAAAGGTCAAAACGGGCGTTTTATGGGTGTGCATAATTAAAACAGCAGCGTCATTGACCACGTCACTGGGTTATTTTATAGCCAGATCTGCTCGCAAAATTGTGGTAGCAAAAACCAACCACAAGAATAGCGAGCAGCTCATACCCTGGTCGATGTACTCGATTAATCTAATAAATAGCGGACATGACGTAGGATGCGAGCGGCCAGGGGGCGTAGTTTCCCAAAAAACGACCGCAAGTTTTGTTCGCTCGTTCAGACCTAGAGGCGTGAACAGACCGCAAAGAGCGAACGGTTCATTTGAATAGCCACCCCTATTTTCTGGACGAGCGAGCGCTAATTGCGTCCGGCTCTGAATCAGGCCCTCAATTCAGAGCGAGTTTGATAAGCTACCGGGATGGAGCCTGGAGCTGTTCAATTGCCCCTCATCATGTCCGGCACTTACGTCAGGAGATGCAGACTGATGCCGGGGCTTAGTCAAGTTAAAGTGCATTTTCCAACTTAAGTGCCAAGTGCGATGCCGTTATCACATACGACACTGCCCAAGGCACTAGTTAGCGTGGATTTCTGCTCGCACTTCAAGAGGGTGTGAGCAGAAATCTGCTAGTCGTGAGTTTACAGCGTGGGCAACTGAATAGCTCAGGGCACTCATCCCTGGAGCTTAAAAAACTGCTGAATTGAATTCAGACCAAAGATGGTTGCTATAATGATGTAATATGCAGCAAATCTAGTCATCAAGCCCCATACCCAAATTAGTTAAGGAAGTGGGCAACATGCAGGATTGTGGAATGTTTATCTAGGAGTATTGATGTCTCCTGGACATCCTAGGCAAGTATGGTCTTGGTTGCCCTACAAATTAGGATCAACATACTGCTCAAATATATATATATTTTTATTTTGACCAAGATTTACAAATAAGAGAAAAACAACAAATCAGGAAGTGGTTGTCCTAGATAGATGTAAATTGGGGAAGTAGCCATTAAATGAGAACAGTATTCAAAGGCCTCAACACTTCCCCAAGTAATAGCCTCGTCTTTCCCCAGTGATCCCCTTTCTTTAGTTTTCAAATTATTTTTAATTCCTGAAGGTGCATACACACGTAACGATTTTGTAGCCAACGATTTTCGTTCAGATTTTCTATCAGATTATCTGTCAGATTTTCCCTTGATAAAGTGAACGATTTTTTGAAGTGTAATGAACGATTTTTACAACGATGAACAAAAAATGTTCCTTCCCTTAATGAAAATCGTTATGTTGGACAGTCTGAAATGGACGATGAACTACAAACTGGAGCGCGCTTGAACGATTTTCGTTAATCTTTAGAACTCAGAAACTGAACGATTGAACGATAACGACGTTGTCAACGACAAATCGTTCAAAAAATCGTTACGTGTTTATGTACCTTACCTAGTGACCCCCATTATTTGTGGTAAATTAAGGGAAAGGTATGAGAAATTTCTTATGATGGAGGAGGCTTTACGTCTAACTCTATGAGACCAGTTTGATGATAAATGGATTTAGTTAAAGTGAAGTCTATAAAAAGCAAAAGTAAATTCAGGCCTGTTCAAAAACTCAGTTTGGTGGTGAGATAAAGAATGTTGGTTTAAACTATCATATATGAATAAGTTCCACAAAATATGTACATGCAGTGTGTGCAATATCTTGAATGTGAATAGTTGATACAGTACACAATCACACGTGCACATACACAGAGATCGACAGCTTTAGAAACACATCCATTTGCATAAAAGTTAGCACAGTTGACATCTGGGGGGAATTCAATTATGCACAGGGTTTGTAGCACGGAGTTCTTCAATTAACCGGCATTTTCCCCATGTGGTAGACCATGGGTTAACGAGCACTGACCCATAGATTCCCTGCAGTCTGCATTTTAACATGGATTTTTCTTCACAGTTCCTGAGGCTGGGAGGAAATATCCAGCCCGTGGGGCTTAGTGTGCGGGGTTCCCGCAGCTAACTGAATTGGACAGTGCGCTCAATTAGCTGCGCGGGATATCTCCATTGGAGTAAAAGATGGTGTGGTGATGGTATAAGTTTTGATAATGTTTTAAATTGATATTTGGAAGATCTGCTCATTAATAAAAAAAAGTCTTGTATCACACATGCATAGAAAAAGTCAGAACTGCCGTACACCAGCTCCTGTGTGCATATATTTGTACACATTCCTCTTTTGTTCCATCAGACAGGTTGCTGTGACTGCTGTTTTATTTTTTTTATTGTAGAAGCCACACAATGCATATAATGAATACTACTACAATGTTTCATCCTTCCTGTAGATAGCTTTACAATGGATATAGAAAGGATTACATTAATACTTGCATAACCTTACAACACTGACCTTCACGGAACAAGACAATACATGCTCTCTTCTGGCAGATAAGAACTGAACTGCAGAATGGTCTGGAACCAGGCGCAGTTTGAAGAAATTAAAAATTATGAAAATTATACCCACAAAGCAAATTGGTAATAAATATTTGAAAGGAATCTATGCATATAATACACAAGTATCATTAATATAATAGGTGTAAAACACAGTAGATTGTGTTTTGAGAAGTCATCATTTACACTAATACTACATGTACTAATAACAGGTAATATTTGAGGATTTCACAGTGTCGGGCACAAGTTCCTACTTTCCAACTTCCAGGGACTCTTCCCAACAGCCAGTCTCGTAGTTTAAAGTAATAATCACGTTTAATTTCCATATAAATCTGACTGCAGGGTCTGTATTTGAGCCTTCTACAGGCTGCCTGCATCTACATTAATGTCACCTGTCCTATCCAGTTCTGTGGTGTTATGTTAAGGTTTAGGACTTATGCTATGGTCTACAACTGTGGATAGTATTATACAGATGTTCCTCACTTAACGACCTACCTGTTTAGCAACTGATCGGACTTATGACCAGCGCTCTGACCAGCTAACACTGGCTTGCAGGATCCAAAAAACATAAGATGACAGACCCTGCTGCGAGAGGGGGCCTGGCTGTGGCGCGTGACACACAGGAGACCTTGCCTCCCATGAGGGACAAGACTGACGGGGATGCAGTGCACTCTTGGAGGTGGGGTACACACAGACACGTGTCACCCTCTGCCTGGGTCCTGCTGCTTCCCGGCCACTATACGTCCTCTCTTTGCTACCGATTTGTTTAACAACCGAGTCGTAGGAACGGAACTCGTCGTTAAATGATGAATGGTGTACTCTGATAATCTGTTAATTTTAAATGTTTCTATATGTTTGCATCAGTTCACTTACTGTCTATAAGTCTATCTGTATAGATCTTTTTCAGTTCTAGGATATCCCTGGCTTAGTTTTGGACCTTCCTGCTTTCTGGCTTCCCTGTCCTGTGCATGGATTTGAATATGAACCTACTATTTGTACTCACAGCTGCCTGAGCCTTCACTATTTTGTTGTTTGCCGTCTGCCTGGATATAGGACTATTCTTGCTACTCATCTGCCCTGTTCTTAGGTCCATTTTCGCTAGCCACCTGCCCTTATCTCCACCTGGACCATTGGACCTTGATGCAATTAGTACTTAAATATTGCACTGTATGAACAAACCTTAGCACATAGTTTATTAAGTATTGTCTAACTTCAATATTATTTTCTGTGCCAGCATCGTTCTAGTACTATGTGCACAAGACCTTTGGGAAACTAAGAACCAGTGAGCACATTCAGGTCTTACAGAAAGGGGGGCTGCTAAAGGCAAAACCTTGCTAAACCTTATTCTAGAGGTTTACTCTAGGAGGCTGGCGTTTGACATTTAAACTCACAAAGGGCCTAATTCAGAGGTGCGCACAAACGCGAATGTGTCTTTTTCCGCAACTGCATCTGCAACGTTATGCAAATGTCGCAACTAATTCTCTGCCTACTGAGATGTCCTCTAGTAGCGGCACAATTCCGTCGCAGCACGTACTAAGATGCACCATCGGCCGCCACATAAGTCACATCATCAAAGCTTGCACCAGCCTTAAGGCAGGTGCAATTTCGCCATCTGAACATGGCCTCCTGTGTCAGTGCACCCGCGTCTTTAGAGGCAGTCGCTGACCATGGCGAGCCCGCGTCTGGCCAGCCACCTGAGTTACCTACCAGGAATTCCCACTGAAAGTCAATATCTCTGTATGCAATTTCAATCTGCGTCTTAGAACAGGAACCATCACGATGCAACCGCAGTGCAACTCTGATGCACGCGCAGACTGAAAACAACGGTGAATTGAGTGCAACATCACCACCTCGTGCACCGCAGAATCTGGCCCAAAATATCTTCTATAATTGGGTTCAGGCATCAGGGACAAATTAAGAAACTCTATATGATGTGGCTTTTTGAGGTAGGTGGAAAGAGTTGAAAATTAGAACATAATTAATAAAATCTTGGCATATCCCTTTTTTGGAAGTCCAATATCCGTTAATATTCTTATAATATACTGAATGGAATATATTATCTCACATATCATTACATACCTCTCTATTCAAACCACTTCATATTTAAAAAAAAAAAAATTACAAAAATCACTAATCAGTCGTAAATAATCCAAAAAAAAGGGTAAATAACACAGTGCGCAAAAATAAGGGCTGCTGGGTGTGTCAATCGCCTATACAGATGTCCCTGACACCATCACCAATAATCACAAGACAAAAATAAATGGAATTGGTATCACCAGCGCTCCTTTCTATTAGTACGTATAATTCTTCATATACTGTACATAAATTGTCTTTCCTTTTAGCCGCCAAATTCCCATCATATGCTCAATAATAGAAGGGAAAAAAAGAGGTATATAGTATAACACCCTTTTAATTAGCAGCATAAGCAATACATAAAAAAACATAATCCATAAAATATAATAAAAGAATTTGTCAATCGGCATTCACATTGGGAAATCCTCATATAGTGAGTGGCGTGGTAATTACCAGCTAGGTGCAAGAACTGGCAACGGACAGTTCTTTATAAGCATGTATAGCAGGGCCTGCTGCAGTTCAGGATTCTCCCTTGAGGTGGATAATAGTCACCATGCTTCTCTATTAAGCCGCATCGCTTCGTCAGCCTCACAAGGAAGTCTCCGGCACCCGTGCGTTCCGACCCTTCCTGGGTCTTTTTCAATGTAAGCCTAATCGGTGAATGCCTTCCTGAGTCAGGATCAGCGTATAAATACCTGTTTCCCTATCTGGGGTTGGTCCTAATGCACTTGATCCCTATACAGTGATTATCTACAAAGTTCTGTAGTAAATAAGTCAGCTACAGGGACAATGCAATGGGGAGCATTCATATAATTGACCCTTCAGCCTACTGAGCAGAGTAGACAGAAAACAGCGGATCAGTCTACTGTGGTTAGTAACACATATAAACGGATTACACTGGAAAGCAGGGAGTCAATCTCACAGATTTAATAAATCATTAATATGAATCCAAATCATGAAATCTGCCAAACAAGCAATATTCCTATGAATGCATGGGACAACTCTGAGCGATAGCCTTACTTGTTCTTTTAATCTTGAATTGAGATAACATTTTTAGACTAGGTAATTTTAATCTTACAAACCCCAAATATAAACGGACTACTATCCAAGGTCAAGGCCAATGAGATGTTCATCTAAATTATATTCAACCTTTTCTGGAGTCCGCTGAGTACATGTAAGTCAGCAGCTTCTCATAAAATATTTCAAGATTTGATTACAAAACAATGTTCTGTTTGTGAAATAAAAAAAATACAAAAAAGGGAAGTTCTTATGGCACCAAAAGTAATTAAACACACAGAGAAAGTCTATATAAAACAATAGCAGTCCGTAATTTGGAATAATAATGCTGACATGATAAGACATGAGTCAAAGTTTTTGTTTTAGGCAAAATTGGAGGTACTTCAGAAAAACTACAATGAAGGACATTTCTGAAAATAGTACCTAGTGCTCTGACAGCTGAAACTGCATCTCCTGATACGTGGACTCATCCAGCCGTTCAACGCTAAAGGAGATTGAATAGGGGCTGATTCAAAAACACTAAGGATTCAATCTTATTCTATTCGATGCTATCGCAGATGTGAGTCACTGCGAATTGGGTGCACTTGATAGCAGCTTGGATTCACCTAAAAGTGCTCGCAGCCCCATAAGGCTCAGAGCAAAATTAAGTGAATTCGAGCTCGCAGCGGGCCACGAAGGGTGCAAGGTGCCGGTCGGTTGTTGGCGTTTTAATGCCATTGCAACGGCAACTTGCACCCTTCGCATGGAATAGGATTGATCCCTAAGATGGTGATTCAGCAAGGATCGCAATTGCAAAGCTGCACGGAGGTCGCAGGCTGGGATCATCATAGCGACCATCGGTGGTTGATGGTCTCAATGGTGGACGGTGCGGGGCCGCCAGCCAGCAGGTTTGCGAGCCCAGGACACTGCGCTTGTAACTCCCGGAAAACTGAGCAGACACGCTCCCGTTTCCGAGAATGGTGGCCGCCCCCGCACCACCTTTTCAATGCCTCTGTCTGTCATAATAATTATGTACACTACATATACTTCAGAGACTTCCGTATTTAATATACGATAGTTTTGAAATATACTGTTTTACTTATTTTCTATGCTATGCTCACATCATTACCTTTTTTTTAATTCAATATATTTTTATTGATTATTTAATAAACAATTACAAACAAAAAGGAATAACATTGCTGAATTGTTATAAAAACAATATATTGAAATTTGTTGATGCACAATAAATGTATACATCTTTATTCAAAGAGGACATGGACACTGCCTCATATTTTATATAATTAAGCATCGACTCAAAAATAAAACAATTTCTGAGAGGGTCAAACATGGTAATTTACAATTAATTCCGATCAAACAAGTCTCAGTTACATATGTCGTTGGAATCACAGTTAAACATCATACATGCGAAAAATTATTATACCAGACATTTGATAATTATCATCAAGACTCAGTAAGCAATCGGCAATCATCGACAGAATCTCAATTGGCACTTCGAGCATATGACGATTCAAGCCAGCTAGACCATATTTTAGAGTATTTTTTTTCCGATTTCCTGGCTATATATACATATTTTTCGTGTGAAACTACTTTGTTTACCAACGATACCCATGTATTAATGTTTGGGCCGTGCAGTGCCATCCATGCCCTCGCTATGCACACTTTAGCGAGCATACACATATTGTTTACAAATAATTTAGGGTATTTACCAATAGAATCAACCTCAATATTAGCTAAAACACAGGATACCGGAGTAAGGACGTCCCGTGGTATACCCATATCTGATATAATGTGACATACTTCTTGCCAAAAAGTATTTATCTTTGAGCATTGCCATATAAGGTGCCCAAAATTTCCCTCTGTTGAGTTACATTTGGGACATTGCGTGTTTGCCCTACCCCCAATTGCATATAACCTAGTAGGTCACATAATTACCTTTGTTGTGTAATAGCTTAGTAAAAAATGTGTTGCTTAGTTAAGTGTTCCCAACACCTGTTAAACAGTATACTTATTTAGGCAGAGCCATTTTTACCTTATGTTTTATGTTGCAGTATGTCATTTGTTTTCCTCCTACTTTTGCAGGTCCTTGAGGCAGTGGCGTAAGTTCATCCCAGATGCCCGGAGGCAAGTTATAATTTGGTGCCCCCTCTGCCACAGCCGCTGACACTGTAATGTAGCAATTTGCATGCAGACAGGCTATAGATAGACGAAGGCAGCAGCTGATGGTCTGACATGGAGCTCTCCACTAGTGTATGGTGGCTTCTCAGGTGCCGGGAAGGGGTGCCATGTATTGGGCGGCCGTGACGGTACACTCCGGGTACATAGTTACAGCCCTAAGTGGGGTGAATATGTTGTGGACAATGGAGGAGATGCCCCTTCAGAGCTGGAGCCCGGCGGCAGGCGCCTCCATTGTCTCCCATAGTTCTGCCCCTGCCTTGAGGGCCGAATCACGATAAGAGCATTGCTATAACAAGGAGTGCCTACCGCTAGGCTTCCCTCACTTCCCCCTCCAAACACCCACTCATTACTGTGATCATCTGTCACTGGTGCATGCAATACCCATTCACCACTTCTCTGTGATCATGCCTCCCAAGGGTGTGGTATAAAAGACAGACAGGTAATAGGTTGACACCGAATGGTCGGCAGGCTATAGGTCCTCAGTGTCAACATGTCGACAAGTACCGAAGGTCGACCATGCAAAAAATCGACTGGGACAAATGGTCGACACACATATGGTCGAGACGCATTTATTTTTAAAAAATCTTAAACCCAATCCTATCCCTTCCCCTAGTGCCCAACCATAATGCTCCCCATGGTGCCTAACCCTAAGCCTTCCCCAAGTGCCTAAGCCTAACCCTTTATCTAGTGCCTTACCCTAACCATCCCCTGCGGCAGCCTAAATGTAACCCTCCCCCTAGTGCCTAACACTAAAAGTCAATCATTTTAACTGGTCAACCATCTGTAGCGGTCGACCTATTTACTGTCAACCTGTCATGCGGGTACAGCCTACCAACTTTACAAGCTGCGGGACAAAGAAGCCCATGGCTAAGATAGCGGGACAGAGCCCTCAAATCAAGACTGTCCTGTCTAAATCAGGTCATTTGGAAGCTATATAATAATAATAATAATAATAATAATAATAAAATTGGGATGAAAGTGTTCCCATCACAAACACATAAAGGAAACAGCCATTATATATACTAAATCAATATTATGACTGAGGCACAAACTATCTCAGACCTCAGTAATGTTACTAGTCTTTAGTGAATAAATATGGGTATTCGGATGGTAAACAGAAAATAGGTTGACAGGTAAATATTTATGAAATAAATGGATACAGGAGAGCGCACTCAGTAATAAGGTAAAACATACTCTTTACTTGTGTATAAATCCACATACATTTTTAAAACAGCAAGCATGACATTTCAGCGGTCACCCAGTCCCTGGCAGATAGCAGCAGCTTCAGGAATGAGACCTCTTCCCCGAGTAACGCTGGCTCTGGACACAGGTAGCGCTCGTTACAGCGTCCACATCACAAGCCAAACCGCAACATGTTTCATCACCCAATGACTTCATCAGGAGGTGTGTGCAGGTAAATATTTATCTTTAAATATTTGCAGTATATTCCCCAAAAACACCAGTTTTGGGGGGATATCCGCATATATCTAGTATCCCTGCAATGTATTATGCAGGGACAGCAGCACTGTCCCTCTATTTCGGACAGCAGCTGCAGCTCCATAGGTTTCTATGGGGGATGCGATGCTGTCAGATTTACTAAGCTACGGAATGCTAACTATTCCGAAGCTTGGCCCCTGCAGCTAATACCACCCACCCCCCCCCCCCCCCGGCAATGGCCGCAGCACATGTCGGTAGACCACGCATGCAGTGGAGTCCCGGCACATGCATAAGAGTCATTCATCGCATCGTCCCTACAGCAGGTGGGACGATGCAATGAATGAAGCGGTGCTGTCAAATGCACCAGGTAATGACACACCGCGCCGTTGTTATCGGATTGTGAAGGGTGTATGGTGTGTGCGATGTATTGTTACACTGCGTTGTTCCGTTGCTGGGTACACACATGGTACAGCTGAGTCTGTGGGCAGGAGGAATAGAATACCTATCGTGAAACTGCTATTGACAACCACAAAGTGAATGGTTAAACTATAAATTGCAATAAAGTAATGTAGCAGTTCTTCCAGATGCTGAATCAATGGCTTTTAACCCCTACACAGATATGCAGGTTCTAGCTTCCAGCAAAAGTGGTGATTTGAGGCAATGCTTAAATGGATTTAATTATCATTTTTATGGTTTTGGCATATAATGGTTTTGGGTTATTATGATAAAATACAAGTTTACAAGAAATGGTAATGGTAAAATATGATGAAGGCAATAAATACAATAATGAGTGTTTTTATGACTAATTTGCCAGGGAAGGTTGTCTATTGCTCACATCATGTAGCTGACTGTACAATGTACTTTATTATCTGCATGACAATATAGGCTTTATGTTTCTTCATAAAAAAACACTCATTTTTATGTAAAATGAAACATTTGCTATTGTTCTGCAGCAAAAGCCTATCTGTCACTCTAATGGGGCATACTGTACACATGGTCAGATCAGACGACAATAAAGACCTGCATGTGCTGGATGATTGTTATTGAACAACCAGCATGGCACCAACCCCTAAACGATCCGCGATCAACGATCGCGGGTCCCTATAGTAACCTGGTCGATAACGACTCGGTTGGACTGCATGGACGGCCGATGGTCGTTATCGACCATCCATGCCCACGCATCGTCCGTCATTTGGGGGGTTGGAAGGGGCTAAAAAATGGACGATAGAAACGATCTAACGATCGTTATCGTTTATATCGTCCTGCTAAATCTGACCATGTGTATGCACCATTACTAGAATACAATATGGTGAAATCAGTGCTGTGACACAAATCCTGGTTGCACAGCTGGGTCTGTTACTGGCACACCACATCTCAGTGACGCTGTTTGAGACTCAACACATAAAATAGCCTGGAAGTGTGGGGCAAAGGACAAAGTAATAATCACATGATCCTAATGCTACTTATGGTGTGTCATGGTGCAGAGCAGAAAATCAGCCCCCATCCTTTTGATAATGTTCTTATCAGCCCCCTCAGATAGTGTTATAAGTAGGATGATGAGGTTCAGGCAACCCTGTGCTGCAGATTGTTAAGCCCCAGTATGCCATTGCATTGTTGCTTATGCTAAGTATAAAGTTAAAACTAGAAAAGTATTATACAGGGAAAAAAAACACTTATGAACATCTCTTAAGAAAAAAAAAGTTTACCCGCATTCTATTGGCCCGTACACACGGGACGATCAGACAATGATCAGATATCGTTGTCTGATCGTCCTGCATATCAAACATCCAGCATCATGCACCAACCCCCAAACGACGCAACGACCGCGATCGAGCAAACAGGCTAACCTGATCGATATCGACCAGGTTGGCCTGCATGCACGGGAGATGGTCGATATTTACCATCTGTGCCCGCGCATCGACCATTGTTTGAGGGGTTAAAAAATAGAACGATATAAACGATCAAACAATGTCGTTATCGTTTATATCGTTCAGACGTAGTCCAATTTTTTTTTTTTAAATCTATACCTCAAAAAGACCACCACAAAGCCTAATTCTGACTGTACACAAACTCGATGGTTTGCGGACAAATCCAAATGTTAGAGATCTGTACTGCGCATGTGCAGGTTTCCTTAAGGGCACTACAGGAGTACTCGCATGTGCAAGTACTCCTGTAGTGCCCTTAAGCCGCCATGCTGCAGAGTTTAGGAGTGGGGAGTTGGTGTGGCCAGCCTGCATTCCCGCAAACTGGGAAGGTGCCACCCCCGTTTCTGGGAGTGCCAAGTATTTCCTGGCCTCGGCTGAGCATGAGCAGTTCCGTTGCCCATTCTAAGTTTAAGCTTACTCATATGGGCGATGACTGCGTGATCTGTTGCTTCGTCTTTGGACGCAGTACTTGGATCTGCGATGCTGTCAGGTGGTTTCTTTTGTCATCCTGCAGAATTAGAGTATTTTCGCATCGTTGCTGCACCCAGCAACTATGAGAATAGCATACAACTCTGATTCAGGCCCATAGTCCCTCCAATACAAACAACAGTATCAAAGAAATCCGATCCTCAATATCAAATATTCTCTCTTCTATGCTCTGGCTAAAAGCTTCAACCAATTAAAAGTTGTCAAAAAATTTTTTTTAAAGATTTTTGTTACCCCATCACCGGACTGGTGGGTATCTTTGAAGTGTACATGCTTCTCTCTGATTGGCTCAGTGTTTTTATCAGACAAGCGTTGTAGCCTTGTGCTCAGAATAAAGGCCGGGGGGAGGGGAATGTGGGCCTGATTCATACCCGGTCGCAAGCGCTGAGCGCTCGCAACCGGGTCGATGGTGGCCGAGAGCGCATGCGCAAGACCCGGATAGCGACGGACAAATCGTCGCTCCGGGTCTCGCACCAAAGGGGGCGTGCTGTCGATGTTGAGTGACAGCACGCCCCCTTTGGTGGGCGGGCCGGGGGGGGTGGCTGTCCAAACGGAGGCGTTCCCATGTGAACGCCTACCGTTTGGGACCGGTCCCACTGTCATCATAAGTGATATCAGTGGAGAGATTCCGGCTGTTAGAGCCGAAATCTCTCTGGGGCTTGCGGCAACGAGACCCTAACACAAGGGTCTCGTCGCAAGCCCAATGGTCGTGATGGTCTTGACCATCGCAACCATCTTCCTGGCCGCTCGCTATAGCTGTGGGTGGTCACCCACAGCTATGCGAGCGGCCAGTAGGCCATTCTAAAAAAAAAAAAAAAAGACCGGCCCTGTTTCAGAGCGAGCGCTCTGTCAGAGCGACCGGCTCTGAATCAGGGCCTGTATTCTTTTCTTGTTTTTAGGAGTTGTAGTTTACAGCAATTTAAAAGCCACATTCAATTCCACTGCCTAGGTTCATAACTGTGCAGCACCCAACACGCAAAGGGCATAGGATGGTATTATCCCATCTCTACACAGAGCCACCTGGGTCTAGGAAGAATCTTACCTCAATCGCAGAGGCAGGGGATATGTAATACAAATAGCCCCATAACATGCACCAGGTGAGGTTGATAAAACAGCCCAAGGCCACACCAGGTGAAGCCAGGAATAATTTTCAAGTTCATAGGACGGTAATTTAAAACCAAAATGGACACAACCCACACCACATTGGAATGGTTAAGACCACACTGCAACAGTGAAATAATTTCCTCTTCTACAGTTTATATTTCTTCTTATTTTTTTAATTAATTTATTTTTTCAAATCACAGCCATGTCCAACTTGATGGCTAGAACATCAATGTTATTAAGAGGTTCAGCTTTGCTCTGTTTAAATAGCAACACCCATTGCTCCTGCTGACTGCTAAATGCCACTGGGGTTATACTCTCCAGACAACACAACCTTTTTATCAGGAGCAATGGAGATTAAAACCCTTCTTTAGTAAGAGGATGCCTAAACCCCTTTAATGAAAGTAGCAACAACCAACCAGCTTTAGATGACTGTATTGATTAAGCTTAAATGACCCCTAAAGGCCTACACCATAATTGAATTATCTGCCTATCCTTAATTCTGGGCACACACACTGCAATAAATGCACTAATATTGCCAATTGGCCTGGCAATGTAACGCGTTTTGTTTCTGCTGACAGTGGTGTACAATATATGCTAGATCTTGCTGTCTACGCCTCAGGAAGAGTTAAACCGATGAATCTAGTATCCCAATCTAATCCCTTATTATCCTCATCTAGATGCATGTTACCAAGCAACTATCAACATGTTGAAGTGTCTTCCGTCTGAGATGTGTCTGCCAATGATTTGCAGTCTGGGAGTGTGTGCCAGGTAGCGCTGAGTTATGCAGATGTACACTTTCATAAAATGTAAATGTCAGCCTGTCTATCTGCTTACTATTCTTACTGGAGGCATGGAAGTCAGCCAGCAGCTAGTGAGGACATCTCTAGTGTCCCTGGAAATTAAGACATTTCCAAACTAATTTCCATTCTTAGAAAATCAGGTGTGAATATGTTCGGTGTAAAGAAGTATTATGAGCAATACCCCAAGACATGAATAAGATATAAAGGAAATTCTTACTATCTTGTGATCAAAAGCTCAGTTTCTCTGTACATTAGATCAGAATGAAATTTAGAGTAGAGACAGGATTGTTTGTCATTCTCTTTGAATATACAGTAACATTCAAAATGTAGCATAAAGCTTTGTGACAGGTGAAGCTATAACTAGGACATGTAAAGATCATAATGAGAGTTCTCTTTAAAGTACTGCAAATATGCATGGGCTATATAAAGACCTGTTAATAAATTAACTAAACTTTATCATACTAAGAAGTATTGTGGTTGTGGCCCATTAGGTACTCTGGGCCCGATTCAGCATATATCGCATCTGCAACAGCGAACACAGATCAGCCGATGGTACGTACTTCGCATGCACCGCAGTGCGCAGGTTAGCATTGCGATCACGCACGCTGATAGAAAGCCATCGCAAGGGAGTGATGGGACGTCAGCGTTTGGGGGTGGTGATAGGGGAGTGGTTGGAGAAACGCAGGCGTGCCTGTCCCCTTGAACGCCATTATATGGGTGTGCATAAATTAGCCACTGCAACAGCATACGCAGCTTGAGTACTCACTGCGTGCGACAAGACTTGCAATTTCTGAGACAGGTCAGACCTGCTGTAATTCTATGTGAGGGTCCGATGTTACTCGATGTTACTGATGTATACGCAGGACTGCGAGGTATTACGGATGAAAGAAAGTGTTAGTGGGTGTCTATGCTGGCTGAGCGTTTGCAAACATTAGTATATTTTCGCTGCAGAACTGCGTGCGTAATCTCAGCTGCGATCGCAATAGCGATCCATGCCCTCTGTCCCACATCTTCTGTAACTGTCCTAAAAAAAAATGCCAATTTGGAAGGAGGTACACCTCCTTATCTCCCAGATCCTCCTTCCTAGACCCTTTCCAGATGTTGCACCGAAATGTACACACACTTTTAGTTCTACTTACCTGGACATTGCACTACAAGTGAAATGCAATACATTGGAAACAAGGACATATATCAAGGAAGTTGATTCCAATACATATTTAAATGATAAAAGTGGCCATCAGCGTGTCTGGAAAGATAGCACCCCAAAGGGTGCATTCTGAGACTAAAGTGCAAATGCACAACCAATGCATTGTTCTAGTTACAGGCATGGGATGTGCACTCACCGTTTAAAGAACAGGGGTATTTCACTTGGATTCTAAACAAAGCACTTAGAGAAGCACTCTAGACATAGGGGGATATTTATTATCGGGTTCTAGACCAGATAATCAAAATTTTATATCACATCTTATCACGCAATATGAATTAAAGGGGCGCCAAAAGGAGTAAAAAGGGAAGTGATTGCTGATGCGGGAGGGCTTAGGGCTAGACACCCCCCGCACCGGGTTAGCTTTAGGCTAGGGGAAGGGGGGGGGTTAGGGATAGGCTCCCCCCCCCGGGAGGGTTAAATTTAGGGTGCGGGGAGGTGGGGTTAGGCAGCACGGGGGAGACATAGGGTTAGGCACCACCCCCTGAGTCTTAGGGTTAGGCACCCCCAATAGAGGGTTAGGAGGGGCGAGAGGGGAGGGTTAAAGATACTTACTAGCCGGCGTGGGGATTTTGATCTGTCGGGCTTCTCTCGTCAGGATTTGAACCGGAGGGC
Source organism: Taudactylus pleione (assembly GCA_031769625.1). Lineage (NCBI taxonomy): Eukaryota > Metazoa > Chordata > Amphibia > Anura > Myobatrachidae > Taudactylus > Taudactylus pleione. The sequence continues at coordinate 34,132,251 of JAUIMM010000052.1, forward strand.
TTGTACGCCGTCGGTATTTCATACCCAACCCCCAATAAACCTATGGGGGACACTTTTGTGATCGAAAATAGGAGACTGCAACAGATATTGCCTATATCTGCTGCGGTCAGCGATACATACATTTGGGAAAAACTTAACATTTGTGGGTACCACCGAAAACGCCAATTTTCTGTGAATATCCTGCAAATATTGACTGATAAATAGGCCCATAATCTTATATATCAGGATAAAGGGGAATTGCAAAACAAAGAAGAATCTATGGCCCCGATTCAAAGCCGGACACTCTGACAGAGCACTCGCTCTGAATCAGGGCGTCTTTTTTTTTTTTTATGGAGCGGCCTCCTGGCCGCTCGCATTGCTGTGGGTTGCCACCCACAGCTAATGCGAGCGGCCAGGATGATGGTCGCGATGGTCAAGACCATCGCGACCATCGGGCTTGCGACGAGACCCTTGTGATAGGGTCTCGTGGCCTCAAGCCCCAAAGAGCTTTCGGCTCAAACAGAGCCGAGAGCACTTCCACTGACATCACTTGTGATGTCAGTGGGGCCGCCCTCAAACGGTAGGCGTTCCCATGGGAACGCCTCCATCTGGGCAGCCACCCCCCCACCAAAGGGGGCGTGCTGTCACTCAACATCGACAGCACGCCCCCTTTGGTGCGAGACCCGGAGCAACGGATTGCCCGTCGCTATCCGAGTCTTGCGCATGCGCACGACGGAGCCGGCTCCGTCGTGCGCATGTGCTCTGGGCCACCATCGACCCGGTTGCGAGCGCTGGCGACCGTGTCTGAATCAGGCCCTAAATACAGAGAGCTAGCGTTCATATCTCAGTTTAACACGTTTCAGAGATTTAAAGATAGCATTAAAAATAATTCAATGCTCCTGCAAATGGATAATATTTTGAATCGACTTTTGGTGAAGGGAGGTTTGACCACATTTAGGAAAGTGCAAAAATGTTAAAATGAAATTAGCTTCTATTGTTTTCAAAATAAACCCCAAAATTTGTGTGTTTCAAAAATGGTGAAATACATCAGTATTTCATTATTGGAAACTAAAATGAGGCTTGCAAAGCAGAAGTAAAATATTCATGATAAGCTATAATTACCTATTGTCTCTGGCCCTGATTCAGAGCCGGACGCTCTGACCAGAGCGCTCGCTCTGAATCAGGGCCGTCCTATTTAAATGTGGAGCGGCCTTTTGAACGCTCGCATAGCTGTGGGTTACCACCCACAGCTTATGCGAGGGTCCATGATGATGGTCACGATGGTCAAGACCATCGTGACCATCGGGCTTGCGACGAGACCCTGCGGTAGGGTCTCGTGGGCGCAAGCCCTGGAGTGATTTTGGCTCTATCAGAGCCAAAATCACTCCCACTGACATCACTAGTGATGTCAGTGGGGCCAGACCCAGACGGTAGGCATTCCCATGGGAACGCCTCCGTCTGGCAGCCACGCCCCTGGCACGCCCACCAAAGGGGGCGTGCTGTCAGTCACCATCGACAGCACGCCCCCTTTGGTGCGAGACCCGGAGCGACAGCTTGGCTGTCGCTGTCCGGGTCTCGCGCATGCGCATTGGGGTAACATCGACCCGCTTGCGAGCGTCCTGTGACTGAATGAGACCCTCTGTGACTACAAACCAGCCATTCAATTGGCTGAGTAGTAGAACAAAAAGGACACACAAGCCACTCCTCTTATGTAACCGTCCCTTACATAAGAGGATGCGGAGAAACGCGTCAACCATTGTACCAGCATAGGATGCTCTCATCAGCTGTTCCTAATCGGACTGACTGTTTTTGCCCAATCTACTTTTTAGTGTAGAAAGTTTCAGCCAATTACAGGACTCCATGAAACTGCCTCAGAGGTACGGTCTGGCAGTAGGGGTGACAACGTCCCCAGTACCAGGAGGTAAAACAGTGTTGTATGGGACTGTGTTATATATATGGTATATACGCCAACTAATACCCCTTTTCCACAAAATGCTGTGTACAACCTGTGTTACTGAATATGGTTTCAAGCCATGTCACAGTTGCCTGAAACCCTGTTCAAACCGCAGGTCATCCCTTTGCAGGCGCTTGGAGATAACATCAGCTCCACGCGCCAGTGATCCGGCTCTTGGCTACTTATAACGTGACCTAGGTCGTATACCCCGGGTCATGAGTTCACACCACTGCCTTCCCTGGTCAGTGCTGGGTTCGATCCCGGTAGCTACCAGGGTCGGATTCCTGGGTAACACAACCTGGGTTGATCCTTTTACGCCAAACCTAGACACAGGTTGCCCCAAAAATAACCTGGATAACAAGTTTGGTGGAAGAGGGGTATAACTGGAAGACCCTTTAACACCATAAATTGTACAAACATTGGTCCTGATTCTGAGTAGAATGCAATGGCACTGTCAGATGTCTAATTCACACTGCGCATGTGTGTCCAGAGTCAGAGTTGAGATTGAGGTGCAAAAGAGACTTCCTGTTTCAGATATAATTTTGAAAATGAATTGGGTGTTCCTGAGCGGTGAAATGGAGGTGGCTTAGTAGATGCACGAAGATGGCCCGTCCTGTGGCGTGTTATGGAAGTGTCGCAGAAAGAAGCACTCAAAGAAGCAATTTAGATGTTGGGGCATATTTATTATTGGGTTATAGACCTAATCATAAAAATTATATATCACAGCTTATCGTGGCAATATAAAATGAAGGATCACCAGAATGTATTAAAAACCACCTGCAGGGACAGGGGCGATGACAGGAGCCTGTCCCTGCGATGTGTAAGAAGGGAAGTGATTGCTGACGTGATCATATTCTTTCTTTCACTGGACCCCACAGCACTAAAAGAAGTACAGAGACAAGGAATCATTCACATAGGAGGCCATATTCAGACGGAGACTCTAAAGACCCACCAAGCTGTATTTCAGTGTTTATGGATGCTGACAGTGGACGTCTCAGTCCTTGCTCATTCGGACGCACGGCTTTACACCAGAGAAGGGTTTTGTTGCAGTATTTGCATAAGTAGACGTGCGACCAGCAAAAGGCGCAGACACGGGCGCTTGGATTGCTCTCTCCCTGGGCGGTCAGTATATTGGTCAGTATATTGGTTGGGCTCTCCCTAAACTTCATTTGGGATTGTGCCCTTTTGTAATGACTACATTATTATAGATTACATTCTGTCAATGTCACAGTGTGCTCTCTGATAACGTTGATGCTGTTCTCCTTGCTAATGTATTGGACGTTGTACGTTTTCTTATATAATCCTCATTCCCCATTTTGTACCCATCTGGTTGCATTTAAAAATTATTTCATAAAACAGTATAAACGAAGCATTGTGAAAGAATTGCAGACATGATCCCCGCACCCTTCAGACAATCGTGTAGGTTGAAGTCCTTGCAAGACAAAAGTAAGGTGTTAAAGCACAGAGGGACATTGCAGTTCAAGAGCAGCCTTGAAGAAGAGACTATACGTCTCGAAACGCGTCGGAGACCTGCACCTGTGCCAACCTCCGGATTACAAAACTTCAAAGGACTTCCTCCCTGACTGGGTATATGCGATTGGAGCCACTGCAGGGCAACCCGGGATCCTGTAGCCAACACCTGCTGGCTCCCCACCCCCTGTCGGGTAGGACTTCCTCAATTCATGAACAAATCCATTAATTTATAATGGCATTTTAACTTCAATTATTTTATTTACATTGAGAAATTTTTCATTTATTTTATTTTTCATTTGGGTTTTGTGAATTCCAACCCTTCATGTGGGATTATTCAATTCACTGCCACAATTTTATATCCTATGAATAGAATCGAAGATACTTTCAAGTTGTTCCTAATATGCATATGTTGTATGTTTATTCTTTTTATCAATAAAAGTATTTATTTGAGATTTAAGCGAGTTAGCATCCTAATTAGCGCCTAACCAGGACAAATACTCCCTTTTTTCCATATATTCTGACCAGTTTCCACTAGGGGAAACTTTTTGTCCACACGGCTTGCTCACAAGTAGGGAGCGCCCAGTTTCAGTTTTAAAACCTTTTTTCAAAAAAACCTTATACACACAGCCTGCAGGTAATTTTATACAATATTTTCAATAATTTTGTGACTCAAACAAAGTTTGTGTACATACATGAAATTCAGTTATGTTTCACATACACCTTATATACACAGCCTGAAGGTAATTTTATACAATATTTTTAATAATTTTGTGCTTTAAACAAAGTTTGTGTACATTGAACCATCAAAAAGCAAAGGGTTCGCTATCCCAGTCATGCTAAAAAAATTCCATATTTCAGAATATTCCGTATTTCGGAATATTTGGATATGGGAGACTCAACCTGTACTAGCAGTTCTATGTGTTTTTAGAACATGCAGCTAGTTTCTTATTTATTAAGGAAAACATCTATGACAGTGGTTCCCAAACTGGGTGCTGTGGCACCCTGGGATGCCTCAGGACACTTGCAGGAGTGCCTTGGGTTGGTGGTCCAGTGCCAAATAAAATGATTTTTAGTCAGTGCAATTGGTAGCCATTAGCACTGGTTTTACCTAGCAAAAAATATGTGGACAAAAACTAGTGCATTCCTGTCAACCACCACATAACTGAACCTAAGGGTGACATACTCTATAAGCACAATTTACTTCATTTCATTTTTGCTGAATTTCTCTGTAAGAAACTTTTGGCCCAGGAGGTGCCGTGGAAAAAATGCTGATACTCTAGGGCGCCGTGATTTGAAAAAGTTTAGGAACCACTGATCTATGAGTTAATCATCCAAATATTGCTTAAAGACAACTGAGCTTCATTTCATGTACATTATTAAACAAAATGGGACTGATACAGAGATGGTAGCAAAAAAAAAAGGAAAGTAACTTCGCACCTTGGTAAAACATTGCTGTACTGCAGGTGGGGCAGATAAAAAATGTGCAGAGAGATTTAGATGTGAGGGGGTGCATCCAAACTCCAATCTAAATTGCAATGTAAAAACAAAGCTGTTCAGCATTAGTGGGCTACAGTGGGCTACAAAAGCAGCCAGTATTTACCCTGCATGCTAAAACAAAAAGTATTTGCACGTTGCATTTGAACATGGTTTGTTCAGGTGCAATGTTGCTTGCTTTTTTTGCTTTTCTCGCTACTAAGAACCAGAACCCATTTGTGGTTCAATCTATGCCCTGAAGAATATATTTACAATGGTACTAATCTACTGTAGGTATAACTGATGGTGGTTTGTCCCGCACAATTAGGACAAGGACGCCCTCCAATGGCTTCCACTGCAGAGACAGGACAGACCACCATAAGAATTCAAGAGGACTGTTGCGCCGGCACGTAGAGGGGGTTGGAAAGGGAGTGTAGTGGGGACAGTATGAGGCAGAGGTAACCTTCCATATGCAATATTACTGGTACAACATAATACAATAAAAAATATAATAAAAATTTGTCAATACAATGAAAAGTGATAAAATAAATGTAATATTTGAAACAATTTAGGACTGAACCAGAGTCATACTCAATTAAGCCACATTGCCTGCTGTGAAATAAATGTTAATCTTCACCTGTATTCAGTAGCCCACGTCTGTGCGACCATACCTCCGCTATATATCCATTTGTGGAAATAGTCAAGATCTCTGATAGACTCCCCTCTGACTAGCCCACAATTCCATCTTCAAAGTTCAAACCCATGGAACACTTATCTTATGCACGAATGACCAGCTGTCATCTAGTCATAGCCATTTAGCCACAAATGGAGATGTGCACCAATCGGAATCGCAGGAGTTGCTCAATGTTACATATATGCACAGTTATTAAAAGTCATGAAATCTGCAACTCTGAGCCCCTTTCTATCAATTCTAGCAGAAATAAGACCTGTCCAAACCTGTGATCCCAAACCGAGCAGGGCAAGCAATTTAAATCTCTAGAAAATAATATGTGCACAGTATATAAAATGTATACAATATACTTTAAAGAAAGAAAAAAAAAATCAATATGTACAAATAGTCAAACTGAGAAATGGATATGGCAAACTGCAAACAGATTAGACTACAGAATAAGTACATGTTTGTGTTCATTAGCATTCAGGTTAACCAAAGATACAGGATTGTGATGTAAAACATGCGGCTGCATTTCATCCTAAATTACAGTGAATTGTAAGCATGGCATTAAATGTGGCTGTTGCACGTCATGTTATTTTATATTTAGTGCCTAGAAACACAGAGTGAGTCACCATTTTACAGCTTATTGGTCCATACAGCAGGCCAGCATCTTACATCCAGCACTGTTAGGAAGTGGGAGCTCACCAGCCATAAAAACACAGAATAAAACCTCTAAAGGTATTAACTAATAAAAGAGCCTTTAATACTAAGGCAACAGCACCAGTTCATTAAAGCTATGTTGAAACATATTTATTGAAAATAGAGTGGTACAGTTAGATTGTGTGTGATAAGTGGAGACATTGCCCATAGCAACCAATCAGCTTTTAGCTACATTTATCAAATACATTTCATAAAAAGCTGATTGATAGTTGTGGCCACGTCACCTGTCCTCCTTAAAAGGTTTGATACATCTCCCCTATAATGAGCATTCAGCAGCATTTTTTTGTGTAAACAATTGAGAAATATAGAATCTGAGCTCTATGCACACAGGGCTTGAATTAGAGGTGCACATTATTACAGCGTGACTGCATGTCAATGCTAAGGCCACAACCAATGGCCTTTGTACTGAGCCGCCCACCAGCCGCAGCGCTAATCCGCCGCTGTGCATATTAGGACGCAGCAATGCAGTTTGCATGTGCAGGAGTTATGGCAGGTGCAATTTCTTCATCTAAACTTGGCCACTGGAGTCAGTGCACATACATCCATGGACACAGTCGCTTACCGCAAGCAAATAAGACTTATAACAGCACCAGAGGGTGTAAAATAATGTGCCTATATTATGCCTGTAAATTAATCTATGGTACCAAACAAAAGTTTAGGTCCTGAAAAAAAAAATCTATATATAACATTTATGTTGGTGGAGATAAAAATAAAGAAGCTATTCTAGGCAAAAGCAAACTATATTGTGAAAACAATCCCGGCCTCTTTAGTGATCACATTGACTCTAACCTCTGGCACTGAGAGGACTAAACAGAAACACTAATAGCATCCCACTGACAGGTTTAATTTAATACTTGTATATACATATTTAATAATATATACACTAAAATCAGTGCACTAACTGTACACATATAGCTCCAGCTCTAGAATGGACTGCAATGTACTTTTGTACTTTACATTCTTTATTTAATGTTTATGAATGAAGAGTACAAAAATATAAAGGGACTTTGGATAACAAAAACTTACTTAGCTCTGCAACCTTTCAAACACAAAATGTTCTCTCTTCTTAAAGCTGCAATACCACATCTTACTAACTCTACTAGCTCTGTAATACAGAACTGGCCTATTTATTAATTCACCATTTTTTAAATTGTAAAGTTCTTGATTGCAGCACTTGATTGGTCTTTCTGCTCACTCCCCCTGACCCCCACCCAGCACCAAACATGGTCGCTTAGGCCTGTTTAGAATAAGCATGGAGTCTGGGGAAAAATCGCAGCACAGAGCAGCTTTCCGGGCTCCTGCAAGGGGACTCTAGTTAATAAAATTTATTCTGCCGGGAAAAATGCGAGGCACCAGTCCGTTGCCGGAGTTTTAACGCTGTTGTAATGGCAACTCGCAACCTTCGCATGGAATAGGATTGACCCCTTAATATAAAGAGTGTCATATCAAAGGACAATGAGATATAAAGAGGGAGGGACTATTGTGAATGATTTGGTTTACAAATAAACAACAACCACAATAATAATAATAGTAATAACGACAGCAACAACAACAACCACGGTATACAATCAGGAAGCCGGCTGCCTTAATACTGGCAGCCGGCTTCCCGACAGTCATATCCCGGCATCTAGATGTAGACGCCTGACATTTCCCCGACGCCGGGAGACAGGCGCCTGTCATCCCGATCGAAGGGACGCCTGGCGCCGCGGGGGGGGGGGGGAGGAGAGTTAGGTTTAGGGCACCCAGGGGGGACTTAGGGTTAGGCATCCCCCCGGAGGACTTAGGTTTAGGCAGCGGGGTAGGGGGGTTAGGCACTTAGAGGGGGGATTAGGGGTAGGCACTTGGGGGGAGTTTAGGGTTAGGCACCCCTAAGGTGGGTTAGGGTTAGGTTAGTAGATCTAACGGCTTCTGAAGCCGGGAACTCTGCATCTGTCGGCCATGCGGCTGGCGGTGTTTCATATCGATTCCACAACCACCTGCCTCAAAAGAAAAAAGCTTCACGACCGTATGTGGAAAACCCTTTTAAGGTTCCATCGCTGCTAAATTACATTTTCTACAACCATGTTTTTAGGTCAAACTTTCTTAAAGGATACTTCGCGCCCGAAAGGAGGACATCCCGACAGCAGCTCGTAAGTATCCTAGCCCTCCCCTGTCCCCCCCAAACCTCTCCCTCCCTTGGTGGTGTCTAACCCTAAAGTTCCCGGGGGGGGGGGCTAACCCTATCTTCCCCGCAGGGATGCCTAAACCTAACCCCCCCTTCCCCTAGCCTAACCCTAACACTCCCCGGGAGGGGGTGTCTAACCCTAAGACCGCCCGGGGGTGTCTAAACCTAACTCCCCCCCCATCCCGTGACTACAACCTAACTATACCCGGCTTACTTTGTTTGGGATGCCGGGCCTCGGGATTTTGGCGTGGGGTTAAAAATAGGCGTATGCATTTCAATCCAACTGTCGGACCAAACAGCGCGGTAAATTGAACAACTCCGGGAGCTCCCTCCCTGGGCTATTTAGCATCGCGCTGAATTGAATCGAGCACTTAGAGACTTTACAATCTAGGAGCAGTTTGGGCTTTTTGAAAAGCCCATTTATTGGCACACATCCTTAGCTTAACATTAATTTTACATAAGTCTGTTAAGCTCACACTTACTGCAGCCACTACAGACATTGATGTAAAATAATCAGTAGAGGTATAGTTCCAGCTTCAATGTGTAGGATTTAAACTGCAAAACAATAGTCTCCTTCATTCCTAGAAATATCATAGGGAAGATTCTATTACAAAACAGTGATCCCATGCACACCCCCTTACTCTCTGCCAAAATAAAACCGGCGTGATAATAGAGCAGATTGTTTCTTTAAGCATCACACTGATAGCATTCTGAGTCCTTGCCAAAATATGCAGTCAGCCTCTAGGGCCCATTACAGCTACAAGGAAAGGTCTATTTATCTTTACAACATGGTCAGGCATTTAGTCAGTGATGTGCTATATAGGTATATCACCATTACGTCATTAAATGAGCTGAAAGCCAGCCTAGAAAGATCTTTATGTTATTGTACCACAACTACTACATTTAAGACTCGATCCACTTAGGAGCTAAGGGGGTGTGTTGCCTGTAGGGCTGCGAACTAAAATATGCGACTCTGGCGCCGGGAGTAATTTGCTTGTAATTGGATCGAGCCCTTAGTTTGTGTCTTGTGTTAATAAAGTATCAGATTAATAATAACAACAACAACAACAAGTAACTTAAATAGCGCCAGCAAATTGTGTCGTTGCACTTACAATTGGGAATGGACACACATTAAAACATTTTTCATTGCAGTTGGTTCAGACACATGATGCTGGATAGTTTTATTGCAGCTGCAGCAGACATGTGCCACGTGTACGTCATGTATTTCTGGTAGAAACGAGTTTTGAGAAGAAAATATGAGATATGGTAAGAACTTACCCTTGTTATCTCTATTTCTACGAAGTCCATAGGGTTCCACAGGATACCTTGGGGTATAGGTGTGACGTCAGTCGCAGGGCACCAAAGAGTTAAGCTTTCAGCCTCCCAGGATGCACTGGGTCCCCCTCCTATACCCCGCCCCCGAGCCAAGGCACCTCAGTTAGTTACCAAGCCATAGGCCGGAGGAGGAGAAGGAAGAGAGAGAACAAAGATCTGGACACATACAAGAATCACATTCTCACCAGAGGGAGACGGAAAACCGGTGACCAGAGCAAAGCCCATTTGCAGCACAGGTGCGACAGGGCGGGAGTCCTGTGGAACCCTATGGACTTCGTAGAAATAGAGATAACAAGGGTAAGTTCTTACCATATCTCATATTTTCTACTTCAGGGTCCATAGGGTATCCACAGGATACCTTGGGGATGTCCCAAAGCAGTATCCTTTAAGGGTGGGGACGCTCCTGTGCTGAAAGGAGAATCCGCCGCCCGAAGGAAGCATCCTGAGAGGCGAAGGTGTCAAACCTGTAATACCCCACGAAGGTATGGACAGAGGACCACGTAGCAGCCTTGCAGATCTGGACTGCAGAGGCACCACGTCGAGCTGCCAACGAAGGACCCACAGACCTAGTGGAATGAGCCTTCACAGAAGGAGGGACCGGTAGGCCTTCATGAAGATAAGCTTCAGAAATAGCCATACGGATCCAGGCTGCCAAAGTTTGCTTTGAAGCAGGCCAACCCTTTTTACGGAAGCCATAGAGGACAAACAAAGCGTCCGACTTCCTAAACTAAGAAGTGCGGGCAACATAAGTCCTTAAGGCCCGCACAACATCCAAAGAGGCCTCACCCACGGAAAGACCCGGTGAGTTAAAGGCCGGAACAACTATTTCCTAGTTAACATGAAACTGGGAAACAACTTTGGGAAGAAACTCGGGCCGAGTGCGGAGCACTGCCCTGTTCCCATGAAAAACCAAGAAAGGGGGTCTACAAGAAAGAGCCCCTAACTCAGAAACACGTCTGGCCGAAGCAATGGCCAGAAGGAAAACAGTCTTAGCTGTTAGCCATTTAAGATCCACTGAGCCCAGTGGTTCAAACGGCGGTCCTTGGAGAGCCCTCAGGACCACAGCCAAATCCCAAGGCGCCACAGGTGGAACAAAGGGCGGCTGAATGCGGAGAACACCTTGCATAAAGGTGCGCACATCAGGGATTGTAGCAATCCTACGGTGAAACCAGACAGATAGACCCGCAAAGACTTGTTGAGTGCTTTCAGGTTGAGAATCGGACGATATGACCCATTGGGTTTCTGTACCAAAAATAGATTTGAATAGAAACGCTAGCCCTTCTGGGAGAATGGAACAGGCACTATAACTCCAGCCTGGAGCATAGTGTGTAATACCTTCCGCAGCTCCGTAGCCTTGTTCCGGTCTGATGGTAGACCCGTGGTGAAGAATCGAGCCGGGGGTCTGTGCCGGAAGGAGAGGGCGTAATCCACCTCCAGAACCCAAGTGTCTGTCGTAGTGGTCGACCAACACTGGGCGAACTGTAGCAGGCGGCCTCCCACCCTGGGATCCCCCAAAGGGAGGCCCGGACCGTCAGGCCGCAGGCTTGTCATCTGGCTTGGGGGCCGGACGTCTGGTACTCCATGCCTGCTTCCGGGGCTTGGCCGATTTCTTAGGACCAGCCTGTCGAGGAAACGACTGTGGTCTGGGCCTGCCCTGGGCCCTAGATGACCGAAAGGACGATGGTCCAGAACCAGAAGGAGCAGCGGCCGACGGGAGACAAGCCGATTTGGCTGCCGCCAGCGTGGCCACAATCTTATCCAGATCCGGACCGAAGAGAACTTCTCCAGTAAACGGCAAGGCTTCCAGACCCTTCTTGGAATCTGCGTCCGCCTTCCAGGATCGCAGCCACAAGGTGCGACGAGCAGCTACCGCTGCTGAAGAAATTCTAGACACCAGAGTACTAATGTCTAGAGCCGCCTCGTTGATGTAAGTGGCCGAATCACGGAGATTGCCAATCAACTCCGCCTGTTCGGCCGGACAGTCGGAATAAAAAGAAGCCTCTAATGAATCCGCCCAGCGCTCCATCGCTCTGGCAACCCAGCAAATGGCCATAGCCGGTCGTGCTGCCCCCCCCCCCCGCAAGGGAATAAGCGGACTTCAGGCAGTTTTCCACCTTGCGGTCCGTAGCATCCTTAAGGGAGGACATGGATGGCATCGGCAATGTGGCACTACGGACAAGACGGTTCACGTGAGAATCCACCTGTGGAGGGGATTCCCACTTAGCAAAATAATTATCCGCGAACGAATAAGCCACCGCCAGGCGTCTCTGCGGCTGGTATCTTTTGCCAGGCTGTTTCCACGCCTCCTCTAAATGGTCCACCAACTGACCCGAAAGAGGAAAGACTGTGGCATCGCCCTTCACATCTTTGAAAAAGGCATATTTAGACTTAGCCGCTGGGGGAACTTCGTCCTCAATCACCAAGGCTGTGCGGACCGCCCGAATAAGTCCAGGAATATATACTTTGGACTTAGCATCAGCGTCCTTAGTATGGAGAGGTTCCTGATCGTAAGGATCCAGAATCTCCCCATCATCAGACGTCCCTTCGTCATTCTCATAAGGAGCGGACAGAGACGCCACCGGCCGTTTATGAGGCCGCATCACAGACTCCCCTTGCAATACATCCGACAAGTGCTGTACAGAACTCGTCAGGGAGTTAACCCACGCTGGCTCCTGAGAAACCGGGAGCGGGGAAATAGGGAGACTGTGGGGTACCACCAATTGTCGTGGGAAACCCTGCATGGGTGACGACACCACAGACTGCTGGGACAAACCCATCGGAGTAAACGCGGGCTGCGGAGCTAACTGGCCCACTAAAGCTGTTAGCGCCTGAGCAAAACAAGCCCAGGGCGGCTCCTGTACCGGTGCTGTAACCGTAAGAGGCCGCGCCATGGACAAACACTGCCAGCAAAGGCCCTCCGCGCTACCCTCCCCCTCCGCTAACGGTACTTTACACGTTGTACACTGTAGCCGGAGGGGAAAATCACTTTCAGACATGATGGCACCACGTATGTGACCCCTCTCACCAATTATATATTAAATAGGCGAGAGACCACCCTGCAGCACCACACCGCAAGGGCTTAGCAGAAAGAACAGGGACAGTAATAAAGCTGACAGTTTAGAGAAGAAAAGTTACAGGCAGCGCTAGCACAGTCACATACAATGCAAAGAAAATCAATTCCTGCACTAACAGCGCTGATCACTCAACTACACAGACACAGGGCCTGGTAGGACACAGCGCTGCATACACAGACCTGACCACAGCGGAGGAGAGGTATGCGGGGGGACCCAGACCACGATGCTTCCGTCCAGTGCTTCCAGCAGCGTTCACCATGCGTTGGAGAAGATGGCCGCCGAGGAGCAGAGAGGAGGCTGGCCTGGGGGAGGAGCGCTGACACAGGGCCAGTCAGCACAGTGCAGAGAGGGCTGTGTGCAGCGGGGGAGGCGCCGGCTGTGAGACAGGGAAGGCGCGCTCCCCTGGCATGCATTTAACCCCTGGGACGCCGCAGCGCTACCGCTCTGCTGCGGTCCGCTGTCCCAGGGGGTAGTGGAAGCGCAGGTTGGTCGCCTGGCTCCACGCTGCAGCCAGTCCCCAGGGAGCCCCCTGCCTGGGGACTTAGGACCATGTGATCAGCGGGGACCCACCACGGGACCCCGTTGCTTACCTCTGTCCCCCTTGAATCCGGCCATGGTCCGGAACATCTGGGGTCACCGCTAGCTGTGACCCCAGATGCCCACCAGCATCCCCGGATCAGTACCGGCGTTCTGGTACCGGCGGGGTGTAGGGAAGACAGCATGGACGTCAGGACTGACTGTCCATGCTGTTCATCCACATGTGCAGCCACAGCTGCATGAAGAAAAAGCTTCAGGGGCTCTTCTAGCCCCCACTCCAACAGGTGCACCCGACTCCGGCCGGGCACCAAACTAAACTGAGGTGCCTTGGCTCGGGGGCGGGGTATAGGAGGGGGACCCAGTGTATCCTGGGAGGCTGAAAGCTTAACTCTTTGGTGCCCTGCGACTGACGTCACACCTATACCCCAAGGTATCCTGTGGATACCCTATGGACCCTGAAGTAGAAACCATGCAGTTTAAATAGGTATTACTTTGTGCCACTATAATCTTTGACTTTTGCTTTTTGTTCGCCATACTGGTACAGTGAGAAAAATGAATAAATAATTACTAAACCCTAGAGCAGGGGTATTTAACATGTGGCCCTTGAGTTGCTGTGGAACTACACATCCCAGCATGCCCTGCCACACCTTTCTTATTAGGGTACGCAAGGTATGCTAAATCTATGGCAGAGCGGCTGGGATGTGTAGTTCCACAACAGCTGGTGGGCTAAATGTTCAATACCTCTGCCTTAGACAGTCCGGGCTGGTTTTCTCTAAAACAGGGAGAAAATGAGCATAGGTTTCCCTCCTGCAGTACTGGTGTCTCCATGGGAGGGAGCATAAAACAGTGGGCCTGATTCAGAGCCAGACGCTCTTTCAGAGCGCTCGCTCTGAATCAGGGCCCGCCGATTGTATTTTTAGAGCGGCCTCCTGGCCGCTCGCATAGCTGTGGGTGACCACCCACAGCTAGTGCGAACGGCAAGGATGATGGTCGCGATGGTCAAGACCATCGCGACCATCGGACTTGCGACAAGACCCTTGTGGTAGGGTCTCGTTGCCGCAAGTCCCAGTGGACTTCTTGCTCTTACAGAGCAAGAAGTCCATCCACTGAGAACGACAGGCGTTCTCATGGGAACGCCTCAGTTTGGGCAGCCACCCCCCGGCCTGCCCACCATAGGGGGCGTGCTGTCACTCAACATCGACACCACGCCCCCTTGTAGCGAGACCCGGAGCGACGGCATGCGCACTGGGCCAACATTGACCCGCTTGCGAGCGCTCAGCGCTCGCGAGCGGGTCTGAATCAGGCCCAGTGTATGCATAACCTCCTAGAGCAGTGATTCCCAAACTGGGTGCCACACAGCACTTGCAAGGGTGCCACAGGTAGGTGGTCCAGTACCAAAATCAATTTATTTATGGCCAATGTGAGATAGTCAAGACCAGTGTCGGTGGCTGGCAATCGTAAAATATGTGGACAAACACAAACGCAACCCTGTCCACCACCACCACCACATAACTGACCCTAAGAATACATATTAGCTCCCACATAAAAAAAAAACACATACATTGGCCCTCACAGGAATAAAAGGCAACACATTGGCCCCCACAGTAAAAATTAACACTGGCTGGCCCCCACAGAAACAAAAAAAAGACATTGTTGGCCCCAAAGAAAAAAAAAAAAAAACACATTGCTCCCCCCAAAAAAACAAATTACACTGGCTCCCACACAAAGTATTAATTTAAATTTTTTTTCCCTACCTGTTCCTCATATACAAAGCTGTCACCAGAGAGCAGGAGTCTGGCTTGTGGCCACGGGGCTGGCTGGCTGGGCGTGCAGGCAGAGTTGGTGGATGTGGGGTTGGCTGGATAGTGAGGCAGGCAGGAATGTTGTCGGTGCTGGTAGCCGCGGGGCTGACTGGTGAGACAGGCTGGCTGGTGGTCGTAGGGCTGGCTGGCTGGCGTATTGGGGGTGCTGGTGGTCACGGGGCAGGTTGGTGAGGCAGGCAGGCTGACTGGGGGTGCTGATGGCCTTCATGCAGATCATCTGCAAGGGTCACGGAGCTGGCGGGCGGGCAGTCTGACTGGAAACGCGGCGTGCGTGACATGTGATGTCACGCCGCCGTGTCTGCATAGGTGATGACCCGGGTGCGCCTGAGACTTCCAGAAGAGCTCAGCGTTGCCCGGTTGGCAATAAGGCAGATCTGACCAGCAGCTCTGACCATGCGGCACACTTAACCGCTCGCGGAACACTAGTGTGCCGCGGCACAGCAGTTGAAAAACGCTGCTCTAGAGAACTGTGATGTAAGAAAGTTTGGGTACCACTGTCCTAGAGCCTACCCGAGCTGCAATGAAACTGGTCAATTAAGCAGCAACTATGTCACCATGTCAGCGCCCAGTATAATTGACAGAGTGCCAAAGACCTCTACCATTTTACCCACCCCCCTCCCCCCAAAAAAAAATATGAGATATGGTAAGAACTTACCCTTGTTATCTCTATTTCTACGAAGTCCATAGGGTTCCACAGGATACCTTGGGGGTATAGGTGTGACGTCAGTCGCAGGGCACCAAAGAGTTAAGCTTTCAGCCTCCCAGGATGCACTGGGTCCCCCTCCTATACCCCGCCCCCGAGCCAAGGCACCTCAGTTAGTTACCAAGCCATAGGCCGGAGGAGGAGAAGGAAGAGAGAGAACAAAGATCTGGACACATACAAGAATCACATTCTCACCAGAGGGAGACGGAAAACCGGTGACCAGAGCAAAGCCCATTTGCAGCACAGGTGCGACAGGGCGGGAGTCCTGTGGAACCCTATGGACTTCGTAGAAATAGAGATAACAAGGGTAAGTTCTTACCATATCTCATATTTTCTACTTCAGGGTCCATAGGGTATCCACAGGATACCTTGGGGATGTCCCAAAGCAGTATCCTTTAAGGGTGGGGACGCTTCTGTGCTGAAAGGAGAATCCGCCGCCCGAAGGAAGCATCCTGAGAGGCGAAGGTGTCAAACCTGTAATACCTCACGAAGGTATGGACAGAGGACCACGTAGCAGCCTTGCAGATCTGGACTGCAGAGGCACCACGTCGAGCTGCCCATGAAGGACCCACAGACCTAGTGGAATGAGCCTTCACAGAAGGAGGAACCAGCAGGCCTTCATGAAGATAAGCTTCAGAAATAGCCATACGGATCCAGGCTGCCAAAGTTTGCTTTGAAGCAGGCCAACCCTTTTTACGGAAGCCATAGAGGACAAACAAAGCGTCCGACTTCCTAAACGAAGAAGTGCGGTCAACATAAGTCCTTAAGGCCCGCACAACATCCAAAGAGGCCTCACCCACGGAAAGACCCGGTGAGTTAAAGGCCGGAACAACTATTTCCTCGTTAACATGAAACTGGGAAACAACTTTGGGAAGAAACTCGGGCCGAGTGCGGAGCACTGCCCTGTTCCCATGAAAAACCAAGAAAGGGGGTCTACAAGAAAGAGCCCCTAACTCAGAAACACGTCTGGCCGAAGCAATAGCCACAAGGAAAACAGTCTTAGCTGTTAGCCATTTAAGATCCACTGAGCCCAGTGGTTCAAACGGCGGTCCTTGGAGAGCCCTCAGGACCACAGCCAAATCCCAAGGCGCCACAGGTGGAACAAAGGGCGGCTGAATGCGGACAACACCTTGCATAAAGGTGCGCACATCCGGGATTGTAGCAATCCTACGGTGAAACCAGACAGATAGGGC
Source organism: Taudactylus pleione (assembly GCA_031769625.1). NCBI lineage: Eukaryota > Metazoa > Chordata > Amphibia > Anura > Myobatrachidae > Taudactylus > Taudactylus pleione. The sequence goes on from JAUIMM010000052.1 coordinate 34,149,352, forward strand.
CGAAACCTGTACCTTCAAAGAAGCAAGGCGAAGCCCATGATCTAGTCCCGCTTGCAGGAAGGCGAGAATCCGAGACAGACGAAACTCCCGCGGTGCATAACCTCTCGGTCGACACCACTGGAAGAACGTATGCCACACGCGATGGTATATCCTCGCGGAAGACGGTTTCTGAGCTCGCAATATGGTACGCACCACAGAGCTGGAAAACCCCCGGGACCTCAGCATGGCCGTCTCAACAGCCACGCCGTCAAAGACAGCCGAGTCAGGTCCGGGTGTCGACAAGGACCCTGAGACAAGAGGTCCGGTCGTAGCGGCAACCGCAGAGGACTGTCCACGGACAGACCCTGAAGGTCTGAGAACCAGTGCCGTCTGGGCCACGCGGGAGCTATCAACAGGAGCGTCCCTCCTTCCTGTTTGAATTTCCGGATTACCCGTGGAAGAAGGGAGACCGGAGGGAACAGATATGCGAACCGGAACGTCCCCCGGACGTACAGAGCATCCACCAGAGACGCCCCTTCGTCTCTTGTGCGAGACCCGTACACCGGCAACTTGTTGTTGTGCCGGGACGCCATGAGGTCGATCTCTGGAAGACCCCATCTGTCCACCAGTAGTTGAAAAACGTCCGGGTGCAGGGACCATTCCCCCGGATGAACGTCCTGGCGACTTAGAAAGTCCGCCACCCAATTGAGCACTCCCGGGATGAAGACCGCTGATATGGCCGGAAGATTGCGCTCCGCCCAAACCAGGATCCGAGACACCTCTACGAGAGCCGCCCGGCTTCGGGTTCCTCCTTGTCTGTTTATGTAGGCCACGGTGGTAGCGTTGTCCGACTGGACCTGTACCGGGTGACCCTGGAGAAACCGATGTGCCTGCTGGAGAGCATTGAAGACCGCACGGAGTTCCAAGATATTGATTGGAAGCTCCGCTTCTGTCGGAGTCCACCTGCCCTGGACAGATGTGGACCCGAAACTGCACCCCAGCCCCGAAGACTGGCGTCCGTAGTCAACAGGACCCAATTTGGAAACCAGAACGGACGTCCCTCGCTGAGGTGGGTCGTCTGTAACCACCAAGCAAGGGACAGGCGAACCTCCGGGGTGAACACAATCGTCTGGGACTTCAGAGACTGAGGCAGCCCGTTCCACTTTGACAGGATCAGGTGCTGCAGAGGTCTGGAGTGAAACTGGGCATATTCCACCATGTCGAACACCGACACCATGGAGCCCAGTAACCTCATCGCCGAGTGTAGAGACACCTGGCGGCTGTGCAGACAACTGCACACCCTTGACTGCAAAGCAGAGATCTTTTCCTCCGTCACGAAGATCTTTTGCTGTCCCGAGTCCAATAAGGCTCCAAGATGCAGAATCCTCCGAGACGGGATTAGAGTGGACTTCTGCCAGTTGATTAGCCAGCCGTGCCGTTGCAGCAGGGCAATGGTCAGGTCTAAGTGGCGTAACAGGAGCTCTGGAGATCCCGCCACCAATAACAGGTCGTCCAAGTACGGCAACATGCGGACTCCCTGCAGCCGCAGAGAAGCCGCCATGACCGCCATCACCTTGGTGAAGACACGTGGTGCTGTCGCCAAGCCAAAAGGTAATGCCAGAAACTGGAAGTGGTCGCTGCGGATTGCAAACCTGAGGAACTGTTGATGGCGCAAAAGAATAGGGACATGCAGGTAAGCGTCCTGTATGTCCAATGACACCATGTAGTCCCCCAGTTCCAGCGCCAGAATGATGGACCGTAGGGTCTCCATCCGAAACTTCGGTACCCGCAAAGACTTGTTGAGTGCTTTGAGGTTGAGAATCGGACGATACGACCCATTGGGTTTCTGTACCAAAAAAAGATTTGAATAGAAACCCTGGCCCCTCTGGGAGAATGGAACAGGCACTATAACTCCAGCCTGGAGCATAGTGTGCAATACCTTCCGCAGCTCCGTAGCCTTGTTCCGGTCTGATGGTAGACCCGTGGTGAAGAATCGAGCCGGGGGTCTGTGCCGGAAGGAGAGGGCGTACCCGTGGGAGACACCTCCAGAACCCAAGTGTCTGTCGTAGTGACCGACCAACACTGGGCGAACTGCAGCAGGCGGCCTCCCACCCTGGGATCCCCCAAAGGGAGGCCCGGACCGTCAGGCCGCAGGCTTGTCATCTGGCTTGGGGGCCGGACGTCTGGTACTCCATGCCTGCTTCCGGGGCTTGACCGATTTCCTAGGGCCAGCCTGACGAGGAAACGACTTTGGTTTGGGCCTGCCCTGGGCCCTAGATGACCGAAAGGACGATGGTCCAGAACCAGAAGGAGCAGCGGCCGACGGGAGACAAGCCGATTTGGCTGCCGCCAGCGTGGCCACAATCTTATCCAGATCCGGACCGAAGAGAACTTCTCCGGTAAACGGCAAGGCTTCCAGACCCTCCTTGGAATCTGCGTCCGCCTTCCAGGATCGCAGCCACAAGTTGCGACGAGCAGCTACCGCTGCTGAAGAAATTCTAGACACCAGAGTACTAATGTCTAGAGCCGCCTCGTTGATGTAAGTGGCCGAATCACGGAGATTGCCAATCAACTCCGCCTGTTCGGCCGGACAGTCGGAATCAAAAGAAGCCTCTAATGAATCCGCCCAGCGCTCCATCGCTCTGGCAACCCAGCAAATGGCAATAGCCGGCCGTGCTGCCCCCCCCGCAAGGGAATAAGCGGACTTCAGGCAGATTTCCACCTTGCGGTCCGTAGCATCCTTAAGGGAGGACATGGATGGCATCGGCAATGTGGCACTACGGACAAGACGGGTCACGTGAGAATCCACCTGTGGAGGGGATTCCCACTTAGCAAAATAATTATCCGCGAACGGATAAGCCACCGCCAGGCGTCTCTGCGGCTGGTATATTTTGCCAGGCTGTTTCCACGCCTCCTCTAAATGGTCCACCAACTGACCCGAAAGAGGAAAGACTGTGGCATCGCCCTTCACATCTTTGAAAAAGGCATATTTAGACTTAGCCGCTGGGGGAACTTCGTCCTCAATCACCAAGGCTGTGCGGACCGCCCGAATAAGTCCAGGAATATATACTTTGGACTTAGCATCAGCGTCCTTAGTATGGAGAGGTTCCTGATCGTAAGGATCCAGAATCTCCCCATCATCAGACGTCCCTTCGTCATCCTCATAAGGAGCGGACAGAGACGCCACCGGCCGTTTATGAGGCCGCATCACAGACTCCCCTTGCAATACATCCGACAAGTGCTGTACAGAACTCGTCAGGGAGTTAACCCACGCTGGCTCCTGAGAAACCAGGAGCGGGGAAATAGGGAGACTGTGGGGTGCCACCAATTGTCGTGGGAAACCCTGCATGGGTGACGACACCACAGACTGCTGGGACAAACCCATCGGAGTAAACGTGGGCTGCGGAGCTAACTGGCCCACTAAAGCTGTTAGCGCCTGAGCAAAACAAGCCCAGGGCGGCTCCTGTACCGGTGCTGTAACCGTAAGAGGCCGCGCCATGGACAAACACTGCCGGCAAAGGCCCTCCGCGCTACCCTCCCCCTCCGCTAACGGTACTTTACACGTGGTACACTGTAGCCGGAGGGGAAAATCACTTTCAGACATGATGGCACCACATATGTGACCCCTCTCACCAATTATATATTAAATAGGCGAGAGACCACCCTGCAGCACCGCACCGCAAGGGCTTAGCAGAAAGAACAGGGACAGTAATAAAGCTGACAGTTTAGAGAAGAAAAGTTACAGGCAGCGCTAGCACAGTCACATACAATGCAAAGAAAATCAATTCCTGCACTAACAGCGCTGATCACTCAACTACACAGACACAGGGCCTGGTAGGACACAGCGCTGCATACGACCTGACCACAGCGGAGGAGAGGTATGCGGGGGGACCCAGACCACGATGCTTCCGTCCAGTGCTTCCAGCAGCGTTCACAATGCGTTGGAGAAGATGGCCGCCGAGGAGCAGAGAGAAGGCTGGCCTGGGGGAGGAGCGCTGACACAGGGCCAGTCAGCACAGTGCAGAGAGGGCTGTGTGCAGCGGGGGAGGCGCCGGCTGTGAGACAGGGAAGGCGCGCTCCCCTGGCATGCATTTAACCCCTGGGACGCCGCAGCGCTACCGCTCTGCTGCGGTCCGCTGTCCCAGGGGGTAGTGGAAGCGCAGGTTGGTCGCCTGGCTCCACGCTGCAGCCAGTCCCCAGGGAGCCCCCTGCCTGGGGACTTAGGACCATGTGATCAGCGGGGACCCACCGCGGGACCCTGCTGCTTACCTCTGTCCCCCTTGAATCCGGCCATGGTCCGGAACATCTGGGGTCACCGCTAGCTGTGACCCCAGATGCCCACCAGCATCCCCGGATCAGTACCGGCGTTCTGGTACCGGCGGGGTGTAGGGAAGACAGCATGGACGTCAGGACTGACTGTCCATGCTGTTCATCCACATGTGCAGCCACAGCTGCATGAAGAAAAAGCTTCAGGGGCTCTTCTAGCCCCCACTCCAACAGGTGCACCCGACTCCGGCCGGGCACCAAACTAAACTGAGGTGCCTTGGCTCGGGGGCGGGGTATAGGAGGGGGACCCAGTGCATCCTGGGAGGCTGAAAGCTTAACTCTTTGGTGCCCTGCGACTGACGTCACACCTATACCCCCAAGGTATCCTGTGGATACCCTATGGACCCTGAAGTAGAAAAAACACAGATGCATAATTTTAAAATAAATGCCCCGAGACCTTTGTTCCCCATTGAATTACATTTAAAAAAAAAACCCAGTCCTGCTCAAGCAATGGACCGATGCATGATCTATTGTTAGGATTATACATTTTCATGCGGATATAATAGTGTGCCATTCAACAAGGATAAGGTTTCCACTTAGGGGTGTTAAGAAAGTCGCATTGTGAGAGATAAGGTGCGGGACGTGTTTGGAAAGATATTGTGTTCTGAAGTAAAAATATTGTATTCTGTAGTTAAAACTAAAATGACTTCACAGCAATACTAATAATATAAAAATGACAGAGGGGCTATACATAGTGCTATGAGATTATAGCGGGTATCTAGGTTATCCTAAATATTTTTTTGGGGGGGGGGAAGAAATAAAGAGAATACAGGTTACACTGATAATAATTTTTTGTTTACTCATTTATCCTCACTAATAAAGCACACTGTACCTTAGAATGAGTAAAAGCCAGTGCAATTCTTCCTAATAGTGCAGCACATACTTACAGTAGGCTAAGCACTTGTCTAGATTTTCCAATAAGAGTATCAGGTTCTTCATTGCTGCATAATCCCAATAGGTGTGTCATGTTCAAGGGAATTAATGCAAACACTCCAGTGCCGGGAGTTAGCATTAATAAAGCATCATCTGTCATTTTAATCTGGGTGGATATGAAATATTGCACATCAATGCGAGTCCTTAAATCTACACATGCATACTTTAAAGCTGGCATTTATACATTTCTAATTAGTTAGTACTCAGGACGCAACATTAAATACAGCAATTTTGATACACATTGGCCATGTAGCATACTTACATATTGGTGCCTATATTGTACATGATGTAGTTATGAGACCGGTGGGGCTGCGAGGTCACCGGTCTCAATCCCGACAATGGAGTTAAGAAAGACGTTGAAATACCGACACCTATCTTAATCCTGACGCCGGAATCCAGGAGAACATGTGCCCAAACGAAGGTAAGCCAGGGTGCCCTTAGTGTTAGCCGCAGGGGGGAGGGTTAGGTAAGTTAGCGTTAGTTTTTTGTTTTTTTTTGTTGGGGGGGGGGGGAGGTTAGGCACCCCTAGGGGGAGGGTTTGGATCAGGCACCACTGGGGGGGTTAGGCACTAATGGAGGGTTAGGTTTTAGACACGAAGGGGGGAAACTTAGGTTTAGCCACTAACGGGGAGGGTTAGGGTGCATGGTGGAGATGGTTAGGCTACAAGAAGGGAGGTTTAGGGTTAGGGGGAGAGGGGGGGAGGGATACCAACTATCAGATGCTGCTGTCGGTATTTTGACAGGAGGCTGCCCGACAGCCGGCATTACATACCTATTCCCCCAGCATACATGCCTTATGGGCGGCACATACTAAAGCAGTACCCACTCCTGCTGGCCTTGGTCAAACAGCTTCCAAGTGGGCTCCTACCGCTGTTGAAATTTGCATGGACATCACTCTTAACTAAAGATAATGTAGACTATATATTATATACCCAAGCAAAGCTCTTCTGAGAGGACCATATGTCAGATCTAAATTTAAATGGAGAGGAAAATGTAGCAACAGCAGCCATGTGCTTTTAAGACGTTCACCATGACATACGTTGTAAAGTGAGAATCCCTTTAATTATACTCTCTGCCACTCATTTGCTGCACATGAAATGCATTGGGTGTTGGGAGGATTAGGAGAGTTAATAGACAATTTATTAAGGTTAGGATGGCTGCAAGAAACAGAAAATACATCAACAACAAGCAGGTAGAAGAATCTTATCTAAGGATGGGCAATAAGAGGCCCCCCAGATGTTGTAGCTATTAGACCATGCTAAAACTGTTGCAAGGCATGCTGGGATGTCTAATTTGACAACAGCTGAAGGGACGCTTATTGCCTGCCCGTACATCGCATTTCCCAAAATCATAATGAGGCAATCACAGTTCAATTTGAAGCCTCGATCTCAGTGATACCAGGCTAAAGGATCGCTGTGTAGTCACTAAAGATTTCTCCTCACACCTTCCTGAGAAATCCGACTAAAGTGCCAACCGCGAGGCTGATTTCCGGCTTAGGACTTCACTAACAGCCACGCGGCTGGCACTTTAGTCGGAGAATGCCGGGTCTCGCGACTAAACACCCAGGTTAAGTCGCGAGAGTCGGCATTCCCCGACTTAACTACTTCCCGTCAGAGTACACACCACGCTGAAGTGAATCGCCCCATTGTGGCAGTTTTCAGAAATGCTTCCTATTATCTGCACGGATTTTGTCACATTACATTGCATTTGTCTGCAAATACAACACACATATTTGATTAGATTAGAGATAGAGTTATAATACACTCGACTCCCAAGTGCTTTGTATAAGTCAGATGATCATTCTCAGATCTTTAGGGCTCCTTCAGATGAGGATTTCTTTGAATTTCCTCATGCTGTATTCAGTATGGAAGACAACGGGAAAAAAAAATTCTGATTCAAAATCATCTAATTCTGAGCATCTGACACTCAGACAAGTGTATGAGAAAATATGGCTCACAGTATCAGTGGGAAAATCATTCAGGTATAGTTTTCATGGCTGCTGACATATGGATTAGACTGATACTGAACAACAAGGGGTACGAACACTGGGGTCAATTATTTAGATAGCAGTGGAATTTTCTTTAGATCTATACTATACTTAGTTTATACACACTGCGCTGCCCCCAACATATTTTTTTTTTTTTTTAAATGTCACTCTACAATAATATGTTGGGCATGTATAGAGACATATCAGTGACACTATTATTGTAAATAATATGCTAAATGTCATAAACATTATATCAGTTTCCAATAGTAGTTGTATTTGCTTACTTTGCTAACAACATATTAATAACAAAGAAAGTATTTTCTCTTCTGTTATTTCATCTGTCTGTAAGGAAAGGGTTCTCTTTTAAGTGGCGGCTGTTTATCGAGTACCTCTTAGCAAAAAGCAGAGAGAACGCCTGCTGATCTCTAAGAGTTAGGAACGAAGGCTGCACGGTCACCTCAAAATAGAGGTGAACAGTGAGATCCAGTTACCTCTGCATGTGACTGTCCAAAGTTACTATCCTATGAATGAGTCTGGAAGGGTTCAGTTACAATGCAGGTTCAACCGCTTGATATCTCTGTTCAGGATCAGCTTTATTGCAGAAATATATTGTCTCCTTAATGTCCTGGTTTCTAAACACATTCCTCTCCCAGTACTGGCAGCTTGTAAATCATAAAACTATACTTTACTGTATAACTCTGGATCAGCCTGAACGCTTATTAAAATACCAATGGCCTACTGGTCCATCCGATAGTCAGACACATTTTCCTCAAGTCATTCAAGAGTGGCGTCTATTCCTGGGGTAGATCCTGGCATCACAAGCCTTAGTTTCATTAAGTAAAAAAATTTATTAGAAGCACTGGAACGGCCTCCTACGATCAGGGCTCAACAATTTTTTCTAAAATCTAGGAACCAGCTTAAAAAATTAGGAGCCAGACCATCGTCCCCAATCAAAACATATGAAGCCTTGTATACTATACCACACAAGCACCTTCAATGCCCCTCAAACCTCCCAACATGCCATTTAACCACCACACATGCCTCTTCAATGCCCATCAAACCCAGCCACATGCCTATCTCTGATGCCCAATATATAGTATGTCACAAAATAGGGCCCCCTATTCATAGCATGCCACTCAGCAGGGCCCCCAATGAATAATACTTTTATAAGAGGAAGACCTTAAAATAAAATGTCTGCAGTAGATTATTTGAGTAAGTAAACTTGAAGCCCAGCAGAGGGAGGGTTGGGGCAGCTGAACAGATGATCAGAGTGGCTTCAGGACCAAATAAGGTACAGCAGGAGGCCAAGATAGTAGGTGTCAGGACGGCGGTGTGATATAAATGTGCATCTAGAAGTAATGTGTCTTACTGTATTGGATTGCTGCTGCTGCTCTAATTCTTCACAGGAGATGCCTGGGACCGCTGGTTCTGCCAAAGCTGCTGGGACCACCGAGGAATCCGGAGCCTGGGACCTGAGAAAGGCAGGTATGCTGGAACTTAGAGACCGCTGGGGATGCCGGGACCCAGAGACCGCCGCACCGGGGATGCCGGGACCCAGAGACTGCCGCACCGGGGATACTGGGACTGCTTTACTTATTTCTGAGATGTCTAGAGCTTCTAATGAATTCTCTCTTCCATGCTAAATCCAGTCGCCAGGTCTAAAAATTTGGCCGCCATGGCGCCGGGATTTGTCGAGCCCTGTCCTAAGATAATATGCATATATGCAGTATAAAAATATGCTAATGAATGCAATCGCACGGCAATCGCAGCTCTATACCAAGACGCCCACCACTGTATAAAGCCACCCACTTACCATGACATGCATCTGCAAGTCAGCGAAAACATCAGTAACATCGAGTAACATCCGCACAGTTGTGGTTGACCTGACCCTACCCCAGAAACTGCTAAACTTCCTGTCGCCATCTAGACTTCTGCCAGCGTATGCTATCGCAGGGGCTTAATCATGCATGTCACTGGCACGCCTGCGTTTCTCTGACCACGCTCGTCACCACCCTCAAACGGTCACTTCCTGTCAATCACTGTGTAAGAACTCTGCGTGCTCACTGCAATCGCTTCCCGATCACAGTGGCCGGTTCGCGCATGCGCATTGCATCTTATACGCATTAGCAGAATTCAAATATCGGCTGGCTGCATGCGAACGCAGCCTTGCGATGATACCTGAATCAGGTCCTTAGGATTAAGATTTTACAGTGCTACTCACATCAAAGTTTAAAGGTTCCCACACATTTTTTCCCCGATCTGGCCGATTCCGACACATTGGAACGACAGATCGGGTAAAAAATGCCCAAATCGTGAGTCCCCACTCACGATCACTATGGGATGCACGCCCCCGCAGGTCGCACATCGCATCGTCGGATCTGCTGTGCTGTACGTTAGATCTGACAATCTGGGACACAATGCATTATAAAAAAGTCTGGCTGCAGGAGATCGGATGCAGATTGGACAGCATATCGTGTGCTGATCGTGTACTGAGCTGCCGAGGAGAATTTCAAGGGAAATCGGACACATCGTCTGATCGTAATTATATCGGTATATCTGTGGGCACCTTAAGACTTAGGGGGTCATTCAGACCCGCTCGCGAGCAAAGTTCGCTCGCAAGCGGGTCGATGTTGTGAGAATGCGCATGCGCACGACGGAGGGCGCTCCGTCGTGCGCATGTGCGAGACCCGGCGAGCAACGAGAAATACGTCGCTCGGGGTCTCGCACCAAAGGGGGCGTGCTGTCGATGGTGACTGACAGCACGCCCCCTTTGGTGGGCGTGCCGGGGGCGTGGTGGCCAGACGGAGGCGTTCCCATGGGAACGCCTACCGTCTGAGTCTGGCCCCACTGACATCACTAGTGATGTCAGTGGGAGTGACTTTGGCTCTGATAGAGCCAAAATCACTCCTGGGCTTGTGGCAGCGAGACCCTACCGCAGGGTCTCGTCGCAAGCCCGATGGTCGCGATGGTCTTGACCATCGCGACCATCATCATGGACGCTCGCATAAGCTGTGGGTGGTAACCCACAGCTATGCGAGCGTCCATAAGGCCGCTCCATATTTAAATAGGACGGCCCTGATTCAGAGCGAGCGTTCTGCTCAGAGCGTTCAGCTCTGAATCAGGGCCTTAGTTACTACATAAGTTTCCATATATTGTGAGATCTAGTAGTTACTGCTACAAAATATTCTTTCATATGTGGTACTTGCTTCAGCAATTTATAGGGAAATAGGCAAAAAGTAGTTGTGGCATAACAGCTCAAACACAGCATGACAGTGTAATATTCAGGGAATAGAATAACTGGTAAACGGAACCTTTTGTTTGTAAGTGTATGGAACTCAACATATACACATTTTTCATTACAGGACCAGTATTTGAATATCAGCAGTACACATTAAAGGGATAATACAATAAAATAGATAATAATACATGGACGGTAAATAATGCATGAGATCAAGCGGTATTGTTAGATTACTACTTGCCAATTGTATTGAAACCCATAAGGGTTAGTTTTTATATATTAACTATATTGTTGTGTAACTATGTGATATTAAAGGTTTTAAAATGTACATACGTATCCTAATTTAAATTGTTTCTGCTATGGTGATACTATGTGAGTGCAGTTCCTTTTTTCTTATATTCTATTTCTGTTTGTACATATAGTCAGTTTCCACGGACTCACATTAGGTGACTGCAACTGCTTATTTACAGATTTGATTTGTCACAATTTCTAACACATTCAAATTATTCCAATATTCCTCTGAATTAATACAGTGTTTTTCCTTATTTATATAAGCATCTGAGATATATTTTTTCTGGTTAAAATATTCTGTTTTTTTTGTAAATGTAGTCTATTTTGGCCCATTCACTTCCTCCTGCACAACTGTTAGGCAGATTTTCTATTTGTAGAATTATAGTGAAGTATAGGTTTTTTAGTTACAATCAAACATTTTGTGTTCTTTAAGGTAAGCATCTCAGTGGGCCGAATTCAATTTAATGCGAAGCTGAATAGCCACGGGAGGGAGCTCCCACAGATATTCAATACACCGAGCTGTTTGGGTGGCTAAAGGATTTCTTCTCGATCCTTCCTGGGGATGCGAGGAGAAATCCGTCAAAAGTGCTGGGTGCGCAGCTGTTTGCTGGTTTAGCGCGGTGCAAACAGCCGCGAGCCCGGCACTTTAGTCAGAGAATGCCAGTTCTCGCGCCTAAACACCCAGGTTAAGTCACGAGAATGGGCATTCTCTGACATAACCAATTCCCGACAAGGCACACAGCGCGTTGTATTGAATAGCTGTGAAAGCTCCTACCCGTGGCTAGTGATCATCACATTGAATTGAATTGGGCCCATTGTATTTCTGAGTATGACTAAATAAACACTTGCATGAAAACTTCATTCTTAATATTTCTTACACCTGCTTTACCGCTAGAGCTGGCAACTCTTTATCAGTGGAAAGTACACATTTATATTGCCTGTGAATTTTTGAATTTAGGAGCCAATGTGCTGAACTAATACACAAACTCCTTTTAAACAGATTTGAGCATCTATAGGGTCTGTGGGCAGCTTTTATTTTTTTCTGCAGTTACATGTGCACCCATTTCACCTCTGTATCTTATGTGAATGTTCAGTACAGTTCAATTGAAAATTAGAAAAACGAGGTATGGCCTGTACCTAACATTTTAGGGTATATTTAGTAAATTGTGGGTTAATAGAAGTGGAGGTGTTGTCCATAGCAACCATTAAGATTCTACTTATTATTTATCTAGCACCTTCTAGAAGATAATAGCTAGAATCTGATTGGTTGCTATAGGCAACAACTCCACTTCTATAAACCCACACTTTAGTAAATATACCCCTTGGAGAGCAATTAATATGGTGGATCTATTTAAAATGTCATTTCACCAGTTCAAAGTAAACAAAGATGGTGCAATATTCCTAGGACTATGAAACCACTACAATGCATAGACTAGTAATTTAAATGATGGCCCCTATGAAACAGCAAATTGTTTCTTATCCCGTTACTTAAGACAGCACATAACACTGCATGCATATTGAGTTTCAGGGTGAATGGTCCGGGGAACAGAGACTACAAAAGAGCAGAGAAGACAGGAGACTGCAACTATCCCGTGAGTTACAGGGGTGTCCTGCTGTGGTACACAAGTTACATGTAGATGAAGACCAACTGTACACAACAGAGAAGATATTTTACCCTTTTGTTTGCCTTTGTATGCCTTTGTATTTGTAACATCACCTCTGAGATGGACGTTCTCTGTTTAGGGACACGGTTTTGTTTATTTCAAAATAAAAATCACAAGCTGCTGCTTGTTTGAACCTGAGCTGAAAAGCTAACTCAGTCCACTTCACAATGTGTTTTTTATATAAAAGAATGGCAGTCTACTAGCACAACGCTGCTTGGAATGTGTGCATGATATCTGCTGGCGTCTTATGTCTCTAATCATCCAGGCAGTGATGGGCTGCAGGAAAAGAATCCTTATCTCTAGTGACACCTGTTAAACCAGATTATCAGAGCTAAAGTCTCATAAAAAGTCTAATCTCGTATGTCACGTGGGGCAAAAGTGAAGCCTTTGCCAACGGCCCTTGGTAGCTCTGTGGTAGAGGAAGTTTCAGTAATGATTTTAGCTGCAAAGATAAACTGAGATCCAAAATCCTATATTGTTTACCACTAGCTGAGTACAAAGTATGAGTGAAGTGCTGTTGAATATTGGCTGTACCCAGGTCGGTTCAATGAACACATCAGAGCAACAATAGCAGTAACCAATAGAAAGCGTAAAACAAAATTATGATACAAGGATATGGAGGTCTCCGTATGGTTTAGAACTACAATACCTATAAGGCTATAGTAGAGAAAATGTATAGTTAAGAATCTAAAGAACTACAGATTAATCAGTCTAGGTTATCTACTGGGAAAAGTCAGAAACTATTTAACAGTTTGACATCAATTGCCTTTAGAGGATGATGGGGTTTGATTATCCAAGGAAGAAGATATCTAAATCCAAAATGGTCATTTTCAACATTCTCCATGTCAATGCCCCCACCCTGCGATGGCAGCAATATTTAGGGAAGCTAATCAATGCATAACACTAAGGTTGAGTATGGTATCTTGATGGTCAGGCTGCCGATGGTCAGAATACAGAAAACGGCATCCTGACAGTCAGAATCCCAACAGATTTCTGTAAGTATTATAACCCCTTACCTTAACCCTTCCGTCCTGCAGCCTAACCCTCCCCTCTCGCAGCCTATCCCTAACTCTTTCCACCCACAGCCTAACCCTCCAGTCCCACAGCCCAACCCTAACCCTCCAGTCCCACAGCCTAACCCTAACCCTCCCCTCCCACAGCCTGACCCTAACTCTCTCCACCCGCAGCCTATCCCTCCAGTCCCGCAGCCTAACCCTAACCCTCCAGTCCCGCAGCCTAACCATAACCCTCCAGTCCCGAAGCCTAACCCTAACCCTCCCCTCCTGCACCCTAACCCTCCCCTCCCACAGCCGAACCCTAACTCTCTCCACCCGCAGCCTAAACCTCCAGTCCCATAGCCTAACCCTAACCCTCCAGTTCCACAGCCTAACCCTAAGCCTCCAGTCCCGCAGCCTAACTCTAACCCTCCAGTCCTGCAGCCTGACCCTAACCTTAAGTCTGCCCCTGACCCTAAAACTTACCTCCGCAATCTGTCGGAATTCTGACAGTCAAGATGCCGCTGTCAATATTGTGACCGTCTGCATGCTGACGACATCCCCATATTTTAACATTTTGGTCACACATCAGCAGTAGGGTTCCTGACTAGGTAGGTCTGTGCTTACAGCTGTATCAAGCAACCTATCCAGAGATTTATTGTTGTAATAAAATAAAGAAAAATCACTAGTGGCAACAGAAAATCTGTCTGGGTTATTTGATAAACAGACCCCCAATCTTGATTAAAAAAATATAAAGAGGGAACAGAGCTTAGGCTTGCACAGTCAGGGGTGTCAATATGTACGTAAATGGGTCACCCAAAAAATTGCACATACTGGCAATGCACAACCTATATTTCTATAATAATTAAATAATACATTGCATTGTATTGTGCGTAGACATTGTGCAAAAAGGCAGACAATACTTTACACAAGCGATATCCAAGTATGTCTTTGGGACAGACAATTATGTTATGTATAACATCACCATATTAATCTAACAGGCGATTATGGAGTTTCTCAAATTAACAAATGGCAGCAGCCAGCCAGTGGGACACCAGGTAAATGACTCTGCTTTGCAATGTGGCATTTATAGGAAAAAATAAATCAGCCCAGAAAGAAATATTTTCCTTTACCTGGTGAGGAGCCAGACCATGAAAGACAGACAGAAAAAACGATTGATACTGTTTCCACTGTTATGTCCAGACACAGGTGCATCCGGACGTACATAATGTTCAATGCTGTGCGTGCTTGCGTTTTTTATCCAAACAGATAATGTTTTCCTTGAATGGCGTCCAAAACAATGCATGGGAAATACACAGATAGGTACATGTGCTTTTTAATGTAGTTCTGCTGCTTTCAACAAAACCTACACGTATTAATGCTCCATTGTAAGCAGGAAATACATGTTGTCAGGAGTCTGGAACACACTAGACTGGTTTGAATTACCTCTATGGACATAAAACTATTGAATTATAAATACTTCCTCTGAAACATCTTTCCATATTTTGTATGAGAAACGTTAAAACACAAAACAAAAGAAGAACTTGTACTGTGCTGTTGTGAGTGACATTATGCCTGATTCAGAGTCGTGGCTGCAAGTTTTTGCAGAGTCACAGCGGTGGTAATATGCAGGTGCTGGTCACAGCCTTCCCCTTGTGCGCTAGTGTACAACGGACTGTGCAAGCTCTGAGACGCTCACTTTCAATGCTCGTGGACATTGCAACTCTGCCAATGGTTGTAAACAATCCACCATCGGCGCACCGTTGACACTCACGACAGCCTATGGAGGGCGCAGTGTTTCTTTCTGAAAAACCTCTAAATATGGACTCTGTGGTTGTGAACGGCGTTGGAGAGTGCAGTAGCGTTCACTGACATGCCCATGACACTCCCATAATATGTCCATGTCCTGTGTTCAGCTCATATTGAAGCGATCCCATAGGCAACAGCGTTCTCTGCATACACTCAATGCTACGCATGCACCGTAGGGGTCTTTGGGACTTTTTTTGCGCATGTGCAGTGACAAATAATCGCTTAACAGCACAAACATCAGCATTACGGCCACCTCTGAACCAGGCCCACTGTAAGGGAGGATGTTACTAAACTTCCCCACACTTACCAATGTATTTTAATAAACTGCAAATTCAAAAAGCTTGTAAAATAGTTTTACTACAGTTTTTGTAGATACTGCATAGCTACTTACATGTTTAATTCCATTAAATATATAAAACAATGTTATCCCTATTGAAAAATATTAAATTATTTCACTACTTACAACTATCAGTTACATTTTAAAAGGACTGACATCATTAATGAAGTGTAAACATATGTAAAATCCATGCAGAGTAGTATTACTATGGCCCGGCACAGCGTATACACTGCATTTTGGGGGTCACCACATAATGCAACTGATTGAAAAGAAAAGTGCTGCAGTTGTACTTTCAGTCCTTTTTTCATTTTACTTTATTAATTCTGACAAACACATTTTTTAACTCACCAGATATAGTTTTTTTTTTATTATTATTATTAACAACTACACAACTCTATGCTTTTGTGTTCCAATTCAAGAGAAGAACCGTCTGGCCTAGCACAGCTGTAAATATCTCCATATCCACAATGTTCTGGCACTCATTCTATGCAATGCCTGTTATCAGAAGGGTCATATTTTTAGAAATGGAAGCAGAGAACATAAATTCTGGGGGAAAAAAAGCCTAAGAAAAAAAAAAATATTCACAAACCTATAAAACAACTAATGTTTGTGTATGCAAAGTATGTAGAGGTTAAAATGATGAGCAAAAAGAAATATACTGATCTAGACAACAGCAAGCACAACATACTGGTACCTTTTAACAAGGTTTTATTTAAATGATTACAAAGTAATCAGAAGAGTGCCTTTGCTATTGCACAAAAAACTTACGTCAAGCCAGTGTTTAATACATTTGCTGACAACTATCACATAGGGGAAATTCAATTATCGCAGGCTGCACTTACTGCTGATTTCTGTTCAACCCCTCCTGAGGCTCAAACAGAAATCTGCTGTAAGGATTTCTGTACTTACCACGGCCACTGTAAAAGCTTAGCTCAGGGCACGTAACCCGGATTCTATGTGTCAACTCGCGTTAGCCACGGACATGCCACACCAGGAAAATGGCCTGTAATTGAATAGCTCTGGACATTAATGTCAGAGGCCAGCGGTATCACGGTTAACTGAATCCGGCCTAAAATGGAGAAGTTGCTTATAGCAACCAATCATCTTCTTCCTGTCATTTTTCTAGCACAGCCTGTAAAATGACAGAAGCCAATTGGTTGGTACTTTATCTCTCCACTTTACTGTTCTTCAAGATTTGATAAATCTCCCCCTCAGTTTATAGTTCCACTTTAAGAGAAAGTGCCAGCTTTCATGTTGTTTTGGGGAAGTTGCCCTTAGCAACCAAACAGCTTCTAACTAACTAACATATATCAAGTAAATTCTATAAATGACAGGTAGAAGCAGATTGGTTGCTATGGGCAACTTCTCCACTCAATAGAAGGTTTGATACATTTCCCCCAAAGTTAGATATTTGGAAAGGGCAACATTGTGTACTGAAATGTCCTCTTACTCTTATTAATATGATAATTTGAGCAAAGGATGTTCATCACTACCTCATGGTGTGTACCCTGAAAACAAGCTAATATGTTATGTATTTATACCTTTACCTCTATCATTTCAAAAATAAAAAGGGAAAGTAGTGCATGGCCTCCACTACAATGAATGTGCAGGATGGAAGATAAAGTTGGCAGCCTGATGTGCCACGAGCAGTGATAGGCAGACAAGTCACTGCAGCTTTGCATGTCACGAGCAGTGATAGGCAGACGCATTCGGTATGGAATGCCGGCTGCAGCATGACCGGCAGCTCGAATCCCGGCTGCAGCAGCCAAACAAAACAGCAGAGCCCGGCAGTGGAAGACCGACAGCGCTGGAAATCCCGATCGTCTAAAGGTAAGTATAAACTATTCCATTCTAACCCCCTAACCCCCCCTTCTCCGCTGCCTAACCCTAAGACCCAGGGGGGGTGCCTAACCCTAACCCTCACTCCCCCTAGCCTAACCCTAACCCTCCCGGGGGAGTGCCTAACCGTAAGTCCCCCCCGGGTGGCCTAAACCTAACCCTCCCCCCCCGCGCGGCTGTCCCCTTGCGGCACGCGGCATCCCTTCGATCGGGATGCCGGGCGCCGGTGTCGGGAAAATGACAGGTGTCTGGATTATAGACGCCTGTCATTTAACCCTAGCCGGGATTAAGGATTCTAGATGCCGGCGGACGGGGTTGCGACCGCCGGCATCTTAAACGTATCCCAGGCAGACAAGTCACTGCAGCTTTGCATGTCACGAGTAATGATAGGCAGAGAAGTTACTGCAGCTTTGCATGTTACGAGAAGGGATGTGCAGGCTCGGATAAGTTCGAATTTTCCCGCCAAGATTGGATTTTTCACGCCAAACAACGGGTCTCAGAAAGAGGCAAAACGTCATCTTTCATGGACAAACATCATCTTTCATGGACTTTTGTCCAGGAATGATGATGTAAGTCCATGAAAAATAACATTTTGACTCTTTCTGAGACCCGATTTTTGGCGGGAAAAATCCGAACTTGGCGGGAAAATTCGAACTTATCCGAGCCTGCACATCCCTAGTCACGAATAGTGATAGGCAGACAAGTCATGAGTAGTGATAGGCAGACAAGTGACTGAAGCCCCATTAAGGCCAGAAGTGATCATGCTGCTTGACCTGAGGGACCACATAGCCACTTATGTGTGTGGCCAAAGTGTACACGGATCCACACTTCTGTGTTCAGCGGTGACATACAAAATCACATCAGAGGTGTATTGTGGTAATATTATGACTAGAGGAAAAATTTAATTTCAATACTAAAAACTACAGACTTTAGTAGCAATGCATGTCCAACACGGTTGCTGGTTAAGCAAATATAGTGGGGGTGTTAGCAAACACGTGCTACAGATACAACTCCCAACCACTAGTGATAGTTGTGGGTATTTAAATCCAATGGCTGCCAAGCCAATTAACATGATTTTAGTAAAATTGAAGAGTGTATAGTTAATTGATTTGAAAAGTTTTGACCAACTAAAACCTAATCATTATCTTAGGCCCTGGGGCTGCCACTTTTTGCCCCCAAAACACCAGGCTGTGGACAGTTAGATTGCTCAGCTTTTAATGTATAGGATCAGAACCATATTTTTTCTCTACATAATATATCCACCAATGAGCCCTGAAAGGAGGCCCAGGTCTGGGTGTACTTCCCGAACCCCCCACACCAATCTTCAAGCTCCTGATAATATCACATCGGCCAACTTTTCTGCGGACATTTTTTTATAGCACAGGGGGTAAGTTTACTAAAGGTCAATTTTGATCAATTAAAAATCAATCTAAATCAAATCAACAACCATGTTGTGTTTTAGGGGCTAAATAGCACATTTACTAACTCTTCAAAATCAATATAAAAAAAATCATTGGTTATTAAATGTGTAATTTCTCCCGAAACTTTTGTTTTTCGATCACTGTGTAGTTTCCTTGACAACATTCTAGTTAGAGCAAGTTAATATGTTGGTCCCAAGACAGGTGATATGAATGGATAGGAAAAACAGGAGGACTGGTGACTTGCTCTTTATATAAATAGGAGTAAGTCCATGTTTTGTTTGGGAGAAAACCACGTTAATACTGACTATATCAAGAATGCTTTGTATAAAATATCTTCCAGTGCGAAGGATAAGACTACAGAAAACATTGACATGTGATGCTTTCTTTACCTGACTAATGGATGTTTATGTGAAAAGTCTTTAAAAGTAAAATATTGTTCCCCTCTCCCTAGAGCCTCAGGAAAGCATGCCAGTGTTCATGACTGCACTTTGTGATTTGCCTTCTCACACCCTCTTCCTCCTAGAACAAAAGCTATAAATGAAAAAATAAGGAACTCAGCAAAGTCTTCTACCTAAGTGGTAGTGAGCTGTAAGGAAGAGCATCATACAATATCCATGGGGCCAATACTTAGGTTAGTAAAAAATAGCTTCAAAAAAGAACATCAGGGCCGTAAGAATCCAATTTTTAGGAAAACAATTAGTCAGTGACTACACTGCATATACAGGTTGAGTTCCCCATATCCAAAATGCTTGGGACCAGGGGTATTTTGTATAGCGGAATTTTCCATATTTTGGAATACTTGCATACCATAATGAAATATCTTAGGAATAGGGCCCAAATCTAAACACAGAATGTATTTATGATTCATATACTCCTTATACATACAGCCTGCAGATCATTTTATACAATATATTCAATAATTTTGTGGCTCAAACAAAGTTTGTGTACATACATGAAATTAATTTATGTTTCATATACACCCTATACACACAGCCTAAAGGTTATTTTATACTTTATTTTTAATAATTTTATGCCTTAAACAAAGTTTGTGTACACTGAAGCATCAAAAAGCAAAGATTTCACTATCTCAGTCATGCTAAAAATATTCCATATTTCGGAATATTTGGAAATGGGAGACTCAACCTGTGCTAGCAACATGTAATAGAAATTGTGATGATGATTACACTGGGGAACAGTCAATCTGTTGCCAGGTATTAAAGAGTCGATTTCGATTAAGTTTGTGCTCCTGATCATGAATATGCCATGCTTATTTTTCAATTGGCTCTAGTTTTTGAGATATGCATAGGTCTTTAATATTTATGAAAAATTAAATTAAACAATGTTAAAACTAGTTAAAGATATTTTTTATTCTGATTAAATTTGGTTCGGAAAATGTTATAAAAAGACACAAGATAATTACATACATAAGTGTTAGGAAGCTATGAGAACCGTTTTTGGTAGGATTTTCTTTAGTATTCTTGTTGCGGGCAGTCCCTCTGCAGTAGGCCATCATGTGACGATACCACTTTCCTTGATATCTTTCTTCCATTACCTGAAAATCCTGGTGGAACCGTTCACCCTGTTCTTCATTTAAAACTCCTAGATTGGATGAGAAGTGATCTAAATGGCTGCTCAAAAAATTTACTTTAACACTCATGTTGGCACCTACTTTCTCGAAACATTTTAGCATGTTGTGGGACTAATTCATGATAGTTGTCTGACTTGTGATTGCCTAAAAATTTTTGAACGACAGAAACTTAACTCAGCCATGCTTCAGATTCGGTTTCAGTCATAGATGTGGTAAAATTTGGATCCTTCACCAGTTTCCGTATCTGTGGGCCATCAAAACTTCCTGCCATTAATTTTTCAATACTAAGAGATGGAAATGTTCGACAGATATACGTGAAACAATCGCCTGATTTGTCTGATGATTTTACAAATTGTTTCATTAAACCCCGTTTGATATGGAGAGGCGGCAGTATAATTTTTTTCCTGTCAATTAAGGGCTCATGAATGATGTTGGCTTCTCCAACAGTTATAACTTCTCTTGGAGGCCATATGGTTTGCTGCGGTATGTGACAAGGATACTTAAGGTGCCCACACACATGGCGATCTGCACACGATCAGCCGATCTGTAAGATTTATGTATGATTTCCCTTGAAACTCTCCCTGGAAGCTCAGCACACAATCCCCACACGATCTACACACAGTTTGGTATCCAATCCTCAAATGATCTCTCCTGCTGTCAGACTTTCACAATGTAGATTGTCAGATCTGCCCTACTACATGGCAGATCTGAAGATGCGATGTGCGACCAGCGGGGACGCGCATCGCATCGTGATCGTGAGTGGGGACTCACGATTTACTCAGGATTCGGCCATATTTTACACGATCTGTCGTTCCAATGTGTCGGAATCGGCCAGATCGGGTAAAATATCGCCATGTGTGTGGCCACCTTTACTATATCCACTTTGCTGCACAAGAAGAAAGTTTACCATTTTTTAATTGACACAAACAGACCACTGATGCTGAGAATAAGCAATTTTTCTAAGACTAACTTGATAGAACGTACAGAACAAAACAAGCCCAAACGGCGACAAATTGGTTGTAGTGGGACAGAGAGAGGGCCGAACAAAGGCACAGGAGGTGTGCTAACTGCGTCACTGGGTCCTCTCCGTGGCTCCTCTCTGTACGCTGGAGGAGGCGTGGCTGTGGTCTGAGGATTTAGATATACATTTTGTTACATCACTAAAAAGGCACACACAAAGATACAATGTGAAATAAACTGAAGACCTTTGACCTGTGTGATCAATATTGTTCATATACTATACATACAAGGTGATGAGCAAGCTAGAGTTGTTCAAAACGTATGATCTAGCATGATTATACTGCAACAATGAGAATTGCAGAAAATAAATGTATGGACTAATGCAGTGGTTACCAAACAGGGTGCCATGGTACTTGCAGGGGTGCAACCGGTTGGTCAAATTATTTATGGTCAATGTGATAGGCAAAACCAGTGCTGGTGGCTGCCAATCATGCAATATGTGGACAAGCAGAAGCGCAAACTTGTTCACCACCACATAACTGAAAATATAGGTTGGCATTTAGGCACAATTTTATTAATATAATATTTTTCTGAACTTCTCATTATGAAACTATGGTGCTGTGAAAAAAATGCTGATAATCTCGGGTGCCATGATTCATAAAAGCGTGGGAACCATATACTACCTGCTAACCCAAAGAATTTCTACAGGAAAAATTGCATTTTAAAAATGAAAAAGTGTAGCTAACATAATGGGAACAAGACTGGCAAAGGACTAATAAATTCACACCTCATTTTATTGCTCACTATACGACCCATTCCATAACACTGATCAAAGCAGTCTGGGCATATTAATGAGCCAATGATTGCAGATGACAAGACGCCAGAGTAACATCATGAATAGCCTTGTGGTACAAGCTGGACCTTTGATATCCAAGTCATCAAGCACAAGGCCTAAAGGGATCCTGATGCCCATCTTTGGCCAAAAGAATACTACCTCTATAGTAGCATGTAGGTCCTGCTAAGGCTATAGAAATAATATCCCCGACAACGTTTTAAAGACCTATAATAGAGGCAGGACCATAAGTTATCCCTGTCTATTATAATAATAATGAAAAAAATAGAACTGCCTAACTGTTTGATTCTTAAACAAATAAATTAATTTACGAAATTAAAGTGAAGGTAACAATTGTTTGATAAAACATTTAGTACTATATGTATGAGCAGACGGACCTAAAACCACTTAATGACAACACCTGTATTCTTACCAAACGTGATCCAACACATAAAACATAAAATTATGTGCACTATTATGTTGTACAGCCAGCTCAACGACCCTGCAATCAAATTATGTGCTTTACTGCAATTAAATCAACAAGGGGGTTATAAAAATGGTTCCACTTGTAACAGATATTATTAATCTAAAATATTAATTGTATTTAAGTTTTCTGTTTGTTAATGAGGTACAACCAGTGGCAGACTTTACCTAGGGGTTGCAAGGCTGCAGCCCCTCCCCAGTAAAAATCCCATACTCCCCTGTGATCGCCCCAGGCCCCCTGCATGTGAATTAGCAGCAGAGACTTCTCATTGGAAGCACTTCTGCTTTTACTACAGAAACCTTAACCAGCTTCTCAGGGCTGAAGCAGATGCAGCCCCTAGCCGATGCCGTTATGCTGCACATACGCGTGTTTTTTTTTCTTCTCTTTGTGCGCATGCGTTTTGAATGAGGACCGCGCACAGCCGCCACAGCACAGGGTGTTTGGACTGCAGCCCGGGAAGCCCCCCCACCAGAAATAAGGTAGAAGACGCTGCTCCCAAGCCTCCTGTGTATTAAATTTGCTTTACATAGTCTGTTATAAAATTGTACATTTTCTGTCATAGTCACATTTTACATTCTGTTTGGTGAGTATCAGTATTCTTGAGCGTGCAATCTGACTACTATATTAAATACTATGGGGCATATTTATCAAGCCTGTTTTTCATAAACTTATGCGGAAACGACAGCTTCTTCATAATTATATGTATCCCCGCTATGTACTAATAGCCTAATACAGGAGATTTCACAAGAAAATCTTCTGCAAAAGGCTAATTAACGCTGCAGACTGCAGTCCCCATTATTCTCAATCGAGACTACGGTCTGACTCATATGTATTAAGTTTGGCCACGTTGCTTAACCCCATCCTCAGATGGCAATATCCGCTTTGTGCCTAAGAAAGCATTTTCGGAGGAGAGCAATCTCGCCATTCCCCTTCCTCAGTCTCATGGCCCTGATTCAGAGCCGGACGCTCTGACACAGCGCTCGCTCTGAATCAGGCCCGTCCCTGCTCCTTTTTGGAGCGGCCTCCTGGCCGCTCGCATAGCTGTGGGTGACCACCCACAGCTATAGCGAGCGGCCATGATGATGGTCGCGATGGTCAAGACCATCGCATCCATCGGTCTTGCGACGAGACCCTGCGGTAGGGTTTCGCTGCCGCAAGCCCAGGAGTGCTTTTGGCTCTATCAGAGACCAGCCCATGGGAAAGCCTCCATCTGGGCAGCCACACCCCCGGCACGCCCACCAAAGGGGGCGTGCTGTCAATCACCATCGACAGCACGCCCTCTTTGGTGCGAGACCCATAACGAAGGCTTGGCCGTCGTTATTCGGTTCTCACGCATGCGCACGACGGAGCCGCCTCCGTCGTACGCATGCGCACTTGGACACCATCAACCCGCTTGCGAGCGCTCAGAGCTCGCGAGCGGGTCTGAATCAGGCCCTCAGTCCGAGTCCGGCATTTGCAGTGTCAGATATTAAGCTGTGTACACACTGACAGATATATGGCCTGTTCCATTTGAACGGGCGATATATCTGTAGTGCATCGGCAGCTTGTACAGAAAAAATGTCTGTGAACAACGTGGTTCACAGACATATCACATTTACCCTGCAGTACAGTTGATGCAGATATATCTTGCAGATATATTGACACGTCTGGCTGTGTGTACAGGCAACGGACCGATTACCCGTACATTTACTGCAGGGACCGTCGATGACTGACATCTCAGCTGAGCGGGCAAATTTAAATGCCCACCAAGTTGTGATGTCAGTGCATGCAGTGCAGATACATCGGCCGAACGATTGGTAAGTGTATATGCTCTTACCAATCGTTAGGTAGGTCGGCGGGTCAGCTAAAAGGCCCAAAAGGCCCACCCGTTTGACCAGGTCTGTACTAAACATTAGGACTCTTTCGAAAAATTGAAAGAGTCATCCGATTTGCTAAGGATGTAACTCGTACTGACAGCAATCCCTGCAAGTTAATTTTAGTACATACTGGGATAGTATTGTTGAAAATGAAAAAGTCTGCCACTATTATTAATACATAGGCCCCTATATCAGTTTGTATTACAACATAGCAGTGTTTTGGCAGACTATACAACCTGTGTATGTAGTGTAATGGTAAAGATTTATGACACCTCCCTCACCAAAGTAGTTATTTTAATTACATATCATTTCTAACTGGTATTTTTATCTATAACTTCATAAAGATGTTTACTCTCCTTATTCCATTCTGAGTGAGTCACTAATGAAATAGTATTTTCACTGTCTAAAAAACAGACTCTGGGAGACCACATGACATTACTGAAACTAGCTCACATCTTGTAATTTGAAGGGAAGTGGTGGCAGATGTCATTTGCCAATTAAAGGTTAATAGCAGCCTAGCTATCTATCAGCACTCAGGCAGGAAAGATGCCTCATTTGCATCATAGTGGTGAGAGGATTTCAGCAACAACTCGCTGCAGGAAAAAAATCTAATTTAATCTTCTATGGTATTTGAAAAGAATGCCCAGTAATCATCCCTAAAGAGTCTAATTGCACACTGTACACAATAATATCATGGATAATTTGATGTATGCATTTAGGATATTATGGAATTAGGAGATTATGGGTCACTGAGGAGTAAGAGACTACTAAAGCTTTTAATATAGAATCCCAAAGCAACTTGTAATATTTTTATTAAGGTAGGACACAATTATATAAAAGGAGGACTCCAAATAATATGATGTTATAATTAATCAGATATTTGTATATACTGGAGATAGCTGTACACTGATTATATTACATTAAAAATAATATAATATTCCTTTTTAACAAGTATATCAATATTCACTACAGACTTCGGTGCTCAGGAAGAACATTATGAATGATTGCATGAGGTGTCTGAATATAAAATATTGCTGAATCCCACACTAAAAATTCTCATGGTGCCTCAAAAATGATATTACCATTACAAAGACATTGGGATCTTCTATGACAGTACTGTCTGGCTGAATACAAGATCACAACCATGCACATGCATAGCAAGGGTTTAAGCTGTGAGGAAAAAATATGAGATATGGTAAGAACTTACCCTTGTTATCTCTATTTCTACGAAGTCCATAGGGTTCCACAGGATACCTTGGGGTATAGGTGTGACGTCAGTCGCAGGGCACCAAAGAGTTAAGCTTTCAGCCTCCCAGGATGCACTAGGTCCCCCTCCTATACCCCGCCCCCGGGCCAAGGCACCTCAGTTAGTTACCAAGCCATAGGCCGGAGGAGGAGAAGGAAGAGAGAGAACAAAGATCTGGACACATACAAGAATCACATTCTCACCAGAGGGAGACGGAAAACCGGTGACCAGAGCAAAGCCCATCTGCAGCACAGGTGCGACAGGGCGGGAGTCCTGTGGAACCCTATGGACTTCGTAGAAATAGAGATAACAAGGGTAAGTTCTTACCATATCTCATATTTTCTACTTCAGGGTCCATAGGGTATCCACAGGATACCTTGGGGATGTCCCAAAGCAGTATCCTTTAAGGGTGGGGACGCTCCTGTGCAGAAAGGAGAATCCGCCGCCCGAAGGAAGCATCCTGAGAGGCGAAGGTGTCAAACCTGTAATACCTCACGAAGGTATGGACAGAAGACCACGTAGCAGCCTTGCAGATCTGAACTGCCGAGGCACCACGTCGAGCTGCCCACGAAGGACCCACAGACCTAGTGGAATGAGCCTTCAGAGAAGGAGGGACCGGTAGGCCTTCATGAAGATAAGCTTCAGAAATAGCCATACGGATCCAGGCTGCCAAAGTTTGCTTTGAAGCAGGCCAACCCTTTTTACGGAAGCCAAAGAGGACAAACAAAGCGTCCGACTTCCTAAACGAAGAAGTGCGGTCAACATAAGTCCTTAAGGCCCGCACAACATCCAAAGAGGCCTCACCCACGGAAAGACCCGGTGAGTTAAAGGCCGGAACAACTATTTCCTCGTTAATATGAAACTGGGAAACAACTTTGGGAAGAAACTCGGGCCGAGTGCGGAGCACTGCCCTGTTCCCATAAAAAACCAAGAAAGGGGGTCTACAAGAAAGAGCCCCTAACTCAGAAACACGTCTGGCCGAAGCAATGGCCAGAAGGAAAACAGTCTTAGCTGTTAGCCATTTAAGATCCACTGAGCCCAGTGGTTCAAACGGCGGTCCTTGGAGAGCCCTCAGGACCACAGCCAAATCCCAAGGCGCCACAGGTGGAACAAAGGGCGGCTGAATGCGGAGAACACCCTGCATAAAGGTGCGCACATCCGGGATTGTAGCAATCCTACGGTGAAACCAGACAGATAGGGCCGAAACCTGTACCTTCAAAGAAGCAAGGCGAAGCCCATGATCTAGTCCCGCTTGCAGGAAGGCGAGAATCCGAGACAGACGAAACTCCCGCGGTGCATAACCTCTCGGTCGACACCACTGGAAGAACGTATGCCACACGCGATGGTATATCCTCGCGGAAGACGGTTTCCGAGCTCGTAACATGGTACGCACCACAGAGCTGGAAAACCCTCGGGACCTCAGCATGGCCGTCTCAACAGCCACGCCGTCAAAGACAGCCGAGTTAGGTCCGGGTGAAGGCAAGGACCCTGAGACAGAAGGTCCGGTCGTAGCGGCAACCGCAGAGGAATGTCCACGGACAGACCCTGAAGGTCTGAGAACCAGTGCCGTCTGGGCCACGCGGGAGCTATCAACAGGAGCGTCCCTCCTTCCTGTTTGAATTTCCGGATTACCCGTGGAAGAAGGGAGACCGGAGGGAACAGGTATGCGAACCGGAACGTCCACCGGACGGACAGAGCATCCACCAGAGACGCCCCTTCGTCTCTTGTGCGAGACCCGTACACCGGCAACTTGTTGTTGTGCCGGGACGCCATGAGGTCGATTTCTGGAAGACCCCACCTGTCCACCAGTAGTTGAAAAACGTCCGGGTGCAGGGACCATTCCCCCGGATGAACGTCCTGGCGACTTAGAAAGTCCGCCTCCCAATTGAGCACTCCCGGGATGAAGACCGCTGATATGGCCGGAAGATTGCGCTCCGCCCAAACCAGGATCCGAGAGACCTCTACGAGAGCCGCCCGACTGCGAGTTCCTCCTTGCCTGTTTATGTAGGCCACGGTGGTAGCGTTGTCCGACTGGACCTGCACCGGGCGACCCTGGAGAAACCGCTGTGCCTGCTGGAGAGCATTGAAGACCGCACGGAGTTCCAAGATATTTATTGGAAGCTCCGCTTCTGTCGGCGTCCACCTGCCCTGGAACAAGTGTGGACCCGAAACTGCTCCCCAGCCCCGAAGACTGGCGTCCGTTGTCAACAGGACCCAATTTGGAACCCAGAACGGACGTCCCTTGTTGAGGTGGGTCGTCTGTAACCACCACGTAAGGGACAGGCGAACCTCCTGGGTGAGCACAATCGTCTGGGACTTCAGAGACTGAGTCAGCCCGTTCCACTTGGACAGGATCAGGTGCTGCAGAGGTCTGGAGTGAAACTGGGCGTATTCCACCATGTCGAACACCGACACCATGGAGCCCAGTAACCTCATCGCCGAGTGTAAGGACACCCGGCGGCTGTGCAGACAACTGCGCACCCTTGACTGTAAAGCAGAGATCTTGTCCTCCGTCACGAAGATCCTTTGCTGTCCCGAGTCCAATAAGGCTCCAAGATGCAGAATCCTCCGAGACGGGATTAGAGTGGACTTCTGCCAGTTGATTAGCCAGCCGTGCCGTTGCAGCAGTGCAATGGTCAGGTCCAAGTGGCGTAACAGGAGCTCTGGAGATCCTGCCACCAATAACAGGTCGTCCAAATACGGCAACATGCGGACTCCCTGCAGCCGCAGAGAAGCCGCCATGACCGCCATCACCTTGGTGAAAACACGTGGTGCTGTTGCCAGGCCAAAAGGTAACGCCCGAAACTGGAAGTGGTCGCTGCTGATTGCGAACCTGAGGAACTGTTGATGGCGCCAAAGAATAGGGACATGCAGGTAAGCGTCCTGTATGTCCAATGACACCAAGTAGTCCCCAGGTTCCAGCGCCAGAATGATGGACCGTAGGGTCTCCATCCGAAACTTCGGGACCCGCAAAGACTTGTTGAGTGCTTTGAGGTTGAGAATCGGACGATATGACCCATTGGGTTTCTGTACCAAAAATAGATTTGAATAGAAACCCTGGCCCCTCTGGGAGAATGGAACCGCCACTATAACTCCAGCCTGGAGCATAGTGTGCAATACCTTCCGCAGCTCCGTAGCCTTGTTCCGGTCTGATGGGAGACCCGTGGTGAAGAAGCGAGCCGGGGGTCTGTGCCGGAAGGAGAGGGCGTATCCGTGAGAAACCACCTCCAGAACCCAAGTGTCTGTCGTAGTGGTCGACCAACACTGGGCAAACTGTAGCAGGCGGCCTCCCACCCTGGGATCCCCCAAAGGGAGGCCCGGACCGTCAGGCCGCAGGCTTGTCATCTGGCTTGGGGGCCGGACGTCTGGTACTCCATGCCTGCTTCCGGGGCTTGACCGATTTCTTAGGGCCAGCCTGTTGAGGAAACGACTGTGGTTTGGGCCTGCCCTGGGCCCTAGATGACCGAAAGGACGATGGTCCCGAACCAGAAGGAGCAGCGGCCGACGGGAGACAGGCAGATTTGGCTGCCGCCAGCGTGGCCACAATCTTATCCAGATCCGGACCGAAGAGAACTTCTCCGGTAAACGGCAACGCTTCCAGACCTTTCTTGGAATCTGCGTCCGCCTTCCAGGATCGCAGCCACAAGGTGCGACGAGCAGCTACCGCTGCTGAAGAAATTCTAGACACCAGAGTACTAATGTCTAGAGCCGCCTCGTTGATGTAGGTGGCCGAATCACGGAGATTGCCAATCAACTCCGCCTGATCGGCCGGACAGTCGGATTCAAAAGAAGCCTCTAATGAATCCGCCCAGCGCTCCATCGCTCTGGCAACCCAGCAAATGGCCATAGCCGGCCGTGCTGCCCCCCCTGCAAGGGAATAAGCGGACTTCAGGCAGATTTCTACCTTGCGGTCCGTAGCATCCTTAAGGGAGGACATGGATGGCATCGGCAATGTGGCACTACGGACAAGACGGGTCACGTGAGAATCCACCTGTGGAGGGGATTCCCACTTCGCAAAATAATTATCCGCGAACGGATAAGCCACCGCCAGGCGTCTCTGCGGCTGGTATCTTTTGCCAGGTTGTTTCCACGCCTCCTCTAAATGGTCCACCAACTGACCCGAAAGAGGAAAGACTGTGGCATCGCCCTTCACATCTTTGAAAAAGGCATACTTAGATTTAGCCGCTGGGGGAACTTCGTCCTCAATCACCAAGGCTGTGCGGACCGCCCGAATAAGTCCAGGAATATATACTTTGGACTTAGCATCAGCGTCCTTAGTATGGAGAGGTTCCTGATCGTAAGGATCTAGAATCTCCCCATCATCAGACGTCCCTTCGTCATCCTCATAAGGAGCGGACAGAGACGCCACCGGCCTTTTATGAGACCGCATCACAGACTCCCCTTGCAACACATCCGACAAGTGCTGTACAGAACTCGTCAGGGAGTTAACCCACGCTGGCTCCTGAGAACCCGGGAAATAGGGAGACTGTGGGGTACCACCAATTGTCGTGGGAACCCCTGCATGGGTGACGACACCACAGACTGCTGGGACAAACCCATCGGAGTAAACGCGGGCTGCGGAGCTAACTGGCCCACTAAAGCTGTTAACGCCTGAGCGAAACAAGCCCAGGGCGGCTCCTGTACTGGTGCTGTAACCGTAATAGGCCGCGCCATGGACAAACACTGCCGGCAAAGGCCCTCCGCGCTACCCTCCCCCTCCGCTAACGGTACTTTGCACGTGGTACACTGTAGCCGGAGGGGAAAATCACTTTCAGACATGATGGCACCACGTATGTGACCTCTCTCACCAATTAAGTATTAAATAGGCGAGAGACCACCCTGCAGCACCGCACCGCAAGGGCTTTAGCAGAAAGAACAGGGACAGTAATAAAGCTGACAGTTTAGATGAAGAAAAGATTACAGGCAGCAGCGCTAGCACAGTCACATACAATGCAGAGAAATAACAATTCCTGCACTAACAGCGCTGATCACTCAACTACACAGACACAGGGCCTGGTAGGACACAGCGCTGCATACACAGACCTGACCACAGCGGAGGAGAGGTATGCGGGGGGACCCAGACCACGATGCTTCCGTCCAGCGCTTCCAGCAGCGTTCACCATGCGTTCTGGAGAAGATGGCCGCCGAGGAGCAGAGAGGAGGCTGGCCTGGGGGAGGAGCGCTGCCACAGGACCAGTCGGCAGCATGCAGAGAGGGCTGTGTGCAGCGGGGGAGGCGCCGGCTGTGAGACAGGGAAGGCGCGCTCCCCTGGCATGCATTTAACCCCTGGGACGCCGCAGGGCTACCGCTCTGCTGCGGTCCGCTGTCCCAGGGGGTAGTGGAAGCGCAGGTTGGTCGCCTGGCTCCACGCTGCAGCCAGTCCCCAGGGAGCCCCCTGCCTGGGGACTTAGGACCATGTGATCAGCGGGGACCCACCGCGGGACCCCGCTGCTTACCTCTGTCCCCCTTGAATCCGGCCATGGTCCGGAGCATCTGGGGTCACCGCTAGCTGTGACCCCAGACGCCCACCAGCATCCCCGGATCAGTACCGGCGTTCTGGTACCGGCGGGGTGTAGGGAAGACAGCATGGACGTCAGGACTGACTGTCCATGCTGTACATCCAGTTGTGCAGCCACAGCTGCATGAAGAATAAGCTTCAGGGGCTCTTCTAGCCCCCACTCCAACAGGTGCACCCGACTCCGGCCGGGCACCAAACTAAACTGAGGTGCCTTGGCCCGGGGGCGGGGTATAGGAGGGGGACCTAGTGCATCCTGGGAGGCTGAAAGCTTAACTCTTTGGTGCCCTGCGACTGACGTCACACCTATACCCCAAGGTATCCTGTGGATACCCTATGGACCCTGAAGTAGAAATACATTTATGTATGGGAGGGAGTGGAGATACACAACCAGGAATACTAATTTAAAAAGCACAACCCTGATTCACATTCTCTGTAACGTACAGCATATTAACAATGTTAGATATAGAGCATGCATCCTATAAAACACTACATGTTAATGTGTGTCCATTGTTGCTAGAATGGTCTCATTCTTTGATGCCTCAGTGTGTATAATTGTGTATTAAATGGTAATGGTTTGTTTTTCATATGTTCCCTCTATAAGCTGTATTCTGTATAAAGCTGGGCACACTCTGCCAATTATAATTGATAATCAGCTGATTGGCCAGGTAATTGTATAGTGTATTGCCAAGGCCAAACAGTAAGAACTGGTCTGTCGAACATGCTGAAATCGTCCAGCATGTCCAAATAGATCTGATCCATTCATCGGCCACATCTGGCAGTGGATGTACATCAGCCGACCACCTGACATTTCCCCTGTTCCTTCACAGGGAAGAAGTAGGAAATTTCTCCCAAGAGGAGATACGCAGATATCATGGCCATACATTGTGACACATCTCACAGTGTATGGCCACGATATCTTATGTTGCGTACACACGGTACGATTTTAATGAACGATAAATGCTTCATATCGTTCATTTTTATGCAGCAAACGATCAACGAATGACTAATGAAGTGCGTTACCGCATGGACGATAAAGATATCTATGGTCGTCCGTACATGCAGGCCAACTTGGACGATTTCAACACGATTTGCATGTTAATAGATGACTTCACTGAAATATCTATCATGGATAGCTATCAGTGTCAGTGACGTAAGTTCATCCCAGACGCCTGGAGGCAAGTTATAATTTGGTTCCCCCCCTAATCACAGCCGCTGACACTGTAATGTAGCAATTTGCATGCAGACAGGCTATAGATAGACGAAGGCAGCAGCTGACATGGAGCTCTCCACTAGTGTATGGTGGCTTCTCAGGTGCCGGGAAGGGGTGCCAAGTATTGGGCGCCCGTGGCAGTACACTCCGGGTACATAGTTACAGCCCTAAGTGGGGTGAATATGTTGTGGACAATGGAGAAGGTGCCCCATCAGAGCTGGAGCCCGGCGGCAGGCGCCTCCATTGTCTTCCATAGCTCTGCCCCTGATCAGTGTGTACACCCAAAATCGTTGCTAGTATTTATCACTATTTCTGTACTAAAATATATGATAGAGCACAATGTCAGTTGGAGTCTTGCAACACTGATTGGTGTTTTCTTTGCCATTCAAGAATATATTATGCTTTTCAGTGTGTGTTAAAGTACAAGCTGAAAAGATGTTTTTGCTGTATCGCAGAGGTGTTTTATTTTATTTTTTTTAACATCACTATTTCTATTGAAGAAATTTCCAAGCATAGGGGTACAGAAAGTAAGGAGAAGGTTAACAAAATAATGGATGGCAAAGATGACACACAAACATATTATCATCACACTGTACACCGCATCTTAAGTCCCACTTGGGCAAAATTTTATTATTATCCTTTATTTATATGGTGCCACAAGGGTTCCGCAGTGCCTTACATAGTACAGAAAGTACAGAAACAGTAAATAAACAGTTGAACAGAACAAGAATACAGTGACAGACAGTACAAGACATTGCATGACAAGTACATGTTACAGTATATAAACATTTCTGCAATAGTAGCAGGATGGCAAAAGTCAAGGTTTAGGTGCTGTTGTAAGGGGTATAGAGTAGATAACAATATACGTAAAGAAAGGAAAAGCACATGGGACTTAAAAGTCTCTGACTTATGTCTGGCATAAACCACAGTTGTCATTTATTTGCCACAATTGCGTTTTTTTAGTGAACACAAATGTACACACTGTTATAATGTTAAAGCATTTAAACCGTGTTGGCATTATAACTTTAAACATGATCATAATGCAAAATGTTTAAAGTTATACGGTCAACATGAGTAAATTGTAACAGTGTCGGCATTCACCTGACAACATATTCACGGTTGACATAGTCACTGTTAACATACTGACTACTTCCCAATTGTAACTGTATACCAAAATAAAGTGGATTCATTTTTTCAGTGACGGTTTATGAAAACAAAAACTTATGGTGTATGAAGGTTGTTACAGTTTTATAATTTTGGCAGGCAAAAGCAGAGCTCATTTAGAATTTGAGATTAGATTCAGATTAATCATTTTTTAAAAACACCTTGAAGATAGCCTCTACCACTACTTCTTTGGCGAGTGTTCTAGAAATTATTAGCTAATATATTACATACAGTCTGATATATTTAGCTTAAGTTTAGCTGCACTGTGATTCAGCCAGCCAGGAAAACGAAATGTGATGCTAACTTTGTGATTTGTTCTTGGAAACTGGTAGGTCATTGCAGGAATATTACCGCCAGAGGGACATTTCTGCAGTATCCAACGCACCCCTTCATCTGTCAAGACATGAAAGTGAAACATGCAATTCTAGAACAAAGCCAAGCTTAGATTCCATGTAACTGCCCAGCTGTCACTAGCTGAAGATATGCAGCAATAAAATACATGATATTGTAGAGTTGGAAACATATTTGTCTTCATGAAAACACCAGTTCCCACAAAGAGTAGCAATAATTAGTCATCTTTACATCTTTGCTCTTCTGAAGTCAAATAATCTGGAGAAGCCTAGGACTGCTCTGTTGGCCTCGCTTCACTGCAACCCTCAAACTAATTTGTTGGACTTGCACTGCCCCAGACAGTTATTACTACTAGAGGCCGTATTCAATTAGCGGTGAAAACAGCCATTAGTTATTGGCGAATACGGCCGTTTTCGCCAAAAAACGGCGATATTTTCGCCAAAAACTGGAGGTAAGTTTTCTCCATCCCATACCAGTCGGAAAAAAATGCTAAATCCCTATTTTTAGCTAAAAATGGGCCTTAGGATGCAACGTCAGCCTCAGACCGCTGTTACTCCTCCCTCCAGCAAACATGACTACTACAGCCTGCCCTACTGACAATCTCTGGACTCGTCTTCAATAATATCCATCGGATTGACGTACTTGCATGCGACACCCAGACATCCATCCGCTACTACTACTGCAGCCATGACCTCGATCCACCACTTGTCTGATCCACTCACCTCCAAATCCGCTTTGCCAACTCTGATCTCTCCGGTTCCGGGGAATAGTCAATGAACTAGATCCACTATATGAGGCCCTGGTGGCTCCAGCTTCACCGCTGGAACTCCTCCCTGCATCGGTTCCCGCATCCGAACTTGGTACAGCATTCCATGGATCCCATCCAGTTTCGCCTGGAAGCCACCCCTGTATTACAGCCTATAGCCTCTGTGCACTGATTTCCTCTCATCCAGTCTAGCAGATTCCCTCTGGACTATTCACTATCTCCTTACGAGACGCCTCACTACAGGCAGCTTGACCCTATTTTTGCTCCATTCCCCTGCACCACCGTATTCTACTTTTGCTCTTATGTTAACTGCGCCTGTTTTTGAAAATGTTTGCACACTAAAGAAAAAACAAAAACATTGCAAAAATTAAAAGAAAGAAAAAAGGGAAAGGAGAATAGAACAACCTATTATATGATATTATAAGGAAGACTCCAAGGGGGACCTCCAGAGACCTATGGGAGACTAAATTTAGAAAGGGCCATTCTGCTGATGTAATCATAACGTTCATGATCGATGGTATCATTAACAAGCGCCTGCCACTTATAAATATCCAGTGGGTCAGGAGCACAGCATCAGCAAGCAATAATAACTTAAGCTAGAGTAGACAGCCCCAGAACATAGCAGTAAATAATAACATTAAAAATATCCTCAATATCCATGTAAAAAAAACCAATATAATCTCCACAGTTGGCAATGATGGATATTTTATACCATCATCATCCATTCACACATTTTCTTAATCTACTGTAAATAGAAAAATATTAACTATTTTCTGTTTTTATATCTAAGTGACATTTGTTTTTGCCTCCCACTGCTATCTTGTTTGGCTTTGTGCTGGCATTTTCTTGTTTTGCCTCCATATTGTCAAATATATACTGTACTGCATTGCTTGCCTAAACGTGGGTACACACTAGACAATGGCCCTCATTCAGAGTCTATAGCTAGATACAAGCGGTCGCTCTGAATGAGGGCGGCCGCTTGTGGTGTGATGTGCGGCCTCCTGGTCGCTAGCTAAGCTGTGGGTTACCACCCACAGCTCTAGCGAGCGACCAGGTTGATGGTAGCGATGGTCAGGACCATCGCAAACATGGGGGCTTGCGACGAGACCCTAAAGTTGGGTCTCGGCAAGCGCAAGCCCCAGGGAGCTTCCTGCTCTGATCAAGCTCCCCACTGACCTCATTGTGAAGTCAGTGGGGCGGCCCTCAACCAGCAAGCGTTCCGTCGGGAACGCCTCCGTTTGGCCGGCCATCCCCCCTGCCCGCCTCCCGAACGGGGCGAGCTGTCAATCACCATCGACAGCTCGCCCCCTTTGGTGCGAGACCCATAGCGACGGATCGCCCGTCGCTAGCCGGGTCTCGCGCATGCGCAGGTCAGAGCCGACTCCGTCGTGCGCATGCCCAGATGGCATACATCAACCCGGTCGCAAGCACTGAGCGCTCGCAACCGGGTCGATGTTTGCCATCTGGGCATGCGCACAACGGATAAGGCCCAATGTGCTCACAATGCGATATCATGAATGATTTCTCTTGAACTCTCCCTGGTAGCTCCCCGGCACTCCAGGACATGATATGGTGCTTTAAAGTGCCCAATCTGACCAACGATCTATCGTGCGTCCTCAACGATTTTCAGTGTGCATTGTACGAGATTGGCAGATCTTGCCTGCTGTAGGTGAGATCTGAAGATACAACGGACAACCCGCGGGTACGCGCATCGACATCATTATTGTGAGTGGACACTCACGATGTGCACATATTTTACACGATATGTCAAAATCGGGCAAAATATCATCTAGTGTGTAGGCACCTCAAGTTATATTGTATATCTTTACATTGTGTTACCTCTGTTCACATTTTACTTTCCCATCTCCTGCAATGCAGACCCGTTCCCACTTTCACCCCATGTACCGGAACTTGACACTTTGCTCTCCCATCTCCCCCTCACTGCCCTCTCCCTTATTCAGTCCCATCACTGCTCTTCAGTGGTCCCTCCCCTTCTCTCAATACCCTCCCACACTCCTTGCCCCCTATATTATTATCCCATATTTCCTAATCGATCCCTTGACTTTTTTCTCGTTCACTTCCTCTCACACCCCCACCTCATCCTCAGTCCACCTCCCTTTCTCTTACAGCTTTGCCCCTGCCTGATGTCCGATCTCCAACTTTCTCACCATGAGCAGTTTTATTTCTCTCCGTCAACCTCCTTGCAATTACCGAAACCTGGTTCACCTCATCTGACACAGCTGCTCTCTTAGTTAAGGAACCCTCTCTCTACTACACCCCTCGCCCTGGTGACCGGCAAGGTGGAGGTGTTAGAGTCATTCTCTCCCGCTACTGGCTGCACCTTCCTTGGCCTAGCCACTGAACTCTCCCCCTCTCCTTTTTCTCCTTTGATGCCCTTTCTATTCACC
The DNA here is from genome assembly GCA_031769625.1 of Taudactylus pleione. Taxonomy (NCBI): domain Eukaryota; kingdom Metazoa; phylum Chordata; class Amphibia; order Anura; family Myobatrachidae; genus Taudactylus; species Taudactylus pleione. Next base: position 34,186,554 of record JAUIMM010000052.1, read on the forward strand.
TCTTCTACCCTATTCATCTTCAGGTCGCAGTTATCAGCCACCCCCTGGTCCCTCCTCCCACTTCCTAGATAACTCTGCAGCCTAGCACCCCCACTTCCTCTCCTCTGACATTGCATTTCTAATCCTGGATGACTTCAACATCACTTTGGACAATCCCATGGATGCTGCTGCTTCCAAGCTGCTGTCCCTCACCACCAAATTTAACCTCACCAAATTTACCTCCACCACACACACTATAGTGGTCACTAACTTGACCTAGTCTTCTCCTACCATTGCGATTTACCTGATTTCACGAATATCCCACTCCTTCTCTCTGACAACCATATTATCTCCTTTGGTCTTTTCCATACACCTTCAACCCCCCTCCCCCTACCTACCAAGAGTAGGCTCATCATGTACAACCTTTCTGCTCTTGAGTCCGCCCTCTTCTCCTCCTTACCGGACACCCTCCTCTTTCCCATCTCCACCCTCTCCTGCCCTGACCAAGCTGCTTTACTTTACAACTCTACACTCACCTCCGCAACTCAACATGGCCAAGTCCGAACTTATTGTTTTTCCCCCTTCCACTCCCCCTCTATCACCATCTATTCTGTCACCCAAGTCAGCTGCCCCTGTGTCATCTTCGACTCAGCTCTCTACTTCACTCCCCACATTAAGGCCATCACTTATTCCTGACGCTTCCACCTCCAGAACTTCATGAGAACCATTTCATTATTACTGCAAACCTCCTTCTCTCTGGCCTCCCTTCACTTCAATATATTCTATACGCTGCTGCTCATCTTATTTTCTTTTCCCACTGTATGGCTCCTGCCTCCCCCATTGTAACACGCTTCCATGGCTTCCTATCTCACTCAGAACCAGTTCGAACTGCCCACCTACAAAGTCTTAAACCCATTGGTCCCTCTCTAAATCTCCAACCTCATCTCTGTCCACACTCCCTTCAACCATATCCGGTACTCCTCTGACCAATGCCTCATTTCAACCCTGGTCACTTCTCTCCAAGACTTCACTAGAGGTGCCCCAATCCTCTGGAACGCAGTACCTCACCAGTCAGACTAACTACAAGCCTCCACAATTTTAAACACATCCCTAAAATGAACCCTTTTAGTAAAGCATACCAGCCCTTCTCTTAGATCAATACTTCTCCAATTCTCCATCATTTAGCTTTATAAAATCACCCTCCAACTGTTCTTCCCTTCCCCCTAGTATGTAAGACAGGGTCCTCCTCACTCTTGTTCTTCCCTAGTACACTCCATGTCACCAGTGCTCTGCTCAATTGTCTCTTTCTCCTCTTCAGCAACTCTGATTATGTCTGTTCACCCATACATTGGGTAAGGGGTCACTGAGTACTAAATTGATTCCATCCTGTGACTCCTGCTATCTTCAGTAAAGGCCCCCATACATCAGCAATCGATTGCTGCAATTATGCAATTTGCAATCGAATGTGTATAAAAATCTGCAGTGTATGGGCTTCACAGATCGCAGATTACAACCAAAACGTGATTGGAATTGTTAAATCAGATTGCCCAACATGTTGGATTTCACAGATCGATTGGGGCTGTAAATTGCTAGTGTATGGCCATGATCAGCAGATTTGCAGACCGTTACCAGTAAAATGATGGGCCTTTCAAGATTGTCCGATCTGTGTTTTCTGCAATCGATCTGCAAAACACTGAAAAAGATTTGTAATGTATGGGCGCAGATTGCTCGATTGGGAAATCCTAAGATCGGGCAATAAATCTTCAAATTTTTCAATTGTGGTTTCAGATTGTTGATACATGGGGGCCTTGAGTTGTCCTACCCATACCCCAGTTATCTGTTCTTTACAATCTGGTGTGCTATTAATGTTTGGTACTTCTGCTATGACATTGCTTTGTGTCGTTTATTTAAGATCTTATATCCTGTTTAATGTGGAATGTTTGTATGTTTCGCTTGTATGGTGCAGAGTACACTTTGTGGTGCATTACATAAATAATAATAATAATAATAATAATAATAATAATGTACCCTTTAAATATATAACCAAAATAATAATAATAATAATAATAATAATAATAATAATAATAATAATAAAGTACCCTTTAAATGTACAGTCAGGTGCATAAGTATTGGGACATTGACAGAATTTTCATAGTTTGGCCTCTATTCACCACCACAATGGCTTTGAAATGAAACAAACAAGATGTACTTTAACTTCAGACTTTCAGAATTAATTTGAGGGTAATTACATCCAAATCAGGTGAACGGTGTAGGAATTACAACGGTTTCTATATGTGCCTCTCACTTTTTAAGGGGCCAAAAGTAATGGGACAAACTAAACAATCCTAAATCTAAGTTTCACTTTTTAATATTTTGTTGCAAATCCTTTGCAGGCAATTACAGCTTGAAGTCTGTAATGCATAGACATCACCTGGTGATGCTCTGCCAGGCCTCTACTGCAAATGTCTTCAGTTCCTGCTTGTTCTTGGGGCATTTTCCCTTCAGTTTTGTCTTCATCAAGTGAAATGCATGCTCAATCGGATTCAGGTCAGGGGATTGACTTGGCCATTGCATAACATTCCACTTTTTAGCCTTAAAAAACTCTTTGGTTGCTTTTGCAGTATGCTTCGGATCATTGTCCATCTGCACTGTGAAGCGCCGTCCAATCAGTTCTGAAGCATTTGACTGAATATGAGCATATAATATTGCCCGAAACACTTCAGAATTCATTCTGCTGCTTTTGTCAGCAGTCACATCATCAATAACTACAAGGGAACCAGTTCCATTGGCAGCCATACATGCCCACGCCATGACACTACCCACCACCATGCTACACTGATGAGGTGGTATGTTTTGAATCATGAGCAGTTCCTTTCCTTCTCCATACTCTTCTCTTCCCATCACTCTGGTATAAGTTGATCTTTGTCGCATCTGTCCATAGGATGTTGTTCCAGAACTGTAATGGCTTTTTTAGATGTTGTTTGGCAAACTCGAATCTGGTCTTCCTGTTTTTGAGGCTCACCAATGGTTTACATCTTGTGGTGAACCCTCTATATTCACTCTTGTGAAGTCTTCTCTTGATGGTTGACTTTGACACATATACACCAACCTCCTGGAGAGTGTTCTTGATTGGCCAACTGTTGTGAAGGGGTTTTTCTTCACCAGGGAGATAATTCTTCCGTCATCCACCACAGTTGTTTTCCATGGTCTTCCGGGTCTTTTGGTGTTGCTGAGCTCTCCGATGCGTTCTTTTTTTTTTAAGAATGTTCCAAACAGTTGAGTTGGTCACACCTAATGTTTTGGCTATCTCTCTGATGGGTTTGTTTTGATTTCTCAGCCTAATGATGGCTTGCTTCACTGATAGTGACAGCTCTTTGGATCTCATATTGAGAGTCGACAGCAACTGATTCCAAATGCAAATGTCACACCTAGAATCAACTCCAGACCTTTTACCTGCTTAATTGATAATGAAATAATGAGGGAATAGCCCACACCTGTCCATGAAAAAGCTTTTGAGTTGATAGTCCCATTACTTTTGGCCCCTTAAAAAGTGGGAGGCACATAAAGAAACCGTTGTAATTCCTACACCGTTCACCTGATTTGGATGTAATTACCCTCAAATTAATGCTGAGACACAGAGCCTGGCTCCTCTCTGATTAGCCTGTTTCCCAGTGAGCAATAGAGCAGGGATGACCATTGGTGGGTAAACCATCGATGGTCCCCCTGTCGATGGTTTCATACCATTGAGGTTAACCACCAATGACTATCCATACCCTGAAGGTAATAATCAGCTAATCTTGCTCCCATCTGCCTCATTTAGAGACATTTTAAAACAGCACGTGTGTCTTATTTTTGTGCAAAAGAACATATTTATAAATGTACCTTACCATACTCCGTAAAAAGAGGTCACCCCATGCAGGACATTAATATTAGGGATATTGTCTGAGGTAAATATTCAAACACTAGGCCAGTCGGTAACTATGGGAAATGCCTATTAATAAACAGATACTGAACTTTAACAGTAAATAAAATTCAATGACTCAATTAATCTAATCAATTTCCTGTATGACTCTGAATATTTTATAAGCTTTATTTTCCAGTGTAACACTGGCTATAATATTAGTTGAGTCAGTAAGTGAATCAGGTAGTATATAAAAATGGATACTGTTGTCCATTGGATATCAAATTAAAAGGATGATGACCTACTTACTGACAAATGAGCTAGATTTATAAGGGAAACATTGCTAGCTGTAGAGTATGTGGGACTAGCACCATTTTGGAGCTATATCATGGATAGACACCTCAAACTCACATTTGGCTCTCTGTAAACAAACACAAGCCAGCTGGGATGTCTCCGTGAGCTGATAAAAGCCTATGAGTTTTCTACACTTGGACAAAAAAATACAACTCTTATTTTATGCATAAGACATAGGGGGTCATTCAGTCGGTCGCAAGCGCTGAGCGCTCGCAACCGATTCGATGTTGCCCCACTGGGCATGCGCACGACGGAGCCGGCTCCGTTGTGCGCATGCGCGAGACCCGGCTAGCTACGGACGCTCCGTCACTAGGGGTCTCGCAGCAGACGGGGCGAGCTGTCGATGGTGAGTGACAGCTCACCCCGTTTGGGAGGCGGGCAGGGGCCGTGCCTGCCCAAACGGAGGCATTCCCACCGGAACGCTTGCCGTTTGAGGGCGGCCCCACTGACATCATTGCTGTTGTCAGTGGGAAGCTTCCTGTTCGATCAGAGCAGGAAGCTCCCTGGGGCTTACGAGTGCCCAGACCCAACCTTAGGGTCTGGTCGTAAGCCCTGATGGTCGTGATGGTCTTTACCATCATGACCATCACCCATGTCGGTCGCTAGAGCTGTGGGTGTTAACCCACAGCTTAGCAATCGACAAGGAGGCGGTCGTTCAGGATGCAAGCGGCCGCCCTGATTTAGTGCGACCGATTGCAACTAATGACCGCCTCTGAATGAGGTCAATTGTCTTTAATAGCATAACTTCCCATACAGAAGAGAAAGCCTTTAAGTTAATGATAGTGAATTCATTTATAGAAAATGCTAACTGCCATGTAGAAAATACTCTGCAATATGACTACATCAATTTAAAATGGGAATGGTTATTATGCACGCCACTGCATAGCAACCCAAGAAACAAAGCAACCGAAATGTAGGGCACAGAAAATAAAAAAATATCTACGTATAGTTATTGTGCCCAAAAACAGCACCCTATTTGGGGGAGCGAACCCCTTTAAAGGTGTGCTAAAGACAGATAGACAGCCTGCCAGCCTACAAGCATACCCCAAAAACTTAATTAATATCCCCTATAGACTGTAAACTCGTATGAGTGGGACCCTCTACCCTTTGTCTTCTCTACAAAATTATAACTGCTCACAGTAATTATGTGTATTTATATACTGTCTTTATTAGTCTGTACTTATGTATCCTGTTGTCAATTTTAATCCCTTGTACAGTATTACGGAACCCTTGTGGTGCCTTATAAATAAAATATTATAAAATAATAATAACTAGACCATGGTTCAGAACAAGCAGCCATAGTACTTTCAAATCATGTCAATGTATTCTAAATTAACTGTCATTGTTCTTTACAACTTAATTTTTATTTCCTTTGTATAAAAAAATAAATAAAATGGAACAGTAATCCTATTTAAATAAGGCCCAAAACACTTACATACAGCAATAACAGAAGCAGCATTATAAAGTAGTTTCATTATACAAGCCTCCCGCAGTTGTTACCCTTAACTTCAGCAGATGCTGTGGCAGCTGGAGCTTTGCTTCTGGCTGCAAGCTACAATTGTCACAGTAACCAAAATAATTACCTGCCATTGTTTCAGAGCAAGTGAACACCAGGGAACTCCGTACCAGAAGACTAGACTTGTATGGCACTTTGAGGTTTGGAAATCTGCATTTGCAGAATATAAAGGAGTTTTTCATTTAAAGTGGTATTATACTGGAAAACATTAACAGTAAATTAAAGAAAACTTTCTTGAGAGATTTTTCATGCAAACTCGATCTAGTAAAGAAAACAAATCATTTTACTACACTAATAAACACAAATACACAAAGACCATCTCTTATGTCATTCCGTGAAACTTTACAATACACCTATAGGGAACATTAGCAAAACCAAAAATACTTATAAATGTGCAATATTGTCTGTCAAGTACTAGTCATCATATTCCTGGTAACTAGTTAGCACACACGCACATCAACAGTAATCGCAGGGGTTCTCTTCTTTTGGCAATACCTTTTAGAGAGAAAAAACATGCCCATCTGTATGTATGAAAAATAGGGGAATTCGCCCTCCCAAAGCTATGTTTAAATTACTCTCTATTGGTAAACTTCTTGGTACAGATGTGTCCCCATACATCTAGCATCAATACGCTACGCAGCACGACTTGCCTGGCGTGAGTGAGCCGCCAGGTCCCGTGCTACTCTGCTAGCGTTGGGCGTCTTTTTTTGCCGAAAATGTGTCTAAGGCATTCAATTTGAGGCGAAATGTCCGAGCTCGTACTTCTGGGGTCTTCCCATGGATAAAGTATTGGGCGTGTGCCCGCTTATCCCCGTATTCAATTAGGATCCGGCGAAAACAGGACCCGGCGGAAAGGTAAGTATGGAAAAGTCCTGGGAATTTTCGGGAAATCATTCTGGGACACCCTTAAAGATGTTCTGACATGGGGAATCACTATGGGTACCCCCATTTTGGCCTGCGGAAGGTAAGTCAGGTTTTTAAATAGCCGCGGCAGGTGCATAAATGTGCCTGTGAAGAAGTTTATCTTTTTTTTTTTTTAAATAACTATACCCATCAAATTTGAGGTACATGAAAATGGGTGCAAGCATATTTTTAAGTACCTAAAATAATTTTTTTAAATTCTTCAAAAATGCACCTGCCGCTACCAGTCACATTCTAGAAAACACCTGCCGCATACATGGGTACCCCCCCTGAATTGAATTTCGCTAGTTTAAAACTTTGTTCCCCAATAATTTTTTTTTTTGTCCCCAAAATAAAATTACATTTTGTGGGGTGTCCTGAGGAATTTAAAATATTTTTTTTAAGCCTGCAGCCCTAAACCCCAATTCTGCACTTTTTTTCGCCATGTATTACATGGAGAAAAGTTATGCGCGTTTTTTAACAAAGACTTTGTCATGATTGGTGTCTGCGAGTTACCTGTCTCAGGTGGTGATCGGGTTTCAACGGAGGTCGGCATGACTGGAATCACAGATAATGTAAATAGCTCTATTTACAAGACTTGGGTAGCAGTGAAAACTGCCTTTGATGATAAATGACAGGAACTGGAGGGACCGGACTGGAACCGGCAGGAAGACTTGTTGAATTGAACTGATGAGCTTGGAACTTGACTCTGGACTGGAACAATGTGGACTGAACTGATGAGCTTGGAACTTGACTCTGGACTGGAACAACGTGGACTGAACTGATGAGCTTGGAACTTGACTCAGGACTGGAATGTGACAATGGCTGAAGGAAAGTCAGGTAATGCTGAGATGAGGGCTAAACAGGGTAATCTGGAATTACTATGACAAAGGCTAGAACTCAGGTGCAGGCTGGACAAGATAATTGGAAATAACAGGTTTCAGGAAGGATTGGGTAGGTTTGGGAATTTGCAGGCTGGACAGGATAATTGGAAATAACAGGTTTCAGGAAGGAATGGGTAGGTTTGGGAATTTGCAGGCTCAGGGAGGGAATAGGTAGGTAACAGGGGCAGGAGTTGATCCACAGCAGGAAGCAAGGCAGGGTAACACGATGCAGGTTTACAGAGTGCCAGGGACCAACCAGGAGTAGGACTAGCAGCAGAGCACAGGCCAGGTATTGCTGTAACAGGACGTCTGGATGCCAGGTATTACTGTAGCAGGTTTTCGGGATGCACCAGTGGTTGCTGTCAGCAGGCTTACTGGATTGCCAGGTTTGGCTGTAACAGGTTTTCTGGAAGCACCGGGGGTTGCTGCCAGCAGATTTACTGGATTGCCAGGTACAGCTGAAACAGGTTTTCTGGATAGCGCCAGGGATTGCTGTAGCAGGTTACAGGGACAGACTTGAATGCATGAACCATACACCACGGGAAGACTAGATGTTCAGGCCCAGAATGCTATCAGGAGAGGATATATATACCATGGGTCTGGCAGCAATTGGTGGATACGGACAGGTGGTCTGGTAGTAGCATTCTGAGTGGTGGAAGGCACAACATGCAGAGGGAGTATTCATCTCTGCAGCTCTGAGAATCAGAACCACACCTGTGATTCCAATCAGGGCTAGCAGTGCTCACAGACAGAGGAGAGGCCAGGTGCAATAATCAGAGCGAATCCTCCAGGCAAATTACACACACAGCTCCATGGGGAAGCTGACAGGGATAAGTCTCAAAGCAAAAAGGTGACAACTAGACAGGGTCGTGACAGTACCCCCCTCTTTATGGGTGGACTCCGGACACCAAAACAAAAACTTTCAGACATCTTCCCAATTCTCAATTTCTTGGGATACTTGGAGTGGAAAGTCTACAAAGGAGATAGTTCAAGACCTTCGACGATTCTTCTTTTTGCTGCGAGAACGTTTTGTGCCAACCAACGGACCAGGAATCTTTGGCAACTCCTGTGGAAATATGTGGCTGGGAAGGACAGGATCAGATTTTTGGGAGGAACAGTAGCAGAAAGGGGACAAGGAGGTGTGTGCACAAGTCATGTTCTGGGTTACAGATTCAAAAGTACTGCTCTCTTGGGATGCCTGGGATTCGGCACGCTGGCCCTTGAAAACTTGACCTTGTTCAGATTTCAGAGGAGTGGAGGACAAATTCTTGGTAGCACAAACAGAGTGCTTGGACAATATTTTGGAACTGAGAACTTCGCTAGAATTTTGGTTTACAGGGTAAGGACCAAATTCTTTGACAACAGCTTCACTGAAAGTCTTTATATTTTGAAGCATTGGATCTTTGGAGTTGTAAATAGGAGCAACCCAGTCCCAAGCTTTACCTTGAAAAGATGAGATAACAAACTCTACAATATTAGTAGACTTGACTCCACATGGTTGGGAAGAATTCATCATACCGAAGAATTGTTTCAATAAGGCATAGTATTGAGTTAAGTCCCCATCAAAATAAATGCATGGTGAAGTATCTGACGAATCCTGTGTGTTCAAGGATTGTGGAGCACTTTCAGGTGCCTGGCAGGAGGAAATTTGAGGATGCTCCGATTGATGAGGAGTCGAAATAACTGAAGCTGACAGATGTTCGGAATTCGGACCAATTGATGGAACTGGAAGGAGTCCTGGGGAGCTAGAGACAGTAGCATCAACAATCAAAGCTGAGAACAGACTACAGAGATTGTCATCTTCTGGAACAATATATGCAGGAGACGGTGAACAGGAACCATAATCAGATTTTGTAGCACAAGACACTTCTCCCTGATAACAGGAACTTGAGACCCCCTCCTGGGGCGCGAGACTTGAGACCCCCTCCTGGGGCGCGAGACTTGAGACCCCCTCCTGGGGCGCGAGACTTGAGACCCCCTCCTGGGGCGCGAGACTTGAGACCCCCTCCTGGGGCGCGAGACTTGAGACCCCCTCCTGGGGCGCGAGACTTGAGACCCCCTCCTGGGGTACGAGACTTGAAACCCCTTGCTGGGGTGCCAGAATTGAGATCCCCTTCTGGGGAATGGGACTTGAGACCCCTTGCTGGGGTACGAGACTTGAAACCCCCTCCTGGGGTACGAGACTTGAAACCCCCTCCTGGGGAACGAAACTTGAAACCCCCTCCTGGGGAACGAGACTTGAAACCCCCTCCTGGGGTACGAGACTTGAAACCCCCTCCTGGGGTACGAGACTTGAAACCCCTCCTGGGGCTGCTGACTGGAGTCCCCTGCTGGGATGGGCAGAATCCGGGCTGGGACCGGAACGGGCAGAATCCGGGTTGGGACCGGAACGGCCAGAATCCGGGCTGGGACTGGAACGGGCACTGAGACGTTGACACTTAGAACCACTGCTGGAGTTGCAAAGGAAACAGTCTTTAATGAAGTGGTCAGAACTCCCACAATAGAGACAGAGCTGTAAATCTTTGCGCCGTTGGCGTTCGGCCACAGAGAGCTTGGGGCGTGGGTAACTACGATGTCTGACAGTACTTGGTTCAGAAGAATCCTTGTTTCTTAGGGATTCCAAGGCAGAGGTTTTAGTCGAGACAGAGGCAGCTTTAAGAAATTCAGGAATGATCTGAAAAATTTTGGTGATTAGAGCCTAAAGCTGTTCCAGCAGTCGATGGAAGGTAGTTAGGGGTTCAGGTAAGGTTTGGGTAACATGTAGCCGGTTATTCAGGATTTTCAAAAGCTGTAGCACTTGATGCTGTACGGCCTCCTGTGAATCCAAGCGGGTGACCAGGTTACGGAAAGCATCTAGTCCCTTAATAGGTGCTTGATCCGCCACCATCGTTGGGCCTGAACATTCTGTCATGATTGGTGTCTGCGAGTTACCTGTCTCAGGTGGTGATCGGGTTTCAACGGAGGTCGGCATGACTGGAATCACAGATAATGTAAATAGCTCTATTTACAAGACTTGGGTAGCAGTGAAAACTGCCTTTGATGATAAATGACAGGAACTGGAGGGACCGGACTGGAACCGGCAGGAAGACTTGTTGAATTGAACTGATGAGCTTGGAACTTGACTCTGGACTGGAACAACGTGGACTGAACTGATGAGCTTGGAACTTGACTCAGGACTGGAATGTGACAATGGCTGAAGGAAAGTCAGGTAATGCTGAGATGAGGGCTAAACAGGGTAATCTGGAATTACTATGACAAAGGCTAGAACTCAGGTGCAGGCTGGACAGGATAATTGGAAATAACAGGTTTCAGGAAGGATTGGGTAGGTTTGGGAATTTGCAGGCTGGACAGGATAATTGGAAATAACAGGTTTCAGGAAGGAATGGGTAGGTTTGGGAATTTGCAGGCTCAGGGAGGGAATAGGTAGGTAACAGGGGCAGGAGTTGATCCACAGCAGGAAGCAAGGCAGGGTAACACGATGCAGGTTTACAGAGTGCCAGGGACCAACCAGGAGTAGGACTAGCAGCAGAGCACAGGCCAGGTATTGCTGTAACAGGACGTCTGGATGCCAGGTATTACTGTAGCAGGTTTTCGGGATGCACCAGTGGTTGCTGTCAGCAGGCTTACTGGATTGCCAGGTTTGGCTGTAACAGGTTTTCTGGAAGCACCGGGGGTTGCTGCCAGCAGATTTACTGGATTGCCAGGTACAGCTGAAACAGGTTTTCTGGATAGCGCCAGGGATTGCTGTAGCAGGTTACAGGGACAGACTTGAATGCATGAACCATACACCACGGGAAGACTAGATGTTCAGGCCCAGAATGCTATCAGGAGAGGATATATATACCATGGGTCTGGCAGCAATTGGTGGATACGGACAGGTGGTCTGGTAGTAGCATTCTGAGTGGTGGAAGGCACAACATGCAGAGGGAGTATTCATCTCTGCAGCTCTGAGAATCAGAACCACACCTGTGATTCCAATCAGGGCTAGCAGTGCTCACAGACAGAGGAGAGGCCAGGTGCAATAATCAGAGCGAATCCTCCAGGCAAATTACACACACAGCTCCATGGGGAAGCTGACAGGGATAAGTCTCAAAGCAAAAAGGTGACAACTAGACAGGGTCGTGACAGACTTTGCACAGGCGAGAAGTCTTTGAAATTAAATATGGAGATAAGTGAAACAGGCGAAAATGACAAGTGTCGCATATCAACGCGGCCTAGTCGTATCACATTGCAACTTAGACCTGGCGTGCTCAGAGGGGCTTTTTAGCACGAGTGCAGCAAAGATGTGTAGCTACAGTATCTAAGTAGTGTTCTTTCTTTGGTGGCCACCTTTGTAAACCACAATATGTATCGGTACCACCTACATTCCAATAGTAGGGGGAATATGGTATCTGTTTTTATTCCTCTTGTTCGTACCCTATTGCCATGTCTATGCTACAGATGACTAAACGTGGAAACACAGCAAATGAAGTACATGGCATCACTAAAATTGCTTGTTATACATTGAAACTACAAAAAATTCCCAAACAAGAATGAAATGTGAAATTCCAGTCTACTCAGAGACAAGCACACGATCATAACTTTAAAATAAATAATGTTACAATTAGATTGTAAACGTGGTAGGAGTTAAGCACTATAGTAAGCAGGATTATTTACTTAGTCACAGATTACAGCTATCTAACTCACAGAGACAAACCACGTGTACGCGCTGTGTTCTCTGAGCCAACTGTTTAGCCAACACTTCTGGGTTTCTCCCAACAGTCAGAGACTTCTCCTTTAAATGACATTTGAAGGATGTCAAGGATAATAACTTTTACAACACAAACTAACAGAAACAAAAAAAAATGTGATCACAATAAAGCCTGAATGCCAGTGTGTGTCTACTGATTTCTCGTGTCACTGTCCTCTAAATAACGCACAGGCAAAGTACACACACATTTTTCTTTTTCACGTTGCAACCAAAGTTCTTAACCATCCATCTCCTGCCTCAACTACTGCAATCTCATCCTACCTGGCCATCCTCTCATCCATCTGTCCTTGCTCCAATCTACCCAAAATGATGCAGCAAGACATTCCTATCTCACAGCTCCACATCCACTGTAAATCCTTATACTGGCTCCCCATTTTCTCTAGAATCCAATGCAACTACTTATGCTGGACATACACTTCAAATGTCAGACTGACAGGCCAGTTATCTGATATGCTGACAACAACCAATATCGTTGTCATAAACGGTTTGAATATGGCAACGATATTGTATGCTTTCAGCCTGTCAGCATATCAGATAGTTGAATCGAGCACCGATTATCGGATCTTTCAGACACGCTGGATGATTTCGCATGACCGACAAACCAATAATTACTGCTCTGTCGCGGAAATACACTGTACAATTATCCGATAATCGTCGGGTCGGCCAGATAATTGTACAGTGTATGCCTGGAATTACCTACGTAGCCCTCAATGCCATCACCCATTCATACATCTCAAAACCCATTTTGAAATACTCTCCCTCACTCCTAAGGGCACAAGAAGCAGTCACCGGGCCACATGGCAACATTTGTAGGGGGCAGGGGTGCTGGTGATGTTCTTCTGACAGGGGAAAGGAAAGCCCTTACAGGCACCACTTCGCATTCTCAAAAAGGACAGAGCAGGGTACTCCAAATAGGATATTGTCCCTCCCCCTACATACAAACACACTCACTCACTCTCATAGCAGTGGCCCAGATTGACCCTACTAGCTAGCTAGCACAAAAGAGGCAAGAAAACTACCAAATACAAGTTGAGTCTCTGTACTCCCCTGGAAGGACAGATGGACGAAGTCCATGTTTCACATGTGCCCGTAGAATTATGGAGAACCCAAACGTTTGTTATTTTTAGTAAATTATCTTTATTAAGTTTCTAAAGGCAAACAAAGAACATGAAAGAAACAGGTTTAGGCCTGACAGAGTTTTTATGCTAATGCAGTAGCATTAGTAGCAATAAATGACAATATTACATATTTCCAATTCAAAAGCCATAAAACACAAAAACAAATGCTATTGTTGTTCGTTAACTTAATAACAATGTTATACTGAATATGGACCAGGACTTAATGTCAACACAGTAAAGTAAATTAGCTGAACACAGCGTGTTACAGACACACAGCACATAGTCACTTTATTTGTTATAGCCGTGATGCTGAAATAAAGACTGATAACATGTAACACATAAAAAGCATTGACAAATCTGTGGAACAAAAATAGAAAAAAACGTGAAAATCTTTGCTCTTTTTACAGTCATCTTAAGATTCATAATACAATGGGATAATGAGAAACACCCTATTTATTATTTTTGACTAAAATCAAACTCCCCTCATTTGCAATTTTTCTCCCACATGTAAGAAATGGTAGCTCCCTCCCACATCGTTAACGATGTCTTGCATACACACGGAACAATATTGTGAACGATAACGATATTGTTATCGTTCATACCGTTAAATATCATTCCGTGTGTATGCAAGTGTATTCCGTGTATACCCGGCTTAAGAAATGATAGCTCCCTCCCACATGTAAAAAATGGTAGCTCCCACCCACATGTAAGAAATGGTAGCTCCCTCCCTCATTTAAGAAATAGTAACTCCCACCCACATGTAAGAAATGGTAGCTCCCATCCACATGTAAGAAATGGTAGCTCCCATCCACATGTAAGAAATGGTAGCTCCCATCCACATGTAAGAAATGGTAGCTCCCATCCACATGTAAGAAATGGTAGCTCCCACCCACATGTAAGAAATGGTAGCTCCCACCCACATGTAAGAAATGGTAGCTCCCACCCACATGTAAGAAATGGTAGCTCCCACCCACATGTAAGAAATGGTAGCTCCCACCCACATGTAAGAAATGGTAGCTTCCTTCCACATGTAAGAAATGGTAGCTCCCACCCACACGTAAGAAATGGTAGCTCCCTCTCACATGTAAGAAATGGTAGCTCCATCACGCATGTAGCACATGGAGGGCACCCACTCATTAGTGCAGGTAACAGCAGTAGTTTGTCTTGTCCGCTACAGCAGAGATGAATAGCAGCATTCAGGGAGACATACTCCATATTTGTACTTAGTCCAAAAGTGGGAACCCCCTTCAAACAACTCCAGTGTTACAAACTATGCCTTTTCAGTCATTTCCACAAAAGAGAAAAGTATAGTTTGAGAAAGAAGAGTGGTTTCATGTTTTTGTCTTTGAGGGCACAGTGCATGGGAGCTTTTCATGGTCTGATGCATTTGGCAACATGGGAATAGGGCATAATCTAACAGGGCCACACAAGCACTGAATAGCCCATTCCTGCGCAATGTTCATGCACCTGGGCTCATGTGTGTGCTGGCTGGCCATGACAGCATGCATGTCTTACACAGGACAGTAAAAGTACATTATTTGACCAGAATGTAACAAGGTAGGGGTTTTACATTATATTTCATATAATTATATTGGATTAACAAGATCCTGATATAGTAAAACATATTGTGAATACAAATCAAAATGCTTTTGCAGTTGCTCTTAAAAAGTACTTCACAATTTTATTAATAATCCAAAATTATATGGTATTAATAATACCGGAATCCAGCATTAGATAATTACCAATTTGTTTTCCTTTTAATCTGAATACACCAAAATATGGAAATGTAAAGTCGCATATCCACATGCCGATATTAATGGACAACTGAACGATAAAGACATCGTTATCATTCAGTCGTCCATTAATCGTGCATAAATCGGGCAGTTTAATGTCGGAAACGACCAGCGATGCGCGCTCCAGCTGGTCGTATCCAACATCAATCATCGCCTGAACATGGCGGTCTATCTGCGATAATGACAGATTGGCCATGTTCAGGGATGAGGGAGGGTGCCTGCACTGAACGACATATCGATCAGAGTAGGCACTACAGGGGATGAGGAAGAACTGTACGATTACGATGTCGTAATCGTACAGTCTTTCCTAGTCGGCAAGTGGATACGCACCTTAAGAAAGAGACTAGTAATGTTTGCAGTTGAATGATAAAGCAGACAGGAAGCATAATGCAGATATATTGAATTGAAGGGTAAAGACCATCATACATCTGCGTTAGATTGGGACAATTTTCTGATGATTGGGGGGGGGGGGGGGGGGGAATCTGCAATGTATAGGGTACACCAATTGCCAAGTCCGACCAAAGAAAGATCAGATCTGTAAATCAGGTTGTCCAACATGTGGATTTCACAGACCATTCGGGGCTGTGAATTGCTAGTGTACTAGTAAAAATTATGGGTCTTTCAAGATTCCCAGATCTGTCTTTCCTGAAAAAGATCAGCAAATCACTGATTAATATCTGTAATGTATGGGCACAGATTGGTGGATTGAGGAATCTTGAGATTGGGGAAAACATCACAGGATCTGTGAATCGTTCTTTTGTGATTGCTGATGTATGAGCCCCTTAACTCGTTCAGACAAAAGCACTACAAAGGTTATGACTAGCAGGGGAAAATACAACGCAAGCTCTCCACTGGCACATTACTAAACCAGCACAATCTGTTTCATTTGTTATTTCACCTACTGTATCTACTAATATATTTGCTGAAAAAATGATATTGTTCTGCATGTTAGGAGTGCTGTAGATATACAAGAGTTAGCATTGGCAAGTAGCGAATTGCTTGCTGTAGACAGAGCTCAAAGTTCTTTTTTACAAGGAAACTCCCCCTAGACCTAAGGACACAGCTGTTATATCACAAACCAAAGGTTGTCAATTAAGTCTAAACAAGGGCAATAACATTACATTGTGATAAGGCTCCAGTTGCATTTTAACCTGTTCTTCATCTGAGCAGAGTTAAACGATTGTTATAATAGATTTACTAAAATGGGTGCAGGAGTGAAACCAAACAGGCATTAGCTTTTATTAGTTTGCCTTTAAAATACAGTCGAAGGTAACATCATGTTGTCTCTTATGAGTTACAAAAACACGGCACCTGTGTTAGTAAGTAACCCTCGTGGATGGCAGCAGGTCATTTACAGGAACGCTAACAATTTATATCTAGCCTCACCCACAATAACATTACTTTCCGTCTATAAACCGGATATAGGGTACCATGACCAGGGTTAGATTGCAATCTCAAATTTTATTTTAAAAAAAGGAAGCAAGATACAAGAGCAGCATACAGCACATATCGAAGTTTGCACAAAATTCATTATGATATTGCATGATTCTATCCATAGGATATAGAACATCCATCTATCACATTCACTGCTACAGAGTTCTCAATACAGCACTGTGGTCTGACAATACAGTAATGGGGCACATCCTCTAGCAGACTTTGAAACGACTGCACGATTACGACATTGTAATCGTGCAGTCGTTTCACAGTCTAATGTGCCTACACTCAACGCTCAGTTGTTCAGTGTAGGTACATCAATCATCCCCTAACATTCTCAACCTGACATTATCGTCAGGCTGACCAGCATGATCAGGCGATGATTGATGTCGGAAATGACTAGCGGGAGCGCTCATCGCTGGTTGTTTCCGACATTAATGTGCCCGATTCATGCGCGATTCATGAGCGATTGAACGAAAACGTTATCGTTCAATCGCTCACAGAAATCAGCAAGTGGATGTGCGTCTTTAGAGACTGATTTCACATAGCATTGCGGTAATCAAATGGTAGTGTAATTGTTCATTTATAGCATAGGGGACATAAATCAAAAGTAGGATCTGTAGTCTTGCCAAGGTAAAGAGGCTCATGTAATGTTCTCACATGAGTCTTTGTTTTGCATAAAATAGGGGATGATGGTTTTTGATAGTCCCTTCAGATTCACTGAAATTGCACAAAATTATGGCTTCTGGCTTCTACTATGGCAGTGGTTCCCAAACTGTGCGCCGTGGCACCCTGGGGTGCCTCAGGGCACTTGCAGGGGTTCCTCAGGTTGGTGGTCCAGCACCAAATCAAATTATTTATGGCCAATGTAATGTAAATATGTGGATAAACAGAAGCGCAAACCTGTCCACCACCACATAACTGAACCTAAGGATGACAGGTAAACACAATTTACTTCACTTTACAAAAAATTTTTCAGAATTTCTCAATAAGAACCTATTGGCCCAGGGGTGCCAGGAAAACAATGCTGATACTCTAGGGCGCTGTGATTAAAAAAATCAGAGTTATGGTATAACAAAGCTTAGATAACTCCTTTTCTCAAGGTCCATAGGGTCCACAGAATCTACCTTGGGGTATGTAGTGGAAACGATTCATTGCACCAAACAGCTCTAGCTTTGTAGCTCCCAGCATGCATCGGTCCTTCTCCCTATATACCCCGCCCTCAGCCATAGGCATTCAGTTTGTAAACAAGCCTAACAGCAAGAGATGGAAAGTGGAGAAGGAAGTACATCGCACACAAGAAACACAACATACGAAGAGGGAATCAGGGATACGAAAAAAGCAAAAGAACAGATCCCAACTGAGGCCAGGTGAGTCAGGGAGGGTGCTCTGTGGACCCTATGGACTTTGAAGAAAAACAGTACCTTCCCTGCAAAAGGCAAAGATTCAAGAGCCTTCTTGAATCCTGCATCTGCCTTCCAGGTTTTTAGCCAAAGGAATCTTCGAGCTGCAACTGAAGTTGCCGAGACCCTAGAAGCCAAAACACCTGCGTCAATGACCGCTTCCCCCAAATACACAGCTGCTTCTCGCATCGCTTCCCCCAAATACACAGCTGCTTCTCGCATCTGATAGAGAAAAGACTGCTGTTCTCTGGTAGCATCAGGTATAGTACCCTCCAGAGCTGTCGTCCATTCTTCCATAGCTTGCGCTACCCAGGCTACAGCCATAGCTGGTCTGGTAATATCTCCAGATAATGAAAACATTGATTGAAATGATTGTCAAGCTTTTTATCTGTAACCTCTTTTAAAGAGGATGCTGCAGGAATGGGTAACGTAGCGCTCCTAATCAACCTTGTGACATGAGCGCCTATCGTTGGGGGAACTTACTCATTTGCACTTGATGAGTGTAACAAATGGGATCGAGAGGATATATTCCTTGTAGCATGAAAATGCTTCCCAGGAGTACTCCATGCCTCAGACATAAGATTTGAAAATAATCTTTAGCCACCTTCTGATGCCTAAAGACCACCTTGGGACCTCCTCTTCCTCTATACTGAAGACAGATCTAACCGCTCTCACCAGGAGGGGACGTCCATAAGAGACTGGTGGTCTTCTTCCACTGAGTAAGACCCAGAACTCTGAGTATCAGATTCTGAAGAGTCCAGGTCATCATGAGGCAGCTGATAGGAACCTCTCTTATGCCCCAGTTTTGCCACCACTTGTCTATCTTGCTGCAGAGTAGCTATAGATGGCGGCATACTCTGACCAGAGTGACCAGTTGAATCAACCCAACAGGGATTCATAGGGGACATATACATAGAAGGATGTAACTGCTGTGAATACCACATAGCATGGGGAAAAACCACAGCCAGAGCCCGCGCTTCTGCGACTTTGTCCACTAAGTTTGACAAAACCTGATACCACTCGGGTGGTTCTAGCGCTGGAGCTCTACTGGCTTGAACAGGTAGCTGTTTACAAAAGAGTCTACACAATCCATCCAGGTTAACATCCTGCTCAGATAGGCCTGCCAAACAAGACACACATTATCTGAGAACTGGCATAACATCCTTCTCACCTACACCTTTAGACAAGACAAATGTATAAATGGTATAAGGTGTACAGCGTAAATGCAATGTGACTCCCTTGTCAATGAAACTCCACACACCTTTCAGACGGATGAGGAGAAACACAGTGATAGGTACAACTGACAGTTTGAAACAAAAAGGCAGTACAAATACAGCAGCTAGCATTAAAGTCACATACAATGCATAAATACGCACAATTGCTATTGCAAATGGTACTCTGAATCAACTAGCCAGCCCCAGAGGGGTAATGGTAGGATATAGAGTGCTATATACCAGACCCAAGGGATAGGTATACAGGGAGACCGACCAACCTCTGAGACCAACAGCTACAGCAGTACACACACACAAACGCGATGTGCGAGCGTCTCACCACGAGGTGGTCAAATATAGCACACCAGTCACTTGAACTCCGTACCAGAAGTAGCATCTGGTTTGGGGGAGGAGCGGCCGGGGGAGTGCCTTATCTCCTCCAAGCTGCGATTTTGACGGCACAGGTATGCTGGCCTCATAGTAGTAGACCCTAACTAATGCACTCTAATGCGTCTACTACCCACCCCCGGCGACAGACAATAAGGACCCGGCCGCCTTAGTGAGGATACGTCACACAAGGCCTTCACCCACAGCTGCACCCGATGCGTCTCCTACACTGGATGCTAGGACTGCCGCACACTTACCCGTCATCTCCGTGTCAGACCTGCAGTCCGGACCTCAGCAACAGGCGCTAGCAAAGCCACCCTGATGCCCGCCGAGAACCTCAGGGCATATAACGGTACTGGTGTTTTTGGCCCTGGCGGAGGTAGTAGGAATCGCAGTAGCTGCGTCTTTACCAGCGCCTGGTACTGCTAAACTTGGTAAATCATAAAATAAAAAAGCCTGAGACTGCCTAGGCAGTCCCGCTGTATAACAGGTGTGTCTACTTGCTGCGCAGCAAACAAAAAAAACTGAATGCCTGTGGCTGGGGGCTGGGTATATAGGGAGGAGGACCGATGCATGCTGGGAGCTATTTTGGCTATCACAGGCCTATGGTGTTAAATGATATGGAAGATAATCTTAACCAATATAAAATGTCAGAAAACTAGAACTGATTACATTTGCATTTCATTAAGTAAACTAGTTAGTATTTTTGCTTTTGGGAAAAGATTAAAAGTCAGTACTTATTTCAAGTAATATGTACAGAAATATGGCTATCTGGTCACTTAACAAAACAACATTTCATGCATTCTGTGCAATTTTGATGATAGTGGTAGAACTGGCATTTTTCCATGCATTTTTAATGATTGTAGAACACATGTAAATAGTTCTGACACTAGGTTTTATTGTCTGTAGTGTTGCTATACCCAGTAGCGTTGTGTTAAGTTCCTTTGGGGCGATGTTTATCACAACGTTCCCGCCAGGCTGTTTTAGCAGGGCGCCGCTCCCTACCCAATTTCAAAAAGGCAGAATGCCCCCTGCCCTTTTGTTGGTGCCCTGCTAAAACAACCTGCCAAGTGCCGTACCCACCCGCAGACCGCAGTGTCCCGGTGCAGCGATCACCACAGGTGAATAGATGTCGAGTACATGCATCTATTCAGAGAGGGGAGAACTTGGGGACAGCCCGGCATGTACATAAGTGTCAGGCACCCCCCCAAGAGTGATGAAAAGGGGGTGTCTTAATACTCTCCCCCTTTTTGTGGCCACACACCCATTTCACACACACCCTGCCCGAAGCCGGACCTAGAGTGAACACATTTTTTTTTTTTTCCTTTTGAAGGATTACTAAACACAATGGAAAGCCTACAACGATCTGTGAAATGCAAGTAAAAATGTATTACACACACACACACATTTTACTAGCGTTAAAAAAAAAGTCTATTTCCAGAATATGGATGCCATTTTTATATTGAGCTCAAACTTTAGGAACAACAAAAGCTAAATATAACATGTGAACTATATATATATATATATATATATATATATATATATATATATATATATATACATACACACATATATATATATATATATATATATATATATATATATATATACACTATAACAGAACTGATATTACTGCAGTGTGTGGATCATATCTATATAAATAAAAATATGCAGATAATGTGAATATAAATACAGTAACATGAACAGCTAAAAACAACAACCATACATATAGAACAGGTAAGAAAATCTTTTAATACAGATAATTAAGACATTTTCATCATAATAACCGTCAACATCTACACCTTGAGGGTTATTTACAGGGCACAGAACAGCAATAATGCAGTAAAGGGCCCCATACATCTGCGACGGATCATCGCGATGTAGCGAACCTGCAACCCGGCATCGCAGGATCGCTGAAATCCAACATGTTGGATTTCACAGATATGCCGATCGCGATCAAAAAATGATCGTGATTGGCAGATCGGTGAAATTTAACATGTAGAATTTCACAGATCCTGAGACGGATCGCGGAATATCGATGGCTGCCGGTCGGCATTTCTGACCGGCATATCAGTGTTTCCGATCCGATCACAGGATCGTGTAATCTGTCCGTAGGTGTATGGAGGCCTTCAGAAAACCTGATACACATCCAGGGCCGCATGGTCACCACTCTAACCTCCAAAATGGCTCCATATTATAAATAATCTCAGTAATAAATTAGAACAATTTAATAAAAGAGACACCAATCTGTAATAACATATCAGAAGACATTTAAACAAGTGTTACAAACTAAAGCAAACAAATGACAGAGCAGGAAGGAGCAGAGGGTTCATGCTAAGGCTCTGAGGGTCGCCTGTTGCTCATCACTGATCTAGCCAAATGCAATTTCAAGATACATGAGTCACGAATGTGACTAGAATACAGGGGTGTATCTAGGGGTCCGAGCGCCCCTGGCAAAGTAATGGACTGGCGCCCCCTCCCCCCCATATTTTCTGAATACTTCTATCTGTACTTCCTTGTGTCTGTCCATGCTTCTATCTTTTCCTCCTTCTGCCTCTCTGTGTCTCTTTATGTACCCCCTACTGACTCTATACCCCATATTCGTCTCTGTGCTCACTTCTGCATCTCTGTGCCTCTACATGTATCCCCAATTCATCTCTGTGCCTCTATCTGTGTTCCATTCTGCCTGTCTGTGCCTCTTTCTGTACCTCCTTATGTCTGTCTGTACCCCCTATTCTTCCTGTGCCTTTAACTGTACCCTCTTCAGCCTGTCTGTACCCCATATTCCTCTGTGTCATTATATGTGCACCCTTATGCTTCTATCTGTACCCATTATTCCTCTCTCTGTACCCCCTCCCCCTTGCTAAATTCCCAGCTGCCTGTTGAATGCAGCTCACCTGCTCCAGTAGTGCAGCAGTGTCCAATGTCCAACTTATGGATTACTTGGTCCTGATGGATGGCGCCCTCCACGGTGGGCACGTGTGTCCCAGGAACCTCCCCTCTCCAGTCCAATTTCCTGTACACTGCACTGCAGTCTCCGCCCATCTGAAGTCATGTGCGCGTTGGGGGCGCGGAGGGGGAAGTGACAGCTCAGGTTGACAGCTGTGACATGTCTAAGGCCAGGCAGTTTAGTTGAAGCGGAGTCGGGCTCCGGCGCACCTTCTATCATTTACCGCGACTGGAGCTTGCCCTCCCTACACCCCTGACTGTACTAGGCAGCTGCCGGCAAGCAATGGCGGCTGCCCGGACCTTGACATCTAGGAACTTCCTAGATGTCAAGGTCCGGGCAGCCGCCATTGCTTGACGGCGGATGCCTGGTACAATAGAATAAATAAAGTTTTTTTTTTTTAATAAGGCGCGCTTGACGTCATAACGCCATGTGGGTCTCATCGGTGCTGCTGCTGCTGCACTGAGGAGCCACAGGGGAATATCCGGGACTGCAGTCTTGGCAGCCCTGTTTTCATTCTACCCCCTGGCCACGGGTGGCACCCCCCGTTGGCTGGCGCCCCTGGCGAGTGCCAACCTGGCCAATGGGTAGATACGCCCCTGCTAGAATAGAACATAAGCAAGGCAAATGACGACATTACAACTACATTTACATAAAAGAAACATACAAAGATTCCATAGTACAATTAAACATTCTCCCTTATCTCTCCCATTCACTGTAGAACAAGTGGTGTGGACTGTAATGGTGGGTACACACACTGGGCAATATTACTGAGCGACTGCACGATTACGACATCGTAATCATGCACAAATCGTGCACTTTTATGTCGGAAACTACCAGCGATGCGCACTCCCGCTGGTCGTTTCCGACATTGTCCATCGCCTGAACATGCAGCACAATCTGACGACCTCGTCAGGTTGCTGCATGTTGGGGAATGGGGGAGAGAGCCCGCGGCGCTGAACGATATCGTTAATGATATCGTTCAGCGGCTGTGCTCAATGCCATGAACGACATTGAGCACAGCCTGCCGGGGACACACTACACGATATCTCTCAGGGAGCATATCGTGTAGTGTGTACGCACCTTAAGGCACATAAATCAGTCTGTCCTTAGAACACATGCCCGAAGTAACAACATTATCACAGCTTCCCAGTCATCTCCTGCTAGGTCGGTAATGTTCATAAAATGCATTCTTAATAGCTACCCACAGATTATCAAGAAATAAGAGTTCCAAGGGAATTGTCTTTTTAAGTAGCTTTTCCTGAAAATTGTAAGTTGATTCTGTAATCAAATCGTAATGGATAGGACATAGATGAATTAGTGGTTTTGTCCTCTTAGAGAACAGTTTGTGAAGGAAGCAAAACAGCATTTGACATAAGAAGGAAACCAGCCTGACTGAAGTCGGAGTGGTACCAAGCAGATCAACAAGCTCTGTGTGGCTTACTGCAAAATGTGTGAAAACCGTTAAAGAGAAACTGCTCCTGCCAATTATACCCAAACCTTCAAATTTTCGATTAGCATTAAAAGGGACAGTCAAGAGTTTTTCCAAACATAGAAATAGTAGTGATGGTACCCAAATTTTGCTTATGGACATTCTTAAACACTTGAAGGGCAAATCTGGTCTCTAAACAGCCCAATGTATCCAAGATCCACAGGTGGAGCTAATTATTTCACTTGTGATTCTGTGAGGAGACCTGGAAAACATGCACTGATTGGGGTCCTCAGAACTAAAGGCCTCCATACATCAGCAATTGATTGCAGCAATTCTGCAATTTGCAATCGATTGTGTATAAAAATTCTTTCCCTTTTTCAATCGATTGTGGCAAATTGCACAATTGCTGCAATCAATTGCTGATGTATGGGGGCCTTGAGTTTGAGAACCTGTGATCTAACAGGATGCAAGTACTAACTCACCTTTCTTTAGTTCCTCACTGATTAAACCTAATGTTAAAGCTGGCCATACACGCTACAATTATCAGGGCGATCCGCCCGATATCCGCGGATCACCCTGATAATTGTAGCATGTGGGGGCGACCGAGGGTTAAATATTGCTCGGTCGGGCATGCCGGATTGTCCAGCATGCCCATCCGATGCGATATTTACAGGTAAACTGTTGGCCGCATCGGGCAGTGTATGCCCAGCCGCGGTCGATAGACAGACATTTCCTGTGTTCCTTCCCATGGAAGGAACAGGGAAATGTCTCCTCCCCCGTGGGCGGAGCGCAGATGTCGGGCTAATACACTGTGAGAGAAATCTCACAGTGTATGCCACGGACATCTGCGGCTGGCAGGCTGCCAGATAAAATGTCTGTCGGTCTGACAGACATTTTATCTTGCCGTGTATGCCCAGCTTTAGTAATGGTGACATTACATTTTTTATTAATGGAGACTGCGATCTGAAGCGCTAATCAGCACTTTGCCAGAGATTTCTGTGAAATCTCCTGCATTGTTCCATTACTACATAGGATCAATACATAAAATTATGCAGAAACTGCAGTTTCTGCATAATTTTATGTAAAAAAATGGCTTGATACATAGGCCTCTTAATGCTTAAGTTGAATGTTTGCTTTTAGGCCAAATGTGAAAATCAGGTAAGCAAGGTATCAAATGCATGGTAAAGTATAAGTGTGATGTCACAGTGAAAAGACATGACATAACCGAACCTAAAAATGATTAGAAGAACAGGGAAAAATAGCTAACAGGCTTTTCGTTGTTAACAAGATTTTCTACAGAACCATGTTAGTCGAGAGGCTTTTTAAGTACAGACCACTATTTTTGGCCACTATCTGACAGCCTTTGGTACATAAACAATGTCCATGCTTGGTGTAAACAGAGGACAGATCATATGTTCAGAATCCACAATATTAAACACATGATGCATCTATAAGTGACAGCCGGATTGCCAGGAAGGACTACTTATAAACCAATACTTCTCTAGAAATGAACACAAATATGCAGTTTGGTATGTAAAAATGTACTGCTCGGAACAGAAAATAGTAATGCAAAATGGGATATTTATAGCTTATAACCAAAGACTCCGACATTACAGTATATGTCACTGTATTCAAGATTATTTGTGCTTTAAAAAAAAAAATAATTATAAAATGATAAAACAAGACATTGGATAATGTTTGAGACTGTGTATAGGATTTGCTGTATAGCTTCTTCAACCTGGTGAATAAAAATGATCTTCCACAAAGTACTGGTAAAGTAACTTAACATTACTGTGCTACTTTCATTAATTATCTGCAATGACAACCACCATTCACGTATCCCGATGCCTTTATAAATTCAAGACTAAGCAAACAATAGAGAACATCCTGTACTGTTGGCTCGAGATAATTAAAATAACGGAGTTCCATTACCATACAAATAGTCAAGATGGTGAACCAGGAATTCTGAAGTAACTATTCCTATACTCATACTAGCATATTGGACCCGGTGAACGCTGGGGCGAGGGGTTTCGTCTCTTCTTTCCCCCTCCCTGCACTAACCCCAGTTGTGAAATTTTTCAGCTGTCCCCATGTCCACTGTGTCCCTTCACTCTGTCCCCTGCAGTGCGAGCTACTGGCGGGGATGGTGGCTCCGGCCCTGGTTCCTACTAACCCGGGGCAAACCTTGTAGTTGAATAGCTCCTGGAGCTATTCAATTGACCGCGTGGTTTAGTCTGACTAAAATTGACGTCCATGAGGCTGATTTCCAGCTTAGCATGGCGCTAAAAGCCTCGCGGCCGGCACTTTAGTCGGCAAACTGACTGTGGGCCTGATTCAGAGATGTATGCTAATTGTGTCTTTGTAAGCAGCGGCTGTACGAAATTATGCAAAAGCTGCAAGAGGTGTCTTAAGAAAAAAAAAAAAAAGCGCCAGCTGCCAGCCTCTGATCCACTGCTGCATCTGAAGATGCAGCATCGGATCAATTGCGTGAACATCAGACATCTGAGTATTCAGCAAGTCCGTCAAAAAATCACGCTGTTGGGACCAGTGAAGCTGCATCTAAGGACGCAGCCACTGGCTTTGGAACACCCAGAAAATAGAGCTGACATGCCCGTTTTCTAGGGCGCTCCTCATCGCCGCCCCCAAACGCCAGCAGCATGTCAAACATGCTGCAGTTTTCAGGCCACTGCGACTGACAGAGTGCGGCTCCTGAACATGCGCAGATCATTGAACTTCGGAGATATACGGAAATATTGGATTCACATGAATGTGAAACAGGCCCTGTGTTGGGATGTCATCCAGTCCCGTTTGCCGTATACATGTAAACATTCTGGAAATAACAGAGGGCTATTCTGGAAATAAGTTCAATGCCAGAAAATAACTATGAGGCACAAAAATAATTGGGCAGACTACATAGAGCAATCTGTCGATATAGCATGCCAATATTACTTTACATTGATTTACTAAAATAAGAAAAAGAAAACAGGAATGCATATCTCATATTTGAATACAGTAATGTACAAAAAAAAGTTGAATGCCAGATGATACCTATTTGTGTTTATGGATTAAATATTGGACTAAAGAATGTTTTTCCTTATTTGAAACTTTTAGTTATAAAATGAAAACTAATTAATTTAAAATGTATAATCTTGTGTTCCTTCCAGGTGTGTGGTTTTCAGTGGGAAATACATTAAATTACCAATGTCATACACAAGGAATATGACTGATCTTATGCAAAATAATTTTTCAACCTGTCTAATAGAGTCACTTTTAGGGTTATGAGAAACCAAAAGAATTCCATGCCACTACTATGGATCTAAGAGGAATGGATGGGGGGTTTGCAACAGGCTTTTAGTCTGACATTATGGGGTAGAGTTACTAACGCTTTTAAAACAGGTAAGAGGTGGTGTTACCTATAGCAACCAATCAGATTTTATCCATCAGTTTCTAGAATGGAATAGAGAAATAATAGACAGAATCTGATTGGTTGCTATGAGCAACACCACTTTTAATTTTGAGCAACTTTAGCAAACTGTGCGTATGCAACATTGGTCTTCTCAGCAGTCCTGATCCTGCACCTGAGGTGATATTAGGGACTGTGACCTATTAGGCTGATATTGAAAGAAGTTTAATTATCCTGCCATACAGTATCTCCTCCCTGCTATCCACTACACAAACTCAAAAAAGCAGTCCCTCCAACGTGACCCCTTCCACAAAATGCAAACTGCTCCATATTCGAGCTTCTTCTCTCTTCAATTACTATTGCAGTTACCTGTACTGATTGAATTAATAGTAAATTAATAAGAAACCAATTAATTGATTCTGCACAAATACCTGTATTAGGAATGTAAGTCGGAAGTTTGAGCGAAGAGCATTTTGTACCGGGTGGAAGATATCACACCGCACGGTGTGTAAAGTCATTATCTTATTGACTGCAGGATACAATCAGAAAATCATTTTAGGGAACAACCTTTATGGTCCAAAGGGTGAAAAATTTATATTTTCTCCCAGAGAGACTACTCTGGTATACGGCAGCAATTTTTAGAGTGTGAAAACTATATCAATTTGTATTAATTTTCTATTATTAATATATATATCCTACCTATATATCTGTCTATTATTACCCAGTTTTGTTCTATTAATGCTTACAATTGTAAAGCGTGACGGAATATGCTGCGCTATATAAGAAACTGTTAATAAATGAATAAATAAATATATATGTTTTTCAATTTACTTATTAAAATTTTACTAACACCCCTTTCAGACATAGAACCCGGGAAATTTCCTGCTCAGACCTGGGAATTTCTCCTGTGAAAAATCACGGGTATTTGGTCTAGACCCCCCTTTCACACTACACTGTCTACCCGGGAAATTCCCTGGTAGAGCCCTTTCAGACAAGAGCAGGGTTTTAGACAGTTTTATTAAAGTGGACGGTAAGGCGCAGAGGGACAGGTGGGGAAAGTGACAGAGGGACAGGTGGGGAAAGTGACAGAGGGACAGGTGGGGAAAGTGACAGAGGGACACTGTACCTGTAGTTTCCCAGCGCAGCTCCGTGCAGCAGTGAGAATACGGGGAGGCTGTAATCTCTCCCTCCACTACTGCCTGGTGACAGCCGGAAACTTCCCGCGCTGGGGCTGAGGAGCCGCTGATCTCAGTGCTACCGGCGTTGAGTATGGGAAGGTGGGGAGGTGCGGGCGCTGTTACCGGCGGCACTGCTACTGCCGGTAATTATAGGGACAGGGGGGGGCTGCTCTCAGTGCTGTCGGCGCTGAGTATGGGAAGTGGGGGGTGCAGGGGCACTGTTACCAGCGGCGCTGCTACTGCCGGTAATTATAGGGACAGGGGGGCTCTGCTCTCAGTGCTGCCGGCGCTGAGTATGGGAAGGGGGGGAGGTGCGGGCGCTGTTACCGGCGGCGCTGCTACCGCCGGTAATTACAGGTACGGGGGGGCGCTGCTCTCAGTGCTGCCAGCGCTGAGTATGGGAAGGGGTGCGGGCGCTGTTACCGCCGCTGGTGCCGCCTCCCCGGTGGCTCAGTCGGAGCCAGGGCCAATCAGAAACTGCCTGGTTGCAGCCCGGGAGTAAAATCCCTGGGTTGCACCATTCACACTAGAGCAGGGTAGTCTTCCCAAAACCCTGGTCGATTGCAGGGGCGGCTACCCGGGAACGTGTTCCCAGGTACCTTTCGCACAGACATGAGACCAGGGAATTTTGGCCGAAGCAGGCCAAAATCCCGGGAATCTCAGTATGTCTGAAAGGGGTATAAGACACATCTAGAGTGATTCTAACAGCGCCTTACAAACGGTATTGGTTTTCAGCACAAACTTACTGTTTCTATCAACAGTTTTCTTTCTAAATTCAAAAGCCCCAAAATTTAGCCAACTTCAAATTAACTGACAGAATATTATATATCCAGTTACAGATGGCTGCACTTGAAGTCAGCTCTGTGTCCTGCTCACAAATAAACCATCTTACCACAAATAAAAATAAAACATGAAAAACTTGTGAAGGCTGTGGGAAATTATGTAGAGTGATGACAATGTCATCACACCAAGGGAAAGTTAATTTCAAAGAGCTACTGGAATCATAATGCCATCTCAGTTTAGCTGCTGGACCCAGAACGCTCTTGAGTGGCTGCTGTTGCCATCTCTGTTCCTTCTCTTGTGATCACTGCAGCCTTCTTGGTGACAGCAGCTGCCACCAGGACTTCTGCCAACGTAGGGAACAAGTGTGCTGGCTCTGTGTAACAGCGAACAGGATGCCAAAGACAAATACTAGTACACAGCTACTGTGAGCTGGCGGATAGCTAAGTGTCTGTGCAACACAAATGTGAAACCCTTCCTTAGAACCACAAGAAAAAAGAGGTTTATTTTACTTAAATGAAGCTGCAGACAGTCTTGAGATTTCTATGGCTAGTTCATTCTCATTTCTCCATCTTCCTCTGTCTCTCCTCATTCTAACCATACAGCACCAATGAGCTGACAATGCTACTGCATTACTTTAATGTGCAGTACTATAAATACGCTGGTATTTTAGAAATAAAAGCATAATAATAGTAATCATCATATGATTTACAATTTACAAATAATCCTCATTTACAATTAGGAGAAAATCCAACTAAAGGATTCAGTCTCTGAACAAACCACGTTGCAATGCAAGGGGTACTACTGTAATTTATTTTTCATATTACTTAGAGAAAATACCACTTGCTTTTGCAAACACATAAAGGTTGGTTTTATTTTAACATTAGGGGTGGCATATTCAATTCTTTTATAGGGCACTTAACTAATGGGCGCCTGACAGAACAATGTAGTTGTTGCTCCGTTTGGGCACCCATATAAAGTACTGCTTTGGGCACCCAAACTTCTGGATTCTCGCACATTTCTGCTTGTCATCTCAGGAGGCTGGGAGCAGAAATGTGTCTAAGCGTAGCTATGCGCACCTGAACGGAGAAAAAATTCAATTGCTCAGTCGGTAACCCATTAGTTAAGCTCCCGATAACAGAATTGAATTGCCCCCTAGGACATAACGAGTTAAGCTAGCAAACCCCAAATCTAAACCGGTCTGCACATATTAAATTAGTCACTCCTGCAACGTAACATGGTTTTGCCAAGGTACAAAATTCAAACTGCATGTACACCTAACTCTAAACGAAACCCATACTCTGTCTAAGGGGTATATTTACTAAAGTGTGGGTTTTTAGAAGTGGAGATGCTGCCCATAGCAACCAGATATTAGCTAGTATATTTTAGAAAGTGCTAGATAAATCTTAAGTAGAATGTTATTGGTTACTATGGGAAACATCTCCTTTTCTAAAAACCCGCAAGTAAATATACTGTATTCAATTAGCGGCAAAAAATGTTTGCCGCTAATTGAATACTTAGGGCCGTGTTCTACCTTAGGGGCGTGTCAAATTAGCAGCTAAAAGGGAAGTTTTTTTCGCCATTGGCAAAAACGGACGTTTTTCTCCAAGTAATGGCAAAATTTTCGCAAAAAAACAGGCAAAAACAGCAACAGGTGAAAAAAAACACTGGAGAAAAGTTTTCTCCATCCTAGACCAGAAGAAAAAAAAAAAAGGCAAAATCCCTATTTTTGGCTAAAATTGGGGGGATTTCTTTCAGAACCCTTTGGACACCCCCCCCCCAATGATAAATTACTGAAAAATAAATTGTTAGTTGCGCACTTTGTCAAAAAAGGACCGCACAAATTTTGGGCAAAAAAAATAAAAAAATCATTGAAAAAAAGATAGAAGGCAATTTTTTTTCCAAGAAATTACAGTTCCACATGAATTGGGGGTACATTAAAATGGGTGCAAGTATATTTTCGTGTCGTAAAAAAGAAATTTAAAAAAATGCTAAAAAACCGACTGCTGCGACTGCATGCGATGTTTAAAACACTTGATTCATCCATACCGCCCCCGAAAAATCAGACCCAATACGTTAAAATTATTTTCAACGATTTCTTTTTTTTTTTTCGCTCAAAATGCGCGCACCCGTTTTTCGCAACTTACGATTTTTTTTCCGGTAATTTATAATTAGGGGGGGTGTCCAGAGGGTTCTGAAAGAAATCCCCACATTTTTTGCCAAAAATAAGGATTTTGCATTTTTTTCTCCTGGTCTGGAGAAAACTTTTCTCCAGTTTTTTTTGCGCGAAAACTTTGTCGGTTTTTTTTTTTTTTTTTGCGAAAAAGGTCCGCTAATTGAACACGGCCCAAAGATTCAAACTTCTAGCTGCATTTACACACGGTCAGATCTGTCAGATGAACGATTGAACGATTTTACCAACAACTTGAACGATTTCAGACAGTATTAAAATGAATGAAATCGTCAAAATCTGACTGCAAACACAGACTATGTCAGATATCGTTATCTGACATGCGAGAGCGCGCATCGTTCATTATTTACATGTCAGATTTTCTTTCAGATATGAACGATTTTTTAAATCATTATCATTCATATCTGACAACAAATCTGACCGTGTGTATGCACCATAAATGTAGCCCATACTCTAAAATTCAAACTTCTATTCAAACTTCAAGCTGTAACTACTCATAACTAAAACAAAATGAAGCCCATACTCTCCTCAGCTGAAACCCCACTGCACTCTGTTTAGGGTTCGGCTATACAGGCAATTTTGGCCTGTAATTGCTGACATTTAGAGCGTGATTCAATTCAATGCGATGTGCGATGTTGAACAGCCGCGGGAGGGAGCTCCCTGAGCTATTCAGCTGCTGTTAAGTCTGAGAATGCCGGTTCTCGCAACTTAACCTGAATGTTTGGTCGAGAGAACCGGCATTCTCCAACTAAAGTGTGGGCCACGCGGCTGTTAGCGCCGCTCTAAGCCGGAAACCAGCTGCGAGCACAGCACTTTTGTCGGACTTCTCCTCGCATCCCAGGAGGGTGTGAGAAGAAATCCTGTAGCCCGTCCAAACATTGCGTTAAATTGAATAGTATCGGGAGCTCCCTCCCGGGACTATTCAACATCGCATTGAATTGAATCACCCCCTTAAGGACAAATCTAGATCATAGGCTGTCATTTGAATGTCGCCCATGGTATTGACAATACTGTGACTGACAAAAAGCATAGTAGCATGCAGAGGTTTGCTTGAGGTGGTACATGAATTGCAAGAGCCATAGAGGAGATGGTTGCTGAAACTTTTTTTGGCCCAGGTAACATAATATAATACTTAGAGGTCCAACAAGCAAAATACAGACACTTTAATATGAACGACTCTATACTATATCGTACCCCTTTCCTGTGGCTGCACAGAGCTTATTCAGAAGCATTGCTAGCTAAACCTACTTTCACATCTCACAGCTTTCTCCATGTACGGTTCTCGCTCCCACAGCTAACAACCTTCATTTAGGTTATTCCTTCAATTGAATACACACAAGGTTCAAACTCATCTTGAAATCAAAGTTGTAAATATATTTATTAGTGCATTTGGGTCTGAATTCAATTCCCCACGAAGTGAGGTCGTGATTTTCTGCTGCATACAGTGCACTAGAATACTGTACCCCCAACATCACCAAATCTCCTGCACTTCTCTACAAAAAAACGGTTGCCCTCTCCTTTGCATATAATGTCACGAGCATGGAAAACTAGCTGCCGAAAAGGTGTTAGCGAGATGAACAAGTAATTTTATGTATCATTGATGTGCGCTTTAAGGAGAGGTTTAGCATTTGTGAGTACAGTAAATAGGTCTTTGCATTACTACAGCTTGTTAATGGTTCCAATCAACACTTGTGACAAGGTAATGGAAAAATGAAACTCCTAGGCCTTATTTACCATTCAATGACGCCTCATTTCTTTACAACAGGCCATGGGACATTGTGAGACTTGGCTTACTATAATAAAAAAAAAAAAAAAAAAAACACCCTCTGTGGTCCAGCATGCTGAGAAAATGTTAACAGAAATACGCAGAGCCCTATCCATAATGTAATCTTGTATAAATTCAATATTTATGCGTGCAGTACACCAACAATTTAATTCTAATGTAATTTTACGGTTTTATATTGATCTCACGTCAAGGCATTTCCAGGCGTAATTCACCGCAAGTGCATTAGATCTTGTCACAGAGAATAATTACAGTAGACGCATTGTGCATTAGAATTACTGATCAATCAGATACTGGATGGCAACATGTCACCAGCAATGAAAATGTCCCCTGCACTCATCTATGACAACAACAAACATCTAACTACAGTAAGAAGCACACTGGTTTAAACTATAAGTTACTACCATTATAAGTGATTAACTTGTAGGCATGCTACAAAGAGTAAAGGAAAAATAGAATAAAGAACATTATGTGGTCATTAAATGATATTCTAGATAGAATCAGTTAATTCCCAAACTATTGGGCTCCTGACACACAGTATAATATGTGTATACACAACCTTCTATGTTTATGCACAATAACCTGCATTTAATTGATTTAAAACATGTTTTAGGGAAACGTGCTGACACTCTTTAGTGTATACAAACACCATGTACACATGACACTGATAAAACACACGGTAGATATATATATATATATATATATATATATATATATATATATATATATATATATATACACAAACATTTGCATTAGAGAGTCTGGTGACAGGAAATGTTTCACATCCAATGCTCTATACATGGAAACTCATTCACATACAGTAACTGGGTTACTGCTTACACATATGCTATATATATATGATGGGGGGGAATTCCTGGTCACCCCCCGTGATGACGTCACAGCAGCACTTACCGCCGAAGAGGTGCGGAGAGAGGTGAGAGGGCAGCGATCCGATCAGTAGCCGAGAGCCTCCTCCAGCGGTTGCCCGCTCCCTGCCTCCCTCCTCCGGTGTGCTGCTGCCGGAGTCCCTGGCTGCTCCCGGTATGCTGAGCCCGGCCTGACTGAGCTGGGCCTGGCTGCGGATCCCCCCGACAGATCGGCTCCGGGAACCTAAAGCTGGCGGCGTATGTTCCGCACCCCCAGCGGCCGCCGCTGCCGGGTGCCCACCGTGGATGTACGGGTACCTGGCCAAAGGGGAGGAGGATGAGGCAGTCACCACCCCGGGGCCCCTAATGGGCCCCCGGCCCGTGTGGGAAGGGATGTCCGAGCCTGAGTACGCCCGTGTCCGACCGTCCGAGGCCGGGCTGCTGCTCTGCCGTCCGCCCATCCCCAGCACACACCCTGCCGGGTCACCTCGCATCCACCGGGGACTGTGGCGTCTGTATGCAGCGTGCGGGTACTATGGTCGGTCACTTCCTATAGGTCAGCGCACAGGTACATGGTGTGTACACGGTGGTGGCAGATCCAGCAGTCAGTATACCCGGTGCCGCCTCCTGTGTTACCTGTAGTAGCGGCGGGTGTGTGTGCCCGGCTGCATGGTGCACTGTATATGCATGGTACAAGCGGGGGCACAGCAGCTGGCCAGGGGTACGCAGCCCTCCTCCTCACACGGTGCACACAGCGGGCGACACGTCCACATGCAGCGAGGAACTCAGGAACTTTGCTCCACAGCCCGGGCATGCAGCAGAGGAGGTGCCGGTGTACATGGCGGCGGTGCCCGGGCGTCCTGCATCCAATGTGACATGTGCTGCTGTCCCCGTCACGCCACGCTGCCTCCCCTGTCAGATGTGGCCAGGCTGTTATTGTGCTCAGTCTCACCCTCTCCTGTCACACACCGCTGCTGCTGCTGCTGCTGCTGCTGCTGCTGCTGCTGGTCTCCTCCCTCCTGTCACACACCGGCGCTGACTCTCCTCCCTCCCCAGTCGCTCAGTGCTACAGCCGTCCCTCTCCTCTGTGTCTCCTTCACTACTCTCTCTCACTGGCTTCCCCATTCATCCTTCCAGGCTGCCCCCTCCCTCTCATGCTGCTAGTTAGCCATATATGTGTCAATGAGAAGCAACACACACAGCCCATAGTGAGAGTGCTGCAACACATTACTAGTACTTTCCGTTCATCTCTCTGCCCTTTCATTTTTATTGTGTCCGATTATTCCTATCATTATTTGATTCCATGTTCTGTCATAAATATCTATTTGTTGTCAGTAATTAATTTTCTAATTCAATTGTCTGGTTAGTGTCTTCCCATACCTTGGTGCCCTCCGGAACCCTCCCTGGCAATGGCGGCCGTGCACCTGCTGCTGTGCAGGTGTGGTGGGGCTCTCGCCTTCAGGCCGCAGATGACGCTCCTACTGACAGTTTTGGGATATTGGGTGGGCGCTGACGGTGATTGTCTGCCCTGTAAGAGAAGTCGGTCACACTGAGCCTCTGGAAGGGACCCGGACGCCGCAAGACCTGGGAGACCTCCACTGAGATCAGTGGATGGTCATCATTGGCACTTTTGACCGGTTACACCCGCATGCCAAGCACAAGGGTGCAACCAGAACAAAAACACCCGAAAATGGAAGAAGGGACGACACATGACACGTTCAACACACAAAACACAAAATACGGCCCCTGTGTGTACTCTTGTCCCCTTGGTGGGGGACAATCTTGACACCTGCAAATGAGCACACAACAACAGCCCAACCCCATGGCTACGATAATCTGGCCTCTTTTCCCTAACGTGTGCCATCCGCAACAACCTGACTAGATATGCACACCTGGGACCCTGACTCTAACTAACCCGGTGGATAATAATAGACACTGGTCTATTTACTAAGCCTTGTATGGGGATAAAGTCAACGGAGATTAGGTGCCAACCAACCAGCTCCTGTCATTTTTCAAACACAGCATGTGACATGGCAGTTAGGAGCTGATTGGCTGGTACTTTATCTCCATCCAAGGCTTAGTAAATAGACCCCTTAGTCTGGTTGTGGTGCGCTCCCTATCCTGCTAGGCTAGACTCTCCAACAATGCATACCCCCCGATAATGCAGTAACAGCGATAGACAACACAGTAAGCTGCAGAACCTAATATGACATAGGTGCCTTGCCATAGTCTACCTTTAATGGGGGCCTGGCTGCAGAGGATAGGGCTGTAGCCGGATGCCGGGGCCACGGACAGGGCTGGATGTGGCCTACTGTCTGCTTTCCCGGGTCGGACAAGCTGCCCCGAGGACTTACCCGCGCTGGCCTAACGCCGACCTATACACAGCCTAGTGCCAAACTATAACAATGCCCACGGCCTAGTGCCGACCTATACAGAGAGAACAATGGGGCCTAATGCCCTGTGCAGCTCAGGCCCGTGGCCTGCATAACAATGGGGGTTACAGTGGGGCCTAGAACGCTGTGCCGCTCAGGCCTGTGGCCTGCCTAACAATGGGGTGAGGATACAGTGCCTTGGCCGCGTATTGGTGGCTTATCTGCATGTCGCAGCAGTGGATGGGGGCCAACAAGGCAAAGGAAATACAAAAAAGGTGCCTCACTGAGGGCTTATATGATCAGCCGGCCACTCCTGTGTCCTTCCCCGCGATGCCTTCGGTGTCCGGCTGTGTCCTGGTCTTCCTCCAGCAATGATTCGTCTCCGGCAGCGCGCAAACACAATACACCGTCGGGCCGCACGCGGTGGCTTACATAAGCCACCACACGGCCTTCTGGGGTTGGGGAATGTTTCAGCAATATGTGGCTTGCAGTTGGGGGATGTCTGTGCAATATGTGGCTTGCAGTGGGGGATATTTATTTGCAATATGTGGCTTACAGTTAGGGAATATCTCTGCAATATATGGCTTGCAATAAGGGGATGGCTCTGCAATATGTGCTTTGTAATAGGAGGTGTCTGCGATATGTGGTTGGCATTGGGGGATGTTTGTGCAATATGTGACTTGCAGTGGGGGATATTTATTTGCAACATGTGGCTTGCAGTTGGGGGATGTCTCTGCAATATATGGCTTGAAATAAGGAGATGTCTCTGCGATATGTGGCTTTCAATAAGGGGTGTCTGCAATATGAGTCTTGTAGTGGGGGATGTCTCTGCGATATTTGATTAGCAGTGGGGGGTAATTCTTTGTAACGTGGCTTGCAGTGGGGGGAGATGTCTCTGCGATACGTTACTTGCATTGGGGGGAGATGTGGCTTGCACTGGGGGGGGGGATGCCTCTGCCAGATGTGGCTTGCACTGGGGGGAGATGCCTCTGCCAGATGTGTCTTGCATTATAATGCGTCATTTGAAATGGGGACTTTTTTGTTTGCAATATGTGGTTTTCAGTAAGGGATGTTTCTCTGTAATTTAGGCCTAGCAAATGGGGTATTCTAAAATGTAAAATCCCAACGCCAGTTTAGATCCCGACGCTGGATCCCGACAGCCAAAATCCCGATCGTAAGTAAACCAAGGCATCTTAGCTGTTAGCTGCGGGATTTAGGTTTAGGCACCATAGGGGGGTTAGGGTTTGGTGGAGGAGAGGTTATTTCATACCCAACCCGTGTAGGAGAATGCTGCTATGGCTCGGTATGTTGTAATGTGCTCTCCCATGCATTTGTGGTGTTTTTTATTGATTGACTTTTTTTTTTTTAACAATTAATAGCAACTGGTTTTGACTTTTTTTTTGTATAGTTACCATTCACATGCAGCTTCTAAAGTCGGCAATACATCTGCGACGGATTGTCACAATGTAGCAATGCGATCGGAAATGCTGATCTACCGGGTAGAAACGCCGACCACCCGCCATCGATGTTCAGCGATCCGCCGCAGGCTCGCTGACATTTTACAGCTATAAAACTTTATAGCTTACAATACTAGTAAATCAAGAAGGAGGTCATAAACTCAAAAGTTTGAGGGGAGATTCTTATATATTTAAAAAAAATACAAACATACACTCTGGCCACTTTATGAGGTACACCTTTTTAGTACTAGGTCATGGCCCCCATTACACCCAGACAAGATTCTACAGGGTATATTTACTCAAGTGAAAGTTTTTATAAGTGGAGATGTTTCCCTTAGCAACCAAACAGATTCCATTTAACATTAATCTAGCACCTTATAGAAGATAATAGCTTAATCTCATTGGTTGAGTTGAGATCTGGTGAACTCATTGTCATGTTCGTGGAACCAGCTTAAGATGGTGTGTGTTCTGTTACATAGCTTGCTATCAGTCATTAGATGATGGGTAAACTGGCAACATAAAGCGATGCACATGCTCGCAACAATAAACATTCTGTGGCATTTAAACAATGGCCAGTTGATAATAAAGGGTCTAATAAACACAAGGAAAACATCTACACCAGGGGCGGCCAGACTTTTCGACTCTGTGATCCACGCTAAATTTGTAAATGTTTACCAAGCAGGGACATTTGCATGCACCCTGAAAATGGGGCGTGGTGGGTCCCTCACAGAAAAATAAAACATACATTAATTGCCCCAGCCCCCACACAGAAGACTAAACTGTCAGAGAGAGGAGCTCTGTAGTCCTTCCTTACCCTCAGCTGTGGGTAGCACCGATAATCCAGCAGCAGACACCAGACCACTGTGCAGGCAGGACTACGGCGTTTCCCTCCAGGTCCGCCAGTCTGAACGGTCCAGGGTCCCAGCAGGGGCTGCACTGTGCCCCCTATGGGGTGGCATCCTAGAGCCGGTCCTGCCCCAGTGCCACCCACTTAATCCGTCTCTGGCATCGGCGCAATGGACACTGTTACATGTGATAGCCTCCGCCAATAAGAATCAGCCTGATTCTTATTGGCTATTGCTGACATAGTTACTGCCATGGCTTCAGTTCAGTACAGCTAGCCAATAAGAATCAACCAGATACTTATTGGCTGCTGCTATACGTCCAATGTAATCGACTGGTCTAGTGTACACAGTCGATCACAATCAATACTTTGGCCATCCCTGACTCACGCAATTACCCTACCATCACCAGCTTGAGCCACTGACAAAATCATTTGAATCCATTGCCTCATATTATTTATGCCAAATTTTGACCTTTATCTGCATGTTATTCATTGTTATTCATCTGTCCTGTTTTGGTGGGCCTATGTCTACTGTAGCCTTAGTTTCCTCCTAACCAAGGAGTAGTGGAGTTTTCTCATACTTGCCGACTTCTCCAGGAGATGCAGCTGACTGCACATGGTGGATGGCACTGGCCGCTTATCTTCTTTAAGCCCTTCTCCTTGTAGCGTAATACCATGATTTCCAGGTCTATGAAGGGTGGCAAAATATTACAATTACATCATATTGGCCCCACCCTCTCGTTATGATTCATGGCATTATGCTCTCCTTCCTGACCAGTCCACTAGGAAGAGGGTGGAATGGGGGAGGACCACCAACTCTTCTGGGGGACGCTGTGAAAATTCGGGAGTCTCCTAGACATTCCGGAAGTACTGTAGTTAAGTATGGGTGTTCTGCTACTATAGCAAAAATTCAAGGTTCACTGTTCTGTGTGTACAGAGATACTATTCTGCATACAAAGACATAGTTATTGCTGTTACATTCCTGTCAGCTTGAACCAGACTGACCATTCTCCTCTGGCCTCTCTC
Source organism: Taudactylus pleione (assembly GCA_031769625.1). NCBI lineage: Eukaryota > Metazoa > Chordata > Amphibia > Anura > Myobatrachidae > Taudactylus > Taudactylus pleione. The sequence goes on from JAUIMM010000052.1 coordinate 34,226,463, forward strand.
ATTAGCTATATTTTTGCCCACAGAATGTTTTTTGATTTGCACACCTTACTGCCTAAACTGTAGAGCCTTGTACATACAAATCCCATGAGACTATCAGTATGTGAGATAATCAAACCAGCCCGTCTGTCACAGTGACGTGCGGTGATGTCAATGGCTGGGGAGGCACACATGAAGATGGGTCAGAGTGCTGGGAGTCTGGTAGTCACCCCCTACTCACTGTAACTCTCCACTCACTGTACTAAGCTTCAGTGTCCATTGATTATCCTATCTGCATCACTGTCTTCTCTTGCTGCTGCTGACTGATCTCTAAACACTGCAGTGCACTTCCTGATTACATGACACATCCAAGATGTCCATCAGGGCTCAAGGCACGCCCCCCATACTCAGAGGCATGCCTCTATTTGCTCTCTTTCTGTGAAGCTTACGGCCCCGCCCCCAGCTCTGCAAATAGTGTCTGACTATACAGAAGCGAGGCTGAGCTGTTGCTGCCTCATCTCTGGTCTCCCTGCAGTACCAGGGAGCTCCACAAAGCTGGAAAGTGTTAACTATAAAAATGATTACAATAAACAAATAAGATGTTTTATAAGTTATAAATATCTTTGTATTATTCTAATAGTTTTTATATCAATTCTCAGGCATATGACAGGGGAGGCTTTGCCTACCCTGACTGTACATCCCTGGTCTGTCAACAACAGTCATTCCTCGGTCAATGTCACTCGGATCACATTTCTTCCGCATTCTGGTGTTTGGTCTGAACCCCAAACTGTCTTATGTCTGCGTGATTTTATGCATTGAGGTGCAGCCAGAAGAAAAAATAGGATGAATTAATCTTATATCCATGGCTGGTCCCAGGGGAATAACCTCTAACACTGCTTGCTTAAAATGGGGCTATGTTTAAATTTACTTATGTGGCACTTTCAGGTGATTGGAAGATTCAGAGTGGTAAGCAACATGGGGATGTGAAAGAGTAGGGGAAGCTCAAGTCACTGGGTTCTGACAATAAGCCAGCCAGTGCAAAAATAAATAAGTGACTGGCGATAAGGTTACCTTGAGATCATGTGACATGCTCAGGGGTGCCAAGTGGGCCAGTGGGTACTAATTACTCGGGCCTGGGCCCGCCACTACCCCATCTTTGCCTGTCTGAGGGGGCCCAGCCATGCTCTCTACGGCCCTGGACATGGTGTGTCTGATGTTATTATTAAATACTGAATGCTACTACTTACCTTTCTAATGGTATTTTCGATGAGGGTAAATTAAGGATCTCAGCTTTGCAAGTCACAACATCTCACTACAAATAAACCACCACACTGTATTAGGAAAATTATGTATGTTATGCAGAAAAGTCAAATAGCCATATCTTCCATGTGTCATGGTTTTCCCAAGAAAGCCATAACATGAGACCAATCTATATAATAAGCAAGAAAGTCTGTATGTTTGTCCTTTAAGCACGGCCAGAGTTTTGGACCTAGCTAACCCAATTTTGGCATGGTGGTATAGTTTGACCAGGATTAAGTTTTTGGCTAAGTTTGAACGTCATCAGGGCCACACACTGTCACACAATCCCTATAAATGGGGACACTCTTAAATTACATAGGTTCCATGGCTGGCTCAAGTGGAAATTGGCAGTCTGCCAAAAACCTGTGTGAAAGGTACAAAAGTATCCTTTTAACCTCACAGTCAGCAAGTGTCAAACTCTATGACTCATGTAAGTTCCTATTAAATCCTTTTTAAAATGACCATATATATTAGTCAGCCCTTCGTGTTTGAATGCAAGGGTGTAACTAGAATTTGGGGGGCCACATAGCAAGATCTTCAAAGCCCACCCCAGAGGTAAAGAAAATGCATACATTTGTCTCCACACAGTCCATTCATGTTATGCCACAGCCCATTCAGGTTTGCCACACAGTAGTACCCCTAATACTCATTGTCATGCAGTATTAGTGCCTCTTATACATTATGCCACACAGTAATGCCCCTTACACATTATACCAGACAGTAATGCCCTTTATAGATTATGCCACATTGTAATAGTGCCCCATATAACACATATTTCACACATTAGTAGTGCCCTTTGCACATGCCACACAGTAATGCAACTTCCACATTATGCTAATCCCAGCAACTCACCACCATATGTCCCTCAGGCAGCCGCAATTTGAATCTGGCACCGGTCGCAAGCCAATTGGAGCTTGCGGACTGGCAGCCAATCAGGAGCCTCCACTGCTGATTGGCTGGTGGTCTGTGAGCTCGGATTACCTCACGACTGGCGGTGGCGCTGCCTCTCTATATCTGCCTGCTGGTGCTCCAGCTGTAATCAGCTGCTGGGCTGGCACCCGGGCCCCCCTCGGCAGCCCTGACTGGATCGGCCCATCTTGTGTGTCTGACTGGGTGCACGGAGAGCGTTGGGTAACAGAGGCACCCACTGTAGTTACACCACTGTTTGCATGCAAGTTAGCAAACAGTGGGGTCCTTTTCAGGATCAATTGAATGGGATTCTAGGCAAGGACAATGTAAACAAATACAGGCTGTAGGAGTAATTCAGGGTCCAGTCTTCAACCTGGGCAGGGCTGCAACTTTGGGGGGGGCTAAGGGGGCACGTGACCCGTGTGTTGGACTTGAGGGGGTGCTGGGGAGACGCTGGCGGGAGGCTAGGTTGCTGCTCTTGTGTGTTTTTGAGTAGAATCCCATCCGTGAGAGGTACAGAGACACAGTCAGTCTAATGTGGTGCCGGTCGCAAGCCAATCAGTGCTCATGGACCGGGACCCAATCAGCAGAGGCTGCTGATCCGTGAGCTCCAATTGGTTTGCGAACGGCGCTACATTACAATGACGGCAGTACTGACAGATCCCCAGTGTGGCAGCCCCATCCCGCGCCACCACAAGCTCACCCACCTCACGCCCCTGGCATGTAAGAGAATGGAGATGGGGCCTTACTGTGCCTTAATGTAACTGTGGCATAATGTGTAAGGAGCCTTACTGTGGCATAATGTGTGTAAGGGGCCTTACTGTGGTATAATGTATAAGAGGCATTACTGTGGCTTAATGTATAAAAGACATTACTGTGACAGAATGTGTTGTAAGGGGCATTACTGTGTTGCATAATGCTTTGTAAGGGACATTACTGTGGCAGAATGTTTTATAAGGGGCATTACTGTGTCACAAAACCACACACCTCTAGCTCGTAAACACATTTTTTCAAATGTAATATAGCAAGTTGTGTTATATTGCTATATAATATACTAGCAACCTGCCCCGACTTTGCACGGGAGCAATTTAATCTCGCCACAGCCAGAGCCGGTGCAAAGTTTCCGGCACCCTAGGCAAGATTTCACCAACCGCCCCTGCTCCCTCCAATTCATAATATGTAACTCATCAGTCTCCCCAGTTAAATAACACAGCAGTGTTCCAAATTCATAATATAACATATAGAATATTACACACAGCAGAACACCAAAATAATAATGTACCTCATAACACTGCTGCAAATTCATAATATGCCACTATTAAAGGATAGTTATATCCCCTTTCTTTTTTTATACTGTTCCTTGTTCTATAAGTCTTTCCCCACTTAGTGCTTTCGCCACATGAAATAACATAACACACCCACAGAGTTCTCTAGAATATTAGTTTATCAAAATACAATTTACACAGTACGAAATGCAAATATACACAATTACACATATAAAATACAGTATATATATATATATATATCTATATCTATATCTATCTATATATATATATATATATATATATATATAAGGGGTGAGCGGGTTCGGTTTTACTCGGTCTTACCCGGATCTTTTTATTGGCTATCGCCGAACATGTGTTTTGGATAGCGAATAAAATCGAGCCAAATTTGCGGTAAAGTGGCGATAAGAACCGAGTAAAACCGAACCCGCTCACCCCTAATATATATATATATATATATATATATATATATATATCCTAATGGTTCAATGTAATCATAATTCTTATTGTGCTTGGGATTACAGGCTTGGCTTGAACCTCTCCCCTCTCCATTCAGCAGTCTTCAACACGTGTGTCAAGCCTCAGTCCATTCACATATATATAGTTTATCCTGACACAGTAAATGGGGGTTGTCAGCTCTCCACGTGTGTGTGTGAGAGAACTGGTCTTTACTGGGTTTGCAGTTGGCAGAGAAAGGAGGGGGAGAGATAGAGGGGGAAGTTCCAAGACAGGAGACATCTTTGGGGAATTCTCCTATAACAAGTCCCCCTGATGGCAGTTGCCTGTTCTTAACCGATAAACTGAGATATGTATATTATGTATATGTCACCATTTTAGTGTGTGTATGTACATCTGATCAAAGAAGGTGGATTATGACAATGTACTTTCTACAGTCCAGAGTAAGAAGTGATGAAAGGGTTGAGAAGCAGCGTTTCTCTCCTACGACATAAGTAGATGAAAAAAAACCCTTTTTTTTTTTGTATTTATGCGTATTTATACAAGGACAAAAAAATCTTCTTATGTAAGCAGCAGGCCCTTTCCTAAACATTTGAAACTAAAAGTCTATAGTTGTTTCTTTGATGTCATCGTCACCAAATGAGGTGGGGGGCACTTCTGGGGTGTAGTCATCTTTGGACATCTGGTTTGGATAACCTGTGTCCCGTTCCTTTCCGATCTGTATTCTGTCCGATCATCTTCGGGTCCATGCAGTCATCTGTCAGAAATATTGTCTGTCTACAGCTGGACCTCATCAGCATCAAAAGAAGAAATTTAGAGATATCAGTACTTTTGAATGTCTCCACCTTTCCTACCAAATCTGTTATCTTCTCTTCCATCCGACCCACTTGCAGTCTTCAGATATCCTGTTGTTGACTTGATTTCCCTATATGGACGAAAAACAGATTCTCTTTCTGAGCATTAGCTGTCCCTCCCCACCCTCTATGATAATTTATCATTTTGTCTGCTCCATATTGGAGTTTTCAAAAATCACATATTAATATTGTGAGTGTTACAGACTGAACTTTACATTGTTTTCTCCACTAGGTGACATTCAAGTTCCTACAATGCCTTTGCTTTTCTCATTTTTTTCTCATTTCCATTAAAACGCTCCAAAATATACCTAATCTGGGAAGTCCTAAATTTTCATCATTCAAATACCCATATAATGCCCCCCCCGCCTTTTTCTCCTGTCAATAATCTGTGTAAAAATTGGCAAGGAGAATCAGAGAAGTCTTGGGCTCTTTGATCCACTTTGGCCTGCTTTTCAATGTACTGGGAAAATATAAAGCAATATTAATATACATAATGCAGGTCAATATGTAACTTCTTCCTATCCAATTCTAAACACACAAACTAGGTGTACCCAATCAATTTACTAATAACAGAAAATCATCCTGTGGAACCTTTTTAAATATTAGACCAGTTTTAAACAACTTGTTCTCATTTGCCTGTAGGAGAGAGAAGAAAAAAAAAAAGAGTATACATACAATTTTTGTTATTTCTTTCAAAAACTTATTTACAAATTGTTGAATACAGAGAAAAACAACAAAATTGTAAAAAAAAAAAAAAAAGAGAGAGAAAAAGTTTAAATACGAGGCATTATGAGGGGATCCTTTGCTTGTTCCTCTTCAAATGAGGATGGCCCTTCCTTCAGGGCTTTATTACAGATTGCCACATTGAAAGAAGCTAAAATCTTAGCATCTTCGTCATGGAATGTTCCAGTTACTGCTGCCAATTTAGCAACTTCATCTGCAGAGTTGTTGCCCACAACCAAGGAATCATTTCACTTTTTATGTGCAGGGACTTTAATGACTGTTGCCTCATTAGGTTTCATCATTCCCCATTCACATAATTTCTTAAACTGTCGTGTTTAGCAGCTGAGACAAAACATTTTTGGCTTTGTGGCTTACGGTGAGGTTATGTCCACTCAATTCCATTATCCATCTTCCAAATCTCTGCTGGGAAACTCCAGGAAGTGTGTCCCGAAGTAGAAGGGTCAATGGAGAGTAAGGTGTCTGCACCACCAGTAGTCTGAAACCTACAATATGTTCTGTCACTTTGACAGCGTAATGGATTGCAGCCAGTTGTTTAGCACATTCATCAAAACATCTTTCTACTGGAGAAAGAAGCCTGGAGAAATACCATATAGACTCTGGGTCTGCATGGGCCTCAATGGCCATATCACCTTCTGGGTATGGAGTGGCTAGCACTGGGGCAGAGGAAAGATTTATTTTCAGGGTAGAAAATTTCACTTCCTGTGCATCTTTCCAGTCATTTAATGAAGGTTTCTCACCTCTTAGCAGTTTATAAAGGGGCTTCGCTTTTGTTGCAAAATCCTTTATGAACTCCCTCATGAAGTTTGTAACTCCCAAGAACTTGCATAAGTCTTGCAAAGTGCCAGGTCTGGGTAACTTGACCATTGCTTCAATACAGGCAGCCATTATATCTTTTGTACCTTGAGAAATCTTGACCCCTACGAATATGACCTCTGACCTAGCCAGGTTTGTCTTATGAGGGCTCAATTTGAGCCCTGCATGAAAAAGGAGGCTTAACAATTCCTGTAGAAGAGTTAAGTGGGTTTCTGTATGGAGAGTAAATCATCCACATATTGCAACAGGCAATCTGGTCGTGAAAACACACTACGTAATTTTGCTAGTGGTTGATGAAAATATCTGGGACTGCTGTGTAATCTTTGGGGAAATACATAAAACATGTATTGTGTATCTTGCTCAGTGAATGAAAAGTTGTAATGGCAGTCTTCTGTCAATGATATTGAGAAGAAACCATTGCCTACATCAATGGTAGAGAATACTTGGCTTTTGACATTTATTCTCGCCATTGTGCCTGGTGTTTCTACAACCACTTGTGCCAACATTGGGGTGTACCTATTCAAAACTCTGAGCTCAATAGTAAGTCTCCAGATATTTATATATCTCTCATTTTAACAGGCCATAGAGGATTATTGCACTTGGAATTTCCTTTTATGACCACCCCCCTTGACTCTAAATCAGTCACAGCTTCTGTAACTGATTCCATGGCTTCAGGGGGAAAACGATATTGACGTTGAGGTGGTGGATCTGGACCTTGTATGTCTACTTGGACATCAACCATCTTTCCACAGTCATTTTTTCCTTGGGCCCATAGTTCTAGGTATTGGTACACGATTGGTTCAAGTTATCTAATGTGAGAAATCTCTGGCCATTTGTGTACTACTATATTAGCAGTATCATCAATTGTATTTATGGGTGGTCCTAGGTGATCTTGCTTTATCACACAGACCTTTGAGCTTCTCGGGGCTCTCCATAACATGCAATTCACTAAATCTAAGATCCACTCTGTGTCATTACATCATTTCCATTGAATCTATCAGAACCAGAGTAATACCACATTGGGATTTTTAATGTGAGGTCATTGCTGATTTCGAGAATCACTTTGTCAATTCAATGGGCTCTCACCCTACCTTGGTGATCAAATCCAATCGCCACACATTGAAAGCTGTCAGGCTGTAAATCATGTTCAACATTGGTGATTGAAATTTCTGCTCCAGTGTCAAGCATGAATTTCAATTATTTGTTTTTTATTTTGCCCATTATATGGGTATCCCTGAGGAATCCAGTATGAGAACACATATATGAGTCAGATCCTTAGGGACCCCTAACCATCAATCTAGTTTCACCAGACTTCCAGTAGGGACATCTGTTGTGCGAGCTGCTATCGCTGCCTTTTGTACTGTGCAGTTGTTCACATGCTCTAGGCATTTCTGTGTCTGTTTTTGTAGAGGTCCCAATGTATGTAGCTGCACATGGGTCAGTTCTTCTACTTGTCCTGTGTGTGTACTCACCAGTGCAATGCACTTGTGCATCTGGTCTATGGGCTGCATCTGTGTTTGAGTATGTGGGTTAACATAAGTTGGGTCTTCTACCTGTCTGTTATAAGGCTTCTGTCATGGCCAGGGTTTCTCGGCAATGACAGTCACCGGGTATTACCTGTGAGGTCGTTATGGCGGGGGGCTCTGGCAGCAGTGCTTGTGTTTGGCGAGGGGCATTGGCTGCACGTGGTTCTGTGTGGGCACATTGTCACTAGGCCTGGTGAGGTCTGGCAGTGTTTCCGTTCCGTTGGCATGGGTGCCACCATCTTGCCTGCGGCCATGTGATTCCAGCTGTCCAATCCTGGTAGGTCGTGCTCATTCCAGCCAGTCACAGCACGACACTGAGTATTTAGGAAGGTCCAGAGCCTTCCTTCCTTTGCCAGTGCAACGTGTTTCTCAGCTGCGGCTGAGAGAGAGTACCTGTACCTTACCTGCCTGCTTGTAATACGCTTCTAGCCTGAACCTTGCCTGCTCCAACCTGCTGGACTTACCCTGCACCCTCCAGATACCTTCTCACCTGCCTGAGTACCTGAACCTGCTATTTCCCTGCACCTTGCTTCATTTCACTCCCAGCTGAACTTCACTACCTCTGCCTGCATCAGTTACAGCTCACCAAACCTGCATTCAGTTACAGCTCATCATACCTGCATTCTGTTTCAGCTCACCATACTTGTATATTGGACTGTTCTTGCCTGTCACTACCTGGACTTTTTCCCATTAACCCCCACTACAGTTATCAAGTGCACTTTAGTGCTATACCTGGACTTTTTCATTTGCCATTCCCATGTCTTCTAAGTCACTTATTAAAAACTCCACTTTTTCATTTAAGTCTGCTCCTATCACCACCCTGGGTGCCACAACAAATTCAGAACCTCATAGCTTCTTTTTGAATCCATTATTATTGACCAGGTTGTTTACATACTGTCTGTGTGCCCCTTGTGGACAATTACGTTATATATGTCCATACTTTAAACATGCATGGCAGCGCTCCATTTCTCCTGTGGTGGAGCTGTAGGAGTAAGATGTGTTTGCCTGTATGTGTTACCATAAGTTGTGTATCGGCTATCTTGTGATCTGTGGTTTAACATAACATGGTCCCTAGTCTTTAGAGATCTTTTGTTTTTCAGTAAATCTTGCCTGTATTCTTCTATAACCATCGCTGCATCTGCAAGCGTTGATTCTTTTGCTGCACTTAAGCTAATTGCTGTGTCAATGTACGTAAATCTTTCCACAAACATGCGTATCATGCCTTGTGGGACCTCTACACTGTGATCTTTTGTCACCCTTCTATACATGGCTTCAAACCTACCACATAAAGACAAAGGGCAAAATTTACTAAGCGGTGGGTTCTAAACCCCGGGGTTTTGGCGGCGGTTTTCTAAATTGCAGCCCTGTTTTATTCTATTCTAAAATTTGTTTTGACTGTGGTTTTGCAGTGGTTTTGGCCTTAGTAAATCTGTGGATAGCAAAACCACAGTAAAAACAAATTTTAGAATAGAATAGAACAGGGCTGCAATTTAGAAACTGCCACCAAACCGCCACCAAACCCCCGGGGTTTAAAACCTGCTGTCAAACAGCCGGGGTTTAGAACCCACCGCTTAGTAAATTTTGCCCAAAGGCTCATCATGTATGGTGGGCTTAAAATTAGATAGAATATCTGGGGTTACTTCCCAATGGACTGTTGCCAATTTCATGAGAGCAGAAAGTCTCTCTTTATCATGAAATATACCATTTGTGGGAGTAATCTTCCCAGTTGCGGCATACCTCTGGTTAAGGTGAGTGGGTAACAATTTAATCAACTCCATGCGATATTCTGGGGCAATGTTAAATGTTGCAATGTCCCTCAAAAATATCACATGAGGTAAAGGGGTCTATGCTGGGGTCATACTTTGGGATTTCCTTATGAATTTTTAACATGAATTGCGTCTTCTCCATGCTATAATTTCTATAGGGAGTGTAATCCAGTTCCATTACTGTGGCCTGTTTGGAAAATAGGAGCAGACTGTACCATTTGCCATCCATTGCTGAGTCCAAAAACAGGGTCATCAACATGTGCATGAACATTAGATCCACTCTCAATGGGTGATGGGGAATAATTTAATGTACATGCTACAGGGTACCTAGGGTTACCCACTGGAGGTGTTACACCCTCAGGGCTAAGTATGGCATAGTATATCCCATGCTTCCCATCTCACCGCCTCTATTTTCAGTTACACAGACTTGTTTTCTAGACACCTTGTTCGATAAATCATTTATAGTTTTGTGCATATTTGTTACCTTTTGGGTTTTGTTGGTTAAATTATTCTTTAACTCTGCAATTAAAGCTTCATTGGATGCTGCTTTATCCTTGAATTCATCAATCTCTGTATATAGTACTGCTAACTCTTTATCAACATCCGCATAATATCTCTCTTTTTCTAACAATTGAGATTTGAGCATACAAATTTGCCTTCCTCTATCAATATTGCTCAAATCTCTCTTTTCTAATTGTGATTCTAGGGTACACAACTTTTTCACATTTTCAACACATCACTGGCAATGAGAATTTGCATCATTTAACTTTTTGTTATTAGCCAACATCTCAGCATGTTCTGGTCTCCAAATTGTATCCTCAAATACATGTACCAGTTTGGTTAACATTTGAAGACATTTGTGTTTTTTATTTAATACACTGCGCTTATTTATACATAAAGTATCGTGTAAAAGCCTGATCTAGCAGTGTGGCCCATAATATCTCAGCTAAGGTCTATTTGTTGGGAATAACAGGGTTAAATGTACTGTTTTTGCACAATTTCCCAATAGTAAAAAAAAATCATACTTACCCGTTCCTTTGTAGAACTCATTGTCTGTCTGTGATCTGCGTTACTTCACACCGTGGTAAATCTGACCCCCTTAAGTTACCAAGACTTAACTTGCTGCGTCCAGAAATCTTCCAACAGGACTCTACTTCAATACAGCAAAATTTCAAAAAGTAAAACTGCGTTCCAGTCCTTAGCATGCAACAAGCAGCTCTTTGATATCTCTTCAAATGTGGGAAGACAAAGAAATAAACCAGTATCCAAGGAACTTTTAATTTTTCTAGGTTCGCTGTAATTACAGTAACTGTATTTTTTTTGTCTAGTACTCAGGCGAAAGCTTGTTATCTGTCCAAATTTCTAGAAAAGACTTGAAGTAGTAACACACTAGTAACAATTCCTTCTGTGTACTTGTTACCTGTCCTTGGCTTTTCTACCAAATCTTTAGCTTACAGATTAACCCTGATTCACCACTGTATCCTAGTATAAAATTACAATTAAAACAGTAGGGCATTGGCTCGCCAATATTAAAGGATCGTTATATCCCCTTTTACTTCCTTATACTGTTCCTTGTTCTATAAGTCTTTCCCCACTTAGTGCTTTCACACATGAAATAATATAAAACACCCAGAGTACTCTGTATAATATTAGTTTATCAAAATATGATATACACAGTACAAAGTATTACAAATAGCTACACAATTACACACATAAAATGCAGTCTACAATATATATATATATATATATATATATAATCCTGGGAAGGATTATATGTTTCTCACCTCCTATATAAGGTGAGTGTTGTCTTTTCATCGTGTTTGTCATTATTGATGTGTTCATTATATATTTGGCTGCCTTGATAAAAGAGCCCAGCTCTGAAACGTCGGCAAGTATATTGCCAAATATACACTTTTTTCTACAGCATTTTGGAGTGCCGCAGCTTGTTTTCTTTGGTGTATTTCATGTGCGCTGAGGGCACCCAACCCCTTTCCCGTTTATAACAACGAGTGCCGGTCCTTCCCAGGATTCTATACAACTGGGACTTGCTCCCACCCGGGACAAGGCACCTACTAATCTCAATACATTGGACAACGCTCTTCCCTCGATAGGGAGTGACTACACCTATAGGGATCACAGCGTCTTACAATATGGATCAGACCCTACCTTTGGATTCAGCGGGTAACACTGCGGGATGCAGGGGCATTTTCTTAACTAAATGGCAACGTGCATAGTTATTCCGATGCGGAAGCCCAAGCCCAGGGTTTGGATGAGTTAACACAACCCTATCTGAAATTAAAGAAACGTGAAATAGATTTCCTTCTCCACGGGATCTCTTTATCAGAATATTTCAGAGACCAAATGATTCCTCGCGGTTTCAGGGTCCGCAACATGCCCACTATTGGGCGGTACAACCCGGAGTTTTGTCAGAAATGGATAGGCATACTCAACAAATGCAGCATGGACCTAATGCTCCTAGTGATTGCTGAAGCCAGCAGGGAGCTTAAATTTACCAAGGATAAGATCTTGGCGTTCGATCTGCAACATAAGGACATGCTGGAACAAGAGGGCAGCAGAGACTGGATCCACAAAATTCAACAACAGTGCGATAACTATCGCCGTGATTTAATTAAATTTAAGAAAAACAAACAATATCCGGTAATTAACGATTATGAAGAAAACCGTGTATACCGGTGGTTGATGGGGTCTGATGTTCGATTAGGTACTCAGGGGCCTTTCCGACAGAGGGCAGGTTGGAGACATCATAGAGAAAATCAAACGCGGGATGTGCATACCTCCAACAGCGACAGTGATTTCGCCATCAGAGATTCTGACAACACTTCAGAGCCTACACCGGTCCCTTTAGACGAGGCTATCAATCCTTTGACAACATCCGTAACAAGAGGCCGCCCACCCGCAGGGGACACCAAAATCAAAGGAAGAAAAGGGCAGCCCTCTAGAAAGAAAGTCTGATTTAGAATGCGCGAGGATAGATTATATCACCTGAGGAGACACAAGTTTTAAACAAAGGCTTATCATTCGTCCCTACATCCTACCACGATGAATTTACCTGGCAATCAGATGCCCACAAATTCTCCCACAAACTACGTCTACAGGAATTTTTTCAAGACAAACCATACAGCAATACCTTGGAGCCTCACAATAATTTAATTTCCTCACGGAGCTGTTCCCACTTCGACCCCCAATCCTCCAATTCCTCATTAAAAACCAGACTAGTAGATGAAGCGGTATCCAGGTACAATCACACTCCAACTAAACAACATCCAAATCTATCCAAATCCGAACAATTGGCTCTTAAAAACTTACGAAGTTACCGAGACATCCTGATCCGCCCCACAGACAAAGGGGGGGCGATCGTGATACAGAACTTGTCTATGTACCAACAGGAATGTATGCGTCAACTATCTGATGATTCTACATATCGACGTCTGTCCAAAGATCCAACCTTAGAATTTAAAAATGAACTTGACACCATTCTTTCCACAGCTACCCTAACAGGGCAAATAACAGAAAAACTCAGGCAAGCATTAAGCCAAGAGCATCCAACTGTACCAGTTTATTACCTTGTACCGAAATACACAAGGATCCTGTGTGTCCCCCTGGAAGGCCTATTATTTCGGCTAGGAATTCAATCTATCAGCCAGTATCCATGTTTTTGGATTCCATTCTGCAGCCTTTGGTGATGAAACAGCCGACATTCATCAAGGATACTACTAGTTTCCTTGTGGCATTACAATCGATCAGAGAAATTCCAGAGGACACACTGCTGTGTGTGATGGACATGAACAGCCTATACACGTCGATTCCCCATCTTGAAGGCTTGGCAGCAACCCATAACTTTTTACTCAAGGAACAAGTTCCGAACATCGACATCGATCTTTTTATGACTCTACTACAACTCACACTCACCTGCAATTATTTCCTGCATGACGGAGCTTTTTACCAACAACTTCGTGGCTGTGCCTTGGGCAGTAATGTGGCCCCCTCTTATGCAAACATCTTCATGTTTGAAGAAGAACAACATATGTTCTTCGATGACACCGCCATCTCGGGTGAAATCTTGATGTATTGTAGATACATCGATGATTTGTTCCTGTTATGGACGGGAGGAGAAGAAGCCTTTAAAGATCTGATGGTTCATATCAACAGTCGGAACTCTCCAATCAAGTTAACCCATCAATACAGTAGAAACACCATTAGTTACCTTGACATTCAAGTGACAGTTGAACATGGACAAATCCATACAAGTGTGTTTAGCAAACCCACCGATCGCAATACATTACTCCTGGCCAGTAGCCATCACCCTAAACCACTTAAACAGGGCCCCCCAAAATCACAGATGCTCAGGGCCTCGAGGATCTCAAGTAATCCTTTAAATACTCGCATGGAGCTTGACAAAATTATAGATAAATTTGCCAGTAGAGGATACGACTTGGGAATGTTGAAACGCTTAAAGGATGAGGTGCTTCAGATTCCCAGAGATGAACTACTACATCCAGTGACCAAACCCCATAGGGACATAATTCCCTGGAAACAACGATTCCAGACCTCCAGCCCTGTAGTTCAACGTGCGTGTCGAGCTTTGTGGCCTATTATATCATCGGATAAAGATCTACCTAGCCTCCGCAATAAAAGACCGATGGCATGTTACACCAGGGGATGCAATATACGCGACATAGTGGTACATACAGATATCACTGGATTTACCAACCTGGATAGACCACCTTCCACTTTCCTACAGAGGCAACCTGGATGCTATAAGTGCCTTCACTGTACCACTTGTCAGAACATGCTAACAGGCACCTCTTTTAAACATCCACATAAAGATAAAAAGTATTCCATCCGCTTTGTGTTGAATTGCCTGTCGTCATTTGCCATCTACGTGATTATGTGTCCATGCGGACTCTATTACATCGGAAAAATGATCAGAACCATCAGAGAAAGGATGGCTCTGCACCGCTCTGCCATTAAACTCGCGTTGAATAGGGGCTCCACAGACCAACCAGTAGCCCGACACTTTTTGGAAGCCGGCCACCCATTGTCTTCCCTTAAACACATGGTAATAGACCATGTACCTGGCTTGATTAGAGGAGGCGATCGTGAAAACAAGCTTTTGCGCCTGGAGGCACGGTGGATTTATCAGCTGGGAACCATTGCCCCTCAGGGACTTAACGAAAAAATTAACTGGAATTCCTTATAACTAGTCCCCGTAGTCTCCGATTAGGATCTTCAGTCTTCGGACTGATGTCTTTACTACCGCATATTATTCCACATGTTACTTTATTTGATTCGTGCAGCTTAGTCTTTACCTGCGGTGCATTCTTGAGTGTATTTATTTGTCTATTAGTATGACTATACTTGGCACATGGGTATGTGTACTGTATTGGAGATATCAGATGTGCATCCATCAGTAGGGTTTTATTTATTTGTATCCTTAGAGTTTTGGTACTTATGCATTCAATGGTGTATAGTTTTATGGCCAACATATCAGCTGTATCTTTTACTACCCTCTTTTTTCTATGTTGGATGCACGTAGGATATCCCCTGCTGACAGTTATATGATATCTTCTAGGGTTGTGATTACCCGGGTCTGTGTAGCAGACCGGGGAGATGCTATTATGTCCCGCAGTTGTTGCCTAGTTACCTCGCCGTGTTGGACTGACGCCATCACGATGAGACCTGGCCTGTGGAGCTAGGTGTAGTTGATTAGCAACCTCGTCGCAGCAAGCTGTCATCGCGGTGGGACCCGGCCGCAGCGTGGGCGCGTTTTCCCCGGTCTGCCCCAGACCAGTGTTTCTCACCTCCTATATAAGGTGAGTGTTGTCTTTTCATCGTGTTTGTCATTATTGATGTGTTCATTATATATTTGGCTGCCTTGATAAAAAGAGCCCAGCTCTGAAACGTTGGCAAGTATATTGCCAAATATACACTTTTTTCTACAGCATTTTGGAGTGCCGCAGCTTGGTTTCTTTGGTATATATATATATATATTTATATAGATGGCACTCACCAATTTTGCAAGATACAGCTTTAACACATTCTAATAGTCACCATAAGGTCACCAAGACAGTGACCACAGCGCGACGTTTCGGTCAGTACATTCACCTTTTTCAAGCATTGCAACAAATCATTATCACAGGAACAATCAAATATAGAGGCATCAGTCCCATCGGGATCCACGGTCACTGTGGTGAGTGCCATCTATTTCTTCTATTTATGCTGGAGGGTGATGAGAATCAGATCACACAGCTGGTGTGCACCCCAACGTTGAATGACATTAAAACATGTGAGTGCGGAACTGGACTGTGTGTATATAATATATATATATATATATATATATATATATATATATATGGTTCAATGTAATAATAATGATACTTATTGTCCTTGAGATTACAGGCCTGGCTTGTACCTCTCCATTCAGCAGTATTCAACACGTGTCCAGCCTCAATCCATTTACATATATATAGTGTAACCTGATACAGGAAAGGGGGTTGTAAGCTCTCTGTGTGTGTGAGAGAACTGGCAAAGCAGAGAAAGGAGGGGGGAAAGATAGAGGGGGAAGTTGCAAGACAGGAGACATCTTTGGGGAATTCTATAACAGCCACCGGCTGCCGAACATGGCAATGAGCAATGTCCTCTTTGCACAATGTACCCTGTATTTCCTGGTCTTCCTGTTGAGCTTCCTCGCCTTGGTGCCCCTGTCTCAGAAAAGCGCTGACTTCCATTGAAAGGTGCCCCCCGTTCACCGAGGGCATGTTGCTAAGCAGGAACATCACATTGGAGAGGGAGCACTTCATGGTGGAGGTGGTGGCCGGAGTCTGCCTGCAGGTTCAGCATAGGGATGGATATGCAAGTCCAATGGTTACTATCAATGGTTTTGTTCTGATGATAGTGTTTTTACCATTTGATGGTGGCGGTCTGATGTTTGCCACCATTGAATGGAAGTAATTTGATGGTGTTTCGATGGTTGTTTGATTTTTTTAATTCCTGATGGTTATGCCTCCCCTGGCTCCTTCCTGGCTACTATGTCTGCATCAGGGTATCTTCATTGGTTTTTACGTTTGTTTATTATTCATGTATTTTTTCACACATTCTTTACTTTTGTAACTATTTCAACACTCAGCTACTTTCACACACCTGATACTTTATAATACTTCACTTCCACCTTTCTTTTGCGTGTTGCCCCGATGGGGAGTCTTTTCTTTGGCTGGGCTGTTTTTTGGGGTGCCCTGCGCTCCAGATGTGAGCCCCAGAGTGTTAGGGACCTGCTCGACAAGGTGACCTTGACATTGGTGGGCAGGCCTGTATCATTGGCCAACGATATGCTAACTACCTCTGATATGATATATAATTACAATCTACATTTAAATTTGAACAGTAATGATCGCATAGTGCATCTGCAATTTCTTTTCCTGTCCATATTACTTTAAAATCTCATCATGATAGCACCTTTCATTACTATTAGGGTGTGCAGTCTAGAGCCACTCCCCATCTTCATGGGTTCGCTGGAGGCTCTCTCTCATGCTCTGTCTGCCTTAGACATGACCCTGCTGAGTACCTAACTCCCTCCCCTCACTAGGTTACTGCTAAGCAGCAGGGCACATTGCTAGCTCTGATTGGCTCTCACTGTCTCAGAGAGCCAGTCAGGGCACAGCCCTCATCCTTGCAGCAGTCAGTCACTCACACAGCACAACAGTTTTTTCTGTGACTTGCTTCAGCATAATCATAACTGCTCGGGCTCCCTTTTTTCACAGGTGAATGGTTCATACACCTAAATCTTTCTCGACCAATGCTGTATAGAATACTGAAAACCCCATCAAAATCCATCCAGTGGTTCAAGAAATTAGCCCGAACGAACAGACAGACTCTAGAACCAAGGACTTTATTTATTTATACATATATATGTAACTTGAGAAAAAGTGGAAGGCACTCTAGGAGACTCTGTAAATTATACAAACTTCTACAAACTTGTAGTCAACGTTTCAGAGTGACCTTTATCAAGACTGTATGAAAAATGCAAAATAAACATACAATAAATAACTTACCACCAGTGTGACATGTGCAGATAATTCCAACCACCAGCCGAGACCCGGCGACGTCACACGCGCGACTCGTGGACAGCCGGGGACTCCCTGGGGGGAGTGGTTAGCAGTAAATGTAGTGAACATCCATCATAATAGCAACAACAATAAACAAAACAAACAACAAGCACGACAGGAGCCGTGCTGACCAGATAAAGAAGAACACATGTACATGAAAGTAACCAGTAACAACACAGCAATAGACCATGTCAATATCAAAGAGGACATGCATAGCAAATCTAGATATACACATAAGACATCGTGCGTCAGCATGGCAAAGTCATGAAAATAAACCTCATGAAAGATACAGCATCTGAACAAGGACAACACACAGAACCGCATCTGTGTCAGTCAATAGAACAGTAACAATCGATGTAAATATACAGTCAAAACTGTGGTGGACAATAGCTAGTCCCCTAAAGATCATAGAATTGCAAAGGTAAATAGGGACCATATGATCATCATCATAAAAAACATGAGAGCGAAAGTGTTTCATTGAGACCCCTGAGCTATACTGTTTGTAGTCTGTGTATCCATTGAGCCTCTTTTTGCAGTAAAATTCGGTCACGGTTGCCACCCCTCAGATCTGGTGGTACCCAATCGATCATTTTATACCGAATCGTGGACAAATTATGCTGGAATTCTTTAAAATGTTGGGGTACTGGTTGGTCCACATGTTTACCCTCAAGGGTGGACCAACCAGTATCCCAACATTTTAAAGAATCTGTCCTGACATATATACGAGCAGTACAAGCAGGGGCATAACGTCATCCCAGAGGCAAGTTATAATTTGCTGCCCCCCCCCCCCCTGAAGAAAAGGGAAAATAAACATGGTGCATATCTATCTATCTATCCATCCGCACAAAAACACTAATATAGAATATGTGAATTTGTTTCTATTAGGCTTATTTACTAAAGTAAATTTGCAGGATATCCCCTCCCTTTTCGGTTATATACAGCTATGCATTAGACACAGATAAGATAGTGACCTGTATGGTGCAATTAGCATGAGGCTCAGAGACCTCCTAATGGAAGTGAAAGCCAACTGATGTAGGGTGGGGAGCTCTCCTGATACCCTTGATGGATGGGAAAACCAACTGATGTGAGGACTTTGAGGTCTGAGCTTGACTAAAGATACTGTAAGACATAAAACACCCAGTCTACTGCCGACTGCTTCACATGCCGGGAAGTTGCTCCACCAAAAGATCTGCCCCCAGATTCAGTCACTGGTGCCCCAGGCCTCTGCCTCCCATGCCCTCTTACCCGCAGCTCAGTCTGGTGCATCCTTGTTGACATCCAGCTACTGGAAGATCTGCAGCCACCCTTATGCTGGGGCCCGCCGCACAGGTCTGCAGTTAGAGCTGCCAGCAGAGAGTAGTGAGACGGGGAGTTGTGGGTGAGGGGGGTGTCCGAGTCACACTGGCATGAGAAGCTGCTGAGGAGCAGTGACAGTAATGAGTGGGGACAGGCTGTAAATAGATGGAAGTGGAATTTGATGGTCTGACATGGAGCCCTCCACTAGTATATGGTTATGGAAGCATCTCAGGTGACGGAAGGGGTGCCATGTATTGGTTGTCATGATGGTACACTCCAGGTACATTTTTACAGCCATAAGCGGGGTGAATTTATTGTGGGTAATGGAGGAGGTGCCCCTTCAGTGCTGGCGCCCAGCGGCAGGCGTCTCCATTGTCTCCCATATTTCTGCCCCTGAGTACAAGCACAGGTATGCAAATACCGCACCACCTGCCACTGCAATCAACAGCCAGTTTATCATTCCAGCCACTAATTCCTGGGTGAAATCAAGGGACAAAATTACTAAAGGTTGAATTTGTGTTTTTGGACGAGTTCCAATCGGTTTTGGAATTCTGAGATTTACGAAGTCAAAACTGATAGCAATACGTCCAAAAACCCGACTTTAGAGCACCGGACCAACAATTGCTATTTTTACATAAATAACTTTAGAAATTGTTGGTTTGTAAAACAACCGAAAACCGACCAAAAACAGATAGCAAATTCGACTAAATAGTAGACATCAGGCAAGTTGGGGAGAAGCACTGCACAGATCAGTATGATCAGTGTCTTTTTAGGTTAAAAAGAAAGGAAAGGGTTAAAAAATATATACAGTCAGGTGCATAAATATTGGGACATTGACAGAATTTTCATATTTTGGCCTCTATTCACCACCACAATGGCTTTGAAATGAAACAAGCAAGATGTGCTTTAACTGCAGATTTTCAGATTTAATTTGAGGGTAATTACATCCAAATCAGGTGAACGGTGTAGGAATTACAGCGGTTTCCATATGTGCCTCCCCCTTTTTAAGGGGCCAAAAGTAATGGGACTATCAACTCAAAAGTTATTTCATGGACAGGTGTGGGCTATTTCCTTGTTATTTCATTATCAATTAAGCAGGTAAAAGGTCTAGAGTTGATTCTAGGTGTGATATTTGCATTTGGAATCAGTTGCTGTTGACTCTCAATATGAGATCCAAAGAGCTGTCACTATCAGTGAAGCAAGCCATCATTAGGCTGACAAATCAAAACAAACCTATCAGAGAGATAGCAAAAACATTAGGTGTGGCCAAATCAACTGTTTGGAACATTCTTAAAAAGAAAGAACGCACCGGAGAGCTCAGCAATACCAACAGACCCGGAAGACCACGGAAAAAAACTGTGGTGGAAGACAGAAGAATTATTTCCCTGGTGAAGAAAAACCCCTTCACAACAGTTGGCCAAATCAAGAACACTCTCCAGGAGGTAGGTGTATATATGTGTCAAAGTCAACAATCAATAGAAGACTTCACAAGAGTGAATATAGAGGGTTCACCACAAGATGTAAACCATTGGTGAGCCACAAAAACAGGAAGACCAGATTAGAGTTTGCCAAACAACATCTAAAAAAGCCATTACAATTCTGGAACAACATCCTATGGATAGATGAGACAAAGATCAACTTGTATCAGAGTGATGGGAAGAGAAGAGTTTGGAGAAGGAAAGGAACTGCTCATGATCCAAAACATACCACCTCATTAGTGAAGCATGGTGGTGGTAGTGTCATGGCGTGGGCATGTATGGCTGCCAATGGAACTGGTTCCCTTGTATTTATTGATTATGTGACTGCTGACAA
Organism: Taudactylus pleione; assembly: GCA_031769625.1. Classification (NCBI taxonomy): domain Eukaryota; kingdom Metazoa; phylum Chordata; class Amphibia; order Anura; family Myobatrachidae; genus Taudactylus; species Taudactylus pleione. The sequence continues at coordinate 34,247,320 of JAUIMM010000052.1, forward strand.
AAGCAGCAGAATGAGTTCTGAAGTGTTTCGTGCAATATTATATTCTCATATTCAGTCAAATGCTTCAGAACTCATTGGACGGCGCTTCACAGTGCAGATGGACAATGACCCGAAGCATACTGCAAAAGCAACCAAAGAGTTTTTTAAGGCTAAAAAGTGGAATGTTATGCAATGGCCAAGTCAATCCCCTGACCTGAATCCGATTGAGCATGCATTTCACTTGATGAAGACAAAACTGAAGGGAAAATGCCCCAAGAACAAAGCAGGAACTGAAGACATTTGCAGTAGAGGCCTGGCAGAGCGTCACCAGGGATGAAACCCAGCGTCTGGTGATGTCTATGCGTTCCAGACTTCAGGCTGTAATTGCCTGCAAAGGATTTGCAACAAAGTTAGATTTAGGATTGTTTACTTTGTCCCATTACTTTTGGCCCCTTAAAAAGTGGGAGGCACATATAGAAACCGTTGTAATTCCTACACTGTTCACCTGATTTGGATGTAATTACCCTCAAATTATATCTGAAAGTCTGCAGTTAAAGCACATCTTGTTTGTTTCATTTCAAAGCCATTGTGGTGGTGAATAGAGGCCAAAATATGAAAATTCTGTCAATGTCCCAATATTTATGCACCTGACTGTATATGTGGGGTCCCCACCAAAATGAGTAACCAGCCCCCGTACTTCTCAGTCTCGTCTGGTACTGGAAAATTGGGAGAAAAACTGGCTTGGCCCCCCCTTAATTTTCCAATAACCAGCACCGAGCAGAACCATCTGGGTGACTTAAACTACAGTAGGGAGACCAACAGCATGGGTTCTCTCTGCCATATGTAAAACCAACCCCAAACTGGTCAGCCCAGGGCTGGAAATCCTTGGAAAGTCAGGACCTGAAAAATAAATGCAGTCCCCCCTCCCAAGGTTCAACCAGCTTTTCCTGCATCCCTGGTGGCAGTGGATGTGGGGTTAATGGTGTTAAAATATAATGTAATAGCGTTCTTTACAGTGGCACTACAGATCCCAAGTGCCAGCATGCCCAGACATTAAGGGCCCACTGGCATATGTAGCCCCACTGTAACCACTGTAAAGAAAATATTAAAATAATGACAGGAAGCAGACACCATTGGTAGAAGTCCTTTATTAAAAATTTTAAATATCCATACTCGCCAACCTCTTGGATCAGATCCTCGAGTCCATGTAGTAGTTCATAGGTCTTCAGAAAATTTAAAAAAAAAACACAAACCCAAGCCCAGTCAGACATGCACTGTACATGGTACTGTGTCTAATGCGTAATGACTGGGTCACTGGCGGTCATTCCCATTGAAGTTAATGGAAACACCTGGTTGGCTGATTGACAAGGCTGAAAGGTCCGGGGCTATTAATATTTAAAGAAGGAGGGGAGCCACACAGTTTTTTTTTTTATTACATTTTTAACTATTTCATTGTTTTTAACCCTAAGAAGCCTGCACATCATCTGTGCAGTGCTTCTGTTTGGACGGGTTTGCCGTTGTAATGTAACTTCTACATGCCGTCAGTTTCGAACTGAAAGATCAAAACCGATGGAATTTAGAGCTGCAAAAAACGACATCGGGTTTCAATTGAAGCCAAAACCAGGTGGATGATAAATCTGCATTTTATAGATAGCAACACGCTGTTGTTAGCAGTCGGCAAACCGACCTTTAGAACATTTATAAAAATACCATTGCACTGAAATATAGCAACACTGCCAGGCACTGTGAAGTACAGAAATACAGTGGAGCACTGAAAAATTACAGTGCAGACCTCACTGACCCAGAAGAATTTTTGAAACAGTAGCCCATAGGCTATACTATAGACTAACTCCTTCTGGAGATGCATTACAGAGCTTTGTAATCTTACTGCATAGCAGCACCCATAGAAACCTATGGGGGTTGCATTTGTGGTTAGAAATGAGGGACCATGTCTGGTATTGGAGATATCTGCTGCGACCTCTCCATGGTACATCTGGGGATCCTTAATATTTGCAAGTACCCCACAGAAATAAAGAATGATAAATAGGCCCCTTAGCCTTTATATTAAAATACTGCTGTTAAAGCTTATAAAGTACCAGTAACATAATGACACTAAAGCTAGCAGTTCTGTAACACTTTTCTTGCCACAAAGCATAATGTTAGTATTTTACGTATTAAATTATTAATGTAATTGCAGCTTTGCTTCAAGGCCTGCTTTACCTTCCATATGTTGGCAGGGTACATGGAGGAAGCTAGTTCATTGTGGTTGACCTAGTTTATACCCAAAGTGCTAATTTTCTAGAACTAATTCATCTTTCTCCTTATACAGAGAATAGGGCCATTCTTAAGAGTCATAGTAGTTGCATCTTATGTCTTGAAATCTGAAATATATTAATAAACTAAGATTAGATTAAATTATCACTAAAATAATACAATACCAGTTATTTGAGTCCAAATTCTAAATTAAATTTTAGGGCCAAAGGAATACAAGAGGGATGAGAGACCCGATACTGCTCCAGTTTTACAAATTGATGTTTGAGAAATTGGTAAATCTGAAGGAGACTACTATATATTGCTTTCATATGATCATAACTACACCTTGTTCCAAAATACTCCTGAGAAAAATATGTAACTTGTCACCTGCACACAGTAGAGGCAGCCATTTTATCAGTCTACGAACCACTAACACTAAGGCATTAGTGGTTCCAGTTAATTGTAATAAGTAAAGGTTCAGCCCACAAATGTGTATTGTCTACAGTAAATGTGTACTGTAGTTTCTATGAAATTTTGAGCACATGCTTCAATAGGTAATACTTTAATATCTAACCTTATTTAAAATTTTGCTGTCTCATGTCTAGATAATAAAAACATTTATTTATTTTTTCTTAATATTTTTTTATTGATTCTGAAGCATTTCAGACATAGTAACATTTACACAATACCATTTAGTGCATTGACAAGATCAAAGTAGTATCAAAGTATTCCGAAGGATAGTAAATCAAAATGGAATATGGACAAGTGTCGTATAAATATACATGTAAGTACATAAAAAATGATCAGGTATTCATTGAATATGTCTGCCAGGGCCAGATTAAGGGAGGGGGCAACAGGGGCGGTCGTCCCAAGGCCCCCACAAACAGAAGGGCTCCCACAAAGGGCTGAGAATAGGTGTCCAGCTAGACACCTGATCCTGGCTCAGCAGCCGTGGCTATTCTACCTATTGCAGCAGCACAGTCAGTGCTGCTGCATCAGCTTTCATCTAGGGAGGAAAGGGACCGGCTCCACATGCTAGCGGATGCAAGGGGGGTTTCTGAGAACCTAGAAACCCCTCCTGACACACCAATTCCACCCTACTGTGACTGGCTGTATCGGGGGTGGAGCCAATTCAACAAGCCCCACCCCATACACCCATGAATCGCAGCATTACATCATGGGGGTGGGGCCTAATGAATCGAGGTGTCTGGCCCCTGTTGCAACCAGGACTGGTCGTACAGCAGCTGCTGCTGCATCAAGTGAAGGTATGTTTGTGAACTGTTTCAGTGTGCGTATGTGATTCTGTGTGTATATGTGTCATGGTGTATATGTGTAATGTGTATACTGTGTGTTAATGTGTACCTATGTGTTAAAGTGTATATATGTGTTAGTGTGTGTATACTATTTATGTGCGAGATTATGTTGTATATTTAGGAGCCCCACCCCTAAAGAAAATCCTGCGTTTGCCCATGTCTTCATGTGGCCGGATAACTTTTGGGATTCTGAGTAGAAACGAATCCTGGCTCAGGTCTTCTCACGAATCGCTTCATAGATTTAAAAACCAGATCTTGTGTGTTTTTTATTGCATGTAAGTCCCTCCCTCATAATTTCAGGTGACAGAATTGGTCAAAATTGATTGGAAATTACTGGAATTGAAAGAAAAAACCAGGTCCAAGTTATATGATTTTAGCAATTTTTTTTTAAGGAAATCCAAAATTAAAACTGAACTAAAACAGTTCAGGGTGTTTTTCCTACAATTCTGTGCAACTCTGAATGAGGTCCTTAAGTCTTTATAACCAAATTTGTCATACAGTATGTATGAAAAGGTGAATCACCATTGTAACTGGTTTACACACAGGACAAAAATGTAAAATTACACTGTATAAATTAATAAAATTCTAATGTTAGAGTTTAATATTAATTTACACTATAATATCTGAAGAAAACATGATGTTCTTAGTGCACAATTTGATCAAATTGTAAATGTACTACTGTAATCTACTGCAACAAGGTGATCTTACTGAGATGGGTATCTAAACTAACAATTCATTTCTGCATCTGCCTTTAGATTATAGGTAGTGCTGATAAAAACTAGTGAATGCCACCCTAATTAAATACACCCATGAAGAAATGTGTGTTTTGCTTTCTAAGTTCTAATTATAAAAAAATAAAACTGCATTTTGTTAGCACACCCACCTGTCAAGATTATGTGCTGAAACAATCACAAGCTATTTGATTTCTTATAAAGGGTTCAAAACACGGTAATGCTGATGAATGTGTGATGATTGGTGAACAGAAGGAACTGTGACATGTGGGTTACTGTTTTGCATGCTCTTCAGAAGGGTGAGTTTATTATGTGCTGAATCAATCACAAATTACTAGATTCCCTAAAACCTTGCTGTGTATCTTAAATATACTATATGTTCTGTAATTATCAAGCCTGGTGCCTTAAGCTGCCCATCCACTAGGCGATTAAACCTAGTGATTGAGCGATAATGACCGTCGTTATCCCTCAATCGCTTGGTGATCGCCTGCAAAATGTGCAGTTTAATGTCTAACATGACCAGCAAAGCGCGTGCACGCTAGTCATATTGGACATCTATCATTGGGTAAACAAGCTGGTCAACCTGATGATAATGTCAGGTTCGGCATGTTACCAGATGATTGATGAGCCTGCACTGAACGACTGCTCGTTCAGTGTAGGCACATCACAGACATAGAAACGACAGCACGATTACAATGCCATAATCGTGCTGTCATTTCTATGTCGTGTAGTGGATGGGCAGCATTAGAGGTTTTTGTCTGAAAGTCTTCACAGAAATACTGCGCTGCATATCCAGGATATGGATAACATTTATGAGCAGTTCAAAAGTTGTGTTTGAAGCTGCTTCCTGATATGGTGAAATACTATGAAGTCTGTGAATCCTCAAAGCCTCTTCTCCCACCCAACAGAAATGTGTGAGAGGCTAGCAGAAGGGGGTCTGTGACAGCCCATTTTAAGCATATAATGCAGTGACAAACTGAATTTATTGTTTAATCTATGTACACCATTTTAGATGAGATTGTTCCAGAAATGTAATGTAAACTCCTTGGATTAATATAATTTCTTATGTAAGTGAATTTATTTTATTAATCCATATTATTTTACAAGAAATCTATTTGTCTATCTGTATGTCATTTCTTTATTGAATATTTTTGTATCTGCTGAGCATTGTGAGTAACTTTTCCCAACTTAAACTTTATTTGATTCAGATTGGTCTCTGTGCTTCTTATTGGATCCATATTGTTGGGAACCCAGCCAGTACATGCTACATAAATGTGTAACAGATTATTATTTTGGTAATAGTAACTGGGTCATAGGGAGAAGAGAATTTAAGGTTTCCTATTTGGAGTGAGACACTCCTGACAAACTCTTAGTGATGAAAATTATATTTTCATGCATTAATAGTGAGTGGGAGAGTGTAATAATGCCTGTAAACAGACCCGTTATTTTTTGTGAACTTTGTATCAGACCTACGTCATGCAGGCTCAAGTGAGTGTTGACTTGACAAAAGTTACGGACAGTGGTTACAGATTGAGTATCTGGGAACCAACTCGTGACACAACCCAATAAGTATAACAGGGCCTGATACAGAGGTGGATGCTAATGCATGTGTGGCTTTCATTTTTTTGGGATTTGCAGCTATGATAATGTCCAAATGCTGTTTTCAGCCTTCCCTTTATGTACTTGTGAGTGCCTGACATTGCATTGACCTGAGACACCCACTTTCAATGTCTGTGAACAGTGCAAATCTCCTGGTAGACTCAAACACACCACCATTGGCTGCCTCTGTAGCTGCGGCTCTGCAGTTGAGAACACAGCTGCATGGCCTTTATTTGTGTTCACTTCAAGCCACCTTCCAGGAACTCCAATGGCTGGCCGCCATCAGCTCTATTCCAATCGACTCCATTTGCAATAGCAGTCTCTGGGCCTGATTCAGAGCAACTCGTAAGCGGCCGCTCGTTCGCTCCGAGCGATGTTCGCACAACTGCGCATGTGTATGGGTTGTAATACGCATGCGCGAACCAGTCATTGCGGTCGGAAATTGTGTGCTTGCAAAATAGCGAATGCCTGCTAATTTGCGTGACAGGATGAGGCGTTTGTGGGTGGTAACAGGGGAAGGTGCTTGAAAACGGGTAGTGGTGATCCGAACGCAGGCGTGCCAAACGGTCAAAACGGGCGTTTTAAGGGTGTGCATAATTAACAAACCAGCGTCATCGACCACGTCACTTGGTTGTCTTTTAGCCTGAACTGCTCGCATGATTGTGGTAGGAAAATCCAACCACAAGCACTGCGAGCAGTTCATACGCCTTTCGATGTACTCGATTAATCTAATAAATAGTGGAGATGACGTAGGATGTGAGCGGCCAGGGGGCGTTTTTTAAAAAATAGCGAGCGCATTTTTCGTTCGCTCGTTCAGACATAGAGGCGTCAACAGACTGCAAAGAGCGAGCGCTCTATTTAAATATCCGGCCCCTTTTTCTGAACGAGCGAGCGCAAATAGCGTCCGGCTCGGAATCAGGCCCTCTGTGTACACATGCACAGTAGCAAATAACCACTCAACTGGGCAAACGTCAGCACTATGTCCACCTCGGATGTCGAGATCTATTTTTTACTGGACCTGATTCTGAGTCGCACCAAATGCTGATGTTCATGGAATTCCTAAAAACTCATACAATATTTGCGTCCCACTGTATGTACGCACAGAGGCGCAGTTGCAATTGAGATGCATGGCTTCAGATATATATTAGAAATGTCCTGGATGGTGGCTGGAAGGTGGCTATTTAGTTGCATGAAGATGGACTTCTTATGGTGGTGCTATGGGAGTGTCACAGGTGTGTGTTGCTAAAGTGGTTGCATACACAGATGCTTAATCACTCACATTGGAGGCCAGACTCAGACGTAAACTCTGCACCTACCAGCATTTGAAGATGTTCAAAGTGGGTGTTCCAGTCTTTGCACATTCAGACAAAAGCTTGTACACTAGGAGAAGGGCTGATACTAGCATAAGCTTATAGTCAGGTACATAACTGTGGCAGACGCTAAAGCGGTCGCAGCAGCGTGCAACTCAGGATCAGGCCCTGTATTTGTAAAGTTAACATTAACTTCTCTGTGTATAAATACATTGTCACATGTGTATAATATATATGGTACAGTACACTATAGCTTGTAAATAACATTTCAAGAAAGAAAAAATTCAAATGTAAAAAATAAAAATACTGCTTTCATCCCCTTCCCAAGGACCACTTTTAGACATTTAATGAGCCTGCTGTACATGAGAGATAATGCAGAACTCCTGTGAGGGTAACAGGTACTTTTCCTGAATTTTGGTAAAATATATCATACAATTATTTAAATAAGCCCTGAACTTTAACTAACACTTGGCTATACAATTTAGAGATACATTCAGAGAGTCCTAGGATTGAGAGCAAGGACAGTTTATTTTTTGGATAAAGATTAACATTTTATCCCTGGCCACCAATGTGTCTATAGTGCTGTCTTTACTTTAACCCAGTGGTTCTCAAACTCGGTCCTCAGGACCCCACACAGGTCAGGTTTTCCAGGTCACCCAGCAGGTGCACAGGAGTACTTATTACTCACTGACACATTTTAAAAGATCCACAGGTGGAGCTAATTATTTCACTTGCGATTCTGTGAGCAGACCTGGAAAACATGCACTGTTTGGGGTCCTGAGGACCGAGTTTGAAAACTTGTGCTCTAAACTGTACCCCAAAAGAAAAGCACCAGCAGTTGTACAAAGCAAAAAGGTTGCTGGGGATGATGGTGGAGGGTGTTTATTATTAAGATTTGGATGCCCTAATGCTATAATACTTTTATTTCACACAGGTAGACCTTACTAACCTCCTTTAAAAGGGAGGCTTACTAATTTGAAATAGCAGGTTACATGTCTAAAACTGTAGACTGATAATTTTTTTCAGGGCCCCTCCTATAGCTGATACATTATTGTAAAGTTTAATGGTCTATCCTCAGGGTTGTTGAACCCAGGGATAAAAGCCTCTTTGCTAAAATCCCCCCAAACTATTCATGTCAGTTGGGATTGACCATTTTCCTCTATTATGGTTACAGCACCAAGGGCCATAACTAGGGTAGTGCAACCTGTGCCATGGCACAGGGCAGAGCCGTAACTAGACTTTCTAGTGACCTGTGCCAGAAAGAGTATTGGCGCCCCCCCATTTTTCAAGTAGGGACATAATGCACCCAAAAAAAGGGCCATGGCCTCATGGGGAAGGGCCAGGGAAGAGATAGGGGAGGCCAGGAGCAGCAGGGGATGAAATAAGAGGAAGCTACAAGTGAGAATGATATTAAACAGAAAATTGACAGGCCCAAACAGTGCCCCCTGCCCTGCGATGCGGTGTACCATGGCACTAGTCACACTACCCTAGTTACGGCCCTGGCATAGGGCACCACAGGGCAGGGGGCGTTGTTTGGGCCTGTCAATTTTCCTGTTTATTATAATTCTCACTTGTACCTTCCTCTTCTTTCATCCCCAGTATCTTCTGGCCTCCCCTATCTCTTCCCTGGCCCTTCCCCGTGAGGCTATGGCCCTTTTTCAGGTGTACTATCTTATGACCCTATTTAAAAAATGGGGGTGTGGGGCACCGATGCTCTCTCTGGCACAGGGCACCAAAAAGTCTAGTTACGGCTCTGACAGCACCAATTGAGTTTGTGAATCATGGTCTGTCTAAGGAATGTGCTCCGTCAACAGAAATATTACAGGGAAAGATGGAAACTCATGTTTTTTATATATATATATATATATATATATATATATATATAATTCTACAGGCCTGGCGACAGGGGGTAGAAAAGATGTCCCGGTCCCGGGACCCAAAGTCCTGAGGGGCCCCAAGGTTAAGGGGCACAAAACTGGGCTGCTGAAGCTAATCTAGTTATTTCTAAAACGACCGCTATCACCCGTTTGGCGTGGCAAAAGTATGGGAAAAATATCATTAAGTCACCCCCGGTTACCCCTGTCACTTGGTTTGGTCCGTGCTGCACATGATATGAAGGACCTTGTGACATCATTACACTGCACCTGCGCTTCCTTGCTCTGGGCCTGATTCAGACCGGGCACAAGCGCTGAGCGCTTGCTACCGGGTCGATGCTTGCCCACTGGGCATGCGCACGACGTACCCGGCTCCGTCGTGCGCATGCGCGAGACCCGGCTAGCGACGGGTGCTCCGTCGCTCCGGGTCTCGCACCAAAGGGGGCGAGCTGTCGTGATTGACCATCTTGACCATCAACCTGGCCACTCGCTATAGCTGTGGGTGGCCACCCACAGCTATGCGAGCGGCCAGGAGGCCGCTCCATAAAAAACGCCCTGATTCAGAGCGAGCGCTCTTTCAGAGCGTCCGTCTCTGAATCACGCCCTCTGTCCCAGCAGCTCAGAAAGCCAAAGAGGAAGGGAGCAGCAGAGCAGGAGCAGACACCCGCTGGGCACAGCCAACTTCAAGATGCAGATCTGCAACACCACCACTGTCCCTAAAGACACACATCCCTCACTGGCTGGAAGTCCCTCCGATGGAGCAGAGTGACATGGACTGGTAGTGCAGCAACTGAGCCTGCACCAACAAAGACTGTGTAGTAAGCCAATTCAAGTGACATTGTAATTTTTACTTTATTTAGTTTTGCATTGGTTATTCATATATGGGAAATAATTGGGTATATTATTTTAAAATAATACACTATGGGCCTGATTCAGAGGCGCTCGCTGGTTGTGAGCGCACGCTCTGAATCAGGGCGGGGATTTTTTTTTTTCGGCCTCCAGGCCGCTCGCTTTAACGAGCGGTCTGGCGATGGTCGCGATTATCGCGACCAACGGGCTTGCGAGGGGACCGTGTGGTAGTGTCTTAGCTCTCGCAAGCCTGAGTGGACTGTCAGTAGGGCCGCCCACAAACGCCAGGCGTTCCTAAGGGAACATATGGGAAAGATTTCTGGACTGCACAACCTGACTATATATATATATATATATATATATATATATATATATATATATATATAATGGGAGGTGCTACCTGATGAGACTAATTGCAGGCACAGAAACAGACAAATCTCAGGTGCACAACTCCAAATTATTAATAATATATAAATGCAATAACATTTTGTAATCAATAGAGGTTTTTAGCATAATCATGGCCAAGGTTATGGGGCTACCCACCATATCCAGGTAACCTCTTTAGGGTAGGTCCCTAACATACTAGGGTTCAAATCCAGAGCGCAGGACCCCCCAAAACTGGCCCAGTCAAGCTGTGTTTGTGCAGCCAGCCCCCTCCCCGCCTACAAAATGGGGCGAGCTGTCAATCAACATCGACAGCCGTCCCGTCTTGTAGCGAGACCCGTTGCGACGGAGTTGCCATCGCAGTATGGGTCTCACGCATGTGCACACCAGAGGCGGCGCATGCGCAGTCGGGGACCATCGACCTGCTTGCTGCTGCTATTTCCTATATATACAGTCAGGTCCATAAATATTGGGACATTGACAGAATTTTCAGATTTTGGCCTCTATTCACCACCACAATGGTTTTGAAATGAAACAAACAAGATGTGCTTTAACTGCAGACTTTCAGATTTAATTTGAGGGTAATTACATCCAAATCGGGTGAACGGTGTAGGAATTACAACGGTTTCAATATGTGCCTCCCACTTTTTAAGGGGCCAAAAGTAATGGGACTATCAACTCAAAAGCTATTTCATGGACAGGTGTGGGCTATTCCCTGGTTATTTCATTATCAATTAAGCAGGTAAAAGGTCTGGAGTTGATTCTAGGTGTGACATTTGCATTTGGAATCAGTTGCCGTCAACTCTCAATAGGAGATCCAAAGAGCTGTCACTATCAGTGAAGCAAGCCATCATTAGGCTGAAAAATCAAAACAAACCCATCAGAGATAGCAAAAACATTAGGTGTGGCCAAATCAACTGTTTGGAACATTCTTAAAAAGAAAGAACGCACCGGAGAGCTCAGCAACACCAAAAGACCCGGAAGACCACGGAAAACAACTGTGGTGGATGACAAAATAATTATTTCCCTGGTGAAGAACAACCCCTTCACAACAGTTGGCCAAATCAAGAACACTCTCCAGGAGGTAGATGTATATGTGTCAAAGTCAACAATCAAGAGAAGACTTCACAAGAGTGAATATAGAGGGTTCACCACGAGATGCAAACCATTGGTGAGCCATAAAAACAGGAAGACCAGATTAGAGTTTGCCAAACAACATCTAAAAAAGTCTTTACAGTTCTGGAACAACATCCTATGGACAGATGAGACAAAGATCAACTTGTACCAGAGTGATGGGAAGAGAAGAGAAGGAAAGGAACTGCTCATGATCCAAAACATACCACCTCATCAGTGAAGCATGGTGGTGGTAGTGTCATGGCGTGGGCATGTATCGCTGCCAATGGAACTGGTTCCCTTGTATTTATTGATGATGTGACTGCTGACAAAAGCAGCAGAATGAATTCTGAAGTGTTTCGGGCAATATTATATGCTCATATTCAGTCAAATGCTTCAGAACTCATTGGACGGCGCTTCACAGTGCAGATGGACAATGACCCGAAGCAAACTGCAAAAGCAACCAAAGAGTTTTTTAAGGCTAAAAAGTGGAATGTTATGCAATGGCCAAGTCAATCCCCTGACCTGAATCCGATTGAGCATGCATTTCACTTGATGAAGACAAAACTGAAGGGAAAATGCCCTAAGAACAAGCAGGAACTGAAGACATTTGCAGTAGAGGCCTGGCAGAGCATCACCAGGGATGAAACCCAGCGTCTGGTGATGTCTATGCGTTCCAGACTTCAGGCTGTAATTGCCTGCAAAGGATTTGCAACAAAGTATTAAAAAGTGAAAGTTAGATTTGGGATTGTTTAGTTTGTCCCATTACTTTTGGCCCCTTAAAAAGTGGGAGGCACATATAGAACCATTGTAATTCCTACACCGTTCACCTGATTTGGATGTAATTACAATCAAATTAAATCTGAAAGTCTGCAGTTAAATCACATCTTGTTTGTTTAATTTCAAAGCCATTGTGGTGGTGAATAGAGGCCAAAATATGAAAATTCTGTCAATGTCCCAATATTTATGGACCTGACTGTATGTATATATATATATATATATATATATATATATATAATATTAGCAGTAGCAACACAGCATATTTATTTGAAATAATATACAAACTCACATTACACTATATGACTGTATGTCAATGTTACTAGTAGCTCCTTTGTATACGGTACTTTAGTGTTTTTCATATTGATTTTATGTTAATTGTAAGTGTATGACTTTTATTCTAAGTAAAAGGATTGCTAAGTTTGTGAAACCCTTGTTATAAACACTTATTTACTGTTATAACTGACCTGTAAAAACATCTTTCTTCAATTCACTTGTATATTAAAAAAAACTATTTTTTTTAAAGCCAACCTCTGCTTATACTCATTTTCTTTATCAGTTTCAAACTTGGTGCATTTGGGCTGGGTACGGGATGCTGGCGTTTGGAATATCGGTAGTCAGAATCCAAACGCCAACATCCTGGCATGGTTAGGATACATACACCTGTCGGTCTGTATCCTAACCCTCCCCTTCTCTCTACCCCTAACTCTTCCTCCTTGGTGCTTAAACCTAATCCCCCCCCTGCACACTAAACCTAACTCTCCCACTAACCGAAATACTTACTGTCAGGATTTTGGCGCTGGCATTCTAATCGCCGAAATCCCTGCTGTTGGTATTATGACTGCATCCCATACATTCTACACATATACTACCAGTACCTCTGAAAATAAAATTCAATATAAGAAACTGTATTTTGATGTATGGGTGCTGGGATCAAGGGAGGTGGTGGGGAGGCCGCAGACATATCTGTGTACCGTTGCCGGCCCTGTGTGTGTATATGTGTGTGTGTGTATGTGTGTATATATATATATATATATATATATATTATATACACAGGGCCATACTCTCTCTAAAAGAGCGTATGGTCTTACCTATGTAGCACAGACTACACAGACATTTGACCATATATGCCAGAAAGGTACTCATACAGGTTAAAGCAAACCTAATTTTGAACCTTCGTTTCGTATGTGGATGGAAAAAGTGTTTTCCTGTAGTCATATGCCTACAGGTCGTACATCCGACACACTTATAGCAGCCAACACTTTTAGTAAGAGTGTGAGCAGCTACAGTACCACAGTCTGTGATATCAGAGCGAATTAGCCAATCACGCAAGTTCTTGCCTCTTTTCAAACATGACATCACTCTAGAGTGTTTAAGGGACCTCAATTCTTTGTCTCCCTGTATAATCGGCTATAGATTTTTAAGTGATCCTTCAATTACTTTATGTGAGGTGTTAAACTTCCTAACCCAATGTAATTTGTCATTTGTATCTTTGGACCCAGTTTTTTCAAAAAGATCCTTCCTTGGATTACTCTCAGTTTTTAATAAGGTTGATTTCAATGACCGGCTTGAGTATCCACGAATTCTGAATTTATTGTTACTCTGTTCCAATCCTGTATCTAAATCATCTTCCTTGCTAGTTATCCTCTTTACCTGAAGCATCTGAGAGAATGGTGGCTGGTGGCTACTAGCTAGTGACAGAGGCCCTGATTTAGAGCCGGACGCTCTGACAGAGCGCTTGCTCTGAATCAGGGCGTCTTTATTTTTTATGGAGCGGCCTCCTGGCCGCTCGCATTGCTGTGGGTTGCCACCCACAGATAATGCGAGCGGCCAGGATGATGGTCGACCATCGGGCTTGTGATGAGACCCTTGTGGTAGGGTCTCGTGGCCGCAAGCCCCAGAGAGCTTTCGGCTCAAACAGAGCCGAAAGCTCTCCCACTGACATCACTTGTGATGTCAGTGGGGCCGCCCCCAGACGGTAGGCGTTCTCATGGGAACGCCTCCGTCTGGGCAGCCACCCCCCTGGCCCCCCCACCAAAGGGGGCGTGCTGTCACTCAACATCGACAGCAGTCCCCCTTTGGTGCGAGACCCGGAGCAACGGATTGCCCGTCGATATCCGGGTTTTGCGCATGCGCACGACGGAGACGGCTCCATTGTGCGCATGTGCTCTGGGCCACCATCGACCCGATTGCGAGCGCTCGGCGCTTGCGACTGGGTCTGAATCAGGCCCAGAGTTTTCCGATCGGTCGGTTTTGTATACATTTTTGTTGAGAGAATATTATTATCAACTGTAATCAGGACATCAAAATATGCAATTTGTTCCAAACTTAATGAATATGTAAACTTGGGCAGTCCAATCCGTTAATATGCTCAACAAGGGATATGAACTCATTATAGTCGCCACACCAAAATAAAATCACATCATCAATATATCTCGAATAAAAGAATATTTTGTCCCTGACATCTCTGTTGAAGAAAAGATTTTTTTCAATCTCAAACATATGAGTTTGCATATGCGGGTGCCACATGCGACCCCATTGCGCATCCACTGCACTGTAGATAATACTTACCATCAAAGTAGAAATCATTTTTATACAAAATAAATTCCAATAATGATAGAAAAAAATCCAATTCAGGACCTTTGTATAAGATATTACCACTCAGAAGATTGCACATAGATTTGATTCCTTCATGATGTGGAATGTTCTTGTATAAACTTGTGATGTCAAGGGTGCACATCCAAACATTACTGGGAATTGGACCCAATTCTTCCAATTTAGTGAGGAGTACCATGGTATCTTTGAGATATGTTTCTTGTGCTTGGACACATGGTTGAATATATAGAAGTCCAGGTATTCAGAAATTTTACTACATAAGGAACCTCTAGCAGAGATGATCGGACGTCCCGGCGGGCTTTCCAAACTCTTGTGTATCTTAGGTAGGCTGTAGAGCAGAGGAACCTTAGGAAAGTCAGTTTTAAAAAAAAAAAAAAAAAAGGCAGGTGTCCGTGTCAATGATTCCATCCAACAAGGAATCCAATTACATTTTATAACATTGTGTTGGATTTGCATTCAACATATGATATACTGTGTCATCAGAAAGTTGTCTCAATAATTCATCTCTGTAGTGGACTACAACCTGCACCACTACACCTCGTCTTTATAGGAACTCAAATCATTTAGTGCTTTAAATTCATCTCTTGATAGATTTTTCCTTATTTGTGTTTGTTTCTTAGCCAATTCAGATACCTGGACATCTAATGCTTTTAGCCTATTAGCCTCTATAGCTTCTCCCTGATAAAATAATATAAGGCAAATATTCCAAAACACATTTCATTATGAATTCATATATGGATGAGAGATAAGCAGGAGACTTCGTATGACATCACACACCATCCCTGACGGTGCCGTCTCTGACTCCACTCGGGCTATTGCAGGAGCGGTTACTACATCTGATAGCAGCGGCAAAGTGTGGCCCGTGGCGTCGGGGCCTGTGCAGGACTGTGGATAGAGGACAGACAGACCGACCGACCATCTCCGGTGAGTAGTACTAGCATCAGCCAAGCTGCAGTGTCTGACTGCTACTAGTCAACTTCTGACTGATAGCTAAGTGGCTGGAGAAGGACCAGCCAGGAAGTGTCAACAGTCTTTTAGAGAATGTGTATGTAACTGAGGAGGGGGGGACGCAATGGACGGTGGTGTGAGGTGGCGTTCAGCTTGGAGTGTATTATTATATGTGGGGGGTGTATTATATTATGTGGGGTGGGTGGGGGTTTATTATTGTTATTTGAGGAGTGCTGGGTTTATTATTATGTGGTTTGCGGGTGTATTCATGTTATCTGAGGGTGGGGTGAATTATGTGAGGGTGTTTTATTAATGTTATTTGAGGGGTGGGGTGTATTAATGTCACCTGAGTGGATTGACGTTATGTGGTATGGGGGTGTATTAAGTTATAGGATGCATATTAATTATAGCTTGGGGTGAGGGGGGAGTTGTCTATGTGGTGGTGTAGTAATGCGACTTGGCAGCTGATGTAGGTAAATATTAAGAAACGCCTTAGTGTAGTATTTTTGAAATGATAAATGATTTACTTTATCATTTTCAGGTACATCAGAGATAATAGAAGCTAGCATATCAGGAAAACAAGTCAGTATAAAGTCGGTGCCAATGCCCCCATTTTCTGATCAGAGGCCCTGATTCAGAACCGGTCGCTCTGACAGAGCTATCGCTCTGAATCAGGGCCGGTCTTTTTTTTTTTTTTTTAAGAACGGCCTTTTTTTAATCATGACCACCCACAGCTATAGCGAGTCAAGACCATCGCGACCATCAGGTTTGCGACAAGACCCTTGTGGTAGGGTCTTGTGGCAGCAAGCCCCAGAGAGTTTTCGGCTCTAACAGAGCCGAAAGCTCTCCCACTGACATCACTTGGGAACGCCTCCGTCTGGGCAGCCACCCCCCCGGCCCGTCCACCAAAGGGAGCATGCTGACACTCAACATCGACAGCACGCCCCCTTTGGTGCGAGACCCGGAGCGACTGAGTGTCCGTCGCTATCCGGGTGTCGCGCATGCGCACGACGGAGCCGGCTCCGTCATGCGCTCTGGGCCACCATCGACCCAGTTGCGAGCGCACAGCGCTTGTGACCGGGTCTGAATCAGGCCCAGAGTCCCAGCTTTACAGATCCTTTAAGTGCGCTTGAAGTGCCTTCCCTAGTCGATGACATCACTAATCTGCATCTCCTAATGGAGGTTGCCGCGGGGGACTCGGTTCAGGAAACGGAGTGTTTGGTGCTGATTTCATACAGGCCTAATATGTTAGCTTTTATTATGTCTGATGTACAGTACCTGCAATTGATAAAGTAAATCTTTAAATGTTTTAAAAGGACGACACTATCTGCGCCCCCCTATGTTTTTTGTTTGAGATTATCCATTTGCTGCCCTTGAGGAAGGGTGAAGTGAGGTGCTGCAATTGGTGTTACAGGTTGAGTCTCCATTATCCAAAATGCTTGGGACCAGGGGTATTTTGGATAACGGAATATTCCTTATTTTGGAATATTTGCATATTATAATGAAATATCTTGGGAATGGGACCCCAATATACACACAGAATGCATTTATGTGTTATATACACCTTATACACACAGGGCCTGATTCAGACCCGGACGATATGCTGCGCGCGCTCGCATCGAGTGATTTTTCGCAATCTGCGCATGCATATGAGTCGCAATGCGCGTGCGCAAACCAGTCATTGCGATGGGAAAGTGCTCGCCCGTAGCCCGCAGTCGGGCCGCTATTTTGAGCGACAGTGCCGTTTGTGGGTGGTAACAGGGGAAGGTGCTTGTAAACGGGCTGTGGATGTGCGAACGCAGGTTTGCCCGACCATCAGAACGGCGTTTAGTTGGTGTGCATAATTAGCAAAGTAGCGTCATTACACACGTGACTGGGTTGTATTTTAGCCAGAACTGCTTGCAATGTTGTGGTGGGAAAAGGCTACCACAAGCACTGTGAGCAGCTCCGATGGCTCTCGATGTTCCCGATTAATCCTACAAGTGCCGGAGATGACGAGTGTTGCGAGTGGCAAAGGGGCATCTTTATACAGGAGCGAGCGCATATTGCAGCCGCTCACTATTACTTAGCGGGCGGCTTTACGCGACGCAGTGCGAGCACATGATTTAAATAGCTGGCCCCTTTTAGCCAGCGAGCGGACGCAAATAGCGTTCGGGTCTGAATCAGGCCCACAGTCTGCAGGTCATTTTATACAATGTTTTCAATAATTGTGTGGCTCAAAGAAATTTTGTGTACATACATGAAATTAATTTATGTTTCTCATATACCTTATATACACAGCCTGAAGGTAATTTTATACAATAGTTTTAATAATTTTGTGCCTTAAACACAGTTTGTGTACAGTTTGCCACAGTTTGTGTACATTGAACCATCAAAAAGCAAAGGTTTCAATATGTCAGTCATGCTAAAAATATTCTGTATTTCGGAATATTTGGATATGGGAGGTATTAACAACTTTGTTGACATAACACTTCTTTTGTGCTATGAATTTTTTATATATACACACACTGTATATTACACACAATCATATAACCCAGCACTTTCCTTCATTAGCAATGTAGCTTACTGTGGTGTCCTCCTGGGGTTAGAATACCCAATGCATAGTTAGTATAACCAATGCACCCCCATCATCAGGGAAGAGTGGGCCTGATTCAGCACGGATCGCAACCCTACGTGAGTTATTGTATGTATTTTGCTTTGTAGGTATATTATATGCTTTACATGATTATGGGTAACAATCATGTACTGACAAATATTTGGATGTATATACTAAATTGCAACTTGTTTGATATAGGCACTCAAAATAAATCATAAAAATGAAGGTCCTGGTGTCAAGCCCAATGTAATATAGAGAGAGCAAAAATAGACGGCACTCTAGAACAGTTGCAGTAAACAAAGCGTGTTTTTTGTGCAAGTCAGCAACGTTTCAGGCACAATTGAACCTTTCCCAAGCTGTAACAGCTTGGGAAAGGGCCAATTGTGCATGAGATGTTGCTGACTTGCACAAAAAACACGCTTTGTTTACTGCAACTGTTCTAGAGTGCCGTCTATTTTTGCTCATCATTTCCTGTGGGAGCCTCTGGGGGGGCCAATATGTTTTTTTGTTACTGGGGAGTGTGTGTGTGTGCGAGGGGGGTAGTTTCACTCTGTGTGGGGAAGGGGGCGCTCCACAAATTCTCGCACAGGGTGCTAGTAGAGCTGGGGCCGGCCCCGGAGATAAGGAGCAACAATTTCTCTTTAGTAGGGAATATTTATTAAAGTTAAATTGTGCGATATCCCCTAAAACTGTAGTTATCAGGGAATCCCCACATAATCTAAGCATTCCCAGGTTGTCTGCCATGGTCCATTTCCGACCAGAAAATCAGCCCCTATAGGTTTCTATGGACCTGCTAAATGTTCGGATTTACTAAGCACGTGAATGTAACACATTCTGGAACTTGGCCTCAGCCACAAATGCCATCTGAAAATGACGTTAACCCACAGTAATTTATGGGATACTGTAACACAAATTTTTTCAAAGAGGGATCCTTTGCGCACTACACCTGATCGAGACAAACTTGTAAACAAAGTGATAGCAGATTCTCTTCACCAGGACGGGCTCTTATCAGAGCCTGTGTCCCCGCAAGAGAATATTGTTAAACTTCAGTGAAAGCTGTGAGAACTGCAAGACTGAGGGGTCATTACTAGGCACATTAGAGATGTGCAGACCCCTGTATAATTACCCCCAACTCCCTAATGCAATGGTCTGCATCAGGGGTGAGGGTCATTAGACTATAGTCTGCAATAGGGGAGGGGGGGTCATTAGATAGAGGTTTGCATTGGGGTTGGGGTAATAAGACAGGGATCTGCCAAGTAGTGGAACTAGTGAGTGGTGCAACAATAGCAAATTAGGAAATTTTTGTGTACACCGAAGGCAAGCCCAAAAAAGGAAAATGGCCACGTGGGTAAGGGATGTGGCTTTGTAACACACAGGGTAACAGCATTATTCATGTACAATGCAAATGGGAATAATACAGCACTCAGTGTATAAGTGCTGGCTACCTGTGTCACTGCTCCAGTCACAGGATCACATACCCTATCCATAGCAGTGCCCACCATATAGTGCAGAGAGCATCGCAGTGACTGCCGGATAATGCAGAGAGCATCTCAGTGACCACCATATATACAGAGAGCGTCGCAGTGACCACCATATAATACAGAGACCACCAGTACCCCACATATAATGCAGAGAGCATCACAGTAACTGCCATATAATACAGAGAGCATCGCTGTGACCTCAATATAATACAGAGACCATCAGTGCCCACCATAAAATGCAAAGAGTGTTGCAGTGACTGCCATATAATGCAGAGTGTTGCAATGCCCGCCATATAATCTCAGAGAGCATCATAGTGATGCCATATAATACAAAGACAATCAGTCACCGCAGGGAACATTGCAGTTACTGCCATATAATGCAGAAAGTGTTGCAGTGCCCGCCATACAATGTAGAGGCCATGGTATTGCCTGCCATATAATCTAGAGAGCAACTCAGTGGCACGGTCACAATCTCTACAAAAAAATATGGAGGGCCGGCAATACACAAGGGAGCGCCCCTCAGCCAGGGGAAGAAGCAGGGGAGGGGAGATCAGTGAGATTGCTCCCCTTCCTGCACAGCAGGCAGGCAGAGGAGACTGCTGCAGCTCAGCGGCAGAAGCGTGCACTATATCTAGATTGTCTCAGCAGATAAAAGTTTTAACTGAGCTCATCAAGGCTGTATCTTAAGAGATAATTCTCTGGAGTTTACCATTTAAGAATTTACAAAACCACAATGTTCTTAAATTTCTGTTATTTTAAATGTGACTATAAATAAATGTAATGATTATTCAATCAATAACTCTTAGGAGAGTTTCTGATGTAAGAGTTATTGATATACTCTCTCTGCCTACTGCAAATATTTTGATGTAGTGGTTCTTCCTTAACGATCGAATAAGCAGTAAATCTGTTCAGATGTCAATTTAGAGTTCGCACAGTCTGAAAAATAGATCATGTAAATAAAAAAATAAATCATGTGCATATTGAGCATATATCTTAAATTCAATTTAATATGGACTATCATTTCTGAAAAGATAATATACATGTTCCTCTACTTATCACCAACATAACACTAATTCACATTATCAGGCACTCGCATGTTCAATCTTGTCAAGGTTTACAGGGGTTAAGAACAACAAAAATATAGAAGAAAAAATTATCTGTGAGCGTATGTGGGATCCAAATGACATTGGGCCTGATTCAGAGCCGGACGCTATTTGCGCTCGCTCGTTCAGAAAAAGGGGCTGGCTATTTAAATTGAGCGCTCGCTCTTTGCGGTCTGTTGACGCCTCTATGTCTGAGCGAGCGAACAAAACATGCGCTCACTATTTTGTAAAGACGCCCCCTGGCCGCTCGCATCCTACGTCATCTCTGCTATTTATTAGATTAATCGAGTACATCGAAAGGCGTCTGAACTGCTCGCAGTGCTTGCGGTAGGATTTTCCTACCGCAATCATGTGAACAGTTCAGGCTAAGAGACAACCAAGTGACGTGGCCGATGACGCTGCTTTGTTAATTATGCACACCCTTAAAATGCCCGTTTTGACCATTTGGCACACCTGCGTTCGGATCTCCACTCCCCGTTTTCAAGCACCTTCCCCTGTTACCACCCACAAACGCCTCATCCTGTCACTCAAATTAGCAGGCACTCGCTATTTTGCGAGTACTAAGATTTCCGACCGCACTAACTGGTTGGCGCATGCGCATTACGACCCATACGCATGCGCAGTTGTGCGAGCATCGCTCGGAGCGAACGAGCGGCCGCTTGGGAGCGGCTCTGAATCAGGCCCATAGTACTCAAAAGAGCATCTTTTTATGCAAGGCTCCACCCACACCTGGAGAAAAGCAATAGCACGCTGTTCTCTCTCTGTATCAGATGCTTGAAAAGGCAAATATTTCCTATTCCCTCCCTGTCCCATAATTCCCTCCCAAAATCAAAAATCAGGAGATAAATAAGCCCCTCACATAGCCTGCCAAAACCATGACCATACTTGCCTAAACCCACATTACAATGAAGCCACTCTCTTTTCAGGGTAGATAAATGTGGAAAGTCCTGACAACATAGAGACTGCCAGAGGTATGCTATCCACTCTCGCATATTATCATGTGGAAGCTAATGAGGATTGCATGATTTTTTATTTTCTGGATGGGATGGAGCATAGCCCCGCCCCAGCGTCCACTAAGCCCCACCCCTGTTTATGATTGGACCACGGCCCACCATTCCCCTCGCAGTGATGGCCATTGAGGGTTGCAAACTATCAATAGTTTACCATAGGTGGTTTTTGTGCCATATATGGTAACCATCGATGGACACCCCACTAATGGCCATCCTTACCTACAGCTGTCAGTCAAGAAGGGACAGACTGAGAGGGAGATCTCCAGCAAGATCTGGTGTGAACTCTCAGTAATGCTTTGCATGTTGACAGGAGCATGGGGAAAGTTTGAAGCCCCTGTCAGCATCAAGACATAAAGCAGGGCCGAAACTAGGATATCTGTCACCCGGTGCAAGGTAGCAATTTTACGCCCCTCCCTTCCCGTACCTGGATTTTATCCTTGCTCCTCCATAAGGCAGTGCACTAGTCAAACGTCCCTGGTATAGTGACTTACACTGTTCCACACACAATAATGCCAATTACACATTATGCGACACACTGTAATGCCTATTACCAAAGTGCCACTTACATATTTGCCCGACACCATTTTATGCCCCACAGTAAGGCTTCTAATTACTTAAAATTACCTGATCATTGTCAGAGGTGTTTTATGCTCATTGCCAGGGGGTTCCATGCTAGTTGCCAGGGAGATTCATGCTTGTTGCTATGGGGTTTATGCTCATTGCCAGGGGTTACATGCTCTTTGCCATGGGGTTTATGCTCCTTGCCAGGGAGTTTCACGAGAGAAGATGCAGCTTTCAGCATTTTCTCCTGGCACTTGCACTGGCCTAACAGACACTAGAGGTCCAGTAAGGACCTCTAGCATCTGTCTCCTCCTTGGCGGCGGCCATTTTTGGATGCCCATTTTCTGACTCTCCAGTCCCCAAGCCACAGTGAGTCATCCCTTTTTCACCCCCTGCATTCCGCACATGCACCTCTAGCCCCCCCCCCCTAGTTGCGGCCCTGCATAAAGGCACATAATGATTGAAGTGTTGCAGTACTAGTATGAAGATATATTTGTCCAGAACTGTAATTAAGACTGCACCAAACAAAGGGAGTGCTGTTTTTTTACCACAACCATTTGGCTAGCTGTAAGAACTTTATGGTGATTTGAGGAACTGCAGAACTCAGGCTGCATTGAAGAACGTGCATAAGCCATATATAACCTGCATCCCACAAACCAAAGAGGAGCCCAGTATGTACATTCTGCTCCCTACAGAAGCAGTAACTCCGTTAAGGGAACTTTGTGACAGGTAGATAATGTTCAGTTCAGACTGTACTGTTCAGACATTTATTGAAGTGTCTATGACTATGTACTTATTTATTGAAATGTCTATTTCCTTGTCCATTGAAGTGCCTATTTCATTGTCAACAAACAGGTTATCGAATGGTCCAAAGAAATTTAGCTGTCTATCAATGCGTTATTGAACGTAGTACTTCCAGGTGCTTGCTGTCAGTTATTGAGTTGGGAACGAGTAAGCCTTTCCAGTACCATTGCCCCTCTGTCAATCACATTCGTTCTCAGTTCAGCTGAATCCAAATTGCGAGGAAGGACTGTGTGAAGAACAGAAGTAAGTCCGGGCATTGTAGACACTCCCTTCCTCCAGGGTGTTACAATAAGTGTGAGAAAGAGTGTAAAGAAGTGGTTATGTCCAAAAAATCTTAAAAAAAAAAATATATATATATTTTGCATGTCTGGTGGAGCCATTTTGGAAGCAGATCATCTCCCTGGCCTTTCAGATTCTTAACCAATAGATTCTGCATGACCCAAAGTTCTTGCTCTTTTTCTCCCTCTTCCTATCCCATATTGCCCTAAACACTCTCAAAAATTATTCCGCTGCATCCTGAGAGCTGCTACCTGCCAAATAGCAAGTCAACTCCACCCACTCTCACCTCGGTTAACAACCAGGTTTGGTACATGTACCAAATGCAAGGGCGCAACATTTAGCCATGGGGCCTGGAGCATGTGTGTGCTACTGCGCCCCCCCAGTGTATCCAGCATGTAGGGGCAAATTGAAGGTAAATAAAATTAAACATTAGTGCCCCATAATGGCATGTGGCATCAGAGCAGTCTGGTGTGACCTCACTAGACTCACCTCTCAGTCTCCTCCCAGTCAAGGGTGCTGCAACCCAGGCTGTCAGCAGCAGCACCCGACTCAGGCTTTCCCTCAGCAACATGGACACAGCTGCCATGTTCTCTCCTCCGTGTGAACCAGGCAGACTGATGTAAGGGCCGGGGTGGTAGATGGGACCCACTACAGAGGTGGAAAAGAAGAGAAGCTGGGAGTGATGATGGGAGGGAACCGCCTCCTTCTCCCTCATTGTTATTGCCCATAGCCCCTCCTCCCTTCTGCTCAGTCCCAGAGCCGGATTAAGACCTCACAGGGTCCTATGCAAAATATGCCCTGTGGCTCCATATTAATGTATATATAAATACATATTAAATAAATTTCTAACACAGCTCTCCCCCTCACTTAGTTCTCCCCCCTATACACATACAGCTTTCCGCCCCCTTACACAGTTCCTCCCCCTCACTCAGCTCTCCCCTCAAACACACACTATGCTCCCCCTCACTCAGCTCTCCCCTCAAACACACACTATGCTCCCCCTCACTCAGATCTTCCCCTCACTCAGACTCCCTCACACACACACACCGTTCCCCTATCACTGAAATCTCTTCACTGGGAACCGACCCCCCACAGCTCTCCCCATACCCTCACACAGCTCTACCTTATCACTCATCCTCCCCACTCTCAAACACACACACGCACACACACACACCTTCCCCCACTAACTCAGCCACCCCCTCACACACACACAGCTTACCCCATTCAATGAGATCTCTACACAGCTCACCCCCCTCACTCAGAAGCCCCCTTCACACACACACACACACGCGCAGATCTCACCCTCCTCACACAGACCAACTCCCCCCCACTCATACACACACAGCTCTTCCCCTTAATATAGCTCCCCTCCCTTCACATACACAGATATCCCACCTTACCTTTCTCCTCCCCCCTTTTGACTGTTGCAGGGCGCCAGAGGGCAGCCATCCGACCGGGTAAGGGGGGTGGGTCGCCTGCTGCGAAGCTTAACCTGAAGCACATAAACCAATCAGTGCCTCCATCCTGGAGGCGATGTGTGGGCAGAGCCACCTGCGCCATTCCGTCACACCATGCCCCCTGTCTGGAGGCACTGATCTCTTTATGTGCTTTAGGGCGGCTCAGCACAGCAGCAGGTGATCCACTGGAACCACCCTTGCTACACCCCTGACCAAATGGAGTATTATCGCAAGTATTTTGAGTAACTCCTCTGCTTCCTTTCATAAAATGTAAACCCCCTGGACTTCATGGCATAACTAACCTTTACTAGATCTGTCACCGTTAAGAGACATTCCAGTCCTGGTTGGTTGACCCCTAGACCCATTACTTGCTAACAATTCTCCATGTTAACATCCCTATCCCCTCTCTTTTCCCATTCTTTTTCTCTCTCCACATCTTTTCCTTTCTTATTAATGGAAGTTACACCATGCTGTAGGTGCTATCTTTTTGATTCCATTGTTTAACTGCTGTTTCCTGTTACGGTTTTAAATTGATCGGTTGGTACCCTGTTAACCTTTACTGTGTTATTGCATCTTTAGATGTGTAATTCTTTTGGTGCTTTCAATAAACTTACTTAAAAAAATGAAAAAAAAAAAATAAATATTGGTGTGTGTGTTTTTAAAAAACAAAATAATATCTCCTTGGTGGAATACAGGTCTCTGCATGCACAGGATGTCAGGCCATACTGGCACTTGTGGCACACACTGTTTTTTCGCAGCAGCCATACAAATGATACCTTGATTTTTATTTTTTTTTCAGAAAATATAGGATCTTATGCAGAACTTTTTACAACAAAATCTGCTCTTGAAAATATAATTATTTTTTTTTGCTGATTTTTAACCATCTCGACTTAAATGATTGCTATGTGTGGGAATTAAATGGTAACCCAAACAGCCCTGGGCTTTATATCCGCCCCCTTTCTGGAAAATTATATTTTTTTTAATCAATTTTAGATTCTGTCTGGTGACCACATTACAATAACTGGTAAGGGTGCACATTGTTGGAAGGGTGCCCATAAATGTGTTCTGGTCAGAATGGGGGAGATAGGGCATAACGGGCCCTCCCCCAGCTTTATAGTGCAGGGTGATATTGTCTGGTGAATCCCAGACAATAGCTGCTAAGGGCAGGGCCATATTATTCATAAGGCTGACTAGGCTGAAGCCTAGGGGCCCCGCAGGCCTAGGGGCGGCGCAGGGAGAAGTTGCAAGGCACACTCATAGTCAACTGAGGTTTGTTTTGAGACAATGGGAGAAGGGAGAGACAGTGGACCAATAGCGCACTAGAGTCAGGGTTGTTACACCCATGAGAGGAAACGTGACCACCGCCATCACAGCTACTGTCACTGCCACTACCTGGAGGAGGTTCTCTCGTCCCCACCGCCCAATCCGCCCCTGGTGGTATGTATGCTTTTTAAATGATTTCAAATGCAGGCAATTGGTTAATTGATTTTTATTTGAAAATCATTTATATCAGTCTGGGGAGACAAACAGACTAACATGAAATAAATTGTGAAGGGTAGTGGGAATGGTGCAGGGGAGGTAAAAGAAAAAAAAACGGTGAAGGTAAAAAAACAATACTGTATAGAAAAAAATCCAAATTATTGTTAAAAAACAAGATCTGAATTTTTTTATATAAAAGTAAAAAAAAAAAAATCAGTAGTTAAAATAATGTTTAAAAACACCTATAGGATAAAGATTCCAGAATCCTGACCAGTCCTTATGTGTGGCTGGTATTAGTGATATACTAGATAGGAGTGTCAAATGTTTCAAATCTTGTGAATACAGGTAGCCCTGCAGTGGTTAACGTTCCCTCCGAGGTTAGGTGGAGTGGTGGTGGTAAGTGACGAGCTGCTATGCAGGCAGTTCGAAAAGCGATCCCTTGGGTCACGACTGCAGGGGAGTCTAATGGAGCATACACACTGTCAGATTTGTCAGATCTGTCAGATGAACGATTTGAACGATTTTACCAAAGATTTGAACGATTTTTGACAGCATTAATGGTGCATACACACGATCAGATTTTTCCTTCAGATATGAACGATAACGATTTAAAAATCGTTCAGTCGTTCATATCTGAAGGAAAATCGTTCATATCTGACATGCCTGAACGATGGACGATCAATGATGCGCGTTCCCGATGGTCAGATAACGATATCTGACATCTGATGGGTTTGCAGTCAGACTTGGACGATTCCATTCATTTTAATGCAGTCAAAAATCGTTCAAATCGTTCAAAACTTTGGTAAAATCGTTCAAATCGTTCAGTCGTTCATCTGACAAATCTGACAAGTCTGACAAATCTGACCGTGTGTATGCTCCAATATCTGACATGCCTGAACGATGGACGATCTACAATGCGCGTTCCCGTTTGTCAGATAACGATATCTGACATCTGATGTGTTTGCAGTCAGACTTGGATGATTCCATTCATTTTAATGCAATCAAAAATCGTTCAAAACTTTGGTAAAATCGTTCAAATCGTTCAAAACTTTGGTAAAATTGTTCAAATCGTTCAATCGTTCATCTGACAAATCTGACCGTGTGTATGCTCCATTAAATGAATGGAATTGTCCAAGTCTGACTGCAAACACATCAGATGTCAGATATCGTTATCTGACCATCGGGAACGCGCATCGTTCAAATCGTTCATCTGACAGATATGTCAGATATGTCAGATTTTCCTTCAGATATGAACGATTGAACGATTTTTAAAAAATCGATATCGTTCAGATCTGAAGAAAAATCTGACCGTGTATATGCACTATAATAGTGTGCAGGATTATCGTGCGGGATACACATATAGCGAGTCCGTCGTTGTCAATGTGCAAGCCGTCATGTAACAGACACAATTAGGGACTCCACAATACAGCACGTGTCCGTGGCTTATCTTCACCTGCGGAACTGATATTGCTGATTGTTACCACTCACTTGTCCTTCTGTCCGGCCTGGGGCTGAGTCATACTTGCCAACTCTCCCTCATTGTGAGGGAGACTCCCTGAAATAGTAGCAATCTCCCTCTCTCCCTGAAGAGTCTAGCAATCTCCCTCATTTCATCCTTACCCCCATTTTGAAGCTGTTATATTAAAAAACAGAGAGATATACATTCCAATGGGATCATTAGTGTCATTTCCTTGCATTGGTTATTATAAGGCACAATGATCCCGATGAATTTCTGAAAAGTTTTAGTGTGTTTTCATCAACAAACAGATCTTACTAACTGCTTTTGGGCTGGTTTACATTTGGATGTAAGTCAGGTTTAGGACACGCCTCTCAGATGTATCAGTACACGCCCACTGTAACACGCGCTCATAGGTGCTGCTCTCACAATCTCCCTGAAATGCTTTTTCAAAAGTAGGCAAGTATGGGCTGAGTATTACCAGTGTGTTGTGCAAAGAGCCATGGTGTCATGGGATCCTTAGAAAAGGCCACCATAGTTGGCTGAAACATGTTGGTCACCATGGCTCTTTCTTGATTTCCCGTATTACAGACACCTTTCCCCTAAAGCTATATATGCTTAATGGTACTTAGATACTAAGTCTGAGGGTCAATACACAATCTTGTAATAATGTCATAAAAAGGTAATCAAACTGAGCTGATGTTAAGTTGGGCCAGCAAGTAATACAGATTGATCTGATAAAACACAGTTAGACAAATGGCAATACTGCAGAGTACACAAATAACGTAGGCTTAGAAAATAGCAAACAGTAAATATAGCAAATTCAAGATACAGGGATGTATTAAAAAACAAAGTTAAGGTATGTGGTACCCTGGGTGTTGTAGTGGACCCAGATACACATTGGGAGTAGATGGTACCGTACAGCTGAGAAGGCAGCTCCAGCGGATCTTCCTTGTCCTTTGGCAATGACTTCACAAGTTATATCCACTTCAGCCTGTAGCTGAGAGGCTAGACCCATACACGCAGTAAAATTACATAATGTGACAGCCTTGGTAAATAGAGTAATCAAGGCAATTTATTAAAGGGGATTAGGAGGATGTAGATCTAGGACAGGTCTCTGTATGAAAATAATGATCACTATACAATACATATAACAGGAGTTTACAGCACTAAGGGGAATATAGTAATTTCAACACAGTGGTTAGCAATACAGTAATGAATAGGCAATGGAAAATAAACACAGTTCCACTTGCAATATATCCCAATTGTATTCAGCATTGCACAGTAGCATTAACTCTGCGCAACGGAATTTGCTGCGCTATATAAGAAACTGTTAATAAATAACTCAGTACCAAAGTGCTCTTTAACTCAGCTATGGCTGCCACACTTAATGCTAACACTCAGACACTGTCTTAAAATATAGCAGATCACAGTATCTTTTAGCGATTCTCAGTATCTCTCAATAGTTCTCAGCTGGTGCTTCTGCAGTGGTCACTCAGTGCACCACAAGCAGGTGTTCAGTGACTTCTATCCCCTCACTAAATTAGTAATAATGCTTTGCCCAGTCTCTTGTCTCACAGCAAACCTGCAGCATCTCGCTCGACAAACACACTGTCCTGTTGCTGACATGTCTCAGTTTTGTCGCATAACGGCTCCATCTGGTGGCAGCCTCCTAAATTAGAACATCTATAGGCTCCTGTCAGAACCAGGGGTATCAAAGTTACACACGGGACATATAAAATTGTGGTCAGGACAATTTTGAGATCGAAAGGTATGTGGTAAAAATGTTTTAAAAAACTGGCATAGGAAAAACACAAGAGCAGAGATATATAACCGCTTTTTGGAGCAGGGAAGCACTACAGGAATGGAAGCTATCACTAGCAAGGAGGCTGATTACATCCTGCCATTTACACCTTAGACAACCAACGTCAGGTAGCACACACAGGAGTGTGTAACTAGCATTATCCATGTGCTCATGAGATCTTTACACTATATAACTATCTTCCCTGTTGCATAGCAACAGGTAGCCAGGATGTAGAAGTGAATGACGTTGGCTCTCTAATGCCAGTTCACAGTGTTCTAACAAATTGCCTTATTATGATTTTCAAGTTATTAATCATGCAGTGTCAAGTACAGAGGTTTTGACTAATTTTAAGTAAAAATGTTACTTCCTAGCCACCTGATATTACTTCCACTGGGAGTTCAACTGGTTACAGTCTACGTCTCTATGCCTCAGTGCTCCCATCTTCCTGTAGACTGTAAACTCTCATGAGCTCACTTTCTCTACCCTCTCACATCTGCAACTCCTTCATCACCCTAAGTACTTCTTCTATTTCTATATATGATTTGAATTTTCAATAAGTGGTAATTCTGACAGACTGATGTTTTACTGCGGCTTGCAAATAATAGATTATCTGAAATATAAAGAAAATTATTAAGGCTATACAAGTTACCTTGCAAACATACAAACCTTCTCCTTTCAAGCATGCTTCACCAAGTCCAACTCACAAATTATCACTGCTAATGGAGAACCATTGGGATGACATTCTGTCTATCTTCATTTTAAGGTGTTTGATTCATGTCTGACCTTATTGTGTTCAGTCTTCATCTCCTCCATTTCTAGGATGTCTTCAGTGGGTGCAAGCTCTGGAAAATTTCCCTTAGTGCATATGGGGAATGCAGTCAAACCTCCGAAAACTGAAGTTGGCGTCTTTCGGCTATCCCACCATCCAACGCGTTTCATGCAGCAATGCACTTAGGCCCTCATTCAGAGCCACTCACAAACAGCAGTACGCTCGTTGCGTTCCGATGTTGACTAACCGCGCATGCGTCGGTGTAACACTGCGCATGTGCGTACGGCAGATTGCGAGTTTTTTTGGTCTCGTTCGTCAAATAGCGTACAGGAAGTGACCTGTCAAATGTGATTGACAGAACAGGGCGTTTTTGGGTGTTGACGGGGGTGGAGATGGAAAAACGCAGGCGTGGCGAGGCGTTTTTGGGGCGTACATACATTAGCAGATGCGAGCGTAAAATGTGTACGGACCGA
Source organism: Taudactylus pleione (assembly GCA_031769625.1). Classification (NCBI taxonomy): domain Eukaryota; kingdom Metazoa; phylum Chordata; class Amphibia; order Anura; family Myobatrachidae; genus Taudactylus; species Taudactylus pleione. The sequence continues at coordinate 34,278,338 of JAUIMM010000052.1, forward strand.
CTCATACGTCACTGGATGATCCTCTTTCCCTTCAAAATGCTCGCACAGCTTAGGGTCTGGATTACTCGACCACATTGGCGATGGCCTTCACCTCCATCCCTGCACTCCTCGATGTTGCTGCGATTAATCACGGGTGGTCTGAACAGCAATTAGTGGTGGATTGAAAACCGGCTTGGTATGTGTATTGAAAGTAGTTTTTTGTGTTAGCACAAAAGCGTACGCAGGCGGAAATCATAGCTGCTAATGTGATGATTACACAATCAATTTACGTACATTTGTGGTATTTTATTGGTTAGGGCCTATTGTAACAATAATGTCATCATGTTTTTTTGCTTTTTCCCTTTTTCTTTTGGCCTGTTGAATTTGCCTTGTTATGTTAAATTTGAAACGTTTCTTAAAGAGCCCTTTTTTTGGGGGCCATGTAAAATGTGGTTCTTGCCAGTTTGTGCCTTTTGGCCCAGGATTAAATGTAATCCATTGTGACAATAATGTGAGAATACAATGTCAGTTTTTTTGTTTTTTTTTTATTGCTCAAAGAAAAAATCACAATTCAAAAATTTTTGCCCAAAGTTTTTTTGCAGGGTTCAATTCCAAAGTTACAATAATTGGGCCAAAATAAAAGATTTTTGAAATGTAGAACACAAAATTAAAAACAATTCACAAGAAAGGAGAGGGAAGTTTTGACCAGAAAGGAATATGAGCCAAGCACAGAAGGAGTGTGGGAAAAGTCGCCATTGCTGTCACCGTTTTTTCACCCGTTTGGCTGGGGGAGGGAGGGCGCCAGACTGGGTCCGGGATGTCATCGGGCTGGCCTGTCCAGAGGCAGATGTTGTGGCCTCTGGACTAGGCACAGGGCTAGGCACATTTGGAGGATTGGCTGATGTTGTGCCAGAGGTGGAGGATCCTGATGTTCCGGCAGGAAGGGAGGTCGGCTCCACCATGTGCTGGCGAACGAGCTGCTCCAGGGCATTGGCGATGCGGATGTTGGCCCTGGTATTTTCTGCCAGGGCCTGACCAATGGTCACGTTGGCCGCAGCATTTTGCTCCAGGGCCTCAGCCACCCGTAGCAGACTGGCGTCCATCCTCTGCAGAATCTCCGTATGGAAATCCGATTTGAAATTGAGTTCTGTGAGGAGGGCCACTGCCTGCGAGGGGGATTGCCCTGGACTGGCTTCTGCAGGGTCCTCAGCCGGATGTACTGGTTCCTCCCCTGCAGAGCCAGCAGAAATTCTGCGGCCAAGGCTCCCCTCTGGAGCAGACTCATCCGCCTGTGTCTCTGTTAGGAAAAATGAGAAAAGACTCACATTAGAATCTACATATTGGCCCACTAACATTTCAGAGTTGGTGACATCACAAGATTTACCTGGGACAACAGGAGCCGCAGTCTGGCATGTCCGTATCCATGTTGGACACGCCAAACACCTCCACAGGCTGCACACACCCCTGTGCCAGCTCTTCTAAATCCGTCAACTCCAATGACACAGGGGTGGGACCCCCACCTGTCCCCCTTGCATGCCTAGCCCTGTCCGCAAGTTTTTGCTTTAGGCGATATTTGAAGTCACCCCATCTGTGGGAAAAAATGGAAGCCATTATCCTTTTGTTTAAAATGATGTTTGTTTTTAGGGGGGGCAAGTGTTTACTTACCGCCGTTTGACATCCCGGGCTAGACGGACATAATCACCCACCCTATTGACAGCAACGGCTACCTCTTCCCACATTCTCCACTTCTGGCTTATACTCATATTCCTGTCTGCCTGTGGCAGGATGTCCACACACTTCTGAATCAAAACCTCCATCTCCTTTCTTGTGAAATGTGGCTGCCTTTTTTTTTTTGCAGCTTTGGCCGGAATACTGGGCCCAGCAGCCTGTTCCATGGCATCCTCCTCACCTATTTGTGTAAATATTCAGATTTCTCTAATTCACAACTTGCCCAATCTAATGTTTCAAATTAATCATTGATACAAAATGCATGAAAGACTTACCGCCTGACTCTTGGGCATTGTTTCCCTGGTCTGTAGCCATGTCTGAGGTCCAAACAAGAAATACACCAGAATTTAAATGTGTTTTCGTGACGTATTTATACATGCGTCCTTATTTTGCGGCCGCATCATTGATTGTGCGTTCCTATGATCCCTCCTTAATTTGTGCGGGAAACGAAACACTATTTATGGCTTGGTGTGTCTCGAGTCGAGGTGGCGTTTTTGGATTGTTGGAGGTTACCTTGGTTGGAGTTTCTTGTTTGCGGATAAAGGAGTTGGCATTTGGAGTTTATTTTGTTTGCTAGATTTGCGTTTTTATTTTCCGTTCGCTTTTTTTGTATATTTTTTTTTGGCCTCGTTTCTTGATTTGGTAAGTTTTGTGAAGTCTAACTTTGGTTCAATTGGTGTCTCATTGTGTTTCTTCTTGTTATTAATTTTGTGATCCATAATTTCATATCTTTTAGCATTTTTTTAATTTCGGACCCAAAGACCTTTTGATTTGGAATCTTATATATTTGATCTTGGTAAGTCCATTTTTTATCTTGTATTTGCGAACTAATTAGCGCATTTTTCTCAGTTTGTTTATTAACTTGTATTTGCGAACTAATTAGCGCATTTTTCTCTGTTTGTATAGTGACTTGTATTTGCGAACTAATTAGCGCATTTTTCTCAGTTTGTTTATTAACTTGTATTTGCTAACTAATTAGCGCATTTTTAAATGCTTATTAATCCTGTAAAATTTTTGGTGGTTGCCCTTTCGCTTTTTTGGCTTACATTTCAACCCATTTTGATGTACTGTGTGCAATGTCGTTTTGCTCTTTGGCCAAATGTGTGTTTCGCATATTTTAAGTTTTGTCTAGCACAAAATTTAGAAACATAAATGCACAGACTAAAATTTTTCAAATTATTTTTGGGATTAATTTCAGTTTGGACGTATCATGACAATACCCCGGCATGTAAGCAGCAATGGATGGTATCATCAAGCTAAGTTGTTCTTAATTTTCTTTTGGGGTGGGTCCAAAGCCTTACATTCCAATCTTGCCATTTCAGGTTGATCTTGGGCGGATTGTTCTGGCCATGCTCCCGGAAGCCGACCAACCTCAATCTCGTCCCAGGCGTAGGCATCGTAGGTGTGCAAGGCCCCAGATATTTCGAACACGTGTCACCCTTTTTGGAATGCCCGATGATGAGGTTTTAAGACGCTACCGTCTTCCTCCCAAAATCATCATAGACACTCTCTCATTAATAGAGAGTGATCTTGAGCGGCAAATTGACAGTCCAACAGCAATACCACCACTTACGCAATTTATGGCGGTGTTACATTTCTATGCCTCAGGATCGTTTCAAACAACGGTGGGAATAGTGGCGGGCATCTCACAATCCTCCTTTTCCAGGATCCTGAGGGCAGTGATGGAGGCACTTTTCAAGCACCTCCATCATTTTATTACAATGCCTTTGGATATGGGTGCCCTTAGTGTGGCCAAGGCCAATTTTTCCCAAATAGCTGGCTTCCCATACATCATAGGGGTTGTGGATGGTACTCACATACCACTTCAGCCTCCAGCACGGCTGGAGGCAATATTTCGCAACCGAAAACACTATCACTCCCTGAATGTAATGGTGGTATGTGATGCCTCCCTCCAGATCCTGTCCCTGAATGCAAAATTACCAGGAAGTGCACATGACTCCTTCGTCATCCGGCAATCAGGGATATGGCACAAATTAAACAACCTCCAAGCTGGTGATGCGTGGCTTCTGGGTAAGTGTAGACCTTTAGTACATAACAATGTTAAGCTTGATACACAGTGATCCTGATGTTGTCTATTCTTTTTCACAGGAGACAGTGGATACCCTTGCATGCCCTGGCTGCTCACTCCTTATTTGGCTCCCACACCAGGTCCACAAAGTGAGTTTAATACTGCACTTACAGCCACCAGGCAAGTGGTGGAGCGCTGTATCGGCCTTTTAAAAGGCCGATTCAGATGCCTCCACCGCTCTGGTGGCGAGCTCATGTATTTGCCGGATATGGTTTCGAAAATTGTGGTCCTGTGTGGGATCTTTCACAACATCGCCATAAGGAGTGGTGTTCCAATGCAGCCAGAGGATGCCTTACCTGAGGATGGCCCCCCCGAGGTTGGTCGGAGGTCAGTATGTGGGGGGGCCATACGCGATGATGTGGTGGCCCGATATTTTAGGTAATTATTGACCAAACAACAGTGTGTATACCCAATGTGTTACGGTTTTTTAGCGTTCATCTTTTTTGATATTAATTCTTGCACCATCTTCTGTTTGTTTGCATAATCTTTGGCACTCCCACGATGACTACTTCATGCTACCCTTCAAAAACCTTTATGTGGAAACTTCTGGAATATATTCTGACACCAATATTGCAACGCCATATTTTTGAAATCATGTGGGCATGGACCTTCGTCAACCAGTTCTTGATTTGTTGTGTGTTTGTTTCGTGTTTTTGGTATGTGGTGTATTTCTGATTATCACTGTGTGTTTTGTTTGTGAGTGACCACTTTGTATTTTGATTGCTGTTGTGAATAAATATTTGGAGAGTGTAATTTGTTTTCTTTTTGGGCACGTTAGAAGCAAGTGTAAACAAACTCCCAAACGTTAATTTTACCTAAGGGGTAACCCAGTAATGAAGCAAGTGGAGCTAAAATGTAATATGTTTTCGGGGTACTAACCAACACACCAAGGAATCCTGTACAATCAGTTGCCTTCGTAAGATTGTCCTAAGCAGTTTGGCCACCAAATAGGAACCTGAAAAATGGTGTAAACTATCATGTTGACCACCACAAAAAAGGAAAATGACATTGGTACTGGGAGGTGTTTCTTGTGCCTGTTTGCATTCAAAATACAACACACAATCTGTAGTGAGATTCTGTGGCAATTCTTGCTTGAAGAGTCTACTTATGTCAGTGTAAAGAATCTTGGATTTACTCCAAACGCATGAGACAGAGCTTGATTTAAAACTGATTTATTATGAAACAATTAGAAAAAATAAAAAAAAAATACTAATTCCTAAGGAGGACCAACAGATGGTCAAGGCCCTGCAGAAGCCCGGTGACCTGCTCCCGCATACGGCCCACACAATGAAATATTTGTTCCTGACGCCTCTGTTCCTCTGTGGGTGACAAAAGTTTGGGGATTAATAAATCGATAATGCAACATTCTAAAAAAACACAAAGCAAGCAAACCAAAACTTAAAAGCTTGTGGGCAAAAAAACATTACACGGATAAAACCCAGCACCCCAAAATGTCGTAGGCCAAAAATACAAGGGCCCTAAAAAAATGCACACAGGTGTGATATGTGTATGGTGACATCAGCAGGAACAGGTAAAGACAACCCCCAAAAATACCCTAAGGCGACAGAAAGCCAACAAAAATGGGGACGACACATGATTACATACAAACAGTTTGTGGTGGCCAAAAGAAAATGTAAAAACATACCGTTCTCCAAAACGCCAGAGCCAGAAGCCACTCCCTGGACCACCTCGGAGGTGGCTACATTCCCCAAATCTAGGGGCAGGGTGTTTGAGGAATCCTGGGAGGGGGTATTTGGAGGAGGGACGGATGGAGGAGAGGGGGAATTGGGCTGGAGGGGAAGTAGACCTGAAAATCTCGGCCACAGGGTCTGGGGAGGAGGGGGTAATTGAGGAATTGGGGTTTGGAGAGAGGGGCCGGGACTGGCGTCTTGTCTGGCGATGCCGCCGTAGTCTTTGCTGTGCCCCTAAAAAATGAAAAAAATATTGTGGTTAGTTTCAACAGGAATCCAAAATAAAAAAAATAAAAAAAACAATGACTAAATAGGACAGACCTGAAAACATGCACATGCAGATATGACTACAATGACTAAATAGGACAGACCTGAAAACATGCACATGCAGATATGACTACAATGACTCAATAGGACAGACATGAAAACATGCACATGCAGATATGACTACAATGACTCAATAGGACAGAAATGAAAACATGCACATGCAGATATGACTACAATGACTCAATAGGACAGACATGAAAACATGCACACGCAGTTAGGGCCCACAAGATAAACTTGAAAACCACAGTCCAGAAAACTTACTTTCCGCAATCTGCATGCGAAAGCATGCCAGCAAGCGGGGCGTCCGCCGGTGCAGGTCCAACCACCTGCGCTCCAGCTGGCCAATATGTCGGCGTGAGCCGAAGGAGCGCAGGCGGCGACGTACCTCCGCATATGCGGAACGCTTTCGCCTATTTGAGATGGGTGGAGGCTGACTGGTGATCCGCCTGTCCATCACCTCCGTCAGCACCAGCAGTTCGCGCCTGGTGAATGCGGCGGATCTCATGATGGCAATGGTGTTTTTTTGGCAAAATATTTTTAATAAAGCACCCAAAAAAAATTTGATTGGCTAATGTATTTGGGAAATTAACAGGACAAATTCTATTGGTTAGTGTATGAGTCATGTGTTCGACAGGGCCACAAATCTCTTGAGAGTTATGATAGGCTTGATGCAGTGACATGCGTAAGCAAATTTTAATAAAGAAATGAACCACAGAAAATTTGTGGGGATCTAAACAAATAGAACAATTGTTTAATTGGGGCTAACATGTCTTTTGAACAATAAAAGCGAAGGTTTCAGCCGTACGTATTCTGCGAGCAAATACAAACACGGACAAGATTAAAGTTTATTGCATTGTGTTGAAAAAAAAAAAACAATTAAGCTAATTGATACATTGATTGGCATGATACGATTGAGGGAGGTAGGCAGAAAAAACGAGCAGGTCATCGGAATCTGACAGTCCCACTTCCGGTTTGTACTTGTGCGTGCGTTCCCTTCAAGCCATTTCGGGGATGTACGCTCGCTATTTGGCACGCTCGTTAGTTAGAGGAGGGGTCGGCTGAGTTTGGGGCGGATTTTTTGCTGCGTACGAAAATACGAGTGAGTGCTTGAATTTAAATATTTTTTTACGTACGCCGAACGTACGTACGCCCAATTGCGAGTGGGTCTGAATCAGGGCCTTAGTCAAGGATAGTTTACCTTGTGGGTAGTCCCTTTTTATACCAGGGAGATTGAATTTTTTTTATTGGGTCTGTTTAAAAAAAGGAAGTCCTCTGCCGGGTCTTCTGTTTAAAGAAGCAGCAAGTGCATGTTTGGGTGCTTGTATTCTAGATATCCAGCATTGCCCTCAAAATTAAATGAATAAAAATTAATAAAATTTGAATAAATTAAAAACAAATTTAAAAAAAAAAATCAAAAACAAATTTATAAAAAATAAATAAGAAAATAATTAAAAAATAAGTAAATGAATAAGAAATAGATAAGTAATATATAAAAATTATCTTTAAAGTGTGTAAATTGCTAGGGAAAAAATCTGATGTTGGGGTGTATGAACCTTATAGAAATTATTTTTCATTGGAAGGCATTGAGCTCGATGTCTATATTTAGTCCTTTGGGTTTCAAGGTTTTAAGTTTGTATATCCATTTAGTTTGTTTTTTTTAAACTCTGTTACCAGGTCTCCCCCTCTCCAATGTGGGGTCACTTTTTGGAATCCGTTGAATCTCAGTCCATCTGGGTTCTTGTCATGTGTATCCAAGTAATGTTTTGACACACTGTGTATGGAGCGTCCTCATTTAATATTGTAGATATGTTCAGCTATACTGGTTTTTATTTTTATTTTCGTTTGTCCAATGTATTGGAGGCCACACGGACACTCTAAAAGGTATATGACTCCCTCGATTTTACAAGTTATTTCTTGGTGGATTTCATATTCTTTGTTTGTTTGGTTACACTGGAATTTTGATGTGTTCTTTGTTTTTGTTTTTTTGCTGTTTTGCACCCCTTGCATTTGAGGCAGTTATGGAATCCTTTGGATTTTATTCTTGTTGTTTTCTCCTGGTTGTCAACAGGGATGAAGCTAGCTGTAAGTTCTTGTTTTAAATTCTTTGCACGTCTGTAGATAAGGTTTGGTCTTGGTGGGATGATGAATTTTAAATCATCGTCAAGCATCAAGATGTGCCAGTGTGTTTTTAAAATCTCTTCAATTTGATCATGGTTGGAGCTGTATTGTGTGATGAAAGCTATACATTGAAGGTATGCCGGGTGTCTTAGCGTCTAGCTGCGTGAGGGAGAGGGTTAGGTTTTGGGACCCCTGGGGGGGACTTAGGGTTAGGCACCCCCCGGGAGAGTTAGGTTTTAGGTTTAGGGTAGCGGAAGGGGGGGTTAGACTTAGGCACCACTAGGTGGGGTTAGGGTTAGGCACCCCCCCTGGGAGGCTTAGGTTTAGTGCTCCCCAGTTATATAGTGCTCCCCAGTAATGGTCCCCCTATGCAGTACCTCCAATAGTGAGCCCCCGGTAGTTGCCCCCAGTAGTGAGCCCCCTGTAGTTGCCCCCAGCAGTGAGGCCCCTGTAGTTGCCCCCAGCAGTGAGGCCCCTGTAGTTGCCCCCAGTAGTGATGTTCCCACCGCCCGCGCACACACAAAAAAAACAAACAAACACTTACCTTTATCCCCGCTCCAGTGCTGCTGCCGTCCATCCCCGGCGTCCGCTCCTAGGCACTATGGGAGTGACGTCATTACGTCACTCCCATAGTGCACTGCGGGACCCGGAAGACGGAGCTCACTCCTGAGCTCCGTCCCTGGTGTCCGCTCCTCAGCACTATGGGAGTGACATTATGACATCACTCCCATAGTACACTGCGGGACCCAGAAGACGGAGGGAGCTCCGTCCTCCGGCTGCCGCCGGGGGTTTGAATAGGACCCGGGCGCCCGCTGGTAACACACTCAGCGGGCGCCCGGCAAATGGAGGGTGCAGGGGGTGCGACCGCACCCCTTGCACCCTCCGTAGTTACACCAATGGAGGTGGAGCGCCAATCAGCGGCGCTCCTTCTCCATGCAGCTCCCGGGGACAATGGAGCCAGGTGCCTCCTTCAGGGCTGACGCCCGGCGGCAAATGCCTCCATTGTCTCCAGGAGTTACGCCACTGTTTGAATGTCATCATGACTGTTCTAGTAAGGATGTTATTTTCATAGTTACAAACACACAGTATGCATTTAATGTAATGTAGAGATACTCTAACACAATGCTTATGAGTGCATTTAATGTCATTATTTTATACTTCATTTATGTCTGGAAACATTAAACTTAATAGACACACAGACACACATTCACACATATATCAAATAAGCATATTGCAATAAAATAACATGTGCGGCAAAAGGGGCAGTGTACTCTGTAAGGATCCAGGTGTGTTGAGTAGAAATAGTTATGCATTGGAAAGATACCTGCTTGTTGAAAATGCTCTCTATCTCTCTCTCTTCTCCTCCCTCCTCCCTGCCCCCACACGAGCAGTCTCCCAGTGCAGCCCAGCACACAGCAGCTTGCTGGGTTGCACTGGGAGACTGCTCCTGTGGGGGGAGCGATCACACTGATCGTGTGTCCCCACTGGCTATGCGCTGAGCTGAGGGGCTCACAGCGCTCCCCTCTCTAAGGGGGCGTGACCACGCCTCCCGGGATTAGGCCATGCCCCTTCACCCGGGCTCAGCTGTTGGCGTACCTGATTAGGATGACTGACGCCAGTTAGTGGCTGGTGACTAGGGCTTTGTTAGTAAGTGACAGGGCTGTAAACATAGTTCTCTGTGAAAGTCATTGTTTGCAGTCAACCTGAAAACAATAAAACAGTGGTAGACAAGACCAGAATCAGTGTGTGTGCTTCTACTATACCACAAGTGGTGTCAGTGCATGGGATGATAAGGGAAGCCAGTTTCCGCTAACCAACCCACAAAGAAGTCAAAATGGAGGAAACCCTGAAAATGCTAGTGAGTGGGCAGCAGCAAAGCCAGCAGCTGCATCAGCAGTTTCAGCATCAAAGCCAGCGACAGTTTGAGCGGCTTTGGGAGCAAAGTCAGCAGCAGCATCAATAGTTCCAACAGCAACTGGTACAGATGCAACAGCAATTGATTCAGATGCAGCAGCAATGGCAGCCGGGCCCTACAGAGGAGCCAAAGCTTCAGAAGGTGACAACTGACAATGACATAGAAGCCTATCGCGCCACCTTTGAGAGAACAGCGAATAGGGCAAAATGGGCACTGGAAGTCTGGGTGGAGAGACTAGCACCATACCTGACCGGAGAGGCCCAGCGGGCTTATATGGACCTTGATGATAGGGAGGTGTTGGTGTATATGACCTTAAAGCCGGTGTTACCAAGCAAGGTCAGGTTCAGCGCTACCATGAGTGATGTTACTCCAAAGTACTTCCCGTCAGACCTCAGCTAGTCGCTTTCATCAAAATACTAAATAAGTGGCTAAAGCCAGGGGAGAATTCACCCCAAAGGATGGTGGAGCTACTGGTGATTTACCACTGTGTACGGACCTTGGGCAGAGGTCTGCAAAAGTGGGTGCTGCAGGCAGACCTCCAAAGAACTTGTCACGCTAGTGGAGAGGTTTGGGACCTTGCAGAAAATAGCCAAGCCTCCTGGCTTTGTGCCAAAATCTATGCCAACACAAAAACCAGGGTTGGCTGGGAATGGCCCAGGCCCAACTGTGACAAGCCCCCTGGAAAGAGAGATGAACCCGAGGCTGGCAAAACTAACATATATTTAATGTGGGGAACCTGGACACATCAACTTGGAGTTCCCAACACTGCAGGAGTCTATGGACTGCTCCTTCGCCCGGAATGTGGGTCCAGTATATTCAAGCTGCTCTACCATGAGTGTACCCCAGAAGGGCAACAGGTTATTCCATATAACAGTCCTGGTTAACCAGAATGCGGTCCTGACCTTGGTGGATACCAATATAGAGCTCACTTTAGATTTGGGTTCTCTGGTCCCAGCGAACCCAGCACTTTGGTTGCCAAGAGTGAAGGTCCTGTGTATTCATGGGACAGCTGAAGAATATGAGAGGACCCTCCTGCCAATCACCCTCAAGGGCCAGGCCATATGGACAGTGGTAGTGGCAGCGATGGCTCCTAAGTTGCCATACCCACTTATCTTGGGGCATGATTTTAAGTTATTCCAGGAGGTGATCTTGGAGCAAGTCCAACCAGACATACTGGCAATTGATTCACCGGCCAGGTCTTCGGTTTTAAAAGATATGCCAAAGGTAGAACAAGATCTACAAGATCTGCACCCTGGGACCACAAAGCTGTCAGAAGAGGCTTCAACGTCTGCAGTCAAGGTGACACATAAATCGCCCTGGTTAAAGGACACGGGCCTATCACTTCCGGTCCTCCTGAGGGAACAGACAGACAATCCCATTGTGGAGCCCAATGTGGACATGGACTGGTCACCGGTGCTGAGACTATTTCTGTTGCAGGTCAAGTTAATGACACTACCCTTAAACAAACAAGCTTTTAAGGCAGTGACAGAGGAAAACTGGGGTACAAACATCACTACTCCAGCAAAACAAATATTTTTGAGGCAGCACATTTATAATCCAATAGAAAATTTGAGCACTCACCAGGACTTCTGCTTAAATTTTGGTTTATTACTCACATTACAAGCACAAAGAGTTGACGTTTCGGTCATACTAAGTGACCTTCCTCAGGACATATAGACCCAGACATAGGACATACTGATGTCTTGTCCTATGTCGGTCATTTAGTATGGCCGAAATGTCGACTCTGTTTGTGCCTGTAATGTGAGTAATAAACCAACGTTTAAGCAGAAGTCCTGGTGAGTGCTCTCATTTTCAATTGGAAAAAAAAATATGTATATAAAGATATATATATATATATATATATATATATATATTGAACAGGAGAAACAGAATCTGTTGCGCAGATGCAAACTCAATCACAGTCTCATATAATCCGGCTTCTGAGAAAGTTCCACATTCTTTGGCCCCCCTCATGGACAATCATTTCTAGAAGCAAATAGACAAGGAGGGCACCATGTTGAAGTATGTAAAAAATAACAGTTTTATTACAAATTGTTCAGAACACTGACAATGTAGCAGAATAATAACAGCATCAAACAAGGCACCGGCAGACACATCACATAGAAGCGTGCACTCTCAGGGTGCGTCACAGCAGGACTCGCGCACCAGACCTCCTCCTAAGCGCCGGCTGAGACACCAAAGGATGTTAGATCCAGGAAAACCCAAACATGTTTCGTCACACAAATGGACTTCGTCAGTGGGCGTGTGATATATATATATTTGGAAAATGGGTTAAAGAGACATGCGCCTGATAGTGTAGTAGATTTAAGTAAAGTGAACGTTGGTGCTCAAAATTTACGTGCGTACCAAATATAAGAACTTTAAAGCTTATCTGGTTTTTCCAGGATGTAGTTCATATAGGGACAAGTAAATGGGATGTCATCTGCTGGAACACCTTTGAAAAAGGCTCGTGCCAGCCAGGAAAAGAAAGGTAATATAGTGTAGTATGTTATTGCAGGGATGGTCAGACAGGACTACAAATAACTGCGTACCATGTACCGTAGTAAATAAAGCATATAGTAAGTGTGCCCAAGGTGTCTCCTGTAGTCCTTCCTCAATGTTCTTTGGAGGAGTAGAAAATGCACATAGGCTCTGGGATAGATATGGAATTGATCCCACGTCAGTGCTTTTTATCAAATGATTTATTTGAATACAATACACATGAGGGGACAGCTTATGGGGAAACACATAAAAAAAAAAGGAGAAAAAGAAGAGAAAAAAATATATATATTTTTTTAAAAATAATAAAATAAATGCTTATCTTTTCAAAGTGGTCTTAGTGGGTGTCCAATGTCTATAGAGCCTGGGTCAAGGTGCCTCAACGCGTTTCGTCCAGTATGGACTTCCTCAGGAGTATATATATACAGTCAGGTGCATAAATATTGGGACATTGACAGAATTTTCATATTTTTGCCTCTATTCAACAGCACAATGGCTTTGAAATGAAACAAACAAGATGTGCTTTAACTGCAGACTTTCAGATTTAATTTGAAGGTAATTACATCCAAATCAGGTGAACAGTGTAGGAATTACAACGGTTTCTATATGTGCCTCACACTTTTTAACGGGCCAAAAGTAATGGGACAAACTAAACAATCCTAAATCTAACTTTCACTTTTTAATACTTTGTTGCAAATCCTTTGCAGGCAATTACAGCCTGAAGTCTGGAACGCATAGACATCACCAGACGCTGGGTTTCATCCCTGGTGATGCTCTGCCAGGCCTCTACTGCAAATGTCTTCAGTTCCTGCTTGTTCTTGGGGCATTTTCCCTTCAGTTTTGTCTTCATCAAGTGAAATGCATGCTCAATCAGATTCAGGTCAGGGGATTGACTTGACCATTGCATACCATTCCACTTTTTAGCCTTAAAAAACTCTTTGGTTGCTTATGCAGTATGCTTCGGGTCATTGTCCATCTGCACTGTGAAGCGACGTCCAATGAGTTCTGAAGCATTTGACTGAATATGAGCATATAATATTGCCCGAACACTTCAGAATTCATTCACATCACCAATAAATACAAGGGAACCAGTTCCATTGGCAGCCATACATGCCCACGTCATGACACTACCACCACTATGCTTCAGTGATGAGGTGGTATGTTTTTTGATCATGAGCTGTTCCTTTCCTTCTCCATACTCTTCTCTTCCCATCACTCTGGTACAAGTTGATCTTTGCCTCATCTGTCCATAGGATGTTGTTCCAGAACTGTAATGGCTTTTTTAGATATTGTTTGGCAAACTCTAATCTGGTCTTCCTGTTTTTGAGGCTCACCAAGGTTTACATCTTGTGGTGAACCCTCTATATACACTATTGTGAAGTCGTCTCTTGATTGTTGACTTTGACACATATACACCTACCTCCTGGAGAATGTTCTTTATTTGGCCAACTGTTGTGAAGGGGTTTCTCTTCACCAGGGAAATAATTCTTCTGTCATCCACCACAGTTGTTTTCCGTGGTCTTCCAGGTCTTTTGGTGTTGCTGAGCTCTCCGGTGCATTCTTTCTTTTTAAGAATGTTCCAAACAGTTGCTTTGGCCACACCTAATGTTTTTGCTATCTCTCTGATGGGTTTGTTTTGATTTTACAGCCTAATGATGGCTTGCTTCACTGATAGTGACAGCTTTTTGGATCTCATATTGAGAGTCGACAGCAACTGAGTCCAAATGCAAATGTCACACCTCAGAATCAATTCCAGACCTTTTACCTGATCAATTGATAATGAAATAACGAGGGAATAGCCCACACCAGTCTATGAAATAGCTTTTGAGTTGACAGTCCCATTACTTTTGGCCCCTTAAAAAGTGGGAGGCACATATAGAAACCGTGGTAATTCCTACACCGTTCACCTGATTTAGATGTAATTACCCTCAAATTAAATCTGAAAGTCTGCAGTTAAAGCATATCTTGTTTGTTTCATTTCAAAGCCATTGTGGTGGTGAATAGAGGCCAAAATATGAAAATTCTGTCAATGTCCCAATATTTATGCACCTGACTGTATATTCATTCACTGTAGAAGTGGCAGATGGGGCACAGACATGTCTATTTTTGTCTGTTGCTTTCATTTTATTCAGAACATTACCTGTTAGTATTTTATCTTGATTGTGACAATCTTATCAATCTTATTTAGAGAATGTTTCATTGATCATACTATAATACTAATAGGTTATATAAAATACATATATACTATTAAACAGTTCAAGGATTTGAAATGTCATCATTTAGATAGTGTGGTTGTTTATAAATGAGGCCCTACTCTAATGCTGAGAGGTTGATTCACAGACCAGAATTTACTGCACATTTAAACTCTTAATTGAGTAGATGATGCATTAGAAGCAGTTCATTCAGAGGATAGTGCTTCTTGTGTACTAGCTGTGTAATATAACCAGTTAATCATTATCCCAGTGGAGAACTAAAAGACACTATCTTGCACTGTTAGGAACCATATCCCACAAAATGAAAACTAATAAAAGAAGACTAAAAGATAGCTCCAGCTTAATATATAATATATATTTCATCATCGAGTTTCCCCAATTTAACAACATAAGCCATACAATCTCCCCCATATCATCTTATCCAGATGATAATTGATTGTGATGGAGTGGAAAGTAGATCAGACGTGAGATATGTGGTCGTTGGGAAATGATGCACAGTCATGTGATCTAGCGTGTCCAATCATGGTGGTGGTATTTCTATCATTATAAGACACCATTTAATAATATATATATTATGGGCTTGCTTATATATATATATATTATTAGGGATGTGCAGGCTCGGATAGGTTCGAGTTTGCACGTTGAGTTCGGATTTTTCCCTCCAAAAAAACAGAACTCAGAAAGAGGCAAAACTTCATCTTACATGGACGAACATCATTCCTGGACTAACTCAGAAAGAGGCAAAACGTCATCTTACATGGACGAACATCATCATTCCTGGACTAACTTAGAAAGAGGCAAAACGTCATCTTACATGGATGAACATCATCATTCCTGGACTAACTCAGAAAGAGGCAAAACGTCATCTTACATGGACGAACATCATCATTCCTGGACTTTTGTCCAGGAATGATGATGTTCGTCCATGTAAGATGACGTTTTGCCTCTTTCTGAGTTCCGTTTTTTTGGAGGGAAAAATCCGAACTCAACGTGCAAACTCGAACCTATCCGAGCCTGCACATCACTAATATATATATATATATATATATATATATATATATATATATATATATATATATAAAGTCCAGTATTAGTCCACACTCACGTCTGAAAATCCAATTGCTGGGGTAGCCACCCAAATGGGATCACCTGTATCCCTGCATACAAAAAATGAACAAAGGGGGTGCACTCACCAGTCTTCTAAAATGAGTTTTTATTTCATCTTTTTAAAAAAAATTTACAGCATCATAGTAAAGCTCCGACGTTTCGGTCCTAGCCATGGACCTTTGTCAAGGTACAATTCCAAGTAGTACTTTGCATCAATATATACCTGAGTCCAATTAAGAGACTCCTCCCTCACAATCATGTGAGTACAAACAATACAAACATATAGAGACATGAAGACATCATTTCTAATTGTGCAATAATGCCAATCCAAGACTAACACTAAAAAATGAAAAGTAATTAAAAAAAACATGTTAACAGACACATATATATATATTACTTTGTGATTTGATTGCTCCGGGTGCTAGCATCGACAGATGAAGTGCAGGAAGCATTAACAGCGGTTGTCATGACTGCTGTATTAGCTTGCGTGCCACTTGACAGGAAATGGTACCGGCTTGCGTTCCACTTGGCAGGAAGTTTGGGGAGTTGACACGCACGCTAGCGGGGGATGCAGCTCGATTATACCTGTAAGGTTTGTTTTTGTATATGTGTCTGTTAACATGTTTTTTTTTATTACTTTTCATTTTTTAGTGTTAGTCTTGGATTGCAGCTGATCACTGGCGCCGGCTCCCGGCTCTGCTCTGCCTTTTAGAGCAGAGTAGGAGCCGGGTAACCGG
Organism: Taudactylus pleione; assembly: GCA_031769625.1. NCBI lineage: Eukaryota > Metazoa > Chordata > Amphibia > Anura > Myobatrachidae > Taudactylus > Taudactylus pleione. The sequence continues at coordinate 34,294,741 of JAUIMM010000052.1, forward strand.
GGGAGACCGCCACCTCCAGGTGGCGTTATTATTACAGGACTTTCCCCTGTATTTTTTTACAATTTATTTTTAGTAACTTTGGTCGGATCACATTTCCCATTACAATTATGGGAAATGCGATCTGATTACTAAAAATAAGTTATACTTAGGGGTTGGAGTAGAATTTTATGAATTCTCCAATTGCCCTATAGTAACTGTAGGTAAAACTAAAATAATGTGAAAAGGGTGTGGAAAACACCCTTTTTCACTTTATTTTAGTAAAAATAATGTTAAAAGATAGAGCCCTTAGTACATTCAAGAAATGTAGCCTTTATTGTATCATTCTGATGCAACAATGTTCAAAATTATTACTGTTATTTTATTTAGCTCCACCATATTACATAGCACTGCACTGAGAATATTTGTTATTCACATCTGTCCCTGCCTCACTGGGACTTAGGGCTATTTCACACCTGCTGGTTTTCACCGTCCGGCAAAAATCTGGGTGTCTTTTTGCTGTGGATCACTTGTAATCAAGCATGAAAGCAGATAAATCTTTCCAGACGGCACGGACACGGCACGGTTGCCATGTTACAGCCGGGAATATCAACTGAAATGGACGGCTGCTGTCCCCGGTTTAAATATTACAGATTGGAAAAAAAAACATACACATGGCAATAGCAGCACACACGGCACTAAACCATTGTGTGTGAAAGGAAAATATCCACTGGGAAAAGTCCGGATGTTTGCCGGCTGGTGAAAACCGGCAGGAGTGAAATAGCCCATACAGTATAAATTACCTAGCACGCACACACTTGGGTCCATTATAGCTGACCGCTAATAATCTGGTAATATATATTATGGGGGAGGAGAATTAATTGTAGCACCTGGAGGAAAACCACACAAACACAGAGAGAACAAGGGAAGAAACTCCACAGAGGTAGGGCCCTGGTTGGGAATTGCACTAAAGAGCCCAGCACGATATTGGGGTGTTGGAACAACATTAACACTTGTGTTTCATCCACTCAACGTGTGTCCTCTCTTTGTGGAAAAATAAGCACTTCCTGCAGTATCTTGCTTCCTAAAGCTCTGTACACATGGCGCGACTTAATGATCAGACAGCGATCAGACGATCGTTGTCTGGTCGTCCTGCATGTGCTGGATCGAACATCCAGTATATGCAGCAACCCCCCAACTACTATAACAACCCACGATCAACGATCGTGGGTCCTATAGTTAACAGCTAACATGGTCAATATCGACCATTCGTGCCCACGCATCGACCATCATTTGGTCATTTGAGGACAACATGAACGACAACAATATCGTTATTGTTCATATCATCCTGTTTAATCATACCGTGTGTACGCAGCATTATAAATTAAACTCAGGACCTGATTCACTTCGGATCGGTATTACAATTGCAGCTGCGATTATGCACGGAGGTCTGCTGAAAAAATATGCTAATGAATGCAATCGCAAATCCATCGCACACAGTCAGCATAGAGACGCCTACTACCACTATCTCACATCCGTAATACCTTGCAGATCTTAGCCACAGAAACTTTTTCAAGACGAGACTCTGTTTACACCAGAAGACCATTTTCTATTACTAATATTGTATTGTATTTTATTTTCGTTTTTTAATATGTGTATTGTACTGTGAACTGCATTATAGTTTTACAGGTACTACCTAGTTTTGGTATATTTTACATATTTCTATCTTATCAGTAAAAGTATTTACCTTTCAAAAAATCACTGTTCATGGTTTTTATGTGTAGTCCAGGTTTTTCACTCATTTCATGTATAGATATCCATCTATAGCAAGGGACTAAGGACCTGATTCAGACCCACTCGCTAGATATGTTCGCTTGCCCAATGCGCACGCAAATTCAGCAGGGCAGGTGATCGCACAGCAAGGCATTAGCACGCCTACTATGTCTTGGCGTGCGATTGCATTGTGTATGCAGACGCCCACCATCCAGTCTAAAGGTGCCCGCTCACGCACGTCATCTCCAGGAAGTGTATGCAACCATCGGTACCATCGGATGCGATCGCAGCATTTGTGGCTGACCATACCCTACCGCAAGGACTGCGAGCACTTCAGTGTAAAAACCAGCCACATGACGTGTACAGAGAACTGGACCCACTCGAACTTCGTGATCCGGGTTGGGATCCGAGTCCACCTCACATTTCCTGCATGACTCGGATCCCAATACGAGGCAAACTTTATCATCCCACTGCCGATTTCTCGCCGGTTTTGGTTACTATAAAGGTACTAGGTCATCTGTGCCATTTCACTCTGGCTGTAGAGGGGTGCTGTGTCTGTCCAGGGGTGCTGTGTCTGTCAAGGGAAGGGGCTGCTGTGTCCATCAGGTGTTGATGTGTCCATCCAAGGGCAGTGGCTGCTGTGTCCATCCAGGGCCGTGGTATCCATCCTGGGACAGGGGCTGCTGTGTCCATCCAGGGCAGGGGCTGCTGTGTCCATCCAGGGCAGGGGCTGCTGTGTCCATCCAGGGGCAGTGGCTGCTGTGTCCATCCAGGGGCTGCCCTTCCAAGGGTGCTCAGTGTAAAAAAATAAATAAAAGCTAATAATATATTTTTTTTTGTGCTGTACCCCAGTGTACTACATTATTTTATTTTTTTTACTTTGTCACTGCCGGTCAGACTGTAGTGTAATATATTCATACATGTATTGTGACACTGTAAGTGTAAACTGCAGTGTAATATACACGTATTGTGACACTGTAAGTGGAAATTCAGTGTAATATTCAACACGCATTGTGACATTAAGTTGTAGCGCAATGTATTCATAAAAAATATTGTGACACTAAGTGGTAGTGCAGTGTTTTATTCATAAAAAATATTGGTGTAATATTAAATATGTATTGTGACACTGTGTGGTAGCACAGTGTTTTATTCATAAAATATATTTTGACCCTAAGTGGAAATGCAGTGTAATATACACGTATTGTGACACTGTAAGTGGAAATTCAGTGTAATATTCAACACGCATTGTGACATTAAGTTGTAGCGCAATGTATTCATAAAAAATATTGTGACACTAAGTGGTAGTGCAGTGTTTTATTCATAAAAAATATTGGTGTAATATTAAATATGTATTGTGACACTGTGTGGTAGCACAGTGTTTTATTCATAAAATATATTTTGACCCTAAGTGGAAATGCAGTGTAATATTCAACATGTATTGTGACACTGTAAGTGGTAGCGCAGTTTTTTATTCTTAAAAAATATTGTGATACTGTAAGTGGTAGCGCAGTGTTTTATCCATAAAAAATATTGTGACACTGTAAGTGGAAACGCAGTATAATATTCAACATGTATTGTGACACTAAGTGGCAGCGCAGTGTTTTATTTATAAAAAATATTGTGACACTGTAGGTCATTGATACAGCAGTATAATATTTAAAATAGGTACAAATTGACATGTGTGTTGTACCTCACTTCCTCCATGTTTCTTGATATGGAGAATAAGAGGAGAGCAGGAACCACATACTAGTGCTGGAACTGCTGCTAGTGCCACCAGTCATGAGGATACCAGTCCGTCTACGTCATTTACTAAAGCTGATGCCCGAGGGCATACAGAACTTAAGTCAGGGCATCTAAAATCAAAGAAGTCATATTTTACAGTGGCAAAAAAAAAATCAAAGGGAACATTAGCTGCAGAAAGACATAAAATTGGCAATATGCCTTTCACCACACAAAGTGGCAAGGAAAGTCTAGGGCCTTGACCTTTATTTATGACTGGTGGTTCTTCCTCTTATGATGATGTAAGCCCTTCTCCCTATAGACGTTTCAACAAAGTGAAAATCGTTATGGCACAGTAACCAACTGTGTGCTCAGAAATGTCACAAATCCCTGAGGAGAGTCTAAGTGTGTAGGCGGGTGCCATGTGTGAGCCTGACCATTCCAAAACTGTACTTGAAGAGGAGCCTCCTTCCACCACTTGTGCATCCTCTGCAAATGTGGGGATGAGCAGCACAAGTCAACATGCTGACATAGAAATTGAGGATGTTTCTGTGGAAGTGCACCAGGATGAGGAGGGTATTTGTGTAGCTGACTCTAATAAGGCTGTTGATGATGAGGATGCTGATGATGAGAATGTTGTTGATGAGGATGTTTGTATAAATCAGGCCCCTGTGGAAACAGTTGTTACCCATGATAATGAAAAGTCCATTGTCATGACTGGGAATAAAACAAAAAAATCCAGTTCTTATATGTGGAATCATTTCTATCATAATCCAGACAACAATTGTCAAGCCATCTGTACACATTGTCATGCCAGAGTAAGTAGAGGTAGGGACCTTAACCATCTAGGAACCTCCTCCCTGTTATGTCATCTACAGTGCATCCATCCAAAGTGTTTGCAAACTTTAGAAACTATGACTAAAAAAGTAACAACAAGCAGTCCAGTGTCAGCTAGCTCCATTCTCTCTGTTAGATCCAAGCACCTGGCATCTTCATCACCAATACCTTCATCAACAATATCCTCCATCATGATTGGAACTAGTGAATCCAATTTGATAAGGCTAACTCAGTCCTCCCCTATCCTGGATTCCTTAGAAGAATCCTTGAGCACCAACAGCAGCATCTAAGAAACAGCAGCTCATTCAAAGGCAGGCCACTCTGTGTATCACCAGTTTCAAGAGGCATACTGCTGACAACCTCTTAGAAAAACTCAGGGAAGTCATTGCAAAATGGCTTACCCCGCTTGGACTCTACTCGGGATTTGTAATTTCTGACAATGCCACCAATATTGCGAGAGTATTACAGCAGGGTGAACTCCAACACTTAACATGTTTTGCTCACACAATCAACTTGGTGATGCAAAAAATTTTTAAAGAAATTATGGACTCTCTGTGGCCCGCATAATTTCTGGACATTTTCGCCATTCAGCAAGTGCATGTAGAAGATTGCAGCACCTGCAAGAATTGTTGAATTTGCCCTATCACCAGCTGAAGCAAGAGGTAGTTACAAAGTGGAACTCCACCCTTTATATGCTTCAGTGGATGGACGAACAGCAAAAAGCCAACCAATGCTTCAGCAGATGGAGGAACAGCAAAAAGCCATCCGAAGTTACACAACAAACTATGACATAGGAAGAGGAGGGGGAATGTACCTTACTCAAGCTCAGTGGAAAATACTTTCTGTGTTGTGCAAAGTGCTGAAACCCATCAAAGTAGTCACCTGTGAAGTGAGTTCAGACACTGCCAGCTTGAGTCAGGTAATTCACCTAATTAGATTGTTGGAAAAACAGCTATAGAAACTGAAGGAGGAGCTGAAATGAAGCGATTCTGCTAAGTATGTCGATCAAGTTTATTCGCTTCGCCAGCATCCAAGGGTTGTCAGGATCTTATAATCGGATCAATACATTTGTTGACTATGTTGGATCCTAGGTTTAAGTCATATGTCATATCTTTCTTCCCAGGGGGCACAGATCGGAAGAAATGCAAAGAGCTGTTGGTAAGGAAATAGTCAGCTCAGTACGTGATGCAGTGATGGCTCCTCCTTCAGTTTCTCCAGCAAGTGTGGCTGCCAGGAAAAATACTAAACAAAAAAAGACACACTGGTGATGCAAATGAGTCAACACAACCAGGTTTTGACATCTGGTCGGGTCTAAAAGAATTGCCTACAATTAATGAGACCTCTACCATGACTCCATCTGAGATGGTCACCATTCAAAGAGTGGTTGAAGACTATTTTAATGATAGCATCCAAATAGGCATGTCAGACAGTCTGTTACACTACTGGCAGGAAAAAAAGGCAATTTGGACGCTCTTGCACAAACTGGCTTTGCTTTGCTTGAGCTGCCCACCCTCCAGTGTGTACTCCGAAAGAGTTTTCAGCACAGCCGGGAACCTTGTCAGCAATCGGCATAGGCGGCTACTTCCTCAAAATGTGGAAAATATGATTTTCATTAAAATGAACTACAAATTTCACGAGGAAGACCTTTACCACCAATTACATCCAAAAATGACACAGGCACTTGAGGCTGTAATGGTGGATTCCAGCGGGGACAAATTAATATTGTGTGAAGATGATCTACACACTGATGAGGGTGAGGACTTGGATGATGATGGAGCAGACAAAATCTTGCCTCTGTAAAGCCAGTTTGTGCATGGAGAGATCATTGCCATCAATGTCAGCTGCTCGTGGGTAGCTTGTTTTGTGGGGGCCCAAACAAACCAATTGCGTCATCCACAATTGGCAGTCCCTGTCGCTGAAGTGATTGGTTTGTTAAACTGTGCATGTCCTGTTTACTATATACATACAGATAGGTGGAAGGGCCCAAGGACAATTCCATCGTGCACCTCTTTACTGTGCATTATGTGCTGTTTGGGGCATTGCTGCCTGACATTTTTAATTTTATAGTTTATTAAACCACTCTGTGCCATGTTGGAAGCTGAACTGCCACATGTTAGTGCCGCCCACTGCTGTCGCTTAGCTTATTCAGCCAGCTAGCTTGATGCAACCTTTTAGCCTAAACTGGATGAAATCAATATTGTGAGCTGAGAGGTGGTCAAAATTGCCTGGAAATGACTGGAAATAAATGTTATTGAGGTTAATAATACTGTAGGAACAAAAACAGGCCCAAATTATGTGTTTAGATAAAGTACAGATCCAAAACCAAAACACGCAAGGGTGGTTTTGTAAAACCAAATCCAGATCCAAAACCTTGAAGGAGATACAGATTCAAAACCAAAACACGGGGGTGAGTGCACATCCCTAATTTTAACTAGAGAGATAGATTGATAAATAGATAGATAGATAGATAGATAGATAGATAGATAGATAGATAGATAGATAGATTAGAATGATACTGCAAATTTAGAAGTGTCAATACATTGCTTTTTACATAAAAAAATGTGTGATGACAAGACTAGATAGTCATAAATTTTAGAGATGTGTGCAGACCCCCCTGTTTTGGTTCTAATTCATCATCGTGTTTTGGCATAACTATCTTGAAGTGTTTTGGTTTGGATTTGGTTTTGGATTCCTTAAAAATCACTAAAATCATGTAATTTGGACCTGTTTACATGCACTACAAAACCCGTGCTCAGTTTTTAAATCCGAGTTCCGAACTGACTACAGAACCGAACCAGGACTTGGAACCCCAAAGTGATTCTGAACTGGGACTTAATTAGACTCTGAACCCCTGAGTTCAGGAAAACTGAACCGCACATCTCTAATAAAATGATTATTTAGTCACAATGCTCACATTGTTATAAATAAGAATGTACATAATGAAAGCATATGGAATAGTTAAAAAATGCATACCGAAGGTCCCAAATAACAGTGAAAATACATTGTCAGTGCAAATTCTATAAGTGTCTGTAAACCTCTATTTACTGGATGCATATTAATAAGCTTATAGTGTAAGCAGGGGCGTAGGGAGGGCGGTTGCACCGAAGCGCGAGCCAAGCGCCTTAGTTGCCAGAGGGTGCCCTGACGTCAGACTCCGGAAGTAGCTGTTAATTAGCTGACAGCCTGACGGGTCCGTGTCCAGCCTGCCAGGTGCTGTGTATACACAGCAGCAGCGTCCTGTCCTGCCTTCCTGCTGCTTTAGTGAGAGACTCCGTGGTCAGAGAGGAGCTTGTGCTGAGCCCTGATTGGTGGAGCTCAGCCATACATGCCTACTCTCATGGGAATCGCGGGAGGCTCACGATTTTTTAGGTAACTCCCCACACCCCCGAAAGAGTAGGCATATCTCCTGCATACTGCCCACTTCCTAGTGAAGTGGGCAGGATGGGGAGATTTTATCTGGAAGTTTTGGGTCCGCAGGGAAGGGGCGGGGCTAAATGGCACAAATTGCATCATTTAGCCTCACCCCTCCTCACGTACCCACGAATCGTGGGTGTTTTCTGTAAAAGGGGCGTGCCCTAATGACATCTATCATCTGGCCCCACCCCCGAAGAGGAGAGCAGCAGTTCCCCTTCTGCTGCTCCCGCAAAGCTGCCCAGGAATGTTGGTAAGTATGAGCTCAGCACATGTTCATCTGACCCCAGCAGAGGGCGGGTCTACAGCAGCATGTTGACAAGGAAGAAGCTGCAGGGTCCACATTAAGGTAAGAGAGGTACCTCAGTTATGTCTATCACCCTCCCTGACTCTGTATGTATGTAGGTGACCCTGCCTGTATGTGTGTATGTATGTATGTATGTGCGACCCTGCCTGTATATGTGTGTACATGTGTGTGTATGTATGTATGTATGTATATATGTATGACCCTGCCTGTATGTGTGTGTATGTATGTATGTGTGATCCTGCTGTATGTGTATGTATGAATGTATGTGTGACCCTGCATGTATATGTGTGTGTGTGACCCTGCCTGTATGTATGTACATACGTGTGATCCTGCCTGTGTGTGTGTATATATGTGTGACCCTGCCTGCCTATATGTATGTATGTGTGACCCTGCCTGTATGTATGTGTGACCCTGCCTGTATGTGAGTGTGTATGAATGTATGTATGTTTGTATGTGTGATCCTGCCTGTATGTGTATGTATGTGTGTATGTATGTATGTATGTATGTATTGTGATAGAAGCACTGGTAAAGTGGTCAATGGCAGGTACATTTGTCCTAGGTTTTTGGCCTATGTGTTCTAAAAAACCCCAGGAGAAGTCTGTTTTGTAAGCAGACCAGAGTGTCAGCTTTTGGAAAAGCCGGTTTGGGTCCTGGGGATGTGGATGTGAGGAGATGGAGGGCTCCATCCACAGGCCACTCCAGGTTTTGGACCTTTCAGTGTAGTAACAGGCTCATTAGGGCTTGCAGCTGGAAAGGGCTAATATAAGCATGGTTTGTTTGTGGCTGAGTGTCTCACACCTGGGGCAGCAGGCAGACTAGCCTGTTAAGAGACACTTGGTGATAATCCTTGTAAGTACTATGCACATGTTTTATTGATGGTGAGGGCAATAGGCCCTACCATTATTATAGAGAGGGAAAATTGCTGTGTAGCTAGTGCCCAGCCGGGCTAGGACTTATGTTTATGTTTATATTCATTTGGCACAATAAAGACTGGCGCCGACCAGTTTGTACGAACCCCTGACTTGTATCCTGTTTCTATAGTTGCTGTGTGTGTAATGAGGGAGTCCATCTACCCCAGGAGGGACCCCTAACCTGACTGTGTCACAGTATGTATGAATGTATGTTTGACCCTGCCTGCATGTATATATGTGTGACCCTGCCTGTATGTATAGGTGACCCTGTCATGCGTGTGTGTGTGTGTGTGTATGTGTGTGTGTATATATATATATATATATAGCAATATATATAGCAGTTATATTATATAGCGCACACTGTTGGGCGGGGGCACCATAGCACGCTCGTGCTCCGGGTGCCCTAGCCACATGCTACACCTCTGGATATAAGCTTATTTTAACCTAAATGATAGACAGTTACAGTAGATAGATGCCGACAGGATGAGAGTTTTCTCCTCAGTATTTTGATCATGTGACTTGCTCAGATCATAAACAGCCTTTGTGATGTCACAGCTTTGGTAGAGAGGTCACTGCTTTGTAGAGATCTGTCGGTTATGAACTGTATCTGCTAATATGTAATCTCAAAATGTAAGGTATGCTTCTTGTAACGTAAATGCTATATGAAAATGATGATAAATATATAGATAGCAGAGGAGAAATACAAGTAGGATATTATTTATAACCTCAATAGGCTGATCGTGTGATTTGCTGTAGAACTGTCAGTTATCAGCTGTACTATATCTGCTAATATGTCTTCTGACCGTGCAATGTAAGCTTATTTTTACCTAAATGTTAGCTAGATTCAGTATTTGAACTTTGGGATAGTGCAAATTTAGAAGTGGACTTCACAGAAATGTACACTGTAGCCTACAGTGTAGATTGCTGTGCAGTCCATTTCTAAATTTGTGCTGTACATTGCTGCATACGGTGCCACACTAAGGGAGGAACCATCCCAGCCTGCAGTGCTTAGCTCAACATACAACACTGCCCGCTGCTGACACTTACTGCTTGCTTACAGGTGCACAGCTATGCCACTGATAAGAGAAAAGAAGGCTTGTCACTGTTCTGCCTCCCGGAGGTATATAAGCACGATGTGAAGTCATAATTTCACGTCGCAAATATAGTGACTGGGAGGCAGAGTCCCTCGCTCGAGGAGCCATTGCGCTATGTGACTGTCTGAGAGTCTTCTCTGAAACTAGCTGCATTAGCCGCCAAGTCACGTGGAGGATGACTGGTTGGCAGTTGCCATAGCCCACAAGCAGAACACTGGCCCAGACAGCGATTTAGCATAAGTCCATGGCCCGTATTCAATTGCCGTCAAAGTCTTGGACTTTTCGCATACCAGAGTTTTCACCATTATCGCCAGTTTTCCCTCTGGAAAAGTATTGCGCTCGTCACCATGATTCGCCCTATTCAATTGCAAAGGAGGCGAGAATGTGTCCTGGCGAAACTGAGATCGGCATAAAGTACTGTCAGATTTGGGGAAATCATCTTGACACCCTCAAAAGATGCACTGACATGGGGGATTACTATGGATACCCCCGAATAGCCCTGCTGAAGGTATTTGGTGTGCTTTAATGCTCTGAATTGGTACTATTTAGCGTCTTTGCACAAGTGGTGAAGAATAGCATTTAGCTGTTTTTAAAAAAAAAATAAGTAGTCCCAGCGAATTTGGGGTACCTGAGAATGGTTATAAGCATTATTAAAAATCTTGGGCATACTTGGGGGGCCCCCTGGAGTCTATTTCACTAGTTTTTAAGTTTATCCCCTGACTTTTTTTTGCCCCCAAAACGAAAGTACTTTTTTGGGGTGATCTAAAGTATTTTTTTTACTTTTTTGACACAGTTTACCTTTTGGGTGACTGTCCCAAGGCTACAGGGGTGTTCCCGCAATTCTGCACTTTTTTGCACCTGCCTTCAGAGGCGCATCTTGTCCGCTGGTTACAAGGCGCAGACATTTTGCACCGGTGGAAACTCTGTGAAATTGAATACGGGAAAAGTGCTCGTCTGGTGAAATGACGTCACCGGCGAGAACTTTTCGCTGATCACGGCTTTTCGCCGGCAATTGAATACGACCCTATGTGTTTTTTTGCCTGTGGGGGGTCTATGGCCCTCATTCAGAGGCGGTCGGAGGATGCAAGCGGTCGCTCAGAAACTGGGCGGCCCCTTGCATCCTGACCGGCCGCCTCTGTTTTGGTCGTTAGGCTGTGGGTTTACACCCACAGCTCTAACGACTGCTAGGGTGATGGTCGCGATGGTCATATACCATCACGACCATCGGGGCTTACGACGAGACCCTAGGGTAGTGTCTCACTTGTCGTAAGCCCCGGAGAGCTTCTGGCTCTGTCAGAGCCGGAAGCTCTCCACTGACATCACTAGTGATGTCAGTGGGGCCTCCCCCAAACGGCAGGCGTTCCCATGGGAACGCCTCCGTTTGGGCTGCCACCCCCCCGGCCCGCCTTCCAAACGGGACGAGTTGTCAATCAACATCGACAGCTCGCCCCCTTTGTAAAGAGACCCGCTATGACCGGCGCTGTCGGTCGTAGCGGGTCTCACGCATGCGCACGAAGGAGCCGGCTCCCTTGTGCGCATGCGCACTGGACAAACATCGAGGCGGCCGTGCGGTCGTAGACCGTACGGCCGCCTCTGAATGAAGCACTATGTGTGCATGTGTTTTTTTTGTTTTTTTAAAGGGCTATGGGTTTCATTTATTCCTGTGGGAATCAATGTGTTTGTTTTTCCTGTCAGTTCCATTGTGTTTTATTACCAAGGATTCCGTATGGTCTTATATACTGTATATTAGAACACTTTTGAAAAGGCAGCCTGGAAACCCAAATGTATTTTCTATACCCCCACTACAAAATAAATAAGCACTCCTCACACATTGTATATACCTACAATAATGCACACCACAGTTTTCAAGTACAAAATATGGCCCTCATTCAGAGGCGCTCGCAAGGAGCGAGCGCTCGTTCTGAATGAGGGCGGCCGCTTCTATTTTTAAGTGCGGCCTCCTGGTCGCTAGCTAAGCTGTGGGTTACCACCCACAGCTTAGCGACCGACCAGGGTGATGGTCGCGATGGTCAAGACCATCACGACCATCGGGGCTTGCGACAAGACCCTAAGGTTGGGTCTCGGCAGCTGCAAGCCCCAGGGAGCTTCCTGCTCTGATCGAGCAGGAAGCTCCCCACTGACATCACTGCTGATGTCAGTGCGGCCACCCACAAAACAGCAAGCGTTCCTTAAGGAATGCCTCCGTTTGTGAAACCACCCCCCGCCTACAAAACGGGCCGAGCCCTTTTGTAGTGAGCTCCGGAGCGAGAGAGTTTCTCTCTTGCTCCGGGGCTTGCGCACGTGCAGTGCGGCCGTTGCGCGTGCGCAGGGCCTAACCATCGACCCGGTTGCAAGCGCTCAGTGCTTGCGACCGGGTCTGAATGAGACCCTATGTCCTTTACTTGTTCCTCAGGCCTCCCCACATGCCCCTTAAGGTGTCTACACACATAGCGATGTGCTCACGATCCAACGATGTGTACGATTTCCCTTGAAACTCCCCCGGCAGCTCCCCGGCTGTCCTGCTCACGATTTGGCACATGATTTGGTGTTTGTACAAATGATCCATCATGCATCTTTTCTTTTTTTTCAGTGCATCGTGTCCCAGATTCTCTACAGCACAGTAGATCTGACGATACGATGTGCGACCAGTGGGGACGTGCATCCGCATCGTGATCGTGAATGGGGATTAGGACATATTTTACACGGTGTGTCATTCCGATGCGTCAGAATCGGCCAGATCGGGTAAAATATCGCTATGTGTCTAAGCACCTGTAGACCACCCAACATGCCATCAGGGGTCCCCACATTTAACTATACAGAGACATGGATTATACAGTATATATAGACAATCAATATGTAGACATTCAAAATACCAACATGGACATAATGTACACAATTGATAATTAGACAGGATGAAATGTTGACAGCCAAATGTAGACAGTGAAAATGTCGACATTTAACTATATGGACAAAGCAAAAGGTCAACAAACAAACAATAATAAAACAACACAGCTATTGCTAAAAGCCACCTGCGTGTAAGACGCAGTTAAATCGCCGCATCTGGGACACCGGTTTAAACGCTGCTAGTAGCAGCAAAATAGTAAAATAAATAAATAAAAAATGCATGGGGTCCCCCCCAAATCCATAATCAGCCCTGGACTGGTATGGTAAATTGGTGGTGAGTATGGGGTTATTAGTAAGAAAATAATAAATAATATTGTTCGTTTTACAGGGGAACTACAAGTCCCAGGCAGCCTGCCCCAGCATGCCAGTACTTGTAGAACAGCATGCCAGGACATTAAGGCATACTTACCGACTTTGTTTTTTATCCTTTCTGGGAGCAGCCCGGAGAGCTACTACTGCAGGCCAGTTCGTTGTGCGGGGCCGTACTGGTGACATAATTACTGCACAATTTAGCCCCGCCCCCTCCTTGCGGACCCGTAAATTCCCCATTAAATCTTTCCATCCTTCCTGCTTCACTAGGAAATGGGCAGGATGCGGGAGGTCTGCCTACACTTCCGGGGTTGTGGGGGGCTACCCCAGGGTCGGACTGGCCCACAGGGGTACAGGGGAAATCCCTAGTGGGCCCCACTGCCTAAGGGCTCCCACCCTCCTCTAGGTGTCATGTAACAGACTGTGCACTGAATTGTACATTGTTACTCTATTAGAGGGTCAGTTATCAGGACCACTGATAAACATCGGTTCTTGGATTGCTTCTATAGAAGCTACACCAAGATTTACCTAATGGCTAGCCAAGCAACTATGATGGCTGTCTACATTGTCTCTGGTGGATAGCAACACCCCTTAAGATGGGCCCCTATCACTGCATTCCCTCGGTGGGCCCTTTGTGCCCCAGTCCGACACTGGGCTACCCGACTGTAGGCAAGTATGGATTAAGGGCCCCCTGGGCCCTGGCACCTGTAGTTCGCTTGAAAAGTGAACATAGGACTCCCACATTGTATGTTTTAAGTGTTTATTTAAAAGAAAAGCATACTTAATAAGCCCTTGGGTAGCCTCCTCTTTGGTCCATGAAGGCATCCATAGGTCTTCGGAGCTTAAACAGAAAACCCGAGCCCAATGGACAGCACTGTAAACTGTACACAGTGTTGTAAAAACTGACAGGTCACTCCCAGTCGCTATCATAGCAGTGAATGGGGAAGTGCTGATTGTCTGAGACCATATAAGCAGTCCCTCAATGTCTGGGCATGCTGGCAGTTGTGTTTCCACAAGTGCCAGCATGCAGAGACAGGCTGCCTGGGACTTGTAGTCCACCTGCAACAAACAATATTATTTTATTACTATCATCCCAGGGCCGGTTTGTAGGCAGGGCGACAGGGGTGGTCGCTCGTGGGCCCCCACACTGGGAGCCCCCGGCCACATCCCCCAGATCAGGCCTGGCCAAAAGGTTCCCTCCGGAAGATAGCGATCAAGTTACTTAAAGCAACTGTGAACGCTGGCCTCTGAATCCTCTGATCGTTTCAGAGGCCAGCGTTCCCAGTGATGCAGTGTGCGGGTGACGTCATGCCCGTCACCCACGATGTGAGGAGCTCGCGTGCCTGCTGGATCCAGCAGCAGCGACGGTGGGACTCGGGGGCCCTGATGGCATGGAGCGAAGACAGGTAAATTTCTTCACAGGGGTGTGGGCGGGAGGGGGAGCTAGTACTTTATGGGACATGACTACAGGGGGCATTGAAGAAGGGGCACAACTAATGGGAGATCCCCACATTGTTTTTCCCATTTTTTTTTTTTTTTATTGTGACTGTCAACATTTTTTTCAAATGTCAACATTTTGACTGTCTACACTTTAATTGTCGACCATATGCCAATGACGACCATTTGGTTTTCTTAGATTTGACCATGTTGACATATTGGTGTCTAAAAGCGGGTATACACTAGACTATTTGCTCCATGAGCGATATCGTCTAGTGTTTCCCCGGCAGTGGTGTGCTCAATGGCAGTAACTTCATTGAGCACCCACACTAAACGATATATCATTTGGTGACGTCACTCTCCCTTATCCCTGTAACAATGATGGATGTCGTCAACGACCAGCGGGAGCGCGCATCGCTGGTCAGTGATGGCATATCCAATGCACGATATTGCGGATGATGAATGATAATGATATAGTTATTGTTCAAATCGTCCAATTTAGCAAGTAGTGGATATGCGCCTTAAGTTTTGACTGTAAGATTTGATTACATCCCTTCTTACCGCCACTAGGGGTCACTAGATATATCAGTGTTGTCTCTTTAATGTGAGAAAAAGCTATGATGCTTTATTTCTATGGGGCCTATTTATCAATATTATTTTTACTAAAGAAAATTGAAAAAGGGTTTTTTTTTCACATTATTTTAGTATCGCATAAATGTATTAAAGGGCAATTAGAGTAGACATCATGAAAAACTACTCTATGTCCTTTAATTCGCATATTTTTAGTAGGCAGATCGCATTTCCCATTCTTGTAATGGGAAATGTGATCTGACTGAGGTTTACTAAAAATAAATTGTAAAAAAAATTGTGGGAAAGCCCTGTGATAATAATGCCACCTTGCATTACAAGGGCTTTCCTCCCGGTCCCCAGACTCCTGCTCTGCTCTGACAGGCAGTGCAGAGGCGGGTGCAGTCACGGGGGGTGTCGGTCGCAGGGGCGTAGCGGTGGTGCATTTTTTGTGGAAATAACGGTGAAAAGTATGTGAAGTAAATTCGCAGGGACAGGGATTTATCACCAACTCTGTACCTGCATGCGATTTTTGATACAGCCTTGTGATGTATTCAAATATCGCATTGTGATTTTGGGCAAATTTATCACAGCCAATCCACATCTAAGATAAGGATTGTGATAAATATTCCCCTATAAGTGAAAAGTCACCGAGACTGAGGGCCTCATTCAGAGATGGACACAATCCCATCACAACTGTGATTCCGTATGCAGCGGACTTGCCAAAGCATGATAAGGACTTAACTGATGTCTTGTGCACTGAGACACCCACCTCCGGCCTCTCACACCCACCGCTTGCGCACAAAAGCGGAATCATCTGAAACACTGGTCGCACATTGGTCACCAATGTGTCTCATGTGATCCTGTCTCAGACAGAGCAGCTCTCCTAAGATGCCAGGGCCTTTCTGGCTGCAAATAAATTTGCCGAGGCTGACTAGAGCATGCCCTGGAAACAGTCCCGACATGCCTGCGTTTTCCTAACTACCCCGTTACCTCCCCCAAACGCTGACAACCTGCACTTACTTTGCGAATAAGTCCTCTCTGCGACTGCCGTCAGCAGCCCACTGGTGCCAGCTGTGTGAGGCGCATGGGTTACAGTGTATGCAGAAAAGTGCTGTTGCGATTAAAGCGCATGGTATCAGAAATGTTATCGACAGGCCATTCCTGGAAAGTGACTGGGATGGCTAGTAATGCATGCAAAGTGGTCTGTATGGGCGTGTTATGGGAGTGTCAGCGGCTGCGTACATAGACGCCCAGACATAGGAGGCCGTAGTCATACAGAGAAACTGCAGCTGCCATAGGGCTTATGCAAATTTCCATGGTGCAAGCGATGGTGGCATCTAAGGACACATGGTAAGTGGACGCTGTAATTATTTGTTATATTTTCTTCCTTTCATTTTGAAGGCTCACATCCTTAATTTACACAGCTGCTTACTCTCAGGGGTTTAGCGCATTCATTTGGACACCTTGTGTGTTTGTTTTTCTAAGTGGACGTTTCAGTCTTTGCACATTCAGATGCACAGATGTACACAAGGGAATGACATTGTAGTCACAGACGGGCGCCCCCAATAGATGTTGCTATATGTGCTTCTGCGCCCTCCCCTGAATCAGGCCCTACTGTATGCGCTTCTACAGTAGTTTGAATTATAATTGTAATATTTATATTGTATTTATATTGTAATAAAAATAGCGGAATATAGCAAATAATGTTGGATTACGAGACTGGAACCTTTTCCTTTTGGATTACATTGTGACACGATTATTGTACTGAATGTGTATATATAATATGAGTCACTTCCGGCCAAGGAGTGGATTCAGTGTAGCGAGGATGATTATGTTTTCAGCCTATACGTTGCTTAGCAACGATGGTTGGCTTGCATTCCAACTTTTTTGACATTGTGTCACTTCCGTTTTCGGAGCGCAATGATGCTGTCTGCAAGTAGATCCTGGTGTTTGGCGGCATTATACAGGTGAGCGCATGATTAAGGGATTGTTGTGGGAGGTTGTGGGAGGTTACAGATGGACAGGTGGGTATATTTAGCAGAGTTTGTTTGTTGCTGAACACACTGCCCCAGGAAGAAGGTGCTGCTGCACCGAAACAGCTGTCGGGCATTGGGCTGCTCCCCCCGATTTTTGTTCCCAAATGGAGTGATAAGTACTATGTGCCCTGATAATTTGGAAGACTGTTTTTTACAATATGCACTTTATGCTGATTTTGCACCATAGCACTTTTGTGGAACTGATTGTGGGATACATGCCCTGCACTATATAAATACCTTTTTGCATTTGAAACTGGAGTTCTGATCATCTTTCTTGGACTGCTAATGTACACACACATGCCCCTGACTAGTGAGTTCAAACTGTACATCAACGATTTATGACCTATACTTTGTGCCCTTCCAAGTTTTTAACAAAATATATGTTGTTTTCCCTAAAGAATCACTAAAGAGTTATGTACATAGTCTATTATATGCTGTGTATGTGTCAGGAATATATTTACCTTTTTGTTAGACACACCCTGGCCAGGGAAAGGGTCCTGTTGAGTGTATGCTGGGTGCATCAGTGACCCACCAGCTGCAGCAGTCTCCATGGCTGCCCATTCTGCCAATCAACTGTACTGCAACTATTGATCTGTACTGCGACTCCTGGTGCATTACTCCATGATATAAGAAATGGATGCATCAAACATTGAGTCACCGTCCAGGGCCTGACGGTGACTCAGGGCCTGAAGCCCCAGGGGCAGCACTGTCTCCTCCTCAGCCCAGCCCATACTGCTCTTACCACTTTGCCAGTGTGTAGCAGTCACTGCGATTGATGATATCTGGTTTAAATAGTTTTGGAAGGTAGTTTCCTTTCATCTGTCATTCTTTAACATTAATTGGATACACACTTGGTTGCCTGTGTAGACATTTTGACAGGTGTAGCATGAGAAAAGTCGCATTTATGCACATATAAATTGCATAAAAAATACCAAGTAGTAAAATTATGAAATATACAGTATATAAAAAAAAGAATAAATAAATAAAACAACAAGTTACATTTGTTTTGATGATTCGATCATTACTTGTTTTGGAAAAACACATTTAAAAACAACTAATGATCCAGTCATCAAAACAAATTTAACATGTTATAAAGAATTTTCTTATGTGATACTAAACTGGAAATTAAGCGGAATTAATATTAACGAGTGACAGGTGAAAGGAAACTCAATCCTAAACTATTTTTTTTTTTTTATAAACTTTTTTATTGAAGCATAAACACCAGTCACAGACACCATAAAGTAGATACTAAGTATGTAACAGGTTAGCATGAGAATGCTGATTACAATGGTACAATAGTGTTACAGGTAATGGAAAAAGAACCATTTACAAGAAAAAGAAAACATGGTACTATATACAATAAAGAAATCCACTTGAGATATCTGCAAGATATATAAAATGGTGACTGTACTCAATGCTCAGCTTCACCACCACTATTTCCAATTCTTCTAAAACCAAAAGAAATAGGAAGAGAATGCTGGGCAGCAGTCTTTTTCCCCGGAAATCTTATACTAAATATTGTAAAATATTTAAATGAAAAACAACTAGTGAGACAATATTAGTCACTCGGCTCAACTAATCCATTTACAGAGGTAATATGATAAACTGATAAGTATTTGGGCTGCAGTCTGTCGTAATATATCAAGTAGCTTGAAAATATATTTAGCAAAGAATATATTACACTTATAATAAAATAAAGGCTGGGTCAAAAATCTAAGCAGGTCTCTTAGTAGTGGTCAGAACCATGTGAATATCAACACAGGAATAGAACAGTAATATGTGCAAGTTTAAATACAGCATAAACGTAGTACCGGAAAGTACTGGACCAATAATCTGAGTAGTACTTGCTACTATGTTCTATGTTTAAAAAAGAGTAGTGCTAGAGTAATGCAGCAAAATGCACAGTAATTTCTCTAGCTAAACAATAACATTTCTGAAATAGGAAGAGTGGACATGGAAATGGGGGGGAAGGGGAAGGAGGGATGGAAGGAGCAAATAAATAAAAAAAACAGGATTAAGCGCCAAATAGAACCAGTCTATTTAAATGGAAAGTGCAACAAAGATAAGCTATGGAGCATAGATTTATATATTGAATACATAGAATCGTTTGAGAAACTTGCCAAAATCGGTCACCAGCAGGCAGGCCTATAAAACAAACTGTTTACACAGCATTCATGTCACAAAAGCAATGGTGCTCAGAAAAAAAGATGAAACATATAATGGGGGGCTTGGAGTAACAAAATAACTGAGTATCAAAACAGATTGTGGATGCAGATATACAGTGAAAGGCAAAGACCACTGATATAAATATGACTGATCCAATGGCAACTGAAACTGTATGTAGGGAACTACCACCGGGTCCAATCCCTGACCTTTGAGTAAAGCCATTCTTGGGAAGATAGCAGATCTTGAGATGTCCAGGTGTCCATAGAAATACTTAGTCAGCTGGGAAGTAGTTAATCCCAAGATTCTTGGAAGAAGAGGCTGCAGAAGGCTGACTAACAGATTCCACATTATGCAGAGGCAGCTGAGCAGCGGGCAGAGGCAGCTTAATATTTAAAGGGAGAGCAATTGCAGAATCATCTGGCAACTCCATGATAGCTGTTTGTCGAGGTGAAAGTCCGGGAGAGTCCACATTGTGATCTAAACCCACCAGCAGGTGGGTAATTTTTTCATCCAAATATGATAGTAAGAGATTACTAAACTCAGCTGCGAATGATGTGGCAGGCAAGGGTATACTAGGCATCTTTGTTGACTAGACCAGTATAAGGTAAACTGTAGCGTCTGGAAAGAGCCGTATAGGCTGACAAATTCAACACCTACTATACAGCTGTAGTAATGGGCAAGCCAATAGGGGCTGGAAGGATTAGCTGTGATTTTAGCCCAAAAACAGGAGCAGCAAATGCAAACTATAATATGTAAAGTCTCTCAGCACTTAAGGTCCCACAGAAGCTGCAGTTGTTATGTGTAATAGTAGACAGGTATGGAATGAAGCAGGGAGCGGGAAGGAGATAGATCAGGGATGGAGAGAAAGGAGTAACGGTTGGGAATGGGAACAAACACAAGGAGGGGAAGGGCCCAAGGGAGTAAAAGAATAGGAGGATGGGGTAAGGTTGTAAGATATTAGTAGGAAAAGGAAAGGGACACACAAACAGGTTTAGTACCAGTTAAGTTAGAGAGTTGAATCAGTTTCTTCAACCTCAATTAATATCCCCAACTCCACATGCACCTCAGGAGGATCTGCGTCTGCAAAGCAATCACTCCACTATGGCTTTGGAGATGTTCAGCACACCATGATGAATGAAGACAGAGGGGGAGGGCAGCCTTGCCGAACTCCAGCACAGTGTGCCCGAAGTTGGGATTCAGCCAGAGAAGAGAGGTCACCAGGCAAACTAACTCCGTAAGAGGATAAGCTCCTCGCTTATAAGCTCCTCGTGGCCGCGGTGGGTGCCAGAACGGGTCCAACAGGACCAGCCGGCAAAAAGGATCTGCATTCAGGCCAGGCAGGAGAATGCCACCTCTGTCTTTCAGAATGGCACTCACTCCATGTGGGGTAGGTGTGGTTGGAACCAGCCAGCCAGCATCTGGTGTAAACCGGCGCTGCACTGGATAGCAAACCGTGGGGGCGCAGAGGTTAGCAATGATCCAGGCAGGTAACTCCGGTCACAGAGGCTGGTAGAGGAAGAACACTGTAGCTCTTTTGAATGCGGCAGAAACCTTCCAGCGTCAGGGAGCCTACTGTTATATCCTACTTAATACCTCTATGCAATGCTGCCTACAACCTCTAAGGAATTATGCCTATAACCTCTAAACCTTAGATGACGCTAATTAGCGTTGTGAATAGTCGCACACAGAAATAAATACCTTCTGACTCAGATTGTGGTTCCGAAGCACAAAAAGTTATTATTTAGGCATAAAAGAAAAAGATACGTTATCGCACATGATCTAGACACTACATGCAAAGGTTACAATAACTATGGTACAATCGATACATACGCAGGCGCTCTGAATCCAGATTCCGGCATCAACATGAAACCTCCGTCACAGGAACTAGAAATATGACTAGCTAACTAGGGTCAGAGAGCCTGGTTATGTACCCGAACAGAGATAAGCAATACAATAGGCATGAGCTGGCATCTTCACATTGGTTCTTCTTCTTTGGTCTGTTTGTACTTGAGAAGTTCAGTCTCCCAGTGGCTCTTTGTGTACTTTTTCCTGCCGCATAACTAAGCAATTAACACATACATTTCTACATTCTATCACCTAATTCCCTATAGTTCATAACTTGCAGATGCTTGTAGCGATTTCCCCACCGATAGAACCGAAGATCTGCAAATACACAGCGGATCAGAATGGCACCAAACATGATCTACTTATTATGTACTAAACCATAAATATCATATAACATACATTTCACAGTATTGCAAATATAAATAAAACTTCGGGTAATAACCTTTATTACTGCGGAAACTTTTCATGTAATTGTGTGTATATTAGCACGCATTGTGAATACACATGTGATTGTCTATGTGCATGCATGTATTTATCATGAATTTAATATATATATATATATATATATTATATATATTTTTTTTTTTTCTTTTTTCTCTGCTTTACTAGGTTTTGATATTGCTGTGCTTACAACAATGACATGCAATGTGTTTACACATGTGATCAAACGAGGCTTGATGAGATCACACAGGTAAGGCTAATTTGTTTAAGCCTCCAACTTAAAGACAATGGCTTATGTAGCTTAACCCCATCAGATACCATGCTTACAATGGCTGACGACAGCTTAAATCCCTAACAATTGTTTTCAAATTCACTCTGTCTGAGTATATCAGTGTTTTTGTGTATTCTTGATTATTTGTTACAGACAAATCTACGAAAACCTGTGTTGTCATCATTGAATATTTTAATGTAAGGATTATTTTCAGTTGTAGCTAAAATGGCGATTTTGCGACCAGTCGCAAAATGGCGTCTTACAGATCTTGATTTTAAACAGATTCTGTCTCAGCCAATCATCCGGCTTCGACACTACCATGGTCCGGGACGGCAGCAACAGCAGGATATATAGAAGGAAGTCTTTCAAACAAAAGGCAAGTGGTGCTCTGAAGTTCAGTAATTGCAGCAAGAGAGTCACTAAACTGGATTCCTGCTGGGTTCAGATCTCTTTTGCACCAAACATGGTGTTGGTGGTCATATAGGCCAGCCATGTGATAGCAGGACTTTGGGGATATAAAGTATACTCTGGCACAATTCTGGTACCCCCAGGCTCCATATGTAGTGGGGAGCACAGGGAGAGCCACTGGTGGCCTGCAGGTGGAATATTTATTGGTGATGGCAGTAGATTTAGAGCTTACTGCAGGAAGCCGATCTAAAATGCAGCCATGCTGGATGGCCCTTGTGGCAGGGTCTCGTGACCACAAGTTCCCAAGCGAACACCGCTCACAAATGGCAGGTGTTCGCTTGGGAACGCCTCAGTTTGTGAAGGCACCCCCCTGCCACGCCTACAAAATGGGGAGAGCTGTCGATCAACATCGACAGACGCCCCTATTGTAGTGAGCCACAGAGCGAGAGAATTTCTCTCTCGCTCCGAGGCTTGTGCACGTGCAGTGCGGCCGCTGCACGTGCGCAGAGCACAACATCGACCTGCTCGCGAGTGCTCAAGCATTTGCGAGAGGGTCTGAATCAGGCCCACAGTACGGGAGTTGATGGTGCGACTAGGGAGCAGTAGGAGAGGTCACAAGAGCCGGGAGACAGAACCGAGGAGACGGATATCCTTCCAGAAGAGTTGTCAGGATACAGCTTGTGCCGCTGAGCCAAGTGAACCCACAGGAATGCTATAGTCTGCAAGGCGGCAACAGTCCAGTGTGTACAAATAGGAGGATGGACCAATCATGTCGCACTGAGAATGATACATCACTTCCTGAGGCGTGCCGATCGCCTAGCAACAGAAGAAACTGGAGTAACCTGGAGTAATCTGCTCGAAGGAGATAAGTCGTGACTGTGACTTATAACAACGCAACGTCTATGCACACCAAAATAGAGCTGTTACTACACATTTTGATGCCCTGTGTACATAAAGAGCATTGGTGCTGCCATCCACAACTGAAGCAGGGAGAGTGCGCGCCCGAAAAAAAACAGGTGTGGTCTAGTTGGAAAGGGGCATGACCACACAATAGTACCTCCAATTAAAATTATGCCACACAGTAGTGCCCCTTAGTCACATTACACTGCACAGTAGTGTTCCTTATTTATGTTTGGGAAAACAGAACCCATTCACATTATGCCATACAAAGACTATTCACCTTATACCACACAGAGCCTATTCACACTATGCCCCTTATACATTGTACCACACAATAGCAGTGCCCCTAATACATTATGCCACACAGTAATGCCCCTTAAAACACATTATACCACACAGTACTGCCCCCTAAAACACATGCCACACACTATTGCCCCTTAAAACACATTATGCCAGACAGTAATTGGCCTTACACATTATGCCACACAGTAATTCCCCTTATAACATGCCACACAGTAACGTCCCTTACACATTATTCCACCCACCCCCAATGTCCTTCCAGCAGCCTCTTACCTCCACTCCCCCCTGTGTCTCTTCAGGAAAATCTGTCCTCCCTCTGTGTGCCATCAGCTGCAGCAGGTGAATTTGGTACCTGCAACCGCAACCATGGAGAGACAGATCCATGGGCATTTGAAATCTGGTTCCGGTCGCAAGGCAATTGGAGCTCATGGACCACCAGCTGCTGCTAATTGGCTGCCAGTCCACAAGTTCCGAATTGGCTTGTGACCATTGCCAGATTAAAAATTATGGTAGTGCTGTCTCTTTAGGGCTGCCGCTACTATGGCTGCATGAAGGTGCACCAGCTGTAATCAGCTCTCTGCCTGGTACCAAATGCACACTGCTGTCCTCCTGGAGAACCATCCCCCCCCCCCCCCCCCCGTGGCAGCACTGGCTGGACTGGCCTATCTAGCCATCAGCCATTCTGACATCTGCCAGATGGGCAGTCTGGTCCTGCCTATGGGCTATATCTACATGCCATATACCTGCTACACCATCTGTGTGTGGTACTTACACTAACTTTCATCTGCTTGCATGCCATGATCCTCTGTATGTGGCATTTTATCATATATATCCTCTGTGTCCTCTGGTTTGCTTATGCAAAAAACTGCAACATAGACCTTGGGGTCCGTTGAACATGTGATATTACAAAAAATACACATGCTGTCTATTACTATATCCACAATATGTTATCATCATTGTTTTAGCATGCAATCACTTTTTTTTTTTACAGCCCTTGCAAAATACAATATTTACTGTTGTAGAAAGTTTTATTCCTTTTTGGCTGTTGATAGAGTTCTGTATTAGGGAAAATTGGCCTGGCAGCTGCTTTAAAATGGATTAAGGTGTCTCTAGTTGATAGAAAACAGTTTATTGGGGATTGCAATGGTTGATAAAAATTAAATGGAGGCGTGCAATGATGCTCTCTCACCCAGAGAGAGCATCATCGCACCAAAATGTCTAGGTAGTTACTACTTGGATAGGAATGCTTCTATTTTTGGTTTGACAAAGGACACGAGTGAGTAAAAAATAAATGTCTGATACACCAGGGGATAGCATAGTAAATGAGGAAAGAGTGAATACAAAACAGAGTAGAAAAACAGATGAAGGATTACTTAAGACAGTTTAAGCACAGAAAAAAAAGCAGAGATCATCTGCAAAGGGTAAAAACAGCTAATTTACAGTATAATTCATGTGTGTATATATATATATATATATATATATATATATATATATTTATTATAAGGGCACAGTGATTCCCTTATATTAAGGCTGCATCTAAAAAACTGCAATTCTCCTATAGAGAATTCCGGAGGAGGGGCATGGTGTTTAAGGGGCTACACCTCAAAAGCTAAAAAAGGAATCGGGCTGACATTTGGCATGGATGGGTAGAACTGTTGCTCGGTGCTGCTTGCCAAATTTCAGAGCAAAAACATAAAAAATTAGGATTTGGGAGTAATCTAAAATTCCAACTGTCAGTTTTTTCTGACATTCTCAATTAGGACCACTTTTCTGCTGTTCTCTATGGTTTTTTTTGGGAAGCATAACTCAGGGTAGGGAGCGAATTTAGACTTGGGGTTTGTTTTATTAGGTAGCTATTGTGCCAGGGTACGTGCTGTTGGGGTTCAGGTAAATTAGAAAGTTATAGTTTTAAAACTATTACCTCAAGAATACGCCACTGAATAGATAGGATATTTCAGCTTGTTGCACAGCCTCAGTAGAAGCCTCCAGCAGGTGTACTCACTGTGGCTTCACTTAGGTGCACAAAGATGGCTGTCATTTGCGGGCTTTATCGGTGGTGGGCTCGGGGGAAAGAAGCGCCCATTAGCTGCAGCAGGACCCAAGGAAAAGACACAGGGGGGTAGTGGACATTAGCTGCGGCGGTGGCAGTGCGGGCAGCAGTGCGGACGGTGGTGGTGCAGGCGTTAGGACCCGGTGGAGGTAGCAGCACACAGATGCAGGCTCAGATCTGAAAGAGCCGTGATACCTGTTTCTGTGTTTTTATTTTAAAAAAATGGTGTGGCCCCCGCCCCCCAGAAAACAACAAGCATCGGGCTTTGGAGACCCAGTACTGGTTGTGCTAAATACAGGGACAAATGATGTAGGGGTCCCCCGTATGAAGCACAACCAGCACCGTTCTAGTCAGAACCAGCCCTGGTTGCCTAAATATGGGGGACAAATGACATAGGGGTCCCCCATATTCAGCACAACCAGCACTGGGCTCTGAGCCAGCCCTAAATCAAAAAGTAGGGGAAAAAAATGGCGCTGCAAAAAGATATCAGCCTTTCCACACCTAATGGTCTATCCCTCGAGACCTAATCAAAATCTATACAAACAAATAAGATGTGGATAAATGGCGCTATTTAGTATGGTAAAAGAGGTATTCAAGGAAAAATACTTATCTCTTGATGGTATGGATAGTATTAAGTTGGTATGTCACTTGAAATTCCTCTTCCCATTCGTCCGACCCAGTTCATGCATATATATATGAAAATGGAAGTACAAAGAGACAATAGATGTATTTCCAAACCTTGGTCTGTTTTTTGAATAAACAATCATTATTGTGGGTAAAAATAGATGTTGGTCTTTATAATGAATTTGTAAATACAAATTCAAGTCTCTTAAATTATAAATAAATGTGTTGGATCACCAAACAATAATCTACAATTAGAGAGACAAGATATATCACAGGACTTTACTCCTGAAGCAACGCACCTCACTTCCAAATATGTGATGCGTTTTAAAGCTGGTAAAGGTTTCTTTAACTCTCAAATATATGATATCAAAAGAATGGCATATCTTTCCACTTCCAGAATAACACACCTGGCTTCCATCTACACGGTGCAAGTGAAAACGTATAAAGGCCTCTTTATCTTTAGACTGAAGATACTTCTTATCATGAAAAATATTTATTCTTTAAAATTGGTATAGTAAACCATACATACTATATGAAACATATAAAACATGTGTAGTACAAAAAATTGTTGCAGGGGAATAGGGAACTGCACCCAAAAAATTTTATATTTTGAAAGAGGTATGTGCAAAAACCAGGGGGAATATGTGGATGCCGGCTCCTAACAATATTCCTGGATGATGTTAAGAAAAAAATATACACATACCTCTGGATCTATTAAGTGGTGCAGAATACCATTCCCTGTATAGCCTCCAGAACCAACACGTTTCGAGATGTCAATCTCTTTATCAAGGTATGGAGGCATATCCATGGGTGTCCTGTATTTATAGTGCTGTCCTTCAATATCGGAGAGATGTCACTTCCGGTCCGCGGCTAGTGTTTACACGGCGTCACTTCCGGTCCGCCGGTGGTAGCCGCTCAAATATATTTCTTACTAATTCTTTTCCCCGGCAGTCCTTACTAGTCATACTCTCTTCACCGAGTATCCACAGCTTCAATATATTCCTTGCTGTGTCTACTACTCGAAACCAGAAGTGTCCGGACGGCCGCACTGGTGCATGGGAAGTGTAGTTCCCAAGTTGTAGTTTGTAAATGCCGGAATTTGTTCATGCGACCGCAGTGTTGTCTGGGTAGTGTAGTTTTCCACATAGAATAGACACATATAGATGGCTAATACTTCCAGATGATATATTTCCCTATAATAGAAATAGCTAATTTAGATAACAACATCTATAGAGGTTCTTCTAGAGAGATAGGAATGCAAAATATTGTAACCAGAAAAAGGAGGTCCCATTTGATACCAAACATATGTTTAGGGGTATATAACCAAAATATTCGATATGTACATCTCATGTCTAAATCTCTTTAAAGTGCATGTAGCGATATAAATACATATTGTATAAAATTTATCAATGAACTAAAATCATGAGAGAGTATACACTGCATCCTTCTACATAAATAAGTATTAAATATATAGTGACCAACTTATATGTGCATGTTATACAAAAAATTAAATCACAAAAACATAAAATGAGGTTGTTAAAATTTAACCAAAAAAAAATAAAAAGGGACTCTCATCTTAAAATTAAAAACTGTCTATAAATAATCATAAAAACCACTTCAGTTCGAAATCCTGGTTTAGA
This sequence comes from Taudactylus pleione, assembly GCA_031769625.1. Lineage (NCBI taxonomy): Eukaryota > Metazoa > Chordata > Amphibia > Anura > Myobatrachidae > Taudactylus > Taudactylus pleione. The sequence continues at coordinate 34,322,670 of JAUIMM010000052.1, forward strand.
CCATTTGGACTGAAAGTGTTCAGTTTGAAAATGGTCTTCATCTCCGTTTTGGCCAGATTCTTTTCAATGTTTTTGTCCCTCCAAGAGGCCTTTATATCTTAAATACCCACAAATCTCCGTATACATGAGGTAGAGCAATTGTGTTCTAACTTAAAATGATTTGATAAATGGTGTGTCTGCAATCCTTTTTTCACATTTCTCAAATGCTCCGAGATCCTTATTTTTAAAGATCTTGTAGTTCTTCCTATATTTGTTAAGCCACATGTGCATTCCACTAGGTACACTACATTTGCGGTGTTGCATGTAATGAAGTCTTTGATCTTCATAACAGTCCCATTTACTAATACTTCATTGTATTTGCTGTGGTTGTCCTTGATGTTCCTGCACCCAATACATAAACCGCATCTGTGGAACCCCTTCGTCCGGACAAAATTTTTCGATGTTACTGGCAATGTGCTTTTAACCAGGTGATTCTTAAAATTTTTGGCCTTCCTATAGATGAAAGATGGTTTCTCCGGAATAATTTCTTTAAGGATTGGATCTCTTCTTAATAAATGCCAATGCTTCGAGAAAAGTTTCTCTTTCTGCTTATGCCATTCTTTTGATATCATATATTTGAGAGTTAAAGAAACCTTTACCAGCTTTAAAATGCATCACATATTTGGAAGTGAGGTGCGTTGCTTCAGGAGTAAAGTCCTGTGATATATCTTGTCTCTCTAATTGTAGATTATTGTTTGGTGATCCAACACATTTATTTATAATTTAAGAGACTTGAATTTGTATTTACAAATTCATTATAAAGACCAACATCTATTTTTACCCACAATAATGATTGTTTATTCAAAAAACAGACCAAGGTTTGGAAATACATCTATTGTCTCTTTGCACTTCCATTTTCATATATATATGCATGAACTGGGTCGGACGAATGGGAAGAGGAATTTCAAGTGACATACCAACTTAATACTATCCATACCATCAAGAGATAAGTATTTTTCCTTGAATACCTCTTTTACCATACTAAATAGCGCCATTTATCCACATCTTATTTGTTTGTATAGATTTTGATTAGGTCTCGAGGGATAGACCATTAGGTGTGGAAAGGCTGATATCTTTTTGCAGCGCCATTTTTTTCCCCTACTTTTTGATTTATCACTTTCGTTCAGTTTATCCCTTAAGGGGAAGAAATAGGCAGCAGCATGTTTACCCATAGGGAAAGAAGAACAACTGTAATAGAAGATGCTTTTAAGATCAACTTCAATGAAGAAGAAATAGACATGACGGACGACAATCTTAAAAATGCAATGGAAAGATTGGGAGAATGGCTCCTGAAAGAGAATAGACTGTGGTAGGAGGTGGCTACTTTAGAGAAATATACGGCAGAACAGATAATCCCCAAAGGGTTAAGAATGAATAAACCACCCACTTTTCAGGATGCTTCAGAACTGTTCTGGGAAGAATGGAATATGATATTGGAAACCTGTTCCTTTTCACTGATGAAGTTAATACTTAAAGAGAGGAGGGAGAAGTTAAGAGAAATCAATGAGAGGATAGAAGTTTTAAAGACATTGATAGAACCTTTTAAAGAAATACCTGCATTTAAAGAATCAGAGAAAGACATCACAGAAAGGATTACAAAAAATACAGATTTCCTTATTAAAAAAAAGCAGGGAAAGCTACAGAGGGACTATGACTTCTATAAATTTGGTATCATAAAAGGAAAGAAGAAGGATCAGAATCAATACCTGAGAGGAAAGTACACACAAGAGACCCCAAGAAGAAGAAGATATCAAGAAGAAAAAGGAAGAACACAAGGATATATGAATTTAGACGTGGCCCATAATGCTTATGGAAGGAAATATATATACAGAGACAAACGTCTACGGACACGTAGAGAAAGAGAGTTCTATGAGGAACAACAACGGAAGAAAGATTATTATCGAGGAGATGATTATGACCATTACCCTAACAAACAAAGCAAGTGGACGAATAGAGAAGAAAGTCCATTTACTCAATACTATAAAAACAATACAAAAATTTCATATAAAGAGAACAGGACACCAAAAAACAGAAATTATAACCATCTAGATGAATATCAGGAGAGAAGTCGAATGAAAAGACAACATCATAAATATGGGGATGATCTATATGTCGCTAGAGAAAATTCAGGATACACTGGACGACAGGGATTGAGATTTAATAGAGAAAATCGAAGTGAAAGTACAGATCGGATTGAAAAAAGAAGAAGAAATAGGACTCAAAAGCTTTCTCCCCCAAAGTATTCCAAAGGAGAGAGAAACCATAAAGAAAGCAATAAGAACATCAATAGCTCAGTGGATATATAAGAAACCCCAGAGCCCTCAATATCTGCGAGGGCCCGTTTTTTAGGAGAAAGGCGGGTAACAAGAAGAACTCGCCACAGAAGGATTTGGAGCTCAAGAGAAAGGCTCCAGGACAGAAGGTATTACAATTTAAAGGAGATCAAGGGAAGGAAAAAAGTAAAAAGGAAATTTCCTCCCGAAGGAAAAGAGTATGTAGATCAGGAAAGATAAAGAAAATATCAAAAAAGAAGAAAAAACCCAATAATGGTGAAATGAAGGACAAAATTCCGGTAACAACTAAACATATATTTAACTTAAGTAAACATCAACTCTCTGAAGTAGAAGAAAAATTCTTGAACAAAGGTCTTAAATATGCACCCACGACCCACATGGATCGCTTTGAGAAATTTATAGATATCCACAAATTTATAAGACAGATCACTCTATGAAAATTCTTTGCAGCCAAGGACAAGGAACAAGTGGAAGGTAGAAATGAAAATGATGAAAGAATATCAGAACCCGAGTCGTTTGATAAAAAGAAGAAAAAGAAATCTACCTTCTATGCAACTCACATTAAAGGGAATTATATCGAAACCTTCTCTAAAGTCATGATGGAAGAGTTGGGCAATTTGCAAAAACCTAAGGTTAAATTTAATTTAACTAAGAAAGAGAGGGAGATCATACAGAATTTAGGGAGTGATAAAAACATTGTCATCAAACCATGCGATAAAGGGGGGGTATTGCCATCATGAACAAGGATGATTACACAAAGGAAATCTATAGACAGCTTTCCGATTCCACGACATATATATAAACCTCAAAACAGATCCCACAAATCGGATCAAAGAGAAGTTAAATTTATTGGAGGACCATATACGAAAAGGTGGATTATCTATAAAAGAGAGTGAATACATAATTGTGGAGAATCCTATTATTTCGACTATGTATGTACTCCCCAAAGTACATAAAAATGCGAGTAATCCCCCTGGAAGACCGATCATCGTGGGAACAGACAGTCTCACATCGAATTTATTCTCTGTTATTGACGGAGCCCTACAACCACTGGTATTGAAAAGTCGTTCCGATTTAAAAGATACAGGAGATTTTCTAGCCAAAATTAAGGATTTTGAATGGACTGACGACATGAGACTAGCATCTGCCGACGTTACGTCACTTTATACATGCATTTTCCATTCTAAAGGCCTGGAAGCTGTATCTTGGTCTTTGGATAAAACAGATCTTTCAGAGGAGAGGAAAAATTTACTATTGGAAGCAATAAAATTCATTTTAGAAAATAACTATTTCTTTTTTAACTGTGAATTTTTTTTGCAACGTACCGGTACTGCAATGGCATGAAATTTGCACCAAGCTACGCCAATCTTTTCATGAATCATTGGGAAGAAACACGTGTTTTTAATGGCGTAGCTTGGGGCACCAGCCTGATTAAGTGGTATCGGTACATTGATGATGTTATACTGCTATGGAAAGGAACAGGGGAGAGCCTTGAGGGATTCTTTTCTGAACTTAACATCAATGATATGAACATCAATTTGACGTTAGAACACAGCTGTGAACAAGTAAATTTCCTTGATCTAACCATCTATGTGGAGAAGGTGCGCTACAAACAAAGACCTTCCGAAAACCTACAGATGTAAATATGTTTATACCCACAGATAGTCAGCATCATATTCAGTGGCTTAAGAGTGTCCAAAGAGTCAATTTCTCAGTGTAAGAAGAAATTGTACTAAGAATGATGATTGTAGAGAACAAATGATCCAAATGAGAGACCATTTTCTGGAGAAGGGATACAACTTAAAAGACCTGAATAACACAATGGAGGAAATTACTTCTAAGGATAGAGCTCAATTGATTTGACCCAAAGGAGAGAGAGAGGAAACTTTTAAGAATGTCAAGGAGAAACAAAAAGAAAAACAAAAGTGGGCATTAATTACCAATTACGATACCCAACATAAGCAGATAGAGAAACTTTTCTCGAAGCATTGGCATTTATTAAGAAGAGATCCAATCCTTAAAGAAATTATTCTGGAGAAATCATCTTTCATCTATAGGAAGGCCAAAAATTTTAAGAATCACCTGGTTAAAAGCACATTGCCAGTAACATCGAAAAATTTAGTCCGGACGAAGGGATTCCACAGATGCGGTTTATGTATTGGGTGCAGGAACATCAAGGACAACCACAGCAAATACAATGAAGTATTAGTAAATGGGACTGTTATGAAGATCAAAGACTTCATTACATGCAACACCGCAAATGTAGTGTACCTAGTGGAATGCACATGTGGCTTAAAATATATAGGAAGAACTACAAGATCTTTAAAAATAAGGATCTCGGAGCATTTGAGAAATGTGAAAAAAGGATTGCAGACACACCATTTATCAAATCATTTTAAGTTAGAACACAATTGCTCTACCTCATGTATACGGAGATTTGTGGGTATTCAACATATAAAGGCCTCTTGGAGGGACAAGAACGTTTTTATGATTATTTATAGACAGTTTTTAATTTTAAGATATTTTTTTTTTGTTACATTTTAACAACCTCATTTTATGTTTTTGTGATTTAATTTTTTGTCTAACATGCACATATAAGTTGGTCACTATATATTTAATACTTATTTATGTAGAAGGATGCAGTGTATACTCTCTCATGATTTTAGTTCATTGATAAATTTTATACAATATGTATTTATATCGCTACATGCACTTTAAAGAGATTTAGACATGAGATGTACATATCGAATATTTTGGTTATATACCCCTAAACATATGTTTGGTATCAAATGGGACCTCCTTTTTCTGTTTATAATATTTTGCATTCCTATCTCTCTAGAAGAACCTCCTATAGATGTTGTTATCTAAATTAGCTATTTCTATTATAGGGAAATATATCATCTACACTTCCCATGCACCAGTGCGGCCGTCCGGACACTTCCGGTTTCGAGTAGTAGACACAGCAAGGAATATATTGAAGCTGTGGATACTCGGTGAAGAGGGTATGACTAGTAAGGACTGCCGGGGAAAAGAATTAGTAAGAAATATATTTGAGCGGCTACCACCGGCGGACCGGAAGTGATGCCGTGTAAACACTAGCCGGGGACCGGAAGTGACATCTCTCCGATATTGAAGGACAGCACTATAAATACAGGACACCCATGGATATGCCTCCATACCTTGATAAAGAGATTGACATCTCGAAACGCGTTGGTTCTGGAGGCTATGCAGGGAAGGGTATCTGCACCACTTAATAGATCCAGAGGTATATGTATATTTTTTTCTTAACATCATCCAGGAATATTGTTAGGAGCCGGCATCCACATATTCCCCCTGGTTTTTGCACATACCTCTTTCAAAATTTTGTTTTATATGTTTCATATAGTATGTATGGTTTACTATACCAATTTTAAAGAGTAAATATTTTTATACTCAATATCCTTGTTTGGGGACATATACTCCCCCTTTTTTATCCGGTGGAGATACAAAGATACCTAGATGAGATTCACAACACCACATTAAGTGTGAGTATAGGTACGCCACCTATGGGTATTTGTTACTCTCAGCTGTATTTGAACATGATAAGAAGTATCTTCAGTCTAAAGATAAAGAAACCTTTATACATTTTCACTTGCACCGTGTAGATGTAAGTCAGGTGTGTTATTCTGGAAGTAGAAAGATATGCCATTCTTTTGATATCATATATTTGAGAGTTAAAGAAACCTTTACCAGCTTCAAAACGCATCACATATTTGTAAGTGAGGTGCATTGCTTCAGGAGTAAAGTCCTGTGATATATCTTGTCTCTCTAATTGTAGATTATTGTTTGGTGATCAAACACATTTATTTATAATTTAAGAGACTTGAATTTGTATTTACAACATCTATTTTTACCCACAATAACGATTGTTTATTCAAAAAACAGACCAAGGTTTAGAAATACATCTTTTGTCTCTTTGTACTTCCATTTTCATATATATATGCATGAACTGGGTCGGACGAATGGGAAGAGGAATTTCAAGTGACATACCAACTTAATACTATCCATACCATCAAGAGATAAGTATTTTTCCTTGAATACCTCTTTTACCATATTAGATAGCGCCATTTATCCACATCTTATTTGTCTGAGCCAGCCCTGGTTCTGGAAATACAGGGGGAAAAATGCGTAGGGTCCATCTGTATTTACCAGAACCAGCACTGGACTCTTTCTAGTGGGGGGTGATGCCACAGCCAGGGAAACTCTTTCACCAGGCCCCCCCAGCCGAAGCATCACCCTTGACCCTTGCCCAGGTTTAAATCTTTAAATTAAGTTTTATTAAGATGTCATCCACATCCATTAAGTGTAAGGCCGAGAACAGGCTCCCTGGGTATAAGTTCTGCCCAGTGCGGTGAGGTCCGACCGGGGCCCCAACCACTTCATTAGGCATCCCAGACCAATTACCACCTCTCTGTGAAATTGTCATCCAAATCCATCTAGTGGAATGCCCAGAACAGGCTCCCTGGGTCAAAGTACTGCCCTGCACACTCTGCTATGAGATCCGACCAGGACCAAAACCACTGCATTAGGCATCCCAGACCAATTGCCACCCCTCCGTGAAGTTTTCATCCAAATCCACCCAGTGGAAGGAACAGGCTCCTGTGTCAGCGAACAGGCTCCTGTGTCAGCGTACACCAAGGGTAGGTCCAACTGGGACCTCAACCCCCTAGTATGACTTCTGAGATTCAATATTACCACTTTGTGAAGTTTTCTTCCAAGTCCTTCGTTGAAGGCTTATAACAACTGGCACCCTGGGTCAAAGTTCTGCCCAGTGTACACCAATGGGAGGTCCGACCAGGACACTAACCCCCCTAAATCCTGGCCAAGTTAAAACTGGACCACCTCGTGTTGGTTACATCTCAATCAGTGCAGGGGTGTCCGAATGCATTAACGGACTAACAAACAAAAAAACAAACAAACACACAGACCAAAGAATGTTATATATGATATTTATCTATCTATATCTATATATATATATGGATTGGTGGTCTTAAGGTGCATCAACACAGTTTGTTTATAATAGTTAAATAATAACTTAGTTGTCCTGTTAAGTCTTTCAGTGTTCTTTTAGTTGTTGAAGTTGGAGGATAAGGTTCTTCTTATTGTTTCTACAATGGCACTCTCACACCATAGTTCACCCAAAAATGCAATCATCAGTTTCTGTATGCTTGATTCATAATTGTTTATTATAAAAAGTTAAAAATCTTACATAGCACATGCAGAATGGCCTACATTGGCTTGATGCCCCTCTCCTTCAGGAGTATCAGCTCTTTAACAGCAAGTTAGCACACTTTCGGTCACTTTGCAATATGACCCAATATCTGCTTCTTCAGGGGGGTCTTAAAGTAAAAATGGGTGTCTCATAAGTTTCAGTGTACCACACAATACAATTAAGACAATACAATTTTTAAATATTTTAAACATTAAATACATAATGTTTTTTTAAGACTATTGTCATACATATGATGACACTAATATTAATTAGTTTACTGTGATAATATATATTTAGAAGTTTGCTTTCAGTAATATTTTAAACTGCAAAACTTAGATTAAGCAGATTTACTTAATATCCGAACATATATTCCCAATGGATATTTAAATTCTTTATCTTGCCACCGCTGGCTTAAATAAGTCACTCCTTTTGGCTATAACTATTAGTAATAATGTCAGCTTTTTAGTTAACAATATTAGTTTACAAGACTCCAAATAAACTGCAAAATAAACTTACTTTCCAATGAGTGTTTCATGCTTTCCTGAGGCAAAAAATGGCTTTGAAATGATATTCCTCAGATGTACCTATTATTAACAATATTGTCCTTAGTATGAATATGTATTAATCACTTATATTTGCAAATTATAGTTAGTATGGTACTTGCTCAATCCAGTGAGGATGACTATTCTCAGCATGTGTGCTCAGTTCTCTTGTCAGGCAGTGAATGATCTATCCAGCCAGGGTTTTTCCTTTTATCCCTATACCCCATTACATCACTTCCTGTTTGTATCAAATGACCCCTTGATGCTTTTTCTTTAAGTTCCTAAATAGTTTCACTACTTTTCACTATCTCTATCTCACACACCTGCATTTAGTGTCTGGGGAACATAAACTTAGCGCCTGGGGATATAAGGTACTTTGGGGATATAAATATTAAATAGTGTTAAATAAAAATGTGTTCCATATTTGATATACTTGAACTTGGTGTTTGGCGACATGTAATACAATGTATTCCCATTATTTGGGATCTTACATTACTTACATTACTTGTGTTTATTTTATGTATTCTCATAAGTGCTAAACTTTCTTATAACACAGGATATAACCTACACTTATATCTAAGGTTTGGGAACATGTATTTTGATATAATCTACACTCATGCCTACTGTTTGGGGATTTATAAAATATTAAAAATTTAATATATAAATGCTCCTTCTCCTTATTTATACCTGTTCTATGGGAACTTATAACTTTAATTTATTTTAATATTAATGGCTTCACCTCACTTTATATTTATCTTATAGTATTCGATAAGGACTTACAGTTTAATGATGAATATAATGTGGGATGGAATTGGGGAAACCCCGCAAAGATAATTTAAACTTTGTGTTCCCCCAAAAACCTCTCCACCTTATATTAGCATTTGACACTTGTATAATAACTGGAATCCAATAATTAACCAATGCTTCACAATATTATTTTGCAGGATATAAAACAATACAATATACTGTAAGATAGTCACTTATCCAAAAATGACAAAGTAGCTGACATGATAACAATACTTTCATTTGGACCCCTAGATGATAATGGTCCAATAGTTAACCAATATTTCACAATATTACAGGATAAAATACAAGATAATCACTCAATAATCACTGTTCCCACTCCCCCATAAAGATGTTTGCATATGCAGGGGTAAACTTTGTACCCATGGCTGTCCCTTGTTTTTGGAGAAAAAACTCCTCCTCAAACTTAAAGAAATTGTGTTAAGTATAAACTTAATGTTATTTAATATAAACCCTTTCATTAGTGGACATCATTTGATCCTAATTTAATATTCTTTTGACTGCTTGTAATCCTTTATTGTGCGTGATAGAATAGTATAATGCTTGTACATCAATTGCCATCCATTTATAAGAAGGATTCCAATTCATATCTTGGAGTTCTCTTAGTAGACTTGTGGAGTCTTTCAAGTATGACCTTAAAGATTTTAATTAGGTTTTGAGCTTTAGGTCTATGAAGTTGGACAGGTTGGCTGTTATTGAATATATTCCTAATATAATACAACTGTCTAAAAGGGAGTCATACTGGATTTATACCCTGAACTAATTATCATCTAGTGGTCTACATAAAAGGTATTGATATTGTGTCATTACTGGATAAGTGATTATTGAGTGATTATCTTGTTTTTTTTTCTGCTAAGTAATATTGTGAAATGTTAGTCAACTATTGGACCATTATCATCTAGGGGACCAAATTAAAGTATTGTTATCGTGTCAGCTACTGTGTCATTTGACTATCTTATATTGTATTTTTTATATCCTGCAAAATAATATGATGTATTGGTTAATTATTGGACTCTAGTTGTTATACAAATGTCAAAGACTGAGATAAGGTAGAGTTTTTTTGGGGGGAACGCATAGTTTAAATTATCTTTATGGGGTTTCCCCAATTCCATCCCACATTATATTCAGTATTAAAATGTAAGTTCTTATCGAATATTATAAGATAAATATAAAGTGAGGAGAAGCCATTAAAATTAAAGCAAATTAAAGTTATAAGTGCCCATAGAAATTATATTAACCACATCTGGAATGCAAATCAGTTTAACTTGGTAAAATAGTTGTTAAAAATTATTGATTCACAACACAAATATATATATACATGAAAGAACTAGAAGGGGCAAATAGAAATAGTGAAAAGTAGTGAAACTATATAGGAACTTAAAGAAAAAGCATCAAGGGGTAATTTAATACAAACAGGAAGTGATGTAATGGGGTATAAAAGGAAAAACCCTAGCAGTATAGATCATTCATTGCCTGACAAGGGAACTTGCTGAGAATAGTTGTCCTCATTGAATTGAGAAAGTACCATACTAACTACAATTTGCAATTAATACTTATTTATACTAAGGACCAGCAGAGGCTCCTTACCTGTCTGGCCGTGGGGTCTGCATTGCACATCCTTCCTCTCCTCCCTTGCCATCCCGGTGATTGACAGCTGATGTCACCAGGAGGCAGGGCTTAAGTCCAGGTTTCATGGTGGCATGGCCTAAATCAGTTGCGTGGCTTAAGCCCGATACTGCTGCTAGGCTAGCAGACAGGCTGGCTTTTAGGGGCTGCATTAAATGCAACCCCTATGATTCAGATAGGGTTGTCATAATAGCAGGGGAGTGGCTTCCCCTGAAAAAACTCCTTCCCCTGGGACTGCCTGTCTGGCTGTAATTAGCAGGGTAGTGCTTCCAATGAGAAGTCACTACCACTGCTGCTAGCCTAGGCAGTGCCTACGGGTGGTGGATTTTACTGGGGGGGGGCTGCAGTCCCACAGCCCCTTGGTAAAATCTGCCACTGACAATATTGTTAATAATAGGTAATGTACATCTGAGGAAAATCAATTCAAAACCATTTTTTTCCTCAGGAAAGCATGAAACACTCAATGGAAATTAAGTAAGTTTATTTTGGAGTTTATTTGAAGTCTTTTAAACATCTAATATTGTTATCTAAAAAGTTGACATTATTACTAATAGTTACTGTACATCCAAAAGGAGTGACTTATTTAAGCCAGCGGTTGCCAGATGAGATTTTAAATATCCATTGGGAATATATGTTCAGTTATACAGTAAGTTTGTTTAATCAGAGATTTGCAATTGTTTAAAATATTACTGAAAGCAAATTTCTAATATATTATCACAGTAAATTAATTGATATTACTGTCCTCATATGTATGACAATGGTCTGAGAAAAAAAAATATTTAATAGTTTTAAATAGTTTTAAAATTGTATTGTCCTAATTGTATTGCGTGGTACACTGAGACTTATGAGACACTGATTATTACTTTAAGACACCCTGAAGAAGTAGATATTTGACGAAATGCGTTGGATGATAATGCAAAAGTGACCGAAAGTGGGCTAACTTGCTGCTAAAGAGCCCATACTCCTGAAGGGGATGGACATCAAGTTATTAGCATCTAGCCCATATAGCACACTCTGCATGTGCTATGTAAGATTTTTAACCTTTTTGACTTTTTATAATAAACAATTATGAATCAAGTATAAAGCAACTGATGATTGAATTTTTGGGTGAACTCTGGTGTGAGGGTCTCAGTAAAGAAACATCATAATCCTCCAATTTCAACAACTTAAAGAACACTGAAAGACTTAACAGGACAACTAAGGCGTTACTAAACTATTATAATTGAACTGTGTTGGCGTACCTTAAGATTCCCAATCCATAGAATTTGTTGGTCCTGGCTTGGCAAAGGACTTAGGTAAGGTAGCAGTCTATACTAAAAAGTTGTATTGAATGTTGTGAATTTTATTGAATATTTTTAGCACAATTTTACTATTTTTAGTGCATTGTAGGTATTGTGTTTTATATATATATATATATATATATAATTAATATATACTTTTACGACTGTTGCCGGAGTTGCGGCTGCAAGTAAATGCAAGTGCTAATATCAGCCCTTCAAACATGCGTCTGGGTGTGCAAGAACTGAGATGCCCACATTTGCATCTCTGCACGCTGTAATATTGTTGGTGATTCTTCAGACACCATCATCAGTGCATCGTAGCTCGCACCATCGACACTAACATCAGCCCTATGGCAGGTGCCATTTCTCCATCTGACTCTGGTTTCTTATGGCTGTGGCTGCGTGTCTGTGAACGCAGCCATCTGCATTGATACACCTCCGACAAACCCATTACACGCTCATGAGACTGACATTTGTTGCATGCACTTCTAGCCACCTGTAACATCTACAGCAGCATCTTTGTGTGTACACTCTGTGTAATGCATGCACCGTAGGCCTTTTTAGAATTGTTCAGCTATGTGAACATCGGTATTGTGTGTGGGTTGTGTGTAAGTCAGAATCAGGTTCATTGAAGAGAAGGGGAGTTAAGCGAAGTGAATGTGTTCCCACTGTGGGACTTCGGAGAGGTATTAAAAAGTATGGGTGGAGGGTGTGCTGTGTGGGACCCCTTGGACCCTGCACCCATTATAAAGACGCCCCTGCAAGTCACACTAGTAGTCAGCTGAGGTTTGTTTTGAGACAATGGGGGGGAGACAGCAGACATATATAGTGCACTAGAGTCAGGATTGTTACACCTCCATGAGATGACACTTGATCGCCGCCAGCATAGCTGCTGTCACTGCTGCTACCTGGGGACAGTTCACTCTCCTCCAGACCTCAGCACACACAGGGACAGGAGATTCCACAGGACTTGTGGGGATTCTGGCCACCCACTAGAGAACCACCACCGAGTGCAGAGCAAGGATACCCCAGCATAGGGGTGAAGCTAACTATATTGAAGATCTGGAGCACACACACCAGGATGGATTTTGTAGCCTACTGTTAAGTGCATAGAGTGGGAGACGCTGCGACAAAACACACACAAGGACATCCAAAATGCTGACGACCACCTTCAGGGTGAAGGAGACGTATGGTGTGCAGGTCCTTATATGTCTCATATTGAAACAATTATTCATAAATTTTATATTTTTAAATAAATAATAATCATTTTATTCACTTCAAAATATTACAGTATTGAACAATTATACCTCCAAAATGTGCTTTCCTGAAAAGTTCTATTCGCATAATAAAAAATAAAAAAAATTGGGAATAGAATTCTTCAGCTGACCCTCAAAATGGAAATAGGGCCATGTACTGTGGTCTAGTACCTACTGTACCAGGGTCAGACTGCCAGCTGTAGTGGGGTGATAGACTGAAGTGCCGGGGGGTACCCGATACACCTGAAAGCCTAGGGGCCCGGCCATGGGCTAATGCGGCCCTGCATTCATTGTACATTCAGTTACATATGCTAGTTTGCTTTTCTTTGCCGATGTCTGCTGTAATAACTATAAATAAACAGAGATATTTGAAGTCAGAAAGCAACCTTTCTGATCCATGTTTCTTTATAGAAAGCAAAGTAACATGACATTTGATGTACAGAACGATGGGGTAGGAGACTTTTTTTTCCCCGTCACAGCTAACATTTCAGCATAGCATTTTAGTAGAATGCATTTACATGGGTGACTGCAGCTGTCGCTTCCATGTATTACTGGCAAGAAGCAGAAAAAACAGAAGCTCTTGTTTTACATGGCATTTGGCATCAGGCTGTAAGGAATATAGTCTGCTCAATGACAATGTGGAATCTCTGAAATGCAGTAAGACTCTCAGTGCTCTCATTAAGGTCTGATGCAGAGATGACTGTCTATGGGTCTGATTAAGAGGTGGGTGCAGTGTTGATGCAGCATGCAGTTGCCCAATGTTGTAATTCTGTGCATGCGTCAGAGCTGCACCACACATGCATCCCACTGGTTACCAGGGGGAGATGCAGAGCGATTTTGGATGCAAGAGCCATGGACTTCAGTGGGCGTTCCTGGGAGGTAACATGGTCACAATGTCGACAACCAAAAGGTCATAAAGTCGACAGTCAAAATTTTGATAATGAAAGTTAAAATGTCAATAGTCAAAATGTCGACAATGTCAAACTACAGGCTGATTATACTTTTGGCATACTAATTGCAATCAGACTGATACTACTATTGCTGATACTACTGTTGGCATGCTAGTTGCAATCAGCAATAGTAGTATCAGTCTGATTGCAATTAGTATGGCAACTGTAGTATCAGCCTGATTGCAACAAGCATGCCAACTGTAGTATCAGCCTGATTGCAACTAGCATGCCAACTGTAGTATCAGCCTGATTGAAACTAGCATGCCAACCGTAGTATCAGCCTGATTGCAACTATCAGGCCAACAGTAGTATCAGCCTGATTGAAACTAGCATGCCAACTGTAGTATCAGCCTGATTGCAGCTAGCATGCAAACAGTAGTATCAGCCTGATTGCAACTAGCATGCCAACTGTAGTATCAGGCTGATTGCAACTAGCATGCCAACAGTAGTATCAGCCTGATTGCAACTAGCATGCCAACTGTAGTATCAGCCTGATTGCAACTAGCATGCCAACTGTAGTATCAGCCTGATTGAAACTAGCATGCCAACTGTAGTATCAGCCTGATTGCAACTATCAGGCCAACAGTAGTATCAGCCTGATTGAAACTAGCATGCCAACTGTAGTATCAGCCTGATTGCAGCTAGCATGCAAACAGTAGTATCAGCCTGATTGCAACTAGCATGCCAACTGTAGTATCAGGCTGATTGCAGCTAGCATGCCAACAGTAGTATCAGCTTGATTGCAACTAGCATGCCAACTGTAGTATCAGCCTGATTGCAACTAGCATGCCAACAGTAGTATCAGCCTGATTGAAACTAGCAAGCCAACAGTAGTATCAGCCTGATTGCAACTAGAATGCCAACAGTAGTATCAGCCTGATTGCAACTAGAATGCCAACAGTAGTATCAGCCTGATTGCAACTAGAATGCCAACAGTAGTATCAGCCTGATTGCAACTAGAATGCCAACAGTAGTATCAGCCTGATTACAATTAGCAGGCCAACAGTAGTATCAGCCTGATTGCAACTAGCATGCCAACAGTAGTATCAGCCTGATTGCAACTAGCATGCCAACTGTAGTATCACCCTGATTGCAACTATCAGGCCAACTGTAGTATCAGGCTGATTGCAATTAGCATGCCAACAGTAGTATCAGCCTGATTGCAATTAGCATGCCAACAGTAGTATCAGGCTGATTGCAGCTAGCATGCCAACAGTAGTATCAGCCTGATTGCAGCTAGAATGCCAACAGTAGTATCAGCTTGATTACAATTAGCATGCCAACAGTAGTATCAGCCCGATTACAATTAGCATGCCAACAGTAGTATCAGCCTGATTGCAATTAGCAGGCCAACAGTAGTATCAGCCCGATTGCAATTAGCATGCCAACAGTAGTATCAGGCTGATTGCAATTAACATGCCTACAGTAGTATCAGCCTGATTGCAATTTGCATGCCAACAGTAGTATCAGCCTGATTGCAATTAGCATGCCAACTGTAGTATCAACCTGATTACAATTTGCATGCCAACAGTATTATCAGTCTGATTACAATTTGCATGCCAACAGTATTATCAGTCTGATTACAATTTGCATGCCAACAGTAGTATCAGCCTGATTGAAATTAGCATGCCAACTGTAGTATCAACCTGATTACAATTTGCATGCCAACAGTAGTATCAGGCTGATTACAATTAGCATGCCAACAGTAGTATCAGCCTGATTGAAATTAGCATGCCAACTGTAGTATCAACCTGATTGCAATTTGCATGCCAACAGTAGTATCAGCCTGATTACAATTAGCATGCCAACAGTAGTATTAGGCTGATTACAATTAGCATGCCAACAGTAGTACCAGCCTGATTGAAATTAGCATGCCAACTGTAGTATCAACCTGATTACAATTTGCTTGCCAACAGTAGTATCAGGCTGATTACAATTAGCATGCCAACAGTAGTATCAGCCTGATTGAAATTAGCATGCCAACTGTAGTATCAGCCTGATTGAAACTAGCATGCCAACCGTAGTATCAGCCTGATTGCAACTATCAGGCCAACAGTAGTATCAGCCTGATTGAAACTAGCATGCCAACTGTAGTATCAGCCTGATTGCAGCTAGCATGCAAACAGTAGTATCAGCCTGATTGCAACTAGCATGCCAACTGTAGTATCAGGCTGATTGCAACTAGCATGCCAACAGTAGTATCAGCCTGATTGCAACTAGCATGCCAACTGTAGTATCAGCCTGATTGCAACTAGCATGCCAACTGTAGTATCAGCCTGATTGAAACTAGCATGCCAACTGTAGTATCAGCCTGATTGCAACTATCAGGCCAACAGTAGTATCAGCCTGATTGAAACTAGCATGCCAACTGTAGTATCAGCCTGATTGCAGCTAGCATGCAAACAGTAGTATCAGCCTGATTGCAACTAGCATGCCAACTGTAGTGTCAGGCTGATTGCAGCTAGCATGCCAACAGTAGTATCAGCCTGATTGCAACTAGCATGCCAACTGTAGTATCAGCCTGATTGCAACTAGCATGCCAACAGTAGTATCAGCCTGATTGAAACTAGCAAGCCAACAGTAGTATCAGCCTGATTGCAACTGGAATGCCAACAGTAGTATCAGCTTGATTGCAACTAGCATGCCAATTGTAGTATCAGCCTGATTGCAACTAGCATGCCAACAGTAGTATCAGCCTGATTGCAACTAGCATGCCAACAGTAGTATCAGCCTGATTATAATTAGCATGTCAACAGTAGTATCAGGTTGAATGCAATTAGCATGCCAACAGTAGTATCAGCCTGATTGCAACTAGCATGCCAACTGTAGTATCAGCCTGATTGCAACTAGCATGCCAACAGTAGTATCAGCCTGATTGCAACTAGAATGCCAACAGTAGTATCAGCCTGATTGCAACTAGAATGCCAACAGTAGTATCAGCCTGATTGCAACTAGAATGCCAACAGTAGTATCAGCCTGATTGCAACTAGAATGCCAACAGTAGTATCAGCCTGATTACAATTAGCAGGCCAACAGTAGTATCAGCCTGATTGCAACTAGCATGCCAACAGTAGTATCAGCCTGATTGCAACTAGCATGCCAACTGTAGTATCACCCTGATTGCAACTATCAGGCCAACTGTAGTATCAGGCTGATTGCAATTAGCATGCCAACAGTAGTATCAGCCTGATTGCAATTAGCATGCCAACAGTAGTATCAGGCTGATTGCAGCTAGCATGCCAACAGTAGTATCAGCCTGATTGCAGCTAGAATGCCAACAGTAGTATCAGCTTGATTACAATTAGCATGCCAACAGTAGTATCAGCCCGATTACAATTAGCATGCCAACAGTAGTATCAGCCTGATTGCAATTAGCAGGCCAACAGTAGTATCAGGCTGATTGCAATTAACATGCCTACAGTAGTATCAGCCTGATTGCAATTTGCATGCCAACAGTAGTATCAGCCTGATTGCAATTAGCATGCCAACTGTAGTATCAACCTGATTACAATTTGCATGCCAACAGTATTATCAGTCTGATTACAATTTGCATGCCAACAGTATTATCAGTCTGATTACAATTTGCATGCCAACAGTAGTATCAGCCTGATTGAAATTAGCATGCCAACTGTAGTATCAACCTGATTACAATTTGCATGCCAACAGTAGTATCAGCCTGATTGAAATTAGCATGCCAACTGTAGTATCAACCTGATTGCAATTTGCATGCCAACAGTAGTATCAGCCTGATTACAATTAGCATGCCAACAGTAGTATTAGGCTGATTACAATTAGCATGCCAACAGTAGTACCAGCCTGATTGAAATTAGCATGCCAACTGTAGTATCAACCTGATTACAATTTGCTTGCCAACAGTAGTATCAGGCTGATTACAATTAGCATGCCAACAGTAGTATCAGCCTGATTGAAATTAGCATGCCAACTGTAGTATCAACCTGATTACAATTTGCATGCCAACAGTAGTATCAGGCTGATTACAATTTGCATGCCAACAGTAGTATCAGGCTGATTGAAATTAGCATGCCAACTGTAGTATCAGCCTGATTGCAATTTGCATGCCAACAGTAGTATCAGCCTGATTACAATTAGCATGCCAACAGTAGTATCAGCCTGATTACAACTAGCATGCCAACAGTAGTATCAGCCTGATTACAATTTGCATGCCAACAGTAGTATCAGTCTGATTGCAATTTGCATGCCAACAGTAGTATCAGCCTGATTACAATTAGCATGCCAACAGTAGTATTAGGCTGATTATAATTAGCATGCCAACAGTAGTATCAGCCTGATTGAAATTAGCATGCCAACTGTAGTATCAACCTGATTACAATTTGCATGCCAACAGTAGTATCAGTCTGATTGCAATTTTCATGCCAACAGTAGTATCAGCCTGATTGAAATTAGCATGCCAACAGTAGTATCAGGCTGTTGCTTTAAATAATGTTAGAATGATGCAGGAACATGAAATCCATGTTTAATTAATTTTTTTAAGACAAAATAACATTTACCACATTTATAAAATATCACGACCAAAACAAAAAAATATAGGGACTTTCATTATTAATGGACATGTGTTTTGACACATAAAATTGAATTGATAGACATACAGTATATTAAATTAATATTAAGTTGGTATTGTAGTTCGAAGGTGCCAGTCACAAAATAGTTAACTGCACATACAGTGATTTACCCTGCAGTCAAAATATAATATATAGGCATGTTAACATTTTGACTATCACCATTTTGATAAAGCTTTATGTTGTGGTGGTGTAACATGTCAGAGGATTATTTACATGGTGCTACTTTTTTCTACAAGCCGTTTCCTGTGAGGATTAACTATCTTTCATCAGGTGCCGTGGCTGTGAGCAGCAGAGGAACATTTTGGACAATCCGGGTGGCCACCTGCATATTCACAAGACTTGGGATATCAATAAACAGCTGGAGCTTCTGATAATAAAGTATCCATCCCTCTTTCATCAGTCCGTGACTGTGCTCATAATTTAGTGTTCACTCTACAGTAGGTGCAGGGTGCTGATCAGTGAGGAGGGCATATTTTAATTTTGATTGGCAAAATTTTAGACGTGATGTATCGCTACAGCTGTTATAGCTGTAGCAATACTGTCACGTTTAGAGTCCTGGAGTCCCCTACTGAGGGGCTGGAAGTTGTGGTCCCGGTTCAATGAAGGAGTCAGGAGCGAGGGGCCTGGATGTTTAGTCTCCTCGTCCACAAGCATCAGATATTGGCGAGACCTGACCTAGGGTGCAAAGTCTAACCTGCCGGGAGGTGTTTACCAGTGGCCCCTCCAAGCGGGATATGGGTTTCAGCTGCACCCGGCAAGTAGGTCGTGGTCCCCAGGTCAGGGATGCGATGCGAGTGGGAATAGAGAAAGACACACCGCTTTGGCCCACTGGAAATATAATCTCTGTACCACTAGCAGGGGCGGATTGGGCCACCAAGACAGCGGGTAAGTTCCCGCTGGTCCGGTCCCATTCCCACCTCTGCCGGGCTGGCTTACCCCGTTTGCCGGGCCAAGCCGGTATGCCTACCAGCCCACGCTGATGATTTATACTATTGGACTGTCACTGGCTGATCGGTGTACTTCCGGGATTTGCGATCCACGTGGATCGCAAAACCGGAAGTTGTTACAGGCTCCGGCTAGCAGGCACTTCTGCGTGCCGTTAGCCAGGAGCAGCTCTGCACTAGCCCACAACGTGATCCTGGCCGTCGGCGCGCTCTACAGGTACCGGGGTCTGGCTCTACTAACATGCCTGGGTCTCCTCGCTGGGAGCCTGGGAAGACAGACAGCAGTGGTGGCTAGTAACGGGGAAAGTGCAGGGGAGGACACACAGCTTCCAGCCCAGGGAAGGGAAGTTATGCCCATAGATGCAGATTACACGCTCCCCAGCCTGGCCCAGGGACACACACAGGCCGGTAACCAGGCTCTCACCCTCCATCAGCAGTGATAATATACAAGGTGGTCTGTAGATGTGATGAGACCTCCCAGTCCAGCCCAGCTCCCAGAGACAGCACTCAGTAGGCAGGGGAATAATGAGGGTCAGCCCAGGGAGAAAAGCCTAGCAGTGACTAGAGCTGTCCCAGTTATTTATTACAGTTATAGTCAGTCTCTGGTCTGAGATTTCTATATTGCACCTCCTTCCGCATAAATGTACACCAGGGAAGGGGTTTGTAGCAGCATTAGCAAAAAGGTCGCTGATGCAAAGCAAAAGATGCTAGGAAGTCCGCGACTGTGTCCAACTCAGAATCAGACCCTATACTGAGGGATCCCGTCCCCTTGACAGGCCCCACACCGCCAACAGACCCCACCCCCATTAGGGCTGTTTCCATAAATTTCCCGGGCTGGTTTTCCATCCCAATCCGCCCCTGACCACTAGTATAGAGAAGCACAACAGATCATACATGCCTACTCTCCCGGGAATCGCGGGAGGCTCCCGATTTTTCGGGTAACCCCCCGCGATCCCGGAAGAGTAGGCATATCTCCCGCATCCCGCCCACTTCCTAGTGAAGTGGGCAGGATGGGGAGATTTTACCTGAAATTATCGGGTCAGTCGGGAAGGGGCGGGGCTACATTAGGCAAATCGCGTCATTTAGCCCCGCCACCTCCGCACGGACCCGCGAATCACGGGGTTTCCTGTAAAGGGGCGGGGCCTAATGCCATCTATCGTCTGGCCCCGCCCCCCGAAGAGGAGAGCAGCAGGTCCCCTCCTGCTGCTCCCGGAAGGCTGCCCAGCAATGTAGGTAAGTATGCAATAGATATGTTTCCTGAAGAGGTGCTGTGGCAGACCAGAGAAAGGAAATCCATTAAATAGTACGTTCTGCAGCTAACACTGGAGAATGAGGATATGTTGCTGACTCGAGGAGATGGAGGATCTGTAATTTTACACCACTGTGCATACCAAGTACACAGGCAAAGGTATTCTGGTGCACTGCTGCACCAAATGGTGGCACTTGGAGTTGTACACAGACAAAGACAAGGATATGGCACTTGTAAATATTACTCAGGCAAAGATGTTCTATCACATGTACAGTGTGAACGGCGCCGATCCGGAAATAACCCGGATCAGCGTCGTAGTGGTAAAGTGGTATGTCTAGAGTCTTACCCGTTTTGGAACTGTGGGCCTGATTCAGAGCCGCTCGCACGATGTGTATGCAAATTGCATAGGCAGTGCTACCGCAACACAATGCATTAGCACGCCCAGCATTTCTTAGACATCGATTACATAGTGTATGCAGACACCCACCAGCCTGTTTTAAGACGCCCACTTGTGCACGTCATGTCCAGGAAGTCTATGCAACCATCGGTACATTGGATGTTATCGCAGCGCTTGAGGTTGACCATACCCTGCCGCAAGCACTGCGAGCACTTCGGTGTAAAAACAACCCAGGTGACGTGTACTATGATGCTGTCTTTTAATTATGCACACCTCTAAAACGCCATTGAGATGCTCAGGCACGCCTGCGTTTGCACCTCCACTCCCCTGATTTTAATGGTCAGCCCCTGTTACCACCTAGAATCGGCTTCCCCTGTCACTCACTCTGCTGGGCTGTCTATGTGCAGCAAGAAGGGGCGTATCTATAATGGGTGCAGGGTGTGCGGGGAACACGGGCCCCTGGGTCCAGGGGGGCCCCGCACCACACACCCTGCACCCATAATGATACTTACCTTTCCGGAGTCCCACGTCAGAGCGGGCGTCCGGCGCTGTAAAACGGCTGGAAAATGGCCACGGTGGCCATCTTCCCGTCATTTGTGCATGCGCAGTAAAGGTAAAATGGCCGCCGCGGCCATTTTCCCGGTTACCTGTGCATACACTATAGACTCTGGGCACACTCTAGTGCCCAGAGTCTATAACTCCGGCGCTGGCCGTGCACAGCTCAGTGCGCTGCCGGCCACTGGGCGGAGAGGAGGTGGCCCGTGTCGGAGACCACACACGGGCCCCATCCTCTCTAGAAATGCTCCTGGCAGCGAGTGAATGCATTGTGAACTTTCACTAAGGTATGCGCACTGCGATGCATACGCATACTCACAATGCGCACACACTGCATACCATCGGCAGAGTTTGCATCTTTGCGAATGGGTCTGAATGAGATCCTGTGTTCCAAATCTCGGGTCAGACCTTGGATTTAGGTGGAAAAGCAGTATAAGAGGGAACACCCTCATCCCACAATATAAGGCAATATTTACCTACAATATTATAGCATATAAAATTGAGAGCGAGACGACACCAGAAATTAAAATCTGTTAATTTCACAACTTTGCAAATTGTGTTACTTCATGTTATCTTTAATTGAATTATTGCTTTTAATGGTACGGTAAACAATTTAATTTAATGAAATAAAGGTTATTCTATAGTGCGCCAAACAAAGAGACAATACTTTTTTATTTATTTTTTTGACTTTGTATAGCCACACTAATACCCCTTTTCCACTGCTGCAATAACCCGTATTATTGCCGGGTCTACTCGGGTCGCGGCTCAGTGGAAAAGAGCCCCTGAAAAATAACCCGGGCTACCAGGGTCGGACCCAGGAAGGACCCGGGTAATGGTGCATTGTAAACAGCTCGACCCGGTTATCTGATTAGGGTCATGCCTAAAATGAGCTGATTGGTGGTTGTGGAGCAGTCACCTCCCACTTTTTATGACCTCATAAATTTAGCAGGGCAGAACCGGGTTCAGTGTGACATGAGAATAACCCGGATCGAAGGTGCAGTATAAACGGGGTCTGACCTGGGTTGGAACTATGGCTCTGATTCAGAACCGGACACTCTGAAAGAGTGCTCGCTCTGAATCAGGGCGTTTTGGGGTTTTTTGGAGCGGCCTCCTGGCCACTCGCATAGCTATTGCGAGCGGCCAGGATGATGGTCGCGATGGTCAAGACCATCGTGACCATCGGGCTTGCGCATGGGAACGCCTACCGTCTGGGTCCTGCCCCACTGACATCACTAGTGATGTCAGTGGGAGTGATTTTGGCTCTGATAGAGCCAAAATCACTCCAGGGCTTGCGGTCACCGAGACCCTACCGCAGGGTCTCGTCGCAAGCCCGATGGTCGCGATGGTCTTGACCATCGCGACCATCTTTTTGGCCGCTCACATATGCTGAATCAGACCCTGTATTCCAACAGTTTCATTGCAATTATCATATGAACAGTACTATCATCGGAGTTGATAATTGCAATCAGCCTGACATGACTGCCTCAATGTGTACCAGTCACCATTAGAAATTATTTTAGACATTGTGACTGTCAACATTTTAACTGTATTATGGGGAGGGGGCCTCAGCTGCACACCCTAGATACTTGTTGTAATGGGATGTGCTACAGTACCTAGCTGAGACTTATGGGCCCCATCCATCTGCAATGGATTGCCGCAATCCAGCGATGCTGCAACTCGGCATCGCGGGATCACAGAAATCCAACATGTTGGATTTTGCAGATTTGTCAATAGTCAAATTGGCGACATTTAACATGGCAAATGTCTGCGATCCGGTGATGGATCACAGAACATCGATGGTGGGCAATCGGAAGTTTCTGATGGGCGATCAGAAATTTCCGATCGCATCCCTGCATCGCAACGATCCGTTGCAGATGTATGGCCACCTTAAATACTACAACATAGAAAAAAGAAGAGCAAGTGCACCATACAGCAATTTAATAATTATACATCATATACAAGGTTTTCGGCATAAATTTGGCCAAAATTATGAGCTTACCCACCAACGTCAAGGTAACCTCATCGGGTACATTATAGGTGTCTTGGGCGTGAGGCACCACCAAACCAGGCATTTTAACTGTGTTGACATTTTGGTTGTTGACATTATGATTTCTCTATATTTTATATATCAACATTTTAACTGTCTACATTTGACTGTTGACATTTCAACCTGTCTATTTATTGTGTTTATTATGTCCATGTCTACATTATGTCCCTGAGGACATTTTGCCTGTCTACATAATTATTGCAGACATATAGTCGACATTTTGGTTGTCTAAATATTGTACCTGTCGACATTATGTTGTCTATGTTTTGAATGTCTAATATGCCCAACCCCAGTAATCTGTATACACACCTGCTGTATGTATGCAGCTTTACTGTGAGAATGCCTTGTACAAATATATGAATTTACATCCAACTGTACTTCCCTTCTCTGACTTCATGGAAGATATTAATCACTTCATTACAATTCAGCAGATGCAGCTTCCTTCTGCTCTTTATTTCTTTTTGCAAGAATGTAATTCTCATTTGTAATCAACTACTGTATTATAATAAAATGTCACAACATTACCTTGTTTAGTGAGCTAATGAGAGTATATTTTGTATAGGTAGAAAAAGGAGGTGGGTTTAACCCCCTATTGTTCATCAGCACACTGAGTAATACTTGCAACAATATATGAAGACTATATGGTCATAGAAATTCAGAGATATTGGTTGCATGCATTTGCAAATACATGGGAAGGTGCTAAGCCATGTCACGGCTTCTCTGTCACTAGCAGTCCCTAACACTAAGGGGTTCACGTCCGGGCGCAGTGCACCCTGAAAAACGTCCAGCCCAGGACTCCCCCAGGGCATCACACGAAAAATGGAAAAAGAGTGAGTGCAGTGTAAAGTATAGATGTGTAAGACTAATTAATAAGTCTCGGCTGGACAGGCAAGTCTCCTGGCCGGCCGTCTACCCCCGGACCTACCAGCACCCCTCCTCCACATCCCCACAGCGGGGTGGGAGGGGGTGACGTGATTTGCACTGAATTGCATCATCATGACCCATCTCCCTGCTTCACAATGCCGTTAAATCATGCCACTGATCCACCCCTAGTGCTGGGCAATGAACCTGGCCAAGCCCGCCTATGACATGGTCATCGTCATGGCTTTGCTGTGCAGTGATACAATATATATCATTAGCCCCTGTCCCTCCCCCACATATGTGATTTGCACAGCAGGTTGGGGCCTGATAATGTGAATCAGCCCCATTTATCCCAACTTACATGAAAGAGAAATGGGATCCAGAAGGGTGGCCTTATCCCCAGGAGGACTCTGCAAAATTCATAAGCCTCTTATATGTATTAAAATAATCATTGATTGATTATTTTATCAGGCATACAAAACTATAGAAGCAAGTCATTTCAACAATCCAAGCTCAGGCTCCAGCCCTCTTATTTCATTCTTCCAAGGACCAGTGGCGTAACTAGGGTATTTGGAGTCCAGGGCAAATTTGAAAAGGGAGCGCCCCCCCGATGTGCGCGCGCCAAAGGTGCACGCGTTAAAAAAAATGGGCGTGGTCACTTACAAATGGGCGTGTCAACATGATATCCATATGCACCTTAACCCCAGTAGTACCCCTTATACAGTACCCCTAGTATGCAGTAGTGGTCCCTCTTATGCAGGCCCATAGTAGTGCCCCTTATACAGTATCCCCAGTAGTGGTCCCCCTTATACAGCCCCCAATTAGTTCCCCTTACTCAGTACCCCCAGTAGTGGCCCCCCCAAATGCAGTGCCCCATGTAGTGTTCCCCCTTATGCAGTGCCCCCAGTAGCAGTCCCCACAATGCAGTGCGCCCAGTAGCGGTACCCCCTTATGCAGTGCCCTTTATATTGTGCCCCCAGTAGTAGTCCCCTCCCTTATGCAGTGCCCTTTATATAGTGACCCCAGCAGTAGTCCCATTACCCCATGACGTCTGTCCCATTACCCACTGCAGGAGCCGGACGGAAGCCCGGCTCTTGCAGTGGGTGCTGCAGCAGTCAATGAGAATCTATCTGACTCTCATTGGCTGCTGTTTAACACACGCATCGCCGCCAGCACTGGCGGCGATGCGTGTGTTATGCACAGCCTGAGCCCGCCTCCTAGTGCTATTGGGCAAGCGCTCAGGGAGAGGGAACGGGCTCAGCTGTGCAGCACAGGACCGGCGCTGGAAGCCTAGCACCGGTCCTGTGTAAATGTGTAGCGCTGACTGCACTCATTGCGGTCGGCGCTACACTGGCTAACTAGGGCGGGCGGGCCGGTACCGTGGCCAGCGGCGCCCCCCGCGGCGCCGGTCCCACGGCGCCCAGGGCACGCACCCTGCTCGCCCTGCCCTAGTTACGCCACTGCCAAGGACTCCTCTCTTTTCTTTGACAGTTTCATGAGTACAGACACTTTGAATGAGATTTTAAGACCTGTCGCATTTGGTTTAGGCCAAACTGCATATTGTTTTATCCCTTCCATTGTGAAAGTAACACTGGGCTCTTCCTGCTACCCATGACTGGTGGGTATCACCAATATGACAATGTGGGTGTCCACTTTATGTAAAGAATAAAATAATATTGGCACCTTTGTTTTTAGAATATATAATGAATATTGCCCCTTTAGATAAATAATGAATACTGCCCCTTTAGATAAATAATGAATACTGCCCCTTTAAATAAATAAATACATGTTTTTTATGGTCTCATTTGCTTAAAAAAATATATAGCTCCATGTGCCATTACAGTACCTAGACACCTGTAGCCTACAAATTTCACTGGAAAATACTCTATAACAAGGAAACTACAGCCCACAGCATGCAAAGGGATGAAACAAGGATGTTTAAAAAAAGGGGAGGAACCAAAAAGTTATCAAGGAATTGGGAGGGGGGGTAGTCTGGGTCAGTCCCTGGAGAGAGGGCAGAGAGAAAGGATCAACAGGCGGACACAGAGTGAGTTGTCTGTCCAGAGAAATCGAAAGACAAGAAGCAGCAAGAAGAGTGAGAGAGAACTTGAGAAAGGTATCAAGAGATATAGGGCCTGATTCAGAGACGGATGCTCTGAAAGAGCGCTCGCTCTGAATCAGGGCGTTTTTTGTTTTTATTGGAGCGACCTCCTGGGCGCTCGCATAGCTGTGACAGCTATAGCGAGCGGCCAGGTTGATGATCGCGATGGTCAAGACCATCGCGACCATCGGGCTTGCGATGAGACCCTTGTGGTAGGGTCTCGTGGCCGCAAGCCCCAGAGAGCTTTCGGCTCTAACAGAGCTGGAAGCTCTCCACTGACATCACTTGTGATGTCAGTGGGGCCGCCCCCAAACGGCAAGCGTTCCGTCGGGAACGCCTCCGTTTGGCCGGCCACCCCCCGGCCCGCCCACCAAACAGGGCGAGCTGTCACTAACCCCCTGGTGCGAGACCCGGAGCGACGGAGCACCCATCGCTAACCGGGTCTCGCGCATGCGCGAGACAGAGCCGGCTCCGTCGTGCGCATGCCCAGTGGGCAAACATCGACCCTGTTGCGAGCGCTCAGCGCTTGCGACGGGGTCTGAATCAGGCCCATAGATCCTAAGAGACAGTAGCAGTGGTATCCCTCCCAGCGGTGTGACCCGGTGCGGGGAGGGATGCTGTACTCTGCTGCGAGCCACCAAAAAGGGGTGTGGCCATTCTTCCACACAAACAGTATTCAAATCTTGAAGGTTTCTGTGGGCCTATTCTATGAGCTCTGATCTTTAGTTCTTTCCTTAGATTTTCAGGTGATTGGCTTGGCCATTCTTTATTATCTTTCTTTGAAACCAATTGAGAGTGTCCTTGGCTGTGTGTTTGGGCTCATTGTCTTGCTGAAATGTCTACCAAAGTTTCATTTTCAGCATTCCGGTAGATGGCAGCAGATTTTTATCAAGAATGTCTCGGTATATTTTTCCATTCATCCTTCCTTCAATTACATGAAGTATGCCAGTAACGTATGCTGAAAAACAGCCCCACACCATGATGTTCCCATCTCCAAACTTCAATGTTGGTATGGTGTTTTTGGGGTGATGCCCAGTTGAAAGTGGCAGCAGACACAGGGTAAGTGGCCATGGCTCCCTGCCATCACTGCCCTATGTGGGTAATGGTGACAGGCCTGCATTCACAGGGATGCAGGACCCGCCAGTCCCCGTACAGTGCTCCTAGTCTGGCACTGGCCATTAGCCAATCATGTCTCGCACCCCAGCAGACCATCCAAGAAAGTCACGGTGGGCAAATTGCTGCTCGCCGTGTCATCACCCTGCCTCCTTGTGCCAGCATGAGGTGCGCGGAGTTAGTCCTGCAGCTGCGAAGGAGCAAGGAAGAGCTGAAGAAAGAAGAGGGGAGAAGATGCTGGAAGCCCTGGAGGGCAGCGGACAACAAGAAAGAGCTTAATCAGGCTACTGCCCACCAGGTGAAGACAGAAGAGCCAACGCCCATTGGAAGTGGGGTTGGCAAAGAGACCGGAAGTCCTGTGGGGCAGTGTGCAACGTAAAGAAGCTCAAACCGGCCACTGCTCCTGAGAAGGTGGCGGAACTCTCTGAGGGAGTTAACCCTCAGATGAAGTACCCGGAGGTTGGTGAAGTGGCGGAACCAGGCTTGGTCCAGCTGAACTCCATCAATCAGGTAAGGACAGAGCCCCTTAGACCACCAGGAGTCGGGCACAAGGCCTGTGGGCACCAACAGGCACTAGGCCTGGAGCACCACAGTCAGGCACTAGGCAAGGGGAGACATAAGGTAGCATCAGGCCCCATAGTTTTGTTAAAGAGCCTAGTTAGATGGGCAATAGGCCCGTGGACACCAGGGACTGTAGTCCCCCATATCATGTGAAGGCCCCGGAATAGGGCACCAGGGTTCGGGTGCAAAGCCCATGGGGGCATGGTAAGGCACTAAGTTATGTGTAATAATGTGAAATGGCACAGGGAAAAAGTATTGAACACATGAAGAAAGGGAGGTACAAAAAGGCATGGAAAACCAAGACACCTGCTGAAATCTATCAGTAATTAGAAAGCAATCCTGCCCCTTGTCTGTGCAAATTAATATAAGATGGTTCAGTCCCAACTGATGGCCTATAAAAAGGTGTGTCTTTATCAAGGTGTCACACAAGAAACATCTCATGATGGGTAAAAGCAAAGAGCTCTCACAATACCTTTGCAACCTTATTGTTGCAAAACATACTGATGGCATTGGTTACAGAAAGATTTCTAAACTTCTGAATGTTCCATTGAGCACTGTTGGGGCCATCATCCGGAAGAGGAAAGAATATAATTTGACCATAAACCGGCCACGACCAGGTGCTCCTCGCAAGATTTCTGACAGAGGAGTGAAAAGAATTATCAGGAAAGTTTTCCAAGAGCCAAGGGCCACTTGTGGAGAGCTTCCTAAAGACCTGGAATTAGCAGGTACAATTGTTTCAAAGATAACAATAAGTAATGCGTTCAACTGCCATGGCCTGTATGGACGCTCATCACGCAAGACTCCATTGCTGAAGAGAAAGCATGTTGAAGCTCATTTAAAGTTTGCTGCACAACATTTGAACAAGCCTGTGAACTGGGAGAATATAGTCTGGTCAGATGAGACCAAAATTTAACTCTTTGGATGCCATAATACACATCATGTTTGGAGGAAAAATGGCACTGCAGATCACACCAAAAACACCATACCAACAGTGAAGTTTGGAGATAGGAACATCATGGTGTGGGGCTGTTTTTCAGCATAGGGTACTGGCATACTTCATATAATTGAAGGAAGGATGAATGGAAAAATGTACCGAGACATTCTTGATAAAAATCTGCTGCCATCTACCAGGATGCTGAAGATGAAGCAAGGGTGGACATTTCAGCAAGACAATGATCCCAAACACACAGCCAAGGACACTCTCCACTGGTTTCAGAGAAGGAAAATAAAGCTGCTAGAATGGCCCAGCCAATCACCTGACTGAATCCAATTGAAAATCTATGAAAAGAATCAGTGGTGTAAATTCATCCCAGACGCCCAGAGGCAAGTTATAATTTGGTGCCCCCCCTCGTCACAGCCGCTGACACTGTAATGTAGCAATTCGCATGCAGATAGGCTATAGATAGACAAAGGTGGCAGCTGATGGTCTGACATGGAGCTCTCCACTAGTGCATGGTGGCTTCTCCGGTGGAAGGAAGGGGTGCCATGTATTGGGCTGCCGTGACGGTACACTCCAGGTACATAGTAACAGCCCTAAGTCGGGTGAATATGTTGTGGACAATGGAGGGGGTGCCCCTTCAGAGCTGGAGCACAGAGGCAGGCACCTCCATTGTCTCCCATAGTTCTGCCCCTGAAAAGAATTAAATATCAGAGTTCATAGTAGAGGCCCACGGAACGTTCAAAATTTGAAGACTGTTTGTGTGGAATAATGGGCAAAAATCACACATGAGCAATGCATGCGACTAGTTTCTCCATAAAGGAGGTGTCTTGAAGCTGTCATTACCAACAAAGGCTTTTTTACGAAGTATTAAATAAATTTCAGTAAGTGTGTTCAATACTTTTTCCCTGTGTCATTTCACATTATTACACATAACTTAATTTATGGACATCTATGGTTTGATTGCATGTGTGGATTGCATGGGTTGTTGCTGACATTTGGTGAAAATTTCATTACAATAGCCCCATTACAAATATATTTACTGAGAAAAATGTGGATGTGTTAAATACTTATTTTACCCGCTGAATATACTGTGTATATATACAATATGTACGTGTGTGTATATATATATATATATATATATATATATATAATATTCAATATGCACTATGTATACATATATATATATATACTGTATATATAAATATACACTATGTGTGTGTGTGTGTATATATATATATATGTATATATATATGTATATATACTGTGTATATAAATATACACTATGTGTATATATATATATATATATATATATATATATATTGTGACACAGTCGGGATAGGGGCCCCTCTCCTGGGTAGATGGGCTCCCTCCTTCACACACAGCAGCCAGAGAAACAGGACACAATTCTGGGGTTCTCGGAGCCAGTCTTTATTGCACAGGGCACATAAATAAAACAAAACACAAACAACACTAACCCGTCTGGGCTCTAACTAGACAGTAGATTCCCTCACTATCATTAGACTAAATAAGTTCACGTCCACAGTACTTACAGGTTGTATCAAATAGTGTCTCAGAGCAAGCTAGCCTGCAGGCCTGCTCTCCCAGGTGTGAGACACTTAGCCACAACTAAACCTAGCTTATCACAGCCATTTCCAGGTGCAAGCCCTAATGAGCCTGCTACCAGGCTGAAAGGCCCAACACCCGGAGTGGCCTGTGGATGGAGCCCTCCCTCTCCTCACATCCACACCCCCAGGACCCATTCTGGCTTTTCACCAAAGCCGACAATTCTAGTCTGTTTTCCAAACAGACTTCTCCTAGGGGTTTTAAAACACATAGGACAGGAATCTGGGACACACATAGAAGCCATTCCACACTTCTCCAGTGCTTCTATCACAATATACACACACACACACATCATGTTTGTATATGCTATAGCACATCTTTTACACAATATAGGAGGGTAGCGACATTTTTAAATTAAGCGGGTTCCATAGAAAACATTAGAGCCAATAAGATCTTGCTGTGTTACTCCCCATCCAATTGCAGATGAGTTGCTTTGGCACAAGCATTGGCAGGTCTGTGAGCACAGAGAATGGTGCAGTGCTGGTAGTGTGAACCCCACTGACACAGAGTGGGAACAAGCCTGTTGGTCCATTAGTTGCCTATCCCTGCCATATTCAGTGAACATTCTAGATTTCCATCCTCTGTGAAGCGGCCCAGATAGGGCTACTTTGTCCTAGCCCTTTCTCTTCCTCACTCACTCTCCAGTTAAGAATGTTCTCAGGCACTCTACTGATCTCACTGTCGCCAGTTCAGAGAATCAGCTGGCCCACCACAGTATAAAAGCGGCTTCAAGGACCAGGGTGGCGGCTCCAACCTGTCGTGGACTTAAAGTACGAGGCGTGTGGTACCCTCAGGGACACATACTTGGGCAAACTTTTAAACTTGTATCCTGATCCACGCAGTTTCCCCACACTCCCTGCTGTCAGTGTTTGAGATGTGTGCCACAAGCTGGCATTCCAGCTGATGCCTTGCAGAACTGTTGTGACATTCACTTAGTTCAACAACAGCTGTGAGTAGAAAATCTCCATAAAGTGGGTTCTGATTTTCATTGTGACATAATGTGTATTCACAGCATTACAATGGCATAATGTGTATTGTGGGGGCACCACAATGTGGCATACTGTGTATTGGGAATATTACAATCTGGCATAATGTGGGCATTACAATGTGGCATAATGTGTATCGAGGGCCCTAGGATGTAAAATAATTTGTTTTTGAGGCACTACGATGTGGCATAATAAGTTTTGGGGGGAACTACAATGTGACATGGTGTGCTCTGGGGCACTAAAACGTGGCATAGGGCCTGATTCTGAATCGGATGTAGAAGTGCATGCAGCAGCGTCTATTGGTGGTCACCCACCTGCGACTTTATGCAAATGTCGCTACAAACTGTTTGCCTTCTATACATCTGTGCTGCAGAATGCACTTTCAAGCGCCCGTGCACCCTGTAATACAGAGTGGTGCATCCTTATATGCCACCATCGGTCGCACCAATCCTATGGCAGGTGCTGTTTCTCCTATGGCCTCCTATGCCTGCGGCTGTGTGTCTGCGTAAGCAGCTACTTTCACTGACACTCCTGTGAAACTCCCATAACACACCCATTAGACAAAGCATATTTGTGTGCACTTCTGTCCTGCCTCCCAGTCACCACACAGGATCACTCATCACTTTTCCACAACATTTCTGATACTGTGAATCTCGATCACAAAAGCACCTTTTCTGTGTGTACCGCATGCTCTGTAGGGGGGTTTAGAAATTTTGGAAATGTGTATTTGAAAAAAATTGCTTAACTACGTGATCATCTGCATTGCGCATGGCTCTAAGTCAGGTCCAGAATGTGTACTGGGGTACTACTATTTGGCATAATGTGTATCGGGGGGCACTGCAATGTGACATAATACTGCATAATATGCATTGGGGTCACTACTAAAAAAACGGATGGTGATCGTTTTAGCATCTTCAGTGTGTTGTGAGTTGAAAGGGGAAAAGTGAGATTTGGTGGCGGAAGGACGGCTGTATGTGCATAGATTTGGTGCTTCTGTTTCACCTTTGGAAAGTGATATAAATAAAAATTAAATCAGGAAGTCTTACCTCTTATCCAGGGCCATCCATTCTTCCCCCCTAACTGTCCTCTGCCCTGCAACTGTGATGCATGCTGTGTGTGTATATGATTTACTGCTCCTCTTGCATGCAAAACTACACTGCAAATATCTTTAGGGTAACAGCTCTGGAATGTTTGTATAAAATGTTGTGCACTGATTAAATGAAGCCTCTGCACTGTGCTCTACAGGAACGTTTGTTACACTATTGTTTTCTTATTTTTCTCAAATGTTTTACATTATGATGGGACTCTGAAACCGTGAGGTAGGACCTCAAATCTTATACATTATGGGACCCTTGGACTATGGTCAACAGTAGGCATTAGCTATGTCTTCCATGGTGCTAGCCACACCCACTGTGCAGACCACACCCTCACAGCACCGGTTACCCCCGCTCCCCACATCAGTAGTCACACCCCTACCGTGCTGGTCACACCTTCTGCGGCAGCACAAATAGGCCTGTCAGAAATGTCAGCTCCAGGCCCATGTGGACCTTAATCTGGCACTGTACAGTATATTGCTGTGTTATCCCACACAGGCACCAATGAGTTGTATAGGAGCTCAAAAAGCTACAGGCATGCTACTGTTAAGCATTCTGTGACAGTGTAGCCTACTCTATAATATCTTTATATGTTTGATGGTTCAGTTAATTCTACTTAGTTTTATAATTAATGTCTTAAACTAAAGTCGTAATTTGTCATGTAGAAATTTCAAGGTAGTAAATTGAAAAACTAAAAACTTTTCCACCCAGCACAAAAGAGGTTTTTGTTTTAAGACATCTGTGATGAAGTAGTTGTGAGTACCTAATCACACAAGTAGCATGTGGCTGGAAGCCTGGATAATATCATATCCAAGCAGTTGTTTAATCATACACAACATAGCTATGACTATCTGCTTTGTCACATTCCTCCTCCACATAAACAAAGAGCTCAGTTGTCTGTTTTTATTGGCAGTTGTTAAGACAAGAACTGTAGCTGGTATGCCGGGAACGAACATGTGAGAATATCTAAAAATAATATTAAGCTCAAGTTTTGGTGTATTTAGGTTGGTCATGAAGCCATATGAAATATAACAAACCGTTGCACTGTAAATGGGAGACTTTTGTAAAGCGCTAGTAAAATATTTTCTTGGTTTTGAAATTTGGATGGAGTTACATACTCATACTGTAAATATATATAATTCATTGAGAGTGACAGAAACGAACAAAAATGTATGAGCGCAAGCAATAACGACACTGGGTTGCATGCCATACATCTATCTGGCAATCTGGCAGCTATGGATATTACCAGATGGGCCAATGTGCCTGAGAGCATCATGGCCAGGTCAAGGCTTCAATGTGTGGTCTCAAACAGCCTCCCAGCCCTGATTTTTATAAAACAGTTATGGGCAGCAGTCACTGTATACCCACTAAATGGCTTTTGTGCTTGTCAAAGTAATTTATAAAATACAAAGATATACAATAATGATAACTTGTTAATTGGTAAATAATAAATATCCGTGCATACTATAAAACTATCATAACACATAAAATGTGAGTACATGGGTAAATTAAAAATATGAATTGTGTATTCCTGATCAGAACTGTGTTCCTATGTCAGACCATATGACCAAGTACAGTAAAATGTTTATCTATCAATCACATATTTATTAGTTATCTAAATAATAATTGGATGTGGCAGGGGCTCTGGTTGAACGCTCCAGCATTCAAACAACAGTTAACACTGTGGTGAGCTTGAATCTGATATCTTGTTATAGAAAAACCATTATGTCACAGGGGTTGAACTAACTTCTTTATTCTCTTTTCCCAGAATACCAACCAGATCTTTATAAAGACCACAGCATCTTAGTTGGGGAGAAGTACGCACAAGGGACTCCCCCAGCCAAGTACTGGAGAGGCAGCAATCCTCCTTGCCTCCAGGTAGTTGGAGTACATATTGAAGGCAGTACCTGTCCAGGACCTTTCTTAGCCTCAGGTGAGCGCCCAAGAGATTCTCTATGACTTTTACATTTGGCAGACCATGTGCACTAAGAATCCCAGTAGCACCAGTGGCACTGGTGCTACAGTGTGTCAGTAGAAATCTGATGCTCAGATACTGAAGACGCAATTGTAGGGATGAGCCAGTCTGTATCAAGTGCCAGTGGATCTGAAGGTGAAATTGGCCCTGGACCATCCTACTGAGGCCGGAAGAAGACTGCAGCTCCCTAAAGGACATTGTCCATATCCCTTCAAGAGATACCTCATATGTTGCTGTGGTTCAGAGATTTTTCTACTCCTGGTTCAGAGAGAAGATTAATTGCTTCCCCAGTTAGAAAATGCACTTCAAGAACTAATGAAAGGGCTCCAGAGGAGGGACTGGCAAGGTATGTGGTCCTTAGTAGAAACTGACCACCTTCTTCAAGGTCAATTCATCATGGTGCTGAAAAACATCTCTCTGTGACAAGATCACACAGGATAATAATCTAACATTTTACCATTTACATAGAGATGCACAGTGGCAATAGATCATAATGCAAATTTTGGTCTATATGTTGTGGCTCCACAATGGTAGAGGAGTGTCTCATTGTCATGGGTTTGCTGGGAGGAATAGGCCAACAGTGCACCTTGGACATCTGTTCTAATTTCAGAAACATTATGCTCACTTACAATCATCTGTTGCATAAAAGTTGTCATCTTTTAAGGCCATCATCAACCTTCCAAACCCTTGTCGTTGGAGTATTGTGGATAAATGTAGAAAGCTGCAGATGAGCTCTCGAGAAAAAAAGGTATTATTGTGGTTGGAGGCACAGGGCTCACCATGGCCTTCATAACTTGGACCAAATTTTGATCCAAGAAAAGGGCCCACGATATTGGATGGACTGTGGAATAATTCCATGAGAATGACACTAATTTGGGTACAGTAAAAACATATTAGTGGTTGCACCTACAGTATTTTATAAGAACAAAAGAAAAAAAGTGTTCCAATGTGGGGCACTCTCGGACTGGTAATATCTGATAGTTGTAAAGATAATAGATACACTCTGGTGACCCAAAAGATTAAGTAAATTAAACTTTTTTTTTTTTTAATATAAATTGTTTTGTTTTTTTAAGTATTGTAACAGTAATTATACATTAAACATAATGATGCAGAGTTCAACCAATGTTCCAGAGATTAATAGTCCCAGAAGGGATACAAAAGGAAATTAGTTGAACAGTATAATTTGATATAAAATATCTGGGAGAACTCCCGAATACAATATAGGACAGACATTGTTGATTCAAATTTAAAAAACAACCATTACTAATACAGTTTACCACAAAGTTATAATAGCCTAAAAAGAACAAAATGAAAAAGAATATAAAAGTAAAAAATAAAACAAAAATACTCTCTCCCATACTCCTCCCACCTCCCTGAGGTAACGCAATCCCCAGCCGCTGATCAGAATACAAGGCCTCAGGCATTACTGGGTACAATTTCTATTGGGGGATCATTATTCAGTACACGTAATAGGTACCAGGATGTGTTTTTGAGGCATTGATGTATTTGACTTCTTATTTCCAGAGATAGAGTAGATATGTAACTCTCCCACATAATTAAAAAATTCTCCACTTTGGATTGGAAAGAGTTTGGACTTAAATAATGAAAATGATGGAGAGGATGAGGATATCCATTCATGTAATATCGGGCCACTGTGCTGATCGCTAGGTGTAAACATTATGCTACTTTACTAACCCTCATATTAGCAGGAACAAGGCCATATATCACCCACTCTGCTGTAAAAGAAATATAATTAAGTAAAGACTAGAAGCCTCTGCATAATTCTTGACTTGAGCCAAAACCTCCTGATTAGTGGGCATGACCAAAAAACTGTGGTATAAGTCTGCATAACTCACCGCATCTATAACAGGAATTAGAGGTAGAGCAGCCCATGAGAATGCTTCTGTGCGGAGACAGATATGTCCTATGAAAAATGTTTAAAAACATGTCCATGTACAGTACATGGATGATGTAAGAATTCTGCAGGAGGTATTTATGATAGCGAGAAGGTCCTCAATCGTGTATGCAGGAAATTTAGATAACCATTGTGTAACCCACTGGAAGAGGATGAGTGATCCAAACTCATTTGGAAATGCTGATAATAAATTGTGATGGCCTTCCTAAGAGTATCAACTGGATTTTCCCAATCTCCATCAGAGAATACCCCAACCACAGAGCTAGTATAATGTTTGACCTGCAGAAAAACCAAGGAGTAGCCCAATAAAGTGCCATATTTTTCCACAACCTCAGTGAATGTTAGTACATAACGTAAATCTCTATTCACCAAACAGACCACATTAGTAATGCCGCCCACCTGCCAAATTGTAAATGGATAGGCTGCTAAACCATTTTGGAAGTCAGGGTTGCCAAATAATGGAAGGAGTAAAAATTTATGGGAGTTCAATCCTGCTTTATTCTTATAATATGCCATCAAATAAAATAAGTCTGGGTGATTAAAATACTGTGGAGCTCATTCAGACCCGCTCGTTAAGATGCATACTCTCGCTGCTGCCGATGGTATGCAGTGTGTATGCATTGTGCGCATGCGCATACCTTGGCGAAACTTCATAATGCATTCACTCGCTGCACATAGACAGCCCAGCAGAGTGAGTGACAGGGGAAGCCGTTTGTAGGTGATAACAGGGGCTGCCCATTAAAAAAGGGGGAGTGGAGGTGCAAACTCAGGCGTGCCTGAGCATCTCAACGGCATTTTAGAGGTGTGTATAATTATAAGACCGCATCAGTACACGTCACCTGGCTTGTTCTTACACTGAAGTGCTCGCAGTGCTTGGACAGGGTTTGGTCAACCTCAAGTGCTGCAATTGCATCTGATGTTACCCGATGTACCGATGGTTGCATACACTTCCTGGACATGACGTGCACAAGTGGGCGTCTTAAAACAGGCTGGTGGGTGACTGCATACACTACGTGATCGTTCTCTAAGAAATACTGGGCATGCTAATGCATTGCAGTGCAGTAGTACTGCTTACGCAATTTGCATACACACCTTTGTGAATACATAGAAGGGGCATGCAGAGAATAGAGAGCTTTGTGTCTCATTAACTGTATTGTAAAAAACACCAGTTCACCCTGAACATCTGTATCAGTCTTTATTCATGCGACCACCCATTATCATCCATATGCCGCATCAAATAGAACCAGACCACACCACCCCCTCCCCTTACCACTGCCTATGCCTTCCCCCGCCCCCCCTCCCCCCATAGAACCTGTGCAGCGCTGCCTTGCATTACCTATATAACTCAATAAGAGACTGGACATCTCTTAAGATAGCTGTGCACAGAACACCGCTCCCCACCCAAAGTTTTTGCCTCATCCACGCAGAAATTGTTTTTTTTATTTAATAAAGTTTAAAGAGTATTTAAAAAAATATATTTAAATATTTTATTTAAAAAAATATATAACTTGGGGGTGTTTTGCACCCCGTACCATGTCAATAGACCCCTATTGTAATATTACTTCCCTCCCCCCATCAGAAAACGTTCTCTCAATGGCAAAATATCCCCAGCATTATCAACCCTCACCCCCTAGTGGTAATAGATTCCAGTTTGCAGAGCCCCACCCTTACATCCAGTGTAAATGTACCCCACTGTGTAGAGCCACCCTTCCACATATGTGACTGTATATGTCATTCTTTATTTTAATATCCCCCCCTTTCATGGGCAAAAAAAGTTTTTGTGGGTCATTACTAATTTACTGGACATATGTGCAGAACGGATTTCCTCTATAACAGACGGGGGATCCGGAGAGACAGCAATAATACATGAAATGCAACCAGATCAGTTTAAATACTCCTGGCTTCAGTTGCATCTCATGCATTTGTGCCAGGCAAATGATTAAGGGGGATCAAGCAAAGGATACAATATGGGATACCCAATATCTAAATTTCAAAATTTGGCCTTGGAGGGTAAAGGGCAGGGCCAGATTGGCCATCTGGCTCCTCTGGCAAATGCCAGAAGGGCCGATGGTTAGGTGGGCCGGTCTGTCCGTCTGCATGGGTACTGTAGAAAATGTCTTTCCCAAAATGGCTGCGGTCTGAGAGAAGACAATTGTGGCACATTGAGAATTGTGAGATCTTCACTGGCCATGTTCTGCCAGCAGACACTAGAGGACCAGTGGTACCTCTAGTAACAGGGAAGGTCTGACACACCCCCTAAACAAGGCCGGATTAACATCTTCTGAACTGCTATAGACAGGATTTTTTTTCCTGCTACAGCAGCCTGCTGCCAGTGGCCATACCAGGCCCCGCTCCCAGACGGCGGCTCCCCCCTTCTGACCCGCGACCCTCCCCCCCGCGGGGGCTTATTAAAAGGTGCCCTGGCAATTAGTGACTTCCCCAATATTGATTTACTTCCTGGAGGGGAACAATCACAGCAGAGTAGTGTCTAGATTCCCTTCACGGAGAGGACCCTGACATCATCAGCTACTGTCCAACGTCATTCGCTACCATCCATGTGGACATAGAGGGGGTATATAATCTTGTGGCAAGCGTAGCAAGCCCGAAGCGTGGTGAGCGAAGCGTGCCCTCGAAGGGACAAGTTTGTTCTCTAAGTGGACTTTATGGGCATGGAACCGCACTTCTGCCGTGACTACACGTTACTTGCAGGTCCCTGTCGCAAAGGGGAAATAAGCTCAACCGTCACAGCAGTGCCTGCACGCCTCTGCATCCTGAAGCTCCTAGTCTATTCCACCCAACTTCGCCCTCATTATCCCATTATTCCCTACAATGTGTGTGCACCATTTCAACACACTGAACACAGTGATCTTCAGTAAACATGTGTGCCAGCTTCAACATTCCAGCTTCTACAACCTATGAAGGCAGGTACAAGATGTCAATAACACATGTGTCCGTTTGTGGATGTGTGTGTATATATATACACAGGGCCGGATTGGGACTAAAAATAGGCCCTGGCATTTTAAAGCACACAGGCCCACCTTGGTGTCAGCATCTGGCTCCTGGCATACACTCCTCCCACTTCTTAGTCTATGCTCTTGCACATATAATTAGTATTAGAACAACAAAAAAGTGTACATCATTCTCTGTATTAAAATACACACAAAAGAGCACATCCTGCAGGGGATTTAAACGTGCCATAGTCAGACATTTGGTATTTGGTTGGTTCTGTTAGGTAAAAGCTGGCACATCATTGGTGTAGAACCCACCCAAAGAAAAGGGAAGGCCTTTTCCCAATTGACCAAGCACTAGTTTAGCAGTTGTAGAGGATTAGATAGTGTACACTGTAGGATTGTTTTAGGGCAGGGGTGCTGAACACAGAGAAGGACACATCAGTGCACACCAAAGCAGAGCTATTACTACACAATTTGGTGCCCTGTGCACATAAGGAGCATTGGTGCCCCCCTCCATAATAGAAGAATGGAGGGTGCAAGCTGAAGAAAAACAGGTGTGGGCTCGCTGGGAAGGGACGTGACCACACAATAGTACCCCCAATCCAAATTATGCCACACAGTAGTGCCCCTTCATCACATTACACTGCACAGTAGTGCCACTCATTCACATTACATCACACAGTAATGCCCCTTACGCTATACTATGCCCCACACAGTAATGCCCCTTAAGCCATATTATGCCTCATACAGTAATGCCCCTTACACCATATTATTCCACACACCATAATGCCTCTTATGCCCCACACAGTAATGCCCCTTATGACATATTATGCCCCACACAGTTATGCTCTTTACACCATATTATGCCCCACACAGAAATGCCCTTTACACATTATGCTACACTAATGTCAAGGCAGAATCAACCTTAAAACTTTCTCAATGGTGGATGTATTCCTGCAGACTATTGCAGCCGTCACAGCATCTTTATGCTAATGCTGTGGCCGATGGTTTTCCTATGAGACGCTCAGCAGCCGCAGTGGCACTGTGCACACAAAGATACACCAGTGGACAATGCACCAGCCCTATGGAGGTGCAGAATGTGCGTCTGCACCTCCATAAGCCACCAATGCCAGTGCAACTGTATCAAAAGATGCAGTCGCTGGGAGCAACGTGCCCTCATCTTGCTAGCTACCCCTGTTACATCCCAGGAAAGCCACAGAAATGGTCTCTCTGCACGTCTAACTTCCATCTCCCGACGGTAATCATCGGGATACATGTGGAGTGCATCTCTGAAGCATACGCAGGCTGAAGATATCGTCCATTTGTGTGCGGCATGAACATAGCGCTCACCTCTGAATCAGGCCCTCTGTCTTTTTGTTAAGTCTGTCTCAGGAAACTTTACTAATAGTGGGAAAGTACATTAAATACAACAACAACGTGCTAATAATACAGACTACCTTATATGTCTGAAATAGTTAGAGCTACACTTATGGATTACTATATTGAAAATAAGACAGAAAATAGACAAAGATGTACATCATAATGCGATCATAGGCGTGTGCAGCATATTACATTTAGGTGTGCACCACCGGAAAAACATTTCTAGCTCTGCTTATGGGGGCGTCAAGGTGCAAGTCAAGCATTACCTTAAAGTCCTTCAAGTCATCAATTCACTTCTTATCATAATTAAACCATACTTGCTGACAATGTACTATTCCTCCCCGGGAGACGCATGGGGAGGTGAAGTAGGTAGGCGGAGTTGGGGGCGGGCGGATCGTGTGACTAGGCCCTGCTCCTAGTGGGAATTCAGCGCGATTATGCATATTTAAACTAGGAGGCGGGGCTAAATGACGCGATTCTCATGGAATCACGTCATTAGGCCCCGTTCCCAACACTCAGAACCGCCGATCCCTGCTAATATTCTCCCCATTCTGCCCACTTCACTAGGAAGTGGGCAGAATGCGGGAGAAGTGCCTACCCTTCCGTGGGTGCGGGGGGTTACCCGAAAAAACGGGAGCCTCCCACAAAATCCGGGAGGGTAGGCATGTATGAATTAAACCCAATCATTGAACTATCATGTCCAACACAATATTCCCACATTATTCCACATCTTGCTTACCCATGACTTTGCAAGCGGCTACTGCTCTCTTCTACTGCAACAGATGTGTACGCTTTGCATCTTCATCTCAGGCAGATTCTTAAACTTTGCTGAAATCACAAAGTGAATGTGAAGTAATGCTGAAGTCTGTGAAGTAGGCCAGTGGCGTAAATTCATCCCAGACGCCCGGAGGCAAGTTGTAATTTGATGCACCCCCCTCATCACAGCCGCTGACACTGTAATGTAGCATTTTGCATGCAGACAGACTATAGAAAGACAACAGTGGCAGCTGATTGTCTGCCATGGAGCTCTCCATTAGTGTATGGTGGCTTCTTAAGTGCCAAGAAGGGGTCCCATGTATTGGGCGGCCGTGATGGTACACTCCGGGCACATAGTTACAGCCCTAAGTGGGGTAAATATGTTGTGGACACTAGAGAAGGTGCCCCTTCAGAGCTGGAGCCCGGCGGCAGGCGCCTCCATTGTCTCCCATAGTTCTGCCCCTGAAGTAGGCTTTGCCTATCTTACATACAAACTTGAGGATTGCAGTTCAGTTGAGGACTGCAGTTATTGTGGTTCTTTTATTACTTGTTTTTCTACTTCAGGGTCCATAGGGTATCCACAGGATACCTTGGGGTATAGGCGATGGCGGCAGACATCCAGGCACCACAGAGTTAAATTCTCAGCCTCCCAGGATGCACTGGGGTCCCTCTCCTATACCCCGCCCCCGAGCCTCAGGCCACTCAGTTTTCATTGGTGCCTGGCCGGACCAGTCGCACCGTACAGAGGGGGGTCTTTTCAAGGCCCCTGAAGATTTCTTCGCAGCTGTGGCTGCATAACTAGAGTGCTCCAGCATAGGACAGTCAGTATTGACATCCATGCTGTCACTCCTACACCCCGCCGGTACCAGAACGCCGGTACCGATCCGGGGATGCTGGTTGGTAGCTGGGGTCACAGCTAGCGGTGACCCCGGCTACCTGGACTGTGGCCGGATGCACGGGGGACAAGGTAAGCGGCGGGGTCCCGCGGTGGGCACCCGCCGGTAACACAGTCCTTTTTGGTCCCCAGGCAGGGGGCTCCCTGGGGACCGGCTGCGCGTGGGGCCAGGTACTGATCCTGCGCCTTCCACTAGACCACCAGGGACAGCGGACCACAGCATGTGCGGTACAGCGCGGCGTCTCAGGGGTTAATAGCAGGCCAGGGGAGAACGCCTTCCCTGTCTCACAGCCGGCGTCTCCCCCGCTGCACAGTGCCATTCCACAGCGGGCTGTGTCAGTGCTCGTCCCCCGGGCCTGCCTCCTCTTTGCTCCTCGGCGGCCATTTTCTCACTACATGTGCTGGGAATGACAAACGCTGCTGGAAGCTGTTACAGGTGCCATTGCGGTCCGGGTCCCCCGCATACCTCTCCTTCAATTAAGGTCAGTGTATGCAGCACTGTTTCCTACCAGGCTCTGGTCTGTGTAGTTGATCGCAGTGCTTGTAATGCAGGATGTTATCTGTGCATTGTATGTGACTTAAATGCTAGCGCTGTTTGCCTGTACTTTCATTTCTGACTGTCAGCCTTTTTCCTATCCCTGTTCTTCTGCTACAGCCCTTGCGGTGCGGTGTTGCAGGGTGTTTATTACCTCACAGTAAACGTGGTTTTTCTGTGTGGGAGGTCACATACGCTCCGTTCACAATCCTCATGTCTGAAAGTGAACGAGGATATCCTCTTCCAGCTATAATGTACTGATATCATGTGCAGTTAGCGGAGGGATATGTAGACGCTGAGGGTTTATGGAGGGCATGTTGTATTATATATCATGCCCCATTTCTGTCACTGTGCCTGCACAAAAAGGGACCGCCCTCGGCTGGCTAAGATGCTTACAGCCCTTGTGGGCAACGCTCCCTGCGTTTCCCCATAGGGGTTATTGAAGTGAGTGGTGGTCTCATCACATGCAGGGGTCCCTGGGCAGTTGATGGTACCCCAGTGTATCCTGTTTTTCGCCCCCCCAGGTCTCGCAGGAGCCTGTGTGGGTGAATTTATTGTCCAAATGGTATAGCACCTGATGGACGTTTTACAGGGGGAGTCACCATTTCGGCCTTCTAAACGGCCTTTCGGGTCTCAGACGGGTAAGGACATGACGTCTGATGACGGTGACATTATTGACTTTTTCAGACATGAGCCCCTTAGTGCAAAGGAGGCGTAGTCTGGGTCTAAAGTCTATATACCTGGCCTTATACGGGCAGTCCGTGCGGCTTTGGTTATTACATATCCCCCGTGGCTAAATCCAACTATGCCTTCTTAAAGGATAAGGGTGTTGCCACTGTAATTCCTCTATCTGGTCAGGTGGATCATTTAGAGGAGGTGTGGAAAATCCGGGTAAGCGGTTCCAGCCTTTGCGGATAATTATTTTTCCGAATGGGATTTACCGTTACGGGTAGATTCTCATGTTACACCC
Organism: Taudactylus pleione; assembly: GCA_031769625.1. Lineage (NCBI taxonomy): Eukaryota > Metazoa > Chordata > Amphibia > Anura > Myobatrachidae > Taudactylus > Taudactylus pleione. The sequence goes on from JAUIMM010000052.1 coordinate 34,367,161, forward strand.
CTAGTGAGGAGTGTTATGTGGCCCATGCCCTCCAGGTCCTCCTTGAAGGAGGTTACACATTGCAAGGTGCAAATATATCTAAAATCCAATTATTCCCTTGCTGGAGGGGCTTCCAGGCCGGCTATGGCCGTGTGCTGGGGGGCCAGAGTCATGGAGCGCTGGGTAGGTAACTGGATCTCTGCACACTGACTCTCCAGCAGAGCAGGTGGATAGTGGCAAATTCTCAGAGACTTAGCCACGTTCATAATGAGACAGTCTTACATATAGCCTACTCCTTTCCAGAATCTCCTCGGCAGCAGTAGCGGCTCGGCAGCAGTAGCGGCTCGCCGCTCCCTGTGCTTGCGCTCTTGGAAAGCGGACGCATATTCCATTTGGAATGCTTTGCCTTTTACGGGACAGGTCCTGTTTGGCCCTCATCTGGACACAATTGTGGCCCCGCAGGCAGCAGCTACGTCTGCCTGTCTGCCATCGGCTACAGTCCCATCGGGGTCTGGGGTTTTGTCTTTTCGGCCCTGTGAGGCCAGGGTAAGTCTAAAATATAGCTTTCTAAGATAGTCAGTAGCCAGGAAATCTGCTCAGCCATAAGAACAGGCTTGGATTACAAGACGTCCTACTCCCAAGTTGGACTATAAGCCTTCAGCCTCAGGGGACGGGCCTCCTCTCGGGGGACCCCAGAGTTGGAGGCCGGCTTCTCCAGTTCACCCAGTGCTGGTGTCTGACCTCCACGGACACTGGGGTAAGAGAAGTATTTTCTTGAATGTATGTCCTCTCCTCCCGGTAAAAGCCTCCCAGACGGTTTTTCATTACAGGTCTTCTGTCAATTCAAGACAAGGCCCTGTAATTATTGAGGGTGTTACACTCTATGCTCCAGGCAGGAGTTATAGTACCTATTCCGTTGCCCCAAAGGGGAACGAGGTATTACTCCATCCTCTTTCTGGTACGGAAACCCAATGGGTCTTACCTGGACATCCTCAACCTCGAGTCCTTCAACAAATTCTTAAGGGTTCCTTGGTTCAGGAGGGGGACTCTGCATTCCATCACTCAATGGAGCCTGGGAATTTTGTGGTGTCGTTGGATATATTCAGGATGACTACCTGAATGTCCCTATTTTCTTCGAACACCAGTGTTTTTCCTCAGGTTTGCAGTGGTCGATAAGCATTTCCAGTTTTACCAGGGTCATGGCAGTTATGGCAGCCCACCTGCAGATGCAGGGGGTCTGCTTGTTACCCAATCCGGGCGACCTCCTGGTGTTACCAGAGTCTCCAGAGATACTTCAGTGCCATCTGCAACGGACAATATCTGTGTTGCTACGTTAGGGCTGACTGATACACTGGAAATGGTCCTCTCTGATTCTTCACAGAGGATGCTCCATATCCCAACATCTGCGGATCTTTGTGATTGAGGAAAAGATCTCTGCATTACAGGCAAAGGTACGCAGTTGCCTGCAGAGTCGCCGAGTGTCTATTCACTCGGCAATGTGGTTCCTGGGTTCCAGGGTGTCGCTGTTCGACATGGTGGAGAGTACCCAGTGTCACTCTAGAAAAATGTATCCTCTCCGGATGGGATGGGTTGCCCCATAGGATAAAGTCAATAGTGCTTTCCCCGACGGTTTGTCTTTCTCTGGCCTGGTGACTGCGGAAAGCTTACCTAAACAAGGGGCACCCCCTTTGGGATTGCACACCGAGTCCTTCTGACAATGGACGCCAGTATCCGTGGCTGGGAAGCAGTGACGGGTCCACACTTGTTCCAGGGCAGGTGGACACCAGTAGTTTTTGCGCTTCCCATAAACATCTGAGAACTCTGAGCAGTATTCACGGTTCTCCAGCATGCAGGACAGGTCCTCCACGGAAATACCGTGCAGGTACAGTCTGACAACGCCATCATGATGGCTTATGTAAACCACCTAGGTGGTTCCCGAAGTCGGGCGACACTAACAGTGGTGTCCCGAATTCTGGCTTGGGTGGAAGGCTATATCCCTGCCGTCATCGGCAGTGTTCATTCAGAAATCCTCAGATAGAAAGCAGGCTTTCCCAGCCGTCAGGACGTGCATTCAGGGAAATGTCCTCTTCATCAGGAGGTGTTCAATCTTCTGGTGAACAAGTGGAGGCTTTCAGAGATGAGACTCTTGTGGTAGACGTATGTTGGTCCAGTGGACCTTCTAAGTTGTGTACCTCGTCCCTCCGTTATCCCTTCTTCCAGTAATAGCAAGAAGGAGGCGCGCTCCTGCTGATAGCTCGTGCGTGGACCAGACGGCACTATTACTCAGATCTTTGGAGTGTTTCAGTTAACACTCCGAAGCTGTTACCTCTACGACCAGACCTGTTGTCTCAGGATCCTGGCTGATACCCAGACCTGGGTTGTCTGTCCTTGCCGGTGTGGCGGTGGAGACTGCCCTCTTAAGGTCTAGGAGTTTTTCCAGCTCTATAGTTAACAGGGCCTATGTCCATGCTAAGAGCTCGGAAGATTTTATCTGCAAGAATTTACCATCAGGTATGGCATACTTTCTTTCAGTTGTGTCGCCCTACAGGCTCTGCTCCTCAGGTATTCCGGATATCCAGAGTGTTGGCTTTCCTACAGGTGGGCTTAGATAACGGTCTTCGCCTTGCTTACCTGACGGTGCAGGTTTCTGCCCTGTTGGTTTCATCGTAGGATTGCTACTCTGATGTCCGCACCTTTGTGCAGGGTATACATTATATTCAGCATCCCTTTGTTGCTCCTGTGGCTCCTTGGGATTTGGCTGTGGTCTTTAGGGCTCTCTGAGGACTGCCAGTTGATCCACTGGGCTCAGTGGACTTCAAATGGCTTATGGCTAGGAATGTATTCCTTCTGGCCATTGATTTGGCCGGTAGGATCTCAGAATGGGGGGCTCTGTCATGTAGACCTCCCTCTTTCTCATCTTTCCTAGGAACAGGGCAGTGCTTCGCACTTGCCCTGGCTTTGTACCTACGGTGGTGTGTAGTTTCCACATCAATGAGGAAATTATAGTACCTGCCTTTACTTCCCCAATCCTTTCTGCTGGTGAGGCCTCTTTGGATGTGGTACGGGCTCTAAGAATTTAAGTTGACCGTACCAGTCCATTTAAGAGATCAGACTCTCGGTTTTGTCCTTTCTGGTTTCCATAAAATGGGTTGGCCTGCCACTGCGCTAGCTTTGGCAGGATGGATTCACAGGTCTTCCTGTTCCATCCTCTTTTAAAGCTCTTCCACTAGGTCTGTGGTTCCTTCGTGGGCAGCTCGACGTGGCGCTTCAGCGGTTCAGCGGTGATTGGCAGCCACGTGGTCATCTGTCCATATTTTTGTAAGGTATTATGTTTTTGATACCTTCACCTCTCAGGATGCTTCCTTCGGGCGGCGGATTCTCCTTACAGCACAGGAGCGTCCCCACCCTTAAAGGATACTGCTTTGGGACATCCCCAAGGTATCCTGTGGATACCCTATGGACCCTGAAGTAGAAAATATGAGATATGGTAAGAACTTACCTTTGTTATCTCTATTTCTACGAAGTCCATAGGGTTCCACAGGACTCCCGCCCTGTCGCACCTGTACTGCAGATGGACTTTGATCTGGTCACCGGTTTCTCCGTCTCCTTCTGGTGAGAATGTGATTCTTGTGTGTTCCAGACTTCTCTCTCTTTTTTGCTCCTGCTCCGGCCTATGGCTTGTTACGAAACTGAGTGGCCTGAGGCTCGGGGGCGGGGTATAGGAGAGGGACCCCAGTGCATCCTGGGAGGCTGAGAATTTAACTCTGTGGTGCCTGGATGTCTGCCGCCATCGCCTATACCCCAAGGTATCCTGTGGAACCCTATGGACTTCGTAGAAAAAGAGATAACAAAGGTAAGTTCTTACCATATCTCATATTTTTCATCTTCCTTGTTCTAAAGAATGAGACGTCTCTACCAGCTGTCAATGACTTAAATTCCTCAATCACATCATTGTAATTTACTGACAAAGCTAATTCTTGCTCAATGTACAACAACATGAGTGAATCAAGGCGCTGCTGGGGGTATGCAGTCGGGACGCCGACGGTCTAAATGCCGACCAAGGGCATCCCGACTGTCTGATCCCGGCAAATGTCTAAGCACAGGCGTCGAAATCCCGATGCCTGTCATTACACCTACGCCAGGACCCTGACACCCGGCGATTGAAGGTAAGCCGGGCGCAGACAGCCGCGGGGGAGGAGGGTTAGTTTAGGGGCTCCCGAGGGGGACTTAGAGTTAGGCACCCCCCCCCGTGAGGCTAGGGTTAGACTAGGGGAAGGGGGGTTAGGCACGCCCGGGGGGAGGTTAGGGTTAGGTACCCCCCCGTGAGACTTAGGGTTAGGCTGTGGGGAAGGGGGGGGTTAGGTTTAGGCACTTAGAGGGGGGGTTAGGGTTAGGCACCCCTAAGGGAGGTTTTGGGTTAGGGGGGGTTAGTTAAGTAAATAGAAAAAATACTTGCCTGGCTGGATCTTCACTGCCGAGCTTCCGCTGTCGTGATTTGAACCACCGGCATACTGATCCCCTGTTGGGACATAGGGCCTGATTCAGCAAGGATTGCAATTGCAAAGCTGCATGCAGGCAGCTTTTCCAATTGCGAACCTTGCAATAATGCAAATGTAGCAGGAGGTGTATGACACGGGATGAAGTCATGTGACCAGCGGCTCGCAATCCCGACAGTGGAATGCCAGCTAGGGATTTATGATAGGCATTGAAATACCACCGCCTATCATAATCCGGACGCCGGCACGCCGAGGACACCATCCCGAATGAAGGTAAGTCCGAGGTGCCCTTAGCATTAGCCGCGGAGGGGGAGGGTTAAGATTAGGGAGTCTAGCAGGGTTAGGGTTAGGTTTGGGGGGAGATTAGGGTTAGGCACCCCTAGGGGGTAGGTTAGGGTTAGGCACTAAGGGGGGGAGGTTAGGGTTAGGCAACACTAAGGGAGGGTTAGAGGGGGGACATGGGAGGTTAGGGTACTTACCTGCCCCTGTCGGGATCTTGACCCTGTTTGGCATCAGCTGTCGACCACCGGCATTTCAATCCCATTCTTTATGACACCCCCTGCTGCATTTGCGATCCCAGCACTACGACGGAGGTCGCAGGCTGGGATCACCATCGCGACCATTGGTGGTCGATGGTCTCGATGGTAGACTGCGCTGGGCGGCCGACTTGCGAGCCCAGCAGACTGCGTATGTCCACGCAGTCCCTGGGCTGGCCATTCCCAGAAAATGGGGCGGACATGCCCCATTTCTGGGAACGCCAGTCAGTCCTGCCCCTGCAGCACCCCTGAAATGCTTCTGCCTGTCAATCAGGCAGAGGCATTCAAGGGCTTGCGTGCATCTTAGCAGGACCCATTCTGTGCGTCTAGAATGACCCATTCTGCGCACATAATCGGGAATCTGCATTCAGCAGTGCATTAGCGTGTACTGCTGAATCAGGCCCCAAGTCTGCTCCAAATGCTGTTGCCGGGGAATGATCATTGAACTCATTGGGGAAGAATCAGCTGGGTGTTTGTGTGATTGACAGGCATGTCGGATTTCCCTGCCCCCAGACTCCTGTGTCAGCTAGGTCCCATTGGCTAGTTTTGAATAAAGTATTTTTTTACATTACATTAATCTTTTATCGCCATCCTGAGATGATAATTACAGAACTGGTATTTCAGCTGTAGAAGTACCGCCACAATACTTTGTAAATAGGCTACCCCATGCAAACATTTTGCAAATTCCCTTCTACAACTCCTGCACTTGCCCCTGCCCATCTTATATGGACAGTGGAGATGTGGATGATAATTTCCATAGCAAATAACTACAGAGCATCACTATCACATGACATGATTCACTGAGTACTGCTATGTCAGATCACTCTGCTACAGAGAGAGCTAAGCAGTGCCAAAGATGATTCACTGGAACCAGCTACGTATATATTGAGGTACCCAGGATAAACACAGAATAGCAGTCGGAGGAAACATCAGAAGGGGCAATGTGATGAATGACCGTCGTGAATGATGGATCGGGTGTACACAATATACAATGTATATGATATATTCCGATCAGCGTCGGAGCAATATATAGTACAATATATTGTATAGTGTGTGAGTTGTCCTGCTGGTAAATCATGCAGAAATAATCCTGTGGTTACCCAGAGAATTCTTCATGCCTTTATTCCTTACAGGACCTTCTCCAGCAACCCTGGGGTGTACGTGCTGTGCTCTGGACCATATCTTCACCTCCCTCCCATTTGATACAGTTTGGGGCCTTCCTTGCTCCCAGACGCCAGGCTGTCACTGCTGTATTCTCTTGCCTGCTGCTCTATGGAACTCTTCTCAGCGCTCAGCGGCTCCAGGCGGTTAACTGCTCCCCGCTGTCTTGTGGCTGGTCCTAAGCTGGATTCTGAAATGCTGGCCTTTGCGATGACCTCTGGCTCACCACTGTCCTGAGGCCTCCTCCTGCTGGGGATGCTAGAATGCCATCTCAAGATTCCCTGCCTGCTCCCGTGCCAGTTGCCGAAGTTTGCTCTGCTGTGGATCCTGATAGCAGGCTACCTCCCTCTGCTGTGAACTGGTCCCCGCAGCACAGCCTGCCTCCTGTCTGCTGCAGCCATCTTGGAAGCTGTTATCCACTGTTCAGTAGCTCCTGCTCTTGTCCTGGACCTGCTGCTTCTCCTATCCTCCTCCATGGAACTGGTCTTCCTGGACTCTCCTGTATTTGCTGGGATTAAGGTATTTTTCATCTCATCTCTGATTTGCTCCCACTGTAGCCCTGGTCCCCTGTTCAATGCTACCGTCTGAACTTTCAGTGCTAATACTTACCTTCTGTTCTACTGCTGCCTGCACCTTAGGCTCTTTTCTTCCACTCATTTGTAATATCCAGCGATCTGCTGACTTTTAACTGGGTCTCTTGTGCAATCTACTCCTGCCTAGGCTCCCTGCTACCCTGGTCTCCTGATCAGTACTACACTCTTGAATTGTATTTATTTGGTTGCTGATACTTACCTCCTGTTTAGGTTCCCTCCTGCTGTGCCTATACCTTCTGCGAGCATCATGGAATGACTCATTTAAGCCATTGCAGACTCGAGAGGGAGTGTGGCAGTTCAGGTGGTGGCTTTGCTTGCTGAGTTGTCTCTTATACGCTAAGCTCTGTAACCAACATGGTTTCGAATTGCTCATCCTGACAATTGTATTTCCTTCCTTGAGGATGGCCAATTTTTAATTTGACCAAATACGGAGATGTCTGAGTACTCCCTAGCTCTCTGTCTCTAAATTAATCTCTGTTTTTTGTCCTGGTGGCTTTTGGAGGCCGCTCTGGTTTCCTTGATACATTATTATTATTGATAAATTATTACCAGTTATTTATATAGCACACACATATTCTGCAGCGCTTTACAGAGAATATTTGGCCATTAATATCAATTCCTGCGTCAGGTTTATCCCCCTCATTAGACCTTTATCTTTTTTTCCGCTGCCTGTAGGGCTATCCACATGTTATGTGCTGATACTTTCCCATGAATTATGGAATATACATGACTTTCTACAGCTAGGCCAATAATTCCTATTGCTCTATCCACTTCATCAGGGTTTGCTTTGTAACCTGGATCATTTGTGATGTTCCACAGCTTCTCTTACTTTAGCTGCATTTCCATAGCTAATTTCCATGTGGTGTATGTCAGGGGGGCACAAAGAGATCCATCTAAAACCACTGCCTGTGCCCTGCTGATGACTGCAGTGGTGCAAGCAGTGATTATAGATGGCTCTATCCTATCCATTACTGTGGGGTCTATCTGGGCAACCTCTTGTCTGCGGCTGCCTAGTACAATAAAGTTTTTTTTATTGAGACAAGGCACATGTGACATCATGATGTCATGGGCGCTGCACCACCATTGACAGAGGAGCCAGCCACAGCGCAAAGAGGAGCAGCCAGATGACACAGGAGAAGGTGTCTGTAGGCTGCAGGAACCTTGTTGTGGAGGCTAACTGTAGAGACAAAATGAGTGCTGACTGGAGAGACAAACAGCACAGTTGAAGACCCAGAAGACGTGTTGGCTGGGGAGACAAAAGAAGTGCTGATTGGGGAGACAGAAGGGGTGCTAGCTGGAGAGACAAATGAGGTGCTGGCTGGAGAGACAGAAGAGGTGCTGGCTGGAGAGACAGAAGAGGTACTGGCTGGAGAGACAGAAGGGGGGCTGAGAGACAGAAGGGGGCTGGCTGGAGCTGGAGAGACACTGCATGGCTGCAGTTGCTTAAACATGGGGGGGTCTGCCTATTTAGTCAGTCTCAGGCCCCACAATTTCTTATGGCAGCCCTATGGGTTCCCACTTCACTACTTCTATGCAAGTTTTAGAGTTGCTACTCCCCTGCTTCTGTTTCTTGGCGAAGTTGTTACTGGCCAGTTATGCTAGTTTTTAAAACCTTGGTCACACCCGAGCCACTTGTCTTTGTGCTTTGTTTCCTTGACTGTGTTATGTGAAGTACTGATCTATATTATGTTCTGTAATATTGTAAATTTGTTATGTCTCCTATTTCTTCTGTCTACTGTTTTTCTATGTGTACATTTTCAAAATCTAACAATAACACAACAACAGAGAATTGGGAATGCAGGTTCCAAGAGGAGGGAAAATTAGTAACAATCTTCAAGTTGTAACTGTTACAGTCTGCAGCTCGAGGACTGATGTTTTTAAGGAATCATTGGCCATACTCGAAGTATACCATAATAGCCTTGTATTACATAAATATGCCAAGACTTTACTTGCTTCTAGAATATTTACCTACTTTTAAAAATAAACTGAAATTGTTATTTTAGAGAGATCGCTGTCACTGTATTGTAAAACTGTTGCCTATAGCAAGGCCTACCTTCCTCCAGGATATATACACTGAAATAAGCTGCTTGTGGGGTTTTGTCGAGAGCCTTGCATTCTAACCTTGCTGTGTTCTTTGTTCATTATCAGATTTCCCCAGCAGTGACAAAACAATGTGCTGGTTCTGCTCCAATGACAGTAGATTCATTGTAGGGACCTGGCTTTAAGTAGAGACATACAGGTCAGCAGCTGTAAGGTTGTCTGCTGCAGGTAAGCAGTGAAGGGTATTCAATCTCATCTCACAGTGCTCTGCATCTTGTATCAGCAGGAGGTACGCAAAGAGTCTGGGATCGGCTCCAAGTTTTGCAATTTAGGAATTGGCTTATAGCACAATAGCAGGTGAAGCATAATCAGCTGTCTAGAGAAGAGTTCCACTCCCAGGCGTCATCAACCACAAATGTGTATAGAATGTATTATGATTATAAACAAAACAGGTAATCTGATGTAACTCTATTGGCTGCATAAAAAATAATGTGACTTATTACAAATAAATGAATAATTGAGTAAATGAGAATCATTCTCTGTAGCACATTTAACACTGTTCTACTAGTAAAAGATAAATGACAAATGGTTGCACCATCTGTGCATTGGCGTATCTATAATGAGTGACGGCGTGTGGTGCACATGGGACCCTGGACTCATATTATATTATACTTATCTCTCCGGAGTCCCACGTCAGTTGGTACTGCAGACAGAAATCACCAGGAAAATGGTGCGGTGGCCATTTTCTCTGAGATTTGCACATGAGCAATAGAGAGGTTTCCGGTAACATAGCGTGGGCACCAAAAGCCAGAGTCTACTGCACGGGCCCTCTCTATTAAATTGCCCCTGCATCTATGGCATACTTCACAACACATATCCAGGCAAAATCGGGACAAAATAAGCTCTATCCCTAATCTGCACAAACTATACACCCAATTCACACAAGCCCCAGCCCAGTTTGCAAAATCATGCTCACTTTCCTACCGCACAAAGGGCCTGATTCATTAAGGATCACTATTGCGATCACAGCTCCATACTCGCATGCAGGTCTGCTGCAAAAATATGCTAATGAATGCTATCGCAATGCCGTCACACTGCCAGCATAGAGACAGCCACTGCCTCCCACTACCACTATCTCACATCCATAGTACCTTGCAAACCTCCATAAATATCGGTAACATCGAGTACCATCGGTCCCTCAAGCAGAATTACAGCAGTCCTGACCTGACCTGACCTTACTTAGAAATTGCTAACCTCATTGCACGCAGTGAGTACTGAAGCTGCGTATGCCGTCGCAGTGGCTAATTTATGCATGCCCAAGCAATGGCATTCAAACGGACTGGCATGCCTGCATTTCTCCGGCCACCCCCCTGTCACCACCCCCAAATGACCATTGTCTGTCCATCACTCTGCAATTGGTCAGCATGGTCTCTGTGATCACAGTGCAATCGCAGTGGTGCCTTTGCGCACATGCACTGTGATGCATACGCATGCGCAGTACGCACCAATCGCTGTTGCATTTGCGATCCTTAATGAATCAGGCCCACAGTTTCTGGCAAACCCTCAGCCAGTACCAATAAGCCAGGCCCGCTCCATGCATCAGGACATTTGGGAGATTATCTAAGATCTGCTATCTGACTTCTCATTTAACTTACAGGGGGGGAGATTTATCAAAACTTGGAGAGAGATAAAGTACCAACCAATCAACTCCTAACTGATTTTTTTTTTTTATCAAACACAGCCAGTAAAATGACAGTTAGAAGCTGATTGGTTGATACTTAGGGGTCCATGTACTAAGTGGAGATAAGGAGGCTAAATGAAAAAGGCAGAGGAAATCCCTATACATATTGCTTCTGTATATGTACTAAAGGGATCCAGGCGTTACTAAGAGGAGAGGTCACTTACTGTCAGCTGTCTTCTCCAACAGTGCCTTTCTCACATCTGCATACCTCCCAACTTTTCATCCTCCCAAGGAGGGACAGGGCGCACGCGACCGAAAAGGGGGCATGACTTACAAAAAGGGGGCAGAGTCTACTGAAAATGGGGCGGAGCCTCGCAGCTTCCCCCGTTTTCGTCACTATGTGGGGCGTGCCCAGCACTCTCCGAGATGCTGGGCAGCACCCAGGCAGTCCTAACACATGAGAACAGATGCCATGTGCATGCGCACAACATCTGTTCTCCTCCTGCACACCCGCTGCTCTAGGTATGTGCTCTCCCCAACTTCCCCAACACCGCGGGACACTGCGACCTGCGGGTGGGACAGCCCCAGAAAAAACGGGAATGTCCCGCTGGATTCAGGACAGTTGGGAGGTATGCATCTGTGTTGGTATCTGCCTCTCCACACCAGAGAAGCAAAAAGAGAGCTGTGTTTAGTTGGTCACATGTCAACAAAGCGTTTACAAAAAAAAAAAAAGGCTGCAGTGCTGAAAGGGACTCGTCGGAGAGCATGTCTTTCATTATAGAGGATATGTAGGAGCATATTTTTCACTGCTGACAAAAATGGGGGAGAGCGGCCCGTCCAGGTTATTACTCGCTACTGTAAGAATGTCAGTAAGTAGGGGGATAACTTCTTTACTCCCTGAAATAGTAGCAATCTCCCTGTCTCCCTGAAGAGTCTAGCAATCTCCCTGATTGCACCTTACCCCAATTATGAAGCTGTTCTATGTAAAAAATACAGAGATCTATACATTAAAATGGGAATATTAGTATAATTTCCTTGCATTGGTAAGAAGGCACAGTGATCCCTATGGCTACATATATTTTCTGAAATGTATCAGTGTGTTTTCATCAACAAATAGATCTTACTAATTGCTTTTGGGCTTGTTTACATGTGCATTTAATTAATTTTTATGACACGCCTCTCAGATGTAGCTGTACACGCCCACTTTACTGCCGTGTTCATAAGTGTTGCTTTCACAATCTCCATGAAAAGCTTTTTCAAAAGTAGGCAAGCATGGATCATTAGTATAATTTCCCTGCATTGGTTAGAAGGCACAGTGATCCCTATGGCTGCATACATTTTCTGATGTTTCAGTGTGTTTTCATCAACAAGTAGATCTTGCTTTGGGACTTTTTCATCAACAAATAGATCTTACTAACTGCTTTGGGACATGTTTACATTTGGATGTAAGTCAGTTTTATGACACGCCCCCCAGATGTAGCAGTACACTCCACTTTACCGCCGCGCTCATAGGTGCTGCTTCCACAATCTCCCTGAAATGCTTTTTCAAAAGTAGGAAAGTATGTCTTACCGTCTTGGGCAACAGGTCTCCCATGTCAATATTAGAGCAAAGAAGGGCGACAGGATCCTTTATTAACTGCAGCAAGAATATATTCTTTATAAAGGTCACAAGTTTCTTTTGCCACATTCCCAGAAATTGTGATAGAAAAAGGCATCCTGGGACCCACATTTTGGGCACTGGTCAGATTCCTTAACTACCAGCTGTGCTGGGGAAACATAAGCATGATGGAGGGTCTTCAAATGGATCTATTGGAGTACTGCAGAGTGAAGAAATCTAAGAGTATCTAACTGGAACATGAGTGGAGCCACACTTTAGCTCTCTCAATTGAGATAAGGGCCCTCATTCAGAGCCGTACGCTCTGAGCAGAGCGCACGCTCTGAATGAGGGCCGGGCTCCATTTTCATGGAGCGTCCTCCTGGACGCTCGTATTGCTGTGGGTCACCACCCACAGGCTATACGAGCGTGCATTGTGATGGCCGCGATGGTCGAGACCATCGCGACCATCGAAATTGCGAGCCGGAGCCTGCGGTTGAGGTTTTCAACCGCAAGCTCCGGAGTGATTTTGGCTCTATCAGAGCCAAAATCACTCCCACTGACATCACTAGTGATGTCAGTGGGCCAGCTTCTGACGGGAGGCATTCCCGTGGGAACGCCCCCGTCAGGGAGGCACGCCCCCGGCACGCCCACCAAAGGGGGCGTGCTGTCAATCAACATTGACAGCACGCCCCCTTTGATCGGACACAACGAGCGAAGGACTTTCCTTCGCTCGTCGCGTCTGGCGCATGCGCACGACGGAGCTCCCTCCGTCGTGCGCATGCTCAGTCCATAACATCGACCCACTTGCGAGCGGACAGCCGCTCGTGAGTGGGTCTGAATCAGGCCCAAGGTCAGGATACAAATATGTCATCATCCTATACGTACGGTATTGGACTTTATGAATACCAAAAGAGTATGGGCTCTATTTACTACAATCCGCATATTGAATGCGGATTGTAGTGTGATATTACCGAGTGAATTCGCATTGCGAATTCAGGCAATATCACAGGGATTTACTATAAATCCCTTGCAGGGACAGAGCTTGCGATAAAGCTCTGTCCCTGCGGATCCCATCCACACTCTAGTCGCGGTATTTTCGGAAAAAATACCGCGACTAAGAGCCCGCGCATGCGCCGACCGACCACCGCTACTACCCCCCCACCGACGCTAAGCCCCGCCCCCAGCGCTAAGCCCCGCCCCCCACGATCGCGGAGCCCCGCGACCCCCCCCCCCACGACCCCCCTCCCTTCATTACACTTACCTGCATCCTCCTGGCCTCCGGTGATCTTCTCCGGGCTTCCCGATCAGGTGATCTCCCATACTGCACTGGGACCCGATCACCTGATGACCGGGCCCCAGTGCACTGTGGGAGACCAGCTGACCGGAGAGGAGCCATCACCGGAGGCCCGATCACCGGTCCCTGGATTCAGGTAAGGAAAAAAAAAAATGTTTAATTTTTTTTTCTTTTTTTTACAGTAATCAGCTTGCGGTCTACTTAGACCACATAGCTGATTACTGGTACCGGCTCCCGCCTCTGCTCTCTCCGTTAGAGCAGAGTGGGAGCCCGGTAACCGGGGGAGACCCTGGATAACGCCACCTCCAGGTGGCGTTATTATCACAGGGCTTCCCCCGGTATTTTTTTACAATTTATTTTTAGTAACTTGCACACAGATCACATTTCCCATTACAATTATGGGAAATGCGATCTGCTTTACTAAAAATAAGTGATACTGGGGGTTGGAGTAGAATTTTACTAATTCTGCTCCAATTGCCCTGTAATAACTACAGGTGAAACTAAAATAATGTGAAATGGGTGTGAAAACACCCTTTTTCACTTTATTTTTGTAAAAATAATGTTAATAAATAGAGCCCTATGTATTGGTTCAGGGTTATGACCAATTGTGGCTGCATCTGAACAAAGAGCATAATTTGAAGGTACATAAATAACTATGTGATAAATTAAATTTGTCTTTGAGCACCGAAAAAAGGTAAAACAGTGCCCCAGGATCAAAGACATGGCTGATTGCAGAAATACCGTTATGTTTCCAAATCAGAAAAATAGCATTTTCCAGCCCTGGCTGAAATGTAGGGTTACCCCAGAAAGTACAATGACCCCTTTATCTCTCTCCTTTTTGATAAATCTCTGCCACAGGGATAGAAAAGTAATTTACATTAAAATCATATTTTTATTAGTTTGTGTTTTAAAATCATTCTGATATTGCCTATATTAATAAATACCAGTGCCATTCCTGGGATATTCTGCACCCTGAACCGGGCCCAAAAGCCCCTCCACCCCAACACACATGAAATCATGTCATCATGTGTGCTGCTAAGAGGAGGCTGGGACTGTGGGCCTGATTCAGAGCCGCTTGTAAGCGGCTGCTCGTTCATTCCTACCGATGTTCGCACAACTGCGCATGCGTACGGATTTTAATACGCATGCGCGAATCAGTCAGTTCGGCCGAAAATCGTGTGCTCGCTAAATAGCGAATGCCTGCTATTTTGAGTGACAGAATGAGGCGTTTGTGGATGGTAACAGGGGAAGGTGCTTGAAAACAGGGAGTGGAGATCCGAACGCAGGCCTGCTTAAAGGTCAAAGCGGGTGTTTTATGGGTGTGCATAATTAATACAGCAGCGTCATTGACCACGTCACTGGGTTATTTTATAGCCAGAACTGCTCGCATGATTGTGGTAGCAAAATCCAACCACAAGAATAGCAAGCAGTTCAGACGCCTTTCGATGTACTCGATTAATCTAATAAATAGCGGAGAAGACGTAGGATGCGAGCGGCCAGGGGGCGTTTTTTTCAAAATTACGTTTGTATGTTTTGTTAGCTCGTTCAGACATAGAGGCGTGAACAGACCTCAAAGAGCGAACGGTTCATTTAAATAGCCAGCCCCTTTTTCTGAACGAGCGAGCGCAAAAAGCGTCTGGCTCTGAATCAGGCCCTGTGTCTCTCCAGGCAACAAGAGCCCTACAAGGCATCCCACAAGATGGACGCAGTCGCCACTGGGACAGCAACCATTCTGCTCCCAATTACTTTTGTCCTGGGAGTCTACACTAGTCACACCACCTTATAAAATGCACCCAATTGGTAAAATATTTTTAAATATCAGTCATTAGAGTAAGTAAAACAAAGTGGAATTTTGCAGCTAAAGGCATCAGCAATGTGAAAACCACAATTGAACAATTTGAAAATTCATTGCCCGGTCTTAGGATTTCCCAATCGAGCAATCTGCGCCCATACACTACAGATCTTTTTGAGTGATTTGCAGATCGATTGCAGCAAACACAGATCTGGCAATCTTGAGAGGCCCATCATTTTACTAGTAACGGTCTGCAAATCTGCTGATCATGTCCATACACTAGCAATCTACAGCCCCAATCGATCTGTGAAATCCAACATGTTGGACAATCTGATTAAACAATTCCAATCACTTTTTGGTTGCAATCTGCGATCTGTGAAGCCCATACATTGCAGATTTTTATACACAATCGATTGCAAATTGCACGATTGCTGCAATCCATCTCTGATGTATGGGGGCCTTAAGAGTTGGTTGTCCAACTATACATCAGGCCCAATATGAGATGCATAAATATTCTTAATACTGCATTTAGCAGGAACACCCAAATTTGTGAGAAGATCTGATCCCTTCAGAGGATGCAATCTTCTCAGGGCCAGATTAACAAAGGGGCAGATAGAGCTCCAGCTCCAGGCCTACACATTAAAATAGGCCCATCATAAGCATGATGATGTCAATCTGCTTAGCTGGTCACACAGTCAGCCATAAATTATAAGTATTAATTGTTTTTCTAGTTTTCTCACAAAATTATAATTTTGTTGTATTTGTATGTATTTAGGGAGACAGTGTATGGGGAGTACACATGCACTTCTCCTCTGGTCACACCCAGACAGCACTGGTTACAGTTACCCCCCTTCTCCGTATAGGCCCTTAAATATTTTCAGCCCCAGGCCCATGTGGCCCTTAATTCGGACCTGTAAATGGTGACCTTTCTACCAAAGCTGAGTGACATCACAAAGGCTTTTTTATGGTGTAACATGGCCAGTATACTAAAGTGAAAAATCACATTATCCATGCATTTTGCCACTGATAACTATTTATAATCTATTATTTAGGTTACAATAAGATTATATTACAAAGTCAGTAGACATATTAGGTTAAAATAACCTTACACTACACAGTCAGTAGGCATATTAACAGTCGTAGTTGATAACTAACAGTTCTATAGAAAGTCACAAGTGCAGCCTATTAAGATTATACATCACATCCTATCTGCATTTCACCATTGCTATCTATCTATCTATCTATCTATCTATCTATCTATCTATCTATCTATCTATCTATCTATCTATCTAGTTATTCTCATTAATAACATTTAGCTTAAAGTAAGCATACCTTACATGTGAGATGTCCTATCAGCAGATATAGTTGATAATTGACAGTACTCTACAAACTGGTGACCTCTCTACCAAAGTTGAGTGACATCACAAAGGCTGTTTATGATGTAACAGGTCTCATGGTCAGTATACTAAGGTGTAAAATCACCTCCTGCATGCTTTAAGCCATTGTTACTAATCTATCTATCTATCTATCTATCTATCTATCTATCTATCTATCTATCTATCTATCTATCTTTTAGGTTAAAATAAGCTTACAATACAAGGCCAGTAGATAAATAACTGGATATAGTTAACTTACAGTTTATAGAAATGCACATGATCAGCCTATTAAGGTTATAAATCACATCCTACCTGAATTTAACCATTGCTATCTATCTATCGTTTAGGTTAAAATAAGCTTACACTACACAGTCAGTAGGCATATAACAGTTACAGTTGATAAATTACAGCTCTAGTCACATACCTGCATTTCAGCAATGGTATGTATGTATTAGGGGTGAGCAGGTTCGGATTTCTGAAATCCGAACCCCCCCGAGCCCCCCCAATCCGAGGCCGATCCGAGTCAGGCTCGACTTTTCCCGCCTGACTCGGATCTGAAATCGAGGCAAAACGTCATCATCCCGCCTACCGGGTCTCGCAGGTTTTGGATTCTATATAGGGTACACGCGTCGGCGCCATTTTCTCACTCGGCTGTGGACAGTGAAGAGGGAGGGTGGGAGTTAGGGCTGGCTGTGTAGTGTAGTGCAGTGTAGTGTAGTGCTGTGCTGCGCTGTGCTGCTGTTGTCCATAGGGGCTGTGTCCACTCCAAAGTCCATAGGGGCTGGCTGTGTTGTGCTGTGATGCTGTTGTCCATAGGGGCTGTGTCCACTCCTCCAAAGTCCATAGGGGCTGGCTGGACTGTGTTGTGCAGTCAGTTGTCCATAGGGGCTGTGTCCACTCCAAAGTCCTGTGTAGTGTCCCAGTCCTAAAGGGGTGCTATAGTGTTGTCCGGGGGGTGCTCTGTCCATCAGGGGTGCTCCCCCCAAGTGCAAAAAAAACAAATATTTTTTCTGTGTTTGTGAATTGTGTGCGCAGTAGCCGCACGTGCATCAAAAAAGTAGCGCCAAACGTGCGCCTGTGTCATAAGTAAAGGGCCAGCTGGCTTGACCGTTAAAGGGTGCTGTAACCCCCAAAGTGCACTCCAAACAAAATAAAAAAATGCACGTGCATCAACAAAGGAGCAGCGTCAAGCGTGCGCCTGTGTCCCATAAGTAAAGGGCCGGCTGGCTCATTTCTTAAAGGGTGGTGTAACCCACAAAGTGCACTAGTCTCCAACAAAAATAAAAAATTATTTTCTGTGTTTGTGTGCACCTTAGCTGCACGTATATATTAATATAACATAAATGGAGGACCAAACTTTCTCCGATAAAAATAAAATAGGGAAAGATCAAGAACCACTTCCTCCTAGTGCTGAAGCTGCTGCCACTAGTCATGACATAGACGATAACATGCCATCAACGTCGTCTGCCAAGGCCGATGCCCAATGTCATAGTAGAGGGCACATAACATCCCAAATGACAAAGTTCAGGAAAATGACCTTGAAAAAAACATTTAAATCATCTGAAGAGAAACGTAAACTTGCCAATATGCCATTTACGACACGGAGTGGCAAGGAACGGCTAAGGTCTTTCCCTATGTTCATGACTAGTGGTTCAACTTCACATGACGATGGAAGCCCTCCTCCCGCTAAAAAAATCAAACGAGTTAAGCTGGCAAAAGCACAGCGAAGAACTGTGTGTTCTAAGAAGATATCACAAATCCCCAAGGAGAGTCCAAGTGTGGTGGCGGTTGCGATGCCTGAACTTCCCAGCACTGGACGGGAAGAGGTGGCTCTTTCCACCATTTGCACGCCCCCTGCAAGTGCTGAAAGGAGCACCCACAGTCCACTTGCTGATATGCAAATTGAAGATGTCACTGTTGAAGTACAACAGGTTGAGGATACTGGTGTAGCTGGCGCTGAGGAGGAAGTTGGCGAGGAGGATTCTGATGGTGATGTGGTTTGTTTAAATCAGGCTCCGGGGGAGACAGTTGTTGTCCGTGGGATGAAAAAGCCTATCACGGTCATGCCTGGGCAGAAGACCAAACATTCCACTTTTTTGGTCTGGCAATATTTCTATCCAAATCCGGACAACAACTGTCTTGCCATATGTACCATATGTAAAGGTGAAATAAGTAGGGGTAGGTACTTTAACCACCTAGGAACATCCTCCCTTATACGGCACCTGCAGCGCTTTCATAAAAAGTTACTGTCAAGTTCAGAAACTTTGGCTAAGACCGTAAGCAGTCCAGGGACACCTAAATCCCGTTATCCTGTTGTATCCAAGCGCCTGCAAACCACACCGTCAACTCCCTCCTTGTCAATTTCCTCCTTAGTCAGGATTGGAAGTAGTCCTGCAGGCCATGTCACTGGCATGACTGACTCTCCTATCCGGGATTCATCCGGAGGATCCTGCATTGCTACGCCTCCTGCTGCTGTTGCTGCTGCTGGGAGTCGTTCATCATCCCAGAGAGGAAGTAGGAACACCACTACTTTTACTAAACAATTGACCCTCCAACAGTCCTTAGCGAGGAGGATGAAGTACGACAGCAGTCATCCTGAAGCAAAACGTATAACTGAGGCCTTGACTGCTATGTTGGTGTTAGACGTGTGTCCGGTATCCGCCATTAGTGCAGTGGGATTTAGACAATTGATGGAGGTAGTGTGTCCCAGGTTCCAAATCCCGTCTAGATTCCACTTCACTAGGCAGGCGATACCGAGACTGTACAGAAACGTCAGAAAAAGTGTCCTCAGTGTCCTGAAAAATGCGGTTGTACCCAAAGTCCACTTAACCACTGACATGTGGACAAGTGGAACAGGGCAGACTAAGGACTATATGAATGTGACAGCCCACTGGGTAGATGTATCACCTTACGCAGCAACAGCAGCAGCGTCACCAGTAGCAGCATCTCAGAAATGCCAGCTCGTTCCAAGGCAGGCTACGCTGTTTATCACCGGTTTCAGTAAGAGGCACACCGCCGACAACCTCTTAGAGAAACTGAGGGAAATCATCGCCCAGTGGCTTACCCCACTTAGACTCTCCTGGGGATTTGTGATATCTGACAATGCCACCAATATTGTGCGGGCATTACATCTGGGCAAATTCCAGCACGTCCCATGTTTTCTCACACAATAAACTTGGTGGTGCAGAATTTTCTGAAAAGCGACAGGGGCGTGCAGGAGACGCTTTGGGTGGCCCGAAAAATTTTTGCCCACTTTCGCCATTCAGCGACTGCGTGCCGAAGACTGGAGCGCCAGCAAACACTCTTGAACCTGCCCCGCCATCACCTGAAGCAAGAGGTTGTGACGCAGTGGAACTCAGCCCTCTATATGCTTCAGAGGATGGAGGAGCAGCAAAAGGCCATTCAAGCCTATACATCCACCTATGACATAGGCAAAGGAGGGGGTATGCACCTGACTCAAGCGCAGTGGAGAATGATTTCCGTGTTGTGCAAGGTTCTCCAGCCCTTCAAACTTACCACACGTGAAGTCAGTTCAGAGACTGCCAGCTTGAGTCAGGTCATTCCCCTCATCAGGCTTTTGCAGAAGCAGCTGGAGAAAGTTAAGGAAGAGCTAAGACGGAGCGATTCCGCTCGGCATGTGTAACTTGTGGATGAAGCCCTTCATTCGCTTTGCCAGGATTCCAGAATGGTCAATCTGTTGAAATCAGACCACTACATTTTGGCCACCGTGCTCGATCCTAGGTTTAAAGCCTATGTGGTGTCTCTCTTTCCGGCCGACACAAGCCTGCAGAGGTGCAAAGACCTGCTGGTGAAAACACTGTCAGCTGAAGCGGAACGTGACATGTCAACAGCTCGTTCTTCATTTTCTCCCGCAACTGGGGCTGCCAGGAAAAAACTTAGGTATCCTAAGCAACCCGCTGGCGGTGATGCAGGGCAGGCAGGACCAAGTTTGGACATCTGGTCCGGACTGAAGGACCTGGCAACAATTTCTGACATGTCTACTGTCGCTACATATGATACTGTCACCATTGACAGAATGGTGGAGGATTACATCGGTGACAGCATCCAAGTAGGCATTTCAGACAGTCCGTACCTGTACTGGAAGGAAAAAGAGGCAATTTGGAAGCCCCTGTACAAACTGGCTCTATTTTACCTGAGTTGCCCCCCCTCCAGTGTGTGGCAGACCCTGGCGCTGAAATGATTGGTTTGTTAAAGTGTGCATGTCCTGTTTATACAACATAAGGGTGGGTGGGAGGGCCCAAGGACAATTCCATCTTGCACCTCTTTTTTTTCTTTGAATTATCTACTGTTTGGGGCCTAGTTTTTCAAACTGCCATCCTGTCTGCCACTGCAGTGTCACTCCTAGATGGGCCACGTGTTTGTGCCGCTCACTCGTGTCGCTTAGCATAGTCATCCATCTACCTCGGTGCAACCTTTTGGACATAAAAACACTATTGTGAGGTGTGAGGTGTTCAGAATAGACTGGAAATGAGTGGAAATTAAGGTTTTTGAGGTTAATAATAGCATAGGAGCAGAAAAATCAACACATTCTGTGATTTTAGCTGTTTTTATGCTTTTTTTAAAAAAAAATACAGATCCAAAACACAAAACCCAGAACCCAAAACACCGAAGGGTGGTTTTGGCAAAACCAATTAAGATCCAAAACACAAAGAAAAATCCAGATCCAAAACCAAAACACGAAAAGTGGCCGGTGCACACCCCTAGCATGTATGTATGCATGTATGTATGTATCTATCATTTAGGTTAAAATAAGCTTACCTTACAAGGTAGATAATTAACTAGATATAGTTGATAACTGACAGTTTTATCGCAATGCACATTA
Organism: Taudactylus pleione; assembly: GCA_031769625.1. Taxonomy (NCBI): domain Eukaryota; kingdom Metazoa; phylum Chordata; class Amphibia; order Anura; family Myobatrachidae; genus Taudactylus; species Taudactylus pleione. The sequence goes on from JAUIMM010000052.1 coordinate 34,388,549, forward strand.
AGGTTATAAATCACATCCTACCTAAATGTAACCATATCTATCTATCTATCTATCTATCTATCTATCTATCTATCTATCTATCTATCTATCTATCTATCTATCTATCTATCTATCATTTAGGTTAAAATAAGCTTACACTACACAGACAGTAGGCATATTAACAGTTATAGTTGATAATTAACAGTTCTAGTTACATACCTGCATTTTAGCAATGCTATCTATGTATGTAGCTTTCTATATATTTACTTATCTATGAATTAGTTTCATATATAATATTTAGGTTAAAGTAAGCATATCTTACACTGTGAGATGTCATGTCAGCAGATATAGTTGATAACTGACAGTTCTCTATAAAATTGTGACCTTTCTACCAACAATAACAATAATGTGTCACATGGTCAGTATACTGAGGTGGACATCACCTCCTGCATGCACCTTGCCATTGTTATCTATCGAATTTATAATCTCTCTCTCTCTCTCTCTGTCTCTCTCTTTATCATTTAGGTTAAAATAAACTTACAATACAAGGTCAGTAGATATATTAACAGATGATAACTGACAAATCTATAGAAAGTCACATGATCACATTATTAAGGTGATAAGTCACATCCTACCTGTATTATCTATATAACATTTAGGTTAAAGTAAGCATACCTTACATTATGACATGTCATATCAGCAGATACAGTTGATAACTGACAGTTCTTTACAACATGGTGACCTTTCTACCAAAGCTAAGTGACATCACAAAGGCTGTTTATGATGTAACAAATCACATGGTCAGCATACTGTGGTGAAAAATCACCTCCTGCATGCATTTTGCCATTGCTATTTTTCAATTCTTAAGCTATCTATCTGATATGTAGGTAAAAATAAGCTTACACTACAAGGTTAGTAGAAATTAGCAGATATAGTTGATAACTAACAGTTCTATATAGAGATGGGCTCTGATCCCCATGTTTTGGATTTGGTTTTGGATCTGGAATTATTTTCGTGTTTTGGTTTTGCAAAACCACTCTCAAGTGTTTTGGTTTTGGATCTGGGTTTTATAACAAAAAAAAATTATAAAAAGTTTTTAAAAACAGCAAAAGTCATGTCATTTTGCCAAACCAACCTGAGATCAGTACCATGACTCAGATCTATTATTATTTCTAGATCATTATTTCTATATCATTTAGGTTAAAGTAAGCATACCTTACATTGTGTGATGTCATATCAGCAGATACAGTTGATAACTGACAGTTCTTTACAAAATGATCAGGGCCAGATTAAAAATGCTGCAGTTGGAGCTACAGCTCCAGGCCTCAACATAAAAATAGGCCCATCAGCATGATGACCAGCTGCCTAGCTGGTCACACAGTCAGACATAAATTATAAGTATTCAAATGGGGCAGTACTGGGGGTCTGCATAAGGAGGACCACTACAGGGGGCACTGTATAAGGGGCACTGCATAGGGGGGATCACTACTGGGGGCCTGCATAAGGGGGACCACTACTGGGGGCACTGTATAAGGGCACTACTGGGGGCCTGCATAAGAGGGGGGCACTGTATAAGGGGCACTGCATAGGAGGATCACTACTGGGGGCCTGCATAGGGGAATCACTACTGGGGGCACTGCATAGGGGTGACTACATAAGGGGCATTACTGGGGCACTATATAGGGGCTTACTACTGGGTGCACAAGGGGCACTGCATAGAGGGACCACTACTGGGGGCAGTAAATAGGGAGGACCACTACAGAGGGCACTGTATAAGGGGCACTGCATAGGGGGGATCACTACTGGGGCCTGCATAAGGGGGACCACTCCTGGAGGCACTGTATTAGGGGCACTGCATAGGAGGGATCACTACTGTGGGCCTGCATAAGGGGGTCCACTACTGGGGGCACTGCATAGGGGGGACTACATAAGGGGCACTACTGGGGGCACTATATAAGGGCTTACTACTGGGGGCACAAGGGCCACTGCATAGGGGGAACAACTACTGGGGGCACTGAATAGGGAGGCCCACTACAGAGGGCACTGTATAAGGGGCACTGCATAGGGGGGATCACTACTGGGGGCCTGCAAAATGGGGATCACTACTGGGGGCCTGCATAAGGGGGACCACTACTTGGGGCACTGTATAAGTGGCACTAATGGGGACCTGCAAAAAGGGGGACCACTACAGGGGGGACTGTATAAGGGGAACTAATGGGGGGCTGCATAAGGGGGACCACTACTGGGGGCATTGCATACTGGGGGTACTGTACAAGGGGCACTACTGGGGGCATGCATAAGGGGGACCACTACTGGGGGCACTATATAAGGTGCACTGCATACTGGGGACCACTACTGGGGGTACTGTATAAGGGGCATTACTGGGGACCTGCATAAGAGAGACCACTACTGGGGGCATTGCATACTGGAGGCACTGCATAGGGGCACTGTATTAAGGTGCATATGGAGTGGAAAGGAATGTTCCCAGAGTGACGAGAAAGGGGTGTGTGTCAATTTTTCAATTTGCCCTGGGCTCCAAATACCATAGTTCCGCTACTGCCAGGGGGTATATTTACTGAAGCGACCCCAGGGGGTTTTAGAAGTGGAGATGTTGCACAATGTAAGCATGTCACTTTAACATAACATATAAGCTGCAGAGTGCATATATGCACATTATTAAATGACCCCAGGAGGGTTTTAGAAGTGGAGATGTTGCCCATGGCAACCAATTAGATTCTAGCTATTATCTTCTTGAAGGTGCTACATGAATGAAAAGTAAAATTTGATTGGTTGCTATGGGCAACAACTCCATTTCTAAAAGCCTGCACTTTAGTAAATATATACCCATGGCTCTGATTTAAATATGTACCTGTTTGTGCAAATATGCATCTGTACATATACAATTTTGGAGGTGTACATATCTGAAGTTATATGGCAATTTAAATCTTGTGATAACATCATCAGGAGGGAAAATTACACTTGACCTAATAAGACATGGAAGCTAAAAGTCAAAAGAGGGTCTATGTCTTAAGGTGGGTTCGCACCTAGCAGATATATCTGTAGAAGATGGTCGTTCACATGAACTAAACGACCATCATCTTCCAGGCAGCCTCTGGTCCCGCTGGCCAGGGGGCAGGTCGGGGGTGAGTCTGCCCCCATCCCAGCGGCTGCCGCTGCATTTGTATGGGCGACGTCGTCCACAGACATATCGCTGGTACCCACTGGCCGACGGGCACAGATATATTGGCTGATCAATTGAGACATTGGGTCATTGAGACACAAACCAACCACTATCCCATTAAAGATGGGTCCTTTTTTGACTATTACACAGTACATCTATCTGCGCACCTCTTATACAGTACCGCAGTACAGAACTTACACAATAATGCCCATGACAAGTCTTTACAAAGCCACAAGGCTGCAGATTCACTCATTAGAAAATGGGCAATTATGCACCAGTGTTCTTGCATGTACTTAGTAATGATCTGACTAGACATTAAACAAGTATAAGATCTAGTTTCAAAGTGAAAATTAGCATTGCTTATTACCAGGAACACCCAGACATATCATTTATAGTTCATTTCTAAAAAAAACCCAGTCTTTTGTGTTTTATATAGCAGCGACCTCTACAGGAGAACTTGTGACAGTGAAATAAATGAAAATGTTTCAAATGCCCATTGTACTTTGTTACTGTGTTATTTTTGGTCAAGTTCATACATGCCAAGGTACATGGTCCAACTAGTTTACACAGTTTCAGACTTGGGCCAGACTATGACCCCAGGGCATTTAAATTGATTGTGTGCACTCTGTTTTTGTCAACACAGGTCTTTAAATTGCTCTGCGACAAATTGCAGGGTAATGTACGGTTCCACCAAACACATGCTTTTTGGAATTTTGAGCATAATTGTGAGTTGGAAGGAAAACCCCAAAAATTGAGCAACTTTGCACCTTGGCAAAACCATGCTGCACTGCAGGCACAGCAGGTTTAACATGTGCAGAGAGATATAGATTCGGGAGGGGCGTATCCTAGCTCAAATCTAAATTGGAGTGTAAAGGAAAGCAATGGACTGCATGCTTGCAGGCATGACTGTATGTAGCCAGTATTTATCCCGCATGCAAAAAATAAAATAAATGTATTTGCACTTGTAGTGCAACATGGTTTGTCCAAGTGCAAAGTTGCTCTGTTTTTTTGCTCTGCTCCCAACTCTGAGTGACCTGTTTGTAAACTATCTGATGTACACAAGCATACTTGCCGACATTCCTGGGCAGCTTTCCGGGAGCAGCAGGAGGGGACCTGCTGCTCTCCCCTTAAGGGGCGGGGCCTGACGATAGACTGTATTAGGCCCCGACCCCTTTTTAGAAAACCCCCGCTATTCACGGGTCCGTGAGGAGGGGCGGAGCTAAATTGTGAGATTTGCCCCATTTAGCCCCGCCCCTCACCTACGACCCGAAAATTCCATGTACAATTTCCCCCTCCTGCCCACTTCACTAGGAAGTGGGTGGGATGCAGGAGATATGTCTACTCTTCCGGGGGTGCGGGTGGTTACCCAAAAATTGTGAGCCTCCTGCGATTCCCGGGAGAGTAGGCATGTATGCACAAGGCCAAACTGCACACCATATCGCATTCTTTCAAGCTGCCATATCGAGAACTGCTGATTTTAGCACATGTAAAAAATACAAATCATGCAACATACAAGCTGAGGTTTGCAAAGTCACAAGTTAAACAGGCTGAAGTTCTGGCTACGGCTGCTGCTTCAGTATGGTGCCTATAAAGAGAAACAGTTTTTGCTACTGAGAAACCTCACTATCTGGAGTATTCTATGTACTATATTAAGCATAACAAAGCTTGATGTCTATTTCAGTTATAAAATAAGAAATGTCTGCATCGCACTGGACTGGAGTGAGCTTTTTTGTTTCAGTTAAATCTGTGCTACAAGAAAATGAATGGAATCCGCCATTTGTTTTCATGTACGGTATGAAGATTAATGTGAAAACTACTAAGCTGGGTACACACTAAATGATGTGTGTACCCAGCGATGCGACAGATGACCCCCCTGCCAACGGGCCGACATATCGGCCAGCCGGTACGCATAAGACGATCCGGTGCCCGACCGCCCGAAAAGTTGGCCCCTGCTGCATCAGTCGCATCGTCAGATTGAGCTGCATGCAGGACCGACCTGATAATGTGGCTGATGACCCCACAGGAGTGAACAATGGCTGGCATAGTGGGTATACACTTGACGATTTGAACGATTTGTCGTTCCTATCTGTCGAAATCGGGCAAATCGTTCAAAATAACGTTGTGTGTACCCAGCTTTAGTTTGCTCTACACTGCATTTAAAACTTTGCACACATTAGATGTGGTTTGAGCTTTCAATTTCCAAGATACAGAATAGTAAATATGACAGTCCGGTTCTGAAAACCATATATCCAGTGTGAGGTGAATTTCCAACTGCATACAAAACTGCTGCTTAGTAAATATCCACCTTTCCACCTGAAGCGCCATACTCGCAGCTATATGCCGCATTTACGGTAGTGCCGGACTCGCAGATTTTGTTTGCAGCCTCGTAGGGAGGCGTACAAAGATCCATGAGTTTCGGGAGAGAGACTGGGGGTAAAGTGGGCGAGCTGACCGATGACCGTTGCATAGCAGCACAGCGGCACATCATGCAGGGAGAGAGAGGAGACTGCTGCTGCTTAGCGGCAGCAGCATCTCTGGACTCTCTGCAGTCCAGCACACAGCAGTGTGTGCTGGACTGTAGAGAAGGCAGCAGTAGTCTCCTCTCACTCTCTCATGAGGTGCCGCTTCGGCCAGTGGTAGTAGACAGGTAAGAAGTCGTGGCTCCTCCTCAATCCGAGATCCACTCCTAGTATATACATAATTTATATTTAGATGTGAAGACCGAGAGGAGCAGGTGCAATCATATTGTAGGATTTGGGGGTCTATTTACTAAGGAGTTTTAGGAGACAGAGTGAAAAGTGATAAGAAGTGATAAGGTGCCAGCCAATCAGCTGCCACCTCCCATCTCACAGGCTGTGTTTGAAAAATGGCAGTTGGGAGCTGATTGGCTGGCACCTTATCACTTCCTTATCACTTTTCACTCTGTCTCCTAACACTGCTTAGTAAATAGACCCCTTAATGTTTTAGTGCCATCAGTTGTTTCATTGGGATCTCAATCCCGACAGTGGAATCCCGGCAAGGGATTTAACATAGGCGTCGAAATACTGATGCCTTTGTTAATCCCGACGCCAGAATGCCAGCACGAACGAAGGTAAGTCCGGGGCAACCTTAGCGTTAGCCGTGGGTGGGGAAGGTTAGGATTAGGGGCTCTAGCGGGGTGATAACTACTGGGGGGCACTGTGTAAGGGGCACTAATGTGGGCCTGGCTGCATAAGGGGGATCACTACTGGGGGCACTGTATAATGGACACTTCTGGGGTCTGCATAAGGGGGACCACTACTGGGGTACTGTATAAGGGGCACTACTACTGGGGTACTGTATAAGGGGCAGTACTGGGGGCCTGCATAAGGAGAACCACTACTGGGGTCACTGCATAGGGTGGACTGTATAAGGGGCACTGCATTAAGGTGCATATAGAATGGAAAGGAATGTTCCCCGATTGACGTGAAAGGGGTGTGTCGTGTTGACAAGCCACATTTTTCAGTGGCCACGCCCATTTTTGGATCGAGCACATGGGGGGGGGACTCCTTTTTTACATTTGCCCTGGGCTCCAAATACTCTAGTTATGCCTCTGCATATACTGCATGTCTCAGCTTACTACAGGATCCTCAGGAGACTATACCTGCCATACTTCTGGCACTCTATCCAGTATTCTCCTAAAAAACTTTATTATTATATCTGTTCTTTCACAATAACCCATACATATCCTTTTAGTAGTGATCTAAATGAGTAGCTTAAACAAGGCCTTAAGCTTCCACTACTCTCTCATACAAAGCTAACTCCAAGGGCCCTGAACCGAATCTACAAAACCCCAGTGACGTGACAGCCGTCTGGACCCATGTAATGAGACACTGCTGGGTGTATAAATAACCGGCCTTCTGTTGTGGGCAAATGAGCCGCTGTATATCCAATAAGTTGGGCACTCAGGTGGCAGTCAAAGCCTCTAATATTGTCGTTGCTAGGTGCAAGCCGCTGCACTGCTGAAAGGAGACGAAACTTACATAAGTGGCAGCATTGAAAGTAAATGCCAGCGTATCAACCACTGGCAATTTGATCCCAAGTCCGGAGGAGTCCGTACGCACATATCAGGTGCTGTAGTCACTTGATGCATTCGCAGCCAATCAGAGGCCTTTTTTTCTTATAAGGAACAATTAAGGACAGTATACTTATATATGAATTTCATTTGTTCGATAGTTTTCGATTTTTCCCCTTTATTTTATTATTGTATGTTGATTGTTGCACATACTGTATGCGCTTATGTGTCAGGTTGTTTTATTGAATGAAATGAACCATAGATATTAGCCTTATTAATAAATTGGCTTGTTTTTCTTTGAGTGTGTCTTCATTTTTTATTAAAAGACATACTCTTGCTCTTCGTTTCACGTTCAGCTCTTGGCCACCTCTTGTCTTGAAATTTGTTATAAAATACGTTAGAACCTGTCCCACACTTAAAGGGCCTTCAGCACCCTACTTACATTTATATATTGATCAGGTGTCCTACTGGACACATAGGGAAAGCAGTGTCCTAGGATTGATTCATACTCGCCTACTCTCCCGTAAAGTCCAGGAGGCTCCCAAAATTTGTGTGGGGCTCCCAAAAACTGGGTGGCGCTTCCGCCCCCCCTCCCAGAAGAGTGGGCAAGGCAAGTCTCCCAGAGCCGGACCCTAAACCCCTGTACCCCCCCCCCCACCACCACCACCGCAACCACCCACTTACCGAGCACAAGTGGGTGGCTGATGATGCAATCCACACTGAATCGTGTCATCGTAACCCAGCCCCTCTTTACAATGCCATTAATATTGGCATTGAAAGACGGGGCATGGCCTGGATGATGTGATCATGCTGGCACGCCCCCTTACTCCCCAGAATGTCTTGGGGTGCCTTGCTTCTCGGACGTGAACCCCTTAATGCTAGGGACGCCAGTATAGAGGAGCCTTGACGATTGGCCTGGCGCTTATTCATATATTTGCAAATGTATGTAACTAATACCTCTGAATCGCTATTATCATGTAGGATTTAAGTATTGTTTTTGCTGCAGTGTGCTGGGGGGCAAATCTCTTTTTTTCTGTGTTCAGAGTAAACCCCGCCCTTTACAAGCACCTGTGTTATGCAATTAAGCTGATCTGAGCAACTACCATTTTTTTTGCAAGTTTGGAGAGGCATGAAGGCAGTCAGCATTAGGAGGATGTGCTGATGCTGATAGTGCCATGTGGAGGTTTTTTGGGGTACCTCCAAGGTAAGTTAGCTCTCAGCTTTTATATGTACTGTTATCATGCAGTACATCAATTGTAATTATATGACCCAGAGTGGGTGCTACTATTATGTAGCAATAATTATTTTGGGGTGAGCGTTTGGGAGTGGGGCCCCCGGGGGGGTTCTGACTGGGCCTTTCTCATGGCATCACCACTTAATTCACATAGAATACTTTTATCACTTTTCTATTTGTTTGTATATTATTTATGTCATTTTAATTCTTTCTCATTTCATTAACACTTATTGATTTATACTTACACATCTTTTCTTTATACTTCACTATCACCTTTTTCCCTTTTTCGTGTGATGCCCTGGGGATGGCCCTTGGTTGGAATTTTTTTGGGGTGCCTTGCTTCTCGGACGTGAACCCCTTAATGCTAGGGACGCCAGTATAGAGGAGCCTTGACGATTGGCCTGGCGCTTATTCATATATTTGCAAATGTATGTAACTAATACCTCTGAATCGCTATTATCATGTAGGATTTAAGTATTGTTTTTGCTGCAGTGTGCTGGGGGGCAAATCTCCTTTTTTTCTGTCCCCAGAATGTCTGCAAGAATGGATTAAATATCACAGTATGACCCATATAACAGGCTGGATAATGCCGTCACATGATCACTGGTGTTTTATGTATAAAAAAAAAAATTCTCTGAAATCCAGATCATTGACACAATGACCCCCATTCAGAGGCGCTCGCAAAATGCGAGCGGTCGCTCTGAATGTGGGCGGCTGCTTGGGTTTTGAAGTGCGGCCTCCTGGTCGCTAGCTAAGCTGTGGGTTACCACCCACAGCTTTAGCGACCGAGCAGGTTGATGGTCGCGATGGTCAAGACCATCGGGCTTGCAACGAGACCATAAGGTTGGGTCTCGGCAACCGCAAGCCCCTGATCGAGCAGGTGGCTCCCCACTTGTGCAGGGCCTAAACATCAACCCGCTTGCGAACGGGTCTGAATGAGGTCCAATGTCCCATAAAGTCATACCTTGCTACTATGATATCAGCCTATGATACTGCATGTCAGTATGTGTGTTATCAGTTTCTATTTGACTCAAAATAATAGATGTACATTTTTTTAAAATCTTTAAAGTTAAAAATGTTATTTCTTTAATTGTTACAACATACCATAGCTTTAACAGTTATAGGAAAGTATATGTGGACTATAGTTTTATTGTTTTTCTAAAATTGTAATATGTGAGAAATATATTCATTCTGTTCGTGCATCATTTTTTTTTAAATAGTGTTTATAGCACATTTACTACTTTTATAAATAACGGCACCTAAATATTTGATCTAATAGTAATTATATTTAGTGCAAATGTATTGCTTTGCAAAGGGTAGCCAGGGGATATCCAGGTGTGAAAAAGTTGAGAACCACTGTATTAAAAGATGGGTAAACTTTGACCGTGAAAAGATGCATATGGCCAGCAACAACACAGCTACCCGGGTAGCCTGTGGGATTTAAACAATAATATATTGGTATTAAGAAGCCTAATGTGCTCTAAGAAAACATTCCCTACACCATACCACCACCTTTAATTCGATCCATGTTATTTACACCAAATTCTGGTCCTGCCATCTGCATGTCACAGCAGAAATCAAACTTCACCAGACTAGAGGACATTTTTCCAGTGTCCAACTGTCCAGGTTATGGAGAGCCTGAATCTGCTGTAACCTCAGTTTAATGTTGTTAGCTAACAGGAGGTGATTTCTGTGTCGTCTGCTGCTGCTGCGGCCCATCCACTTTAAGATCCGACGTGCTCAGTGGCTGATCTGGAGAGTGTAGTGCAACAACGTAGGCCATGCCAAAAGTGATATAGTTATTTCAGTTATAGCCACCTTCTTGTCAGTTTTCCCATTCTCCTCTGACCATTCTTATTAAGAAAAGGTATTTTCGCCACAGAACAGCCACACCTTGGAAGTTGTTGACTTTGCCTCCAACTTCCCCGGATCTCAATCAAATCAAGCATCTGTGGTATATGCTGGAAATACAAGTCTGAACCATGGAGGACCCACCTTGCAACTTACAAGATATAAAGGATCTGCTGCTAACGTTTTGGTGCCAGATAAGAAAGGATACTTTCAGAGGTCTTGTGGAGTCCAAGCCTCGATGGGTCAGACGTTTTGATGGTACGAGGAGGACCTACACAATAACAGGCAGGTGGTTTAATGTTATGGCTGATTGGTGTGTACCTAAATAGTATTTGTGCACTTTCCATATTTGTGCCCTGTGGTCCACTAACCTCCTTGTTTTGCCTTTGTCCCTCAATAAATGAGAAACTTAGTCAGACCAGCTATGAAATGTAAAGTCAATGATGCCCAACTGACAGTATTACCAATGGCAAGAGATTCTCTAGACCTTTGTACCAAATATGACTTCTTGTGGTTTGACACAATGGCCCCAATTTATCCATGAAGGTTAACACCAATGCAATTTTTCATTCAGTAATCACTGATACAAATGAAAAATCCACCTGTATTTATCAATACTTACCGCTATGACGAGGTCCAGCAAAGTCCTCCTCTTCTGCAAGGCCCTCTCCTGGGCTGCTGGCAGGCCAACGCTGCCAGCAACAGGGGTCTTGTGTAATGCGCATGTGCGACGGTCCATCTGCACATGTGCATGACACGGGGACCTGGTTGTGCCTGGAAGGCTTTGCTGAAGCCGGAAGGGCAGCACCGAGTCCCCATTGCCATCAATGGGGTCCACTTCGCTCTCACCATCTAAAAATGGTGACAGCGATACTGTGACAAACAGCGGTAATCTTAGAATACCGCTGTTTGTTAAATGCAGAAAGGGTGGCATAACCCCTTTAGCGAGCGCTACAGGGGTTATGCTTCGTTAATAATTGGGGGCCAATAAATGTAATAATAGAGTATTGGCTCTGTGAGGGCTAATACTCTGATTGTGTAAATACTTTCCAAATATTTCAGCCATCTAGTACATCTAAATGAATTGCATTTTCCATGTGGCTATATTTTCTTTCATGTGCTGCCCAATCAAAAATGTAACTTACTGTAATCATCTAAATGCCATTTTCACTAATGTATTGCTACTTGTCTTATCTGTGATTAACTCCCCGTCACACCCAAAGAAAGTTCATATCGTAATAGAGATTGCATCAATGTACTTTTTAAAAGTAGAAAAGATGAGCTTTTAAATTTGGGTATTATGAACATAGTGCTGCTAGCTAAGCGTAGTTTGGGTATGCAGACAATGTCGGCACCACAATGTCCAGTTATGTTGTCGACATTGAACACGTCAGCATCTGCAGAATGTCGACATGTGAATTGCTGACATTCTGCTTAGTGTTAGGCACTAGGTGGATAGTAGGTTAGAGGTTAGGGATACCGCCGGAACTGCTGCTGGATGAGACAGAAGTAGTCATAAAGTCACCACCGGTCCCGCTGTTCCAGGTAAGTCACCGCTAGACCACCAGGAACATTTTATCGACATTCTAGTCATGTTGACATTTTATCTGTGTCGACTAGGGGTGAGCGGGTTCGGATTTCTGAAATCCGAACCCCCCCCGAGCCCCCCCGATCCGAGGCCGATCCGAGTCAGGCTCGACTTTTCCCGCCTGACTCGGATCTGAAATCGAGGCAAAACGTCATCATCCCGCCTTCTGAGTCTCGCGGGTTTTGGATCCTATATAAGGTACCCGCGTCTGCGCCATTTTCTCACTCGGCTGTGGACAGTGAAGAGGGAGGGTGGGAGTTAGGGCTGGCTGGGCTGTGTAGTGTAGTGTAGTGCAGAGTAGTGTTGTGCTGTGCTGTGCTGTGCTGTGCTGTGCTGCTGTTGTCCACTACTTCAAAGTCCATAGGGGCTGGCTGTGTTGTGCTGTGCTGCTGTTGTTAATAGGGGCTGTGTCCACTACTTCAAAGTCCATAGGGGCTGGCTGGACTGTGTTGTGCAGTCAGTTCTCCATAGGGGCTGTGTCCACTCCAAAGTCCTGTGCAGTGTCCCAGTCCTAAAGGGGTGCTGTAGTGTTGTCCAGGGGGTGCTCTGTCCATCAGGGGTGCTCCCCCCAAGTGCTAAAAAAATAATATTTTTTGTGTGTTTGTGAATTGTGTGCGCAGTAGACGCACGTGCATCAACAAAGTAGTGCCAAGCGTGCGCCTGTGTCATAAGTAAAGGGCCAGCTGGCTTGACCGTTAAAGGGTGCTGTAACCCCCAAAGTACACTCCAGTCCAAACCAAAAAAAAATTATTTTCTGTGTTTGTGAATTGTGTGCGCAGTAGCCGCACGTGCATCAACAAAGTAGTGCCAAGCGTGCGCCTGTGTCATAAGTAAAGGGCCGGCTGGCTTGACTGTTAAAGGGTGCTGTAACCCCCAAAGTACACTCCAAACCAAAAAAAAAAATATTTTCTGTGTTTGTGACTTGTGTGCACTGTGGCTGCACGTGCATCAACAAAGGAGCAGCACCAAGCGTGCGCCTGTGTCCCATAAGTAAAGAGCCGGCTGGCTCATTTCTTAAAGGGTGGTGTAACCCACAAAGTGCACTACTCTCCAGCAAAAATAAAAAAATATTTTCTGTGTTTGTGTGCGCTTTAGCCGCACGTATATATCAATATAACATAAATGGAGGACCAAACTTTCTCCGATAAAAATAAAATAGGGAAAGATCAAGAACCACTTCCTCCTAGTGCTATTGCTGCTGCTGGGAGTTGTTCATCATCCCAGAGAGGAAGTAGGAACATCACTACTTTTACTTAACAACTGACCCTCCAACAGTCCCTAGCGATGAGGATGAAGTACGACAGCAGTCATCCTGAAGCAAAACGTATAACTGAGGCCTTGACTGCTGTGTTGGTGTTAGACGTGCGTCCGGTATCCGCCATTAGTGCAGTGGGATTTAGACAATTGATGGAGGTAGTGTGTCCCCGGTTCCAAATCCCGTCTAGATTCCACCTGCATCCTCAAAGCAGCAGCGACAAGCGTGCGTCTGTCTGTTAAAGGGTGGTGACACCCTCAAAGTGTGCTACACAAACAATAAAAATATTGTTCTTTTTTTTTCGGTCTTTGTGAAATGTGTGGGCTGTAGCCGCACCTGCATCCTTAAAGCAGCAGCGACAAGCGTGCGTCTGTCTGTTAAAGGGTGGTGACACCCTCAAAGTGTGCTACACAAACAATAAAAATATTGTTCTTTTTTTTTCTGTCTTTGTGAATTGTGTGGGCTGTAGCCGCACTTGCATCCTCAAAGCAGCAGCGACAAGCGTGCGTCTGTCTGTTAAAGGGTGGTGACACCCTCAAAGTGTGCTACACAAACAATAAAAATATTGTTCTTTTTTTTTCTGTCTTTGTGAATTGTGTGGGCTGTAGCCGCACTTGCATCCTCAAAGCAGCAGCGACAAGCGTGCGTCTGTCTGTTAAAGGGTGGTGACACCCTCAAAGTGTGCTACACAAACAATAAAATTATTGTTCTTTTTTTTTCGGTCTTTGTGAAATGTGTGGGCTGTAGCCGCACCTGCATCCTTAAAGCAGCAGCAACAAGCGTGCGTCTGTCTGTTAAAGGGTGGTGACACCCTCAAAGTGTGCTACACAAACAATTAAAATATTCTTCTTTTTTCTGTCTTTGTTAATTGTGTGGGCTGTAGCCGCACTTGCATCCTCAAAGCAGCAGCGACAAGCGTGCGTCTGTCTGTTAAAGGATTACATCGGTGACAGCATCCAAGTAGGCATGTCAGACAGTCCGTACCTGTACTGGCAGGAAAAAGAAGCAATTTGGAGGTCCCTGTACAAACTGGCTCTATTTTACCTGAGTTGCCCCCCCTCCAGTGTGTACTCCGAAAGAGTGTTTAGTGCAGCCGGGAACCTTGTCAGCGAAAGGCGTAGGAGGTTGCTTCCACAAAATGTGGAGAAGATGATGTTCATAAAATGAATTATCAACTCTTCCAGGGAGACCAGCATCCAGAACGTACAGAGGGACCTGTGGTTCCAGCGGGGACGAATTAATACTCTGTGAGGATGAGGATGTACACACTGAAGAGGGTGAGGAATCGGTGGATGAGGATGACATCTTGCCTCCGTAGAGCCAGTTTGTGCAGGGACAGATTAATTGCCAGCTTGTTTTGTGGGGGCCCAAACGAACCAATCATTTCAGCCACAGTTGTGTGGCAGACCCTGGCGCTGAAATGATTGGTTTGTTAAAGTGTGCATGTCCTGTTTATACAACATAAGGGTGGGTGGGAGGGCCCAAGGACAATTCCATCTTGCACCTCTTTTTTTTTTCTTTGCATTATGTACAGTTTGGGGCCTAGTTTTTCAAACTGCCATCCTGTCTGCCACTGCAGTTTCACGCCTAGATGGGTCACGTGTTTGTGCCGCCCACTCGTGTCGCTTAGCATAGTCATCCAGCTACCTCGGTGCAACCTTTTGGACATAAAATCACTATTGTGAGGTGTTCAGAATAGACTGGAAATTAAGGTTATTGAGGTTAATAATAGCATAGGAGCAGAAAAACCTACAAATTCTGTGATTTTAGCTGTTTTTATGCTTTTTTTAAAAAAAAAATACAGATCCAAAACACAAAACCCAGAACCCAAAACACGGAAGGGTGGTTTTGGCAAAACCAATCCAGATCCAAAACACGAAGAAAGATCCAGATCCAAAACACGAAAAGTGGCCGGTGCACACCCCTAGTGTCGACACGAATGTTGACGTGGTCAATGTTAATATGCCAAGCAAGATATACCACATCCGCGCAGCTTACATGGTGAGAAGAACATTAAATCTAGTTTCAAACAATGCAGATTTCATCTTTATCACGCAAGGATGGAATAAGCAAGTGAGGTTAGTGAATCTATTTATGGTGTGCACTGGATAAAGACTGCAAATTCCTTGACTTTGCCCCAGTGCATTGCAGGGTGCATCATCCCCTCAGGAGATGCCTCTGAGTGCAACCAAGTTTCAGGTAGGTGTCAAAATCTGCAGAGGCACCCTGGGCAAAAAGGTAAATATCACATCAAGGTTCAGACTCCTACCACTTTAGTAACACCCTTCTCATTTAATAATATTTTTCCATGTATTGTCCTGAATACTGCGCAGTTTAACCTTAGTCAAGGCCAAATTAATCAGGAGACAGAGGGGGCATTGGAATCTTCTTTAGTACATGTAGCATGCTAGGGTGTTTGTGGTTTTTATTGCATTACGCATTGGGCATGGTCTGCCAAAATATGTGCTTCTCTGCTAAGTGTAAGATGAAACAAACGTGTAATAAAGTACAGGACAAATCCAGATTTCCGCCAGCTCAAAATTCAGATGCTAGTGCACAGCAAGGAACAGCTTTAAATGGACCTTGTCCACCACTGTATCACACTTCATCAACTCTACTCAATGAATTCCTGATTTAGTACAGCACTGCACACCATGGCACAACAGGATAATGAATGTAATATTATTAGTTTTAGACGTGCTGGGAAATTTGGTCAGTGTGTTTATGAGATCTGATAATCTGCTGACTGTTCTACCAGGTCTCCATGTGATCTTGCCATTCCATAACACCAGTGTTGTGAGGCATCAGTGCTATCCACTGACCCAACGTGCTGAATAATAAAGAATAATCTTACAGCATTCAGAATGTGAACCTGAAAGCATGCGAATGTGTGATATCATCAGAGAAACCATGTACTTTAAAGCAGCTGTAAGTAGAGTAGAGGCTAGTGGTGTGTGGATGGTAGTACAAGTCACAGTATGAACTTACTTTGTAGACTTTTACAATCGGCAGTACTACTAACATCTCATGACGAGCCTAAATTCAGCGTGGTTATTGGTAAGACTTAATGGCTGGTACATGGTGTGTTGCTCACCACAATGTGCTTAGCTGCTTGCACTTCTGTCCAACTCCTGTCGCCATTTTCCTGCAGCTTGGATGGTACAGCTGTCTGCATACTGGATCACTCACCCCTCACTAACCAGACACAGAGAACTTTGTAAACCCATTCACCAATGGGTTCTGAGTCATTCAATGCACCAGTAGAGCGGACATCAGTGACTAAACTAAGAAAAAACACTTATAAAGAAATAAGCATGCTACATCGTCTCAGAGTGTAGATGATTTATTAACCAAGACCCCAGTCCACAGATAGAAGCAAACATCTTTAACATGCAATGCCACCACAAACCTTTGTCTACATGAAATACAAAGCATTTCTGTTGTTTTACATACAGCTCGGTAACTTACACAAAATATTAAGTTGTTGGAAGCAACTTTTGAAACAATGCAAATCTGAATACGAAGTTGAGCTATGAATACAACAGGCTTTTAAAGGAAAAATACACCACAACTGTAAGTTAGGCTCAATTAACTTTAAATAATATGCAGTTTCTTCTGCGATTTCATTGTATTCAATCAATAGCCATGTTCTGACATCCGCAATTAATATACCACCTCACCTGCAGAAAATGGCTGCACATTGCACATTTATTTCAGTGTTTTTGCCATTAAATATATAAGACTGCAAGATTGAGTCAGGAAAACCTCAAGTTATTTTATTTTAATGAATCCCAAAATACAGTAAGGCATAATTATCCTATATTTGCAAAATGGATATGAACCTGTTCAACTTTGGAGAGGCATTACAAATCTGAACCATTTAAATGAGCATGTACACAATTTATTTATGCATCATAAAAATAATATTTAAAAATAAATAAAAAAAGGTCCACATAGGCCTCAATTTCACCCTCTCAGATTTTTACACACACAGAACAGTGCTAATCCCACCCAACATTTTATTTAAAAGACTTAAAATAAACATCTTATTTTAAAGTGTGTTACAAATTTTGACCAATCCTAGACTCACGGGGTCAGCCACACTGAATAATGGAACTGAAAAAGATGGAAGATCTTCTGAGTGGTAATTAGCATTTGTCAGGAACTACATGTCAATCGGTACATTGATAGGAGTCAGCAAAAGTGTTATACCAATCAGTGTCTGATCCTGTTAAACTATGGCTTCTGTAGGAGAGAGACCGAGCCAGACAAAGAAATTATTAATCAGGAAGTTAATTACTTCCGATTAAGTGGCCTGAATGGAGATACATTTAACTTTTATCACCAAATAACCCACAGATCACTTATATGCCATCTTTATACCTTTCAAATTGCCAAATTAAGATAGTCTGGTTAAAAGGGACCTGTCAGGAGGATGAGATGATGTGTGTACACAGTGCACAGTATTCAATTCAGCAGTGCTCTTCTCTCTCCAAAGCAGCCTTCCTTCTCTCCATCAGCAATACCCGCAGAGGCATGTGAACAGTAACTGTGTACATACAAGATAGGGACGGAGGTGCACAGAGCAGAGTGAAGCTTTTTTTTTTTTTTTTTTTTTTTTTTAGGTTTTATCTTAAATAATCATGACAGGTCCCATTCAATACACGAAGACAGACTAGTACAAATGTCTAGGGTTTATTGATGATATGAATGGATTGAGGGTTGTTTTTTAAAAAACTTTTTTTAGAAACAATATTTCATATATGTGTTAATCCCATTATTCTACAAACTATACTACATTCTGCACTCTTATTACCTGTAAATATTGAGATTCCATTAAAATCCAAGTTCAGCTATTTCAAATAATAATAATTAGCAAATTTTCATGAATACCTGCAACATTCCTATATTAGGGAACAATATATTAATGGTGCAGGGTTAATCTTACCCAATGTAAAAGTGATTAATAAAAATTTTTATTACTCTGGGAAAGATGGATTACATGCAATATTGTGACGATTCCCTCTATATCATTGTAGAAGTATGGTATGTGGTGTCAGCCCCACTAGCAATAAAGCAACAGGAGTTTGTAATGCTATATATCTATGCATGCTATATTAATATGGCAAACTCGGACGTTGCCATCACAAGGTCCTTGTCAAGAGTGTCCTGATACAATACAATAAGAGGTTAAGTGACCTGCTAAATATATAAAGATATATATTTCCTGCTCTGTGTAGTGAATTCCAGTTTAGCCATAACAGTGCAAATTATGCAGCCCCATAAAGGGCACCAGCATCTCATATATATTTGTTAAACATCTTAGGGCCACTGATCGAAAAACAGTGGCAGGAACAACATAAAGAGAAGTTTGTATTTAATCTGCCTCATTATTAGAAATCTCTTCGGGCACAATGCAGATGAATTAAAGCTAATCCTTATATAATATCCCACCAGTGTCAAGTACAGCACGGAGTGGGCAGACATTTCTCACAGGAGGCATATATATATATATATATATATATATATATATATATATAAAAAATCTCTGAATGAACCAGAAGTGCATCAGTAACCTAATGCAATTGCCTTATGCACGTAACGGGATGTCAAGAGTAGTGAGAATTATAAATAAAGGAAAACAAAGCTTAGCCCATCACTAACCAGTTTTGCCTTGCAGAATGACAAAATCATATCCAAAGTGCTTTAAGGGTAAATACTGTAGACAAGAAAAAAAAATAATTTTATATATATATATATATATATATATATATATATATACACACACACACACTTATACGAACACAAAGAAAGGATTTTATAGATATATATATATAATTTATTTTTTTTTGACAATTACCTTTTTGTAGATATTATACTGCTGCAGGCAGAGGTGATGTTTCATCCACAAATATTTTTTAATCTTTTTAGTGCTAAATATCAAAGAGAATATCAACCACAGATAATACCTGAAATATAGAATATACTGTAGTCCTGAATGCAATAATCAGTGGTTGCAGTGATGGATGGCACCTAGGTAATGAGTGATTATGTCACTTAAGTATTTGCAAGACGATTAATTATAATAATCTGTGTCCACACCATATGCATGAGCTCTACTATTTCTTCACAAATGCCCTTTACTTAATGTTTGGTTATTGGCCTATATTAATTTAATAGGGTGCTGCCTACTCAAGTCTGTAAAAAAAAAAAAAATATATATATATATATATATATATATATATATATAATTATTTTTATTTTTTTTTTAGGGACATTTCTACGCGGCATATTTTACAATGCAGAATCCACTGGCATTTATTATCTTTAAAAAAAATTATAATAAAAAAAAAAAAATCCACAAAGCAAAACCCAGAAATGTGCAAGAACAAAAAAAAAAAAAGAAGTAATCTCTGTATAGTGAACTTTCTATGCCCTGTCAGAATTCTATTTAATGTAGTTGAACATAACCTTTTAAGCCGTGTTCTTGTTCTAGGTTCTTTGTATCTGTGGCTTTATACCTCAGCTTGAAGCTCCCCAGGACTTTAGAGTAAGGAGAAAAAGAGCAATCCTCATAACTATCAAGCATGATGCAAGTAATTATCTCATTGAGCATAGTAAAATAGAACTACTAGAATGCTGTTCATTAGGAGATAGTTAAAAAAAGGAAATGGCAGCACAATAACTTTTTGTACTTGTTGGAGCTACGGAAAAAAAAAAAAGGATGACTGTATTTAGGGATTCTGACAAACATTAATATTTTATGTTGCCTTATAGAAATAGAATTAATATTCAGTGATCACTGCTTTTAATAATAGTAATTAAAAAAAAACATTTTTCTGCAATACTATGATTGGATTTTACTTTGTAATTACAACCAATAACTGAATTCCTTATTTAGGTCACATTTACAGAGGTCTCCATCCACTGTCACACATTCAGTAACCACTTTAAATTCATAGTTAGATCCATTCCAAACCAAGCCAAACATCGTCAAAACAGTGAAAGAAATTCTAGAATTAATAATGGATGGAAAGCAACAGAACTCCCATGGAAAGGCTGCTGTCGGCAAGCCTGATGCTCAGCTTGCGGTGGGTGTTTTCTGCATATTTGCCAAATGTGTTTACTATTACATTATGTTGCTTTTCTTTTCCTTTCTATAGGAAATATCCAAGGTATCCTACTGCTGGCTGACCCCCATTTGCTGATGATCAGCCTCTGGCTCCTCTTCTTCCACATCCGCATTATATTCCTCAAAAGTGTCATCATCCACATCTGGGAGACCAAGAAGCTGTAGGAAGTAAGAGAATGAAACAGTCAGAAACCAACCTACAGTAGAAATATTCATTGCATACTTTTATTATAATTTCAGCATCAATATTTTTCTATATGGCACCACAAGCGTTCCATAGCGCCGTACATCAGGAACAGAACAAGGTGACCAAATTATATAGTTATAGGTAAGTTCACCAATTTACATAATATATATATTTACATTATATATAATTACATAAATACATACAGAAAGGAGAGAGGGCCTTGCTCATAAGAGCTTACTTTCTAGAGGCGATATTGGCAAACACAGAGGTCGGTGGGAGCATATTCGGGGAATGCAAAGGATGGAGAGTTAGGAAGAGGGGTGGAAGGCTTGAATGAAAAGATGGAGTATTGGACTGGGTACAAGTCTATTTGGGTGTGGGAGTCTATTCCCGAGGTTGTGGGCAGGATGGGAAAAATGCTGAAAGTGGGAGTGGGAAGAAGTCATCAGAAGTGGGCGGGAGGAAGTAGGTTTGAAAATTAAGCTTGAAATTTAGGGAGAAAAGTGGATCAGGTATTCAATTTATTTTTTTTGCCGAGCCCCCTGGATGCCTACTAGACAAGAGGAGCAATCAGCACCATGGAGTAGGTAAGTTTGTAGTGCGAGTGCTGGTGAGTGAATGTGTAATAAAACCTTCGGTGTCCGTGTCCTGCAATTTTTTATATATTTTCTTAGTAAGCATATAGCTGGGCTTTCCCTGACACATCTGATGCGACCGCGTTAGCAACAGTCTCTAACTAATCTTTCGGCAGCCACCAGGCTCAGGAGACGGTGCTGTACCCTCTGCTTCCTCCACAGTTCCCTTCTCTCTCCCCAGCCAGTGACAGGGCAATCACACAGTCCTGTGAGACTAAGTCGGGCTGCAGGAAGATGGTCTTCCTCCAGCCCGACCCAGGCTCACAGTGATAAAGAATCTTCTTCTGAAGAAACTTTTTTGGAAAGAGAAACACATCAATGGAGCGGGTTATATCCTGTAGATTATCCTTTTGTGGTGCATGGCCAAACAGCCCTTTGGAAATAACTACTGGGACTCCTTTATACAAAGCCAACAGTGAGCGTACAACTATTTCACAGGTGAGCAGAGTACAGTCCAGCGCCCAGATTACGTGCGCTATACAGCTGGACTGTCTGAAGTTGCTATGCCGGACTTACCATTACAGCCGGTGGCTGCTGTAGAGCAGTGGAGCGAGTGGTTTGTTTACTGTCGCATGCTCCTTAATCAAAGCTCTCCTACAAAGTGTGGCTTTTTTTCCGGATTTAATGGGGACTATACCGAGCAATGTAGAGCCCTAACTTTACGGTAACTACAGTTTAATAAACAACAAGACATATATAGTCCTACACCGGAGGTCTACTGAATAAAATCTAGGCATTATATACTTTGGGACGGATTTATGGATTGCCTTTTTAAGAGATACACTGTGTATATTTTAGTTACTATCTAGTGTGGCAAATAAGATATGAATTGAATGTCTACACACGTCTTGCTGAACCAGCTTGCTGTAGTTTATTCAGGAAATGTGAAGATGGTACATACAGCATCAGCATTGGTTCCAGCATCAGCAAAAGTATCCCCACGACTCTGTAACTGACTAAACAGTGTGGTTCCACTCTAGTCGCCGGCCAACAAACACGGTGTTGGTCGCCCCGTCACAAGACCAGCTACTTATACTTCCTCCCAAGCACTGCCTAGCAGTACGATCACACCCATGTGATCCACCTGTGAAGCTGTGTTCTGTGTGCAGTGAGATGTGAGGGATTAACCCTGACTTTATCATGAGTCTGCAGCAGGGTTGCCTACCTTTAACATTCTCTTCCCGGGAGAAGCCCGGGTAAGAGATGCAGCAGGGGGCCGACGGGGGCGGGACATGAATCGCATCATTAAGCCCCGCCCCCTCGCGGTAAAATTGCCGCGATTGGGCACAATTTACATAGGGGGCGGGGCCAAATGCTGTGATTCATGCAGAATCACAGCTTAAGCCCCGCCCCTTCACGGAGACCCGCGATTGCCGCGGGTATTCTCCTAATTCTGCCCACTTCACTAGGAAGTGGGCAGAATGCGGGAGAAATGCCTACCCTTCCGGGTGCGGGGGGTTACCCGAAAAATCGGGAGCCTCCCGCGAAAACCGGGAGGGTAGGCATGTATGGTCTGCAGACTCCCACAGAAAGCATTGGTCTCTTTCAGAAGAGACTGGGACAAACTGCCCTGTCTGTCACAGTAATTACAATTTAGTAATCCTGGACTGCAATTGGCATATAATTTTGAGAAAACCAGTGTTATACATAATTCCTATGACTCTGTTTCTATTGTCCCTATATATTTAATGAGTTTGGGGGCTATTTATGAAGCTTGGAGAGAGAAAATAGCAACCAATCAGCTCCTATCTGTCACTTCACTGACTGTGTTTGAAAAATGGTTAGGGGGCTGATTGGTTGGTACTGTATCTTGCTCTACTTTATCTCTCTCCAAGCTTTCATGAATAGACCCCTATGTATTAATATTTATATGAATTTAGTGGAATATTGTTATTAAATCATTAACTTTGAGAATACAAGAGTTGAATTTAGAGTGCTGGAGTTCTCTTAGCATCCATGATGTTTTACCAACATATAGTAGCTTGCATGAGCAACAAAGAATGTAGATTATGTACTTGCTGTCACAACATAATCTATACTTAGCAGGATAACATTTATTACGTGAACTTAATCACTTAACTGACATTTTTTTCCCCAAAATGGCTGAGAAATTGTAAATTTTATTCAATGAAGTTTAAAAAGTATTTTATTATAATCCTAACCCCAACCCCACATATCGTTCATGATCTCTCTAAATTTTTATTTAATCAACTAAATAAAACAAATAGCAAAGGAGGCATCACATGGTGGTACTCCTACTTAATTACCCCTACAGAATTTAAAAAATCTACAACAATACTGAAATGGGAAGCAGACCTTGTGTCTTTTCTGAAGACTGCCGTTTAATATTTAAAACCAGCTATAAATGATCAAAATGTACTTCTCATATGGAAAAATATTATCAGTTGCTTCATCGTCAATATTTCACTCCTAAATTAATGCATATTATTTCACCTTCCCACTCCAATCTATGCTGGCGGAACTGTTGACATGTGGGCTCCCTATTTCACATATTTTGGTCATGTCCCTATATCACTACATTATGGAAAAAGGTATTTATTTTAATATCTAAAATTCTAAAGATTTCTATTACTCCACTCTGTATCTTTTCTTCCGCCTAAAAAGCCTTTGCGAGGTATAATTTTCTGCCTTAACTGAACATGTCAGATGGCGATACATTACAGATAATATATTATCTTCTGTAGACAAAGCTCTCAATGTTACAAAGTTAAGACTAGTGTATGAGGGAGTGATCAATGGTTGCGAAAGAAGGAACGTGAAGTTTCAGGGAAGAAACGCTGCTGCTGGCATCCTTAGAGGCCTATCATTTGTAAGCACTCAAACATAGCTGAAAGTAGCATGTTAGCATTGTCCCTAAATAAACCACACCCAATGGATTACTGCTCATACTACTGACCTACAAAAGAAGTCTGCTATGGTCACCTTTGTGGCTGGAATATCCATGACACTGTCTAAGCTACAGCATTTGTAAACTACTGTGACTAACACAGCTGTAATGGGTGTTTATAAATGCATATATGCATTCTCCTCTCATATATAATATTCTACCTATTCCTTCTTGCATATTACACTGAACAACAAATTAATACTTTTAATTAATTTGTTTCCTTTCTAAAAATAGTCATACATTACTAATTTGAGGTCAAGAAAAATAAAATGATTTCAGAATGTTTTTACTAGCTCTATTTTTTGAGCTACACTACTTGCACTATACTGTATGTACATTAGTAATATAGTCAGTGAAAAGCTATTTTAAAATAATCTGATATTTTCTTGATAGAAAATAAATAACAATTGTTTTAACTCAATCACAAATAAGAACACAAAACGAAACAAACATACAGCATACGAAAGTACTATGTAATATAGTGGCCTATTCATGGGGGTGCTTTCTCTTTGCTTGTCGCTTGTACTCCTCTTCTGGGCATCTCTTGTCACTGTCCAACAGTAGCGATTCACCTACCCTGATATCTTTGTTCCATTGCTGAAATGTCTTGGTGGAATCGCTCACTATGCTTGTCACTCAGTGCACCACAGTTATCTTGTGTGGGTAATCCTGTGAAACGCATATATTTGAATAGGGGAGGGGACAAATAACTGATTCATGTAATTGGATCATTAGGCCCCACCCTCTCTGTGCGGAACGCAGATTGCTGGTAAAATTCTCTCCATTCTGCCCACTTCACTAGGAATACCCCTACATCGTCATAAATGGGCTATATCTCGGAACTCAAAGCTAACAGTTTTAAATGTCATTCTTTGCATGCTGAAATCAATTAGAAGTAACTATTTTCACGTCGGAAACATTTTCATTGTTGTGCAGTGTTATCAATTATATTTATTTTAGGGCCACCAGGAGATCTATTGGGGCCCAAAACTAGGGCAGATGATTGTGCTCTATTGGGAATATCGAGGCCCTTTCCACATGGTGTGCAATGATTGCAAAATATGTGGTATAGCACGTTTTTACACAATGCAGGAGGTGAGGGACTTGGTTTTTAAAAAAACGACCGGGTCCCACAGGACGCGCTGTGTGCACACCGCAGAGCAGCAGGGAAGATGCTGCCGGCGGTGACTGGCTGCTGTAGCGCGCACACACAGAGGCCGCAGCAGCCAATCACTGCCAGCGGAGTCTCGTCCAATCACCACCAGCAGCATTCACCAACCAATTACCGCTGGTGGCGTCGGTCTCATTCAATCACCGGCAGCTGTGCGTTCCACCTGACCTCCGTGCGATTAGATCTACACCAGGGAGTTAGCGTATGTGGTACCCCCAAGTTTGTTCCCAAATAGGGGTCCCCCAATATTTTTTTTTATGTATGTACACATAGATATACTGCAGTCCCATTCCACATAATAGGCAGGTATAGTGAACTTTGACTGACCTTGCTCTCCCTGAACCCCACTAAGCATGTGCAGACATGGAGGTAGAAAGTGCCCCTTGGTCAGCGATCCATTTTAGGAGGGAAAATCCTGCCCCATTGATTGGTAGCCTAGGTGTCCAGGCAGAGATCCCTGTAGGCGGCCTGTTGCTGGGTCCCCTCTGTCCACTCATAGATGCCGGACCGACAGGGAGGAGTGTGAGGGAAAGCTTATATAATACCTTTCTCAGGGCTGTCAGTGCTCTGGGAGGAATTTCTGTAGTAAGTCTGGGGAAGAATTTCTGTAGAAAGAGTCTGGGAGGAATTTCTGGAAAAGGAGCCAGGGAGGATTTGTCTGTGGAGTGTCCCTGGATCTGTACAAATAGGGGAGCAGTAACCCCTCTCATTTACCCTGGATTACAAATACTGCACCTGGTATGCTGTCTGTATTGAGTTGCTGTGGAGTGCCCTTGGAGCTGTAAAAATAAGGATGCTATAACTTTAATGTTGCCCTGGATTACAATTACCAGACTTCATATTAGCCCAGAAGGCTACCTATCCAACCTGCCAGGAGAGGTGCTCTGATGCTGGATATGAGTCCCTGGAGGAAGCTTGCCTGGGGATTTGCATAAAGCACTCTGCTTTGGAAGAAGCTCCCTCTGAATAAAGGACTGCCTCCCTAAGTGCCTGTTATCAGGAGTCACTGCATATGGTAGTCTGCGCATGCTGGGAGAGAAGAGGATCTGTCTGGGAAGGAGGTCTCATCGCTCCATCGTCGCAGATGAAGCCCCAGCTGAGGAAAAGGTCCCGCCAGTGACGAAAACCCTGCTGGCACCCGCACAGGCAGAAGAAAAGACAGCCCCAGAGGAAGAGTGCTTCAGGACCCCTCCTGCTGCTGTGTGTGTTTGCTGGACAGAGACCCTGTGGAAAGGGATTTTGCACCTGTTGCCCCTTGTAAAATACCTGCCGGAGGTCTGCAGCTGGGAGCTCTGGTGTGGTGCTGTGCATCCCAGAGTTGCCCTGGACATCGGAGGAGGCTGAATAGCCACTGCCAGGGGTGAGATCATACCAAAACCTCCCTATACTCTGTCCCTCCACAGCTCCTATCTTCCCTCCATTAAGGCCCTGCCCCTCTGTACACCTATCCTATCTGGGTCCCCTGGGTCTATTGCATTATCCTTTACCTTGTGGCTAACCACGATTAGGCTGGGAGACTAGGTTTTGTGTAAAACCTGGGACCGGGGAGTTAGTCTCCCACACAACTTGGTATAGAAAGGGGTCATAGTGTCTTAAATTAGGTAAAGTGTGTGTGTAGTGATGAAATAGGGGGGAAGTAAAAGATAGGTCACCCCCTCTTTTCCCCAAGAATTGTATTGGTGGTCATTTTCTTTCCTGTGAACCTCTGGCTCATTGTGGGCGATGTAGAAAGTATTTTATGTCTAGCTTTAAAGTAAATGTAATGCCATGTGATATGTATTTGGCTCTGTTTACTGTTTGACTCGTGTGTTAGCTAAAGTAGTTGATAGTGGTCCTCCGTGGCCCTTTATCTGTTATAGCACTCTGTAAAGCCGTTCACTGCTCGCTGTGTTATTATTGTAAATGCTGACTAATATTTTGCTTGTATGAAATGTTTGAATCTTTACTGGTATTGGGGTTAATGTAAATTGTCTATTATACACTGCTTGGCCCGGTATCCATTTCAAAGTCCATTCATGCTAATGTAAGTTATATTACTTGTGCTGTCATCTCATTAGCTAAAGGTGCATGCTTACTGTGAATCTGTTGCTTTGTCAATTCGCGTGATGTAATGTACATGACTTGTTTATTTAGCCCTGTGTAACCCCGGCTGGCAATTCTGGTAGTAAAAGTTGCATTATTGTGCTTGGCCATTTACTCTGCATGAACTGTTAGCCGTTACAGCTGGAGAACTACAAGTACCAGCCTAATTTGCATGTGCTTTATTGTGCTTGGGCCATTTACTCTGCATGAACTGTTAGCAGTTACAGCTGAAGCACTACAAATACCAGCCTAACTTGCATGTGCTTTATTGTGCTTGGGCCATTTACTCTGCATAAACTGTTAGCCGTTACAGCTGAAGAACTACAAATACCAGCCTAACTTGCATGTGCTTTATTGTGCTTGGGCCATTTACGCTGCATGAACTGTTAGCCGTTACAGCTGAAGAACTACAAATACCAGCCTAACTTGCATGTGCTTTATTGTGCTTGGGCCATTTACTCTGCTTGAACTGTTAGGCTGGTATTTGTAGTTCTTCAGCTGTAACAGCTAACTTGCATGTGCTTTATTGTGCTTGGGCCATTTACTCTGCGTGAACTGTTAGCCGTTACAGCTGAAGAACTACAAATACCAGCCTAACTTGTATGTGCTTTATTGTGCTTGGGCCATTTACTCTGCATAAACTGTTAGCTGT
Organism: Taudactylus pleione; assembly: GCA_031769625.1. NCBI lineage: Eukaryota > Metazoa > Chordata > Amphibia > Anura > Myobatrachidae > Taudactylus > Taudactylus pleione. The sequence goes on from JAUIMM010000052.1 coordinate 34,416,437, forward strand.
TACAGCTGAAGAACTAGAAATACCAGCCTAACTTGCATGTGCTTTATTGTGCTTGGGCCATTTACTCTGCGTGAACTGTTAGCCGTTACAGCTGGAGAACTACAAGTACCAGCCTAACTTGCATGTGCTTTATTGTGCTTGGGCCATTTACTCTGCGTGAACTGTTAGCCGTTACAGCTGGAGAACTACAAGTACCAGCATAACTTGCATGTGCTTTATTGTGCTTGGGCCATTTACTCTGCGTGAACTGTTAGCCGTTACAGCTGGAGAACTACAAGTACCAGCCTAACTTGCATGTGCTTTATTGTGCTTGGCCATTTACTCTGCGTGAACTGTTAGCCGTTACAGCTGGAGAACTACAAGTACAAGCTTGGCCTGCATGTTTTGTTTTTCCCACGTTTTTCTCAGCAAAAAGGGAGCGTTAATACAGACTGTATTCCACAGCTATAGACTGCCGGAGCACCATTGATTCAAGCTAGACCCGCAGGTTTCACATTTAGGTCTCTCATTTGTTTTTTTTGGTAAAGTAACGTTCTGCAGGAATTGTGGTTCTTGTTGGTTTCACATTGCTTGCCAGCTGGGATCACCGGTAGATGACGGGGAGGTAATAAATAAATACCTTGTCATTGAATAGTGTAATTAATTTCCCTCCATCTTTATATGGTAAATATCTCCTGTCGTTTGTTGTTAAATATTAACAAATAATAAAATTGCGTTGCACCTTCCCTCCTGACTGGTCATTGTGTCTGCAAAAGGGGAATTCAGGCTTGCCTCTCTGTCATGGTGTGTCCCATCTGAACACGGGGAAATCGGCCACCGAAGCAATCCGAACACATCTGAACCTGGTGCTAGTGGTGCAGCACTGTACAAACCAGTCAGTACATCACACGTATCTCCAGGTGTCCTGAGTAAGGGTGTTCCTGGGGCTCATCTCCCACTGTACTCTGTGAATCCTCAGCAGGATAGAGACAGGTGCGGAGGGCACTTGCCAGTAAATTGTGGCTGGGGGCTCACGTACATAGCACTGGCCTGTTACAGCGACCCATCAGAACTCTGATTTATCACAGGGTGTTATTGCCGGGGAAGGGATGGCCGAACATCACATCATGGTGATAACAGCTGGAAATCACTTAGAAACAAACACTTTACTTTGTGTTTTACTTAAGGCACTCTAGGAGGCAGAAATCGGGATTCGCCTGTACACCTGCACTTTAGTAAATATACCCCCAGGTGTACAGACGGATCCCGATTCCTGCCTCCTAGAGTGCCTGTGCGAGGCTGAGCTGGAACAGTATTGCCCTCACTTCCTATCTGTGGGACTCCAGAATCTGTGACAGGGCGCCACCTGCTGTTCACCACCGTGGCCAGAGGTTCCCCAAAGCACAAGGAGAGTTGAGCTAAAGGGTCATGCCTAGAAGCACGGAGGGTCTGTACTGTTTTATACATAGATTGTGACCCTTACTAAATCCTATTCTGCCAGCCCGATCCTGTTCCCAATGTCTGTACCCCTTCTGCTCTGCTGTGTACTCTGCCCTCCCACCTCTGTACCCTCTGTTCCCCATTCCCCATGTCTGTACCCCTTCTGCTTTCCTGTGTACTCTACCCCCTGTTCCCCTCTCCCCATGTTTGTACCGCTTCTGCTCTCCTGTGCCCCCTCTTACCATCTCCCCTCCCACCCCCTGTGCCCTTCTCCCTATGTAATTCTCAGTGCAAAATATGCGCTATAGCGTGTTTTTACACGCTACAGGCAGTGGTGCATAAATTGTGATGTGACCCAAAAACTGTGCAGTAGAGGTCCCTGGGACCCACATTTTTTTTTTCATTCAGCGCGATCACTGGTGTGTAGCTTGCTGATGTATTTCGTCTTGTACATGTGAAGAAAAGCATTGCACTTACTGGCCTAAAAGACTTGAAGACTTTCTCCAGGATTTCGTGAAGAGTCTTCTTCCCACAGGAGGAGATGTAATCCTGAGCTAGCTGCAGGAAAGGCAAGCAGTCTTCACTTTCACTCCAAACATGCTGCAAGGCGAGAGAAGGACATAATACCAGTGACCGACAAAACATATTATACAGCACAGCCAAGATAGAAAACATAAGTGTATTAAGAAGTCAGAGGTCATCAGCTGCCTCTCTCTAGTTATTACAACTAATCATGGATTCAACAAACACAGCAGAGGAGGTTTATTTTTACCCATAGGACTGTCAGGAATTCTGCCTACATACGCACTAAATACAAAGAATGACCCATTGTGGTCCATAATTATGAGTGGATAATCACACCAATGTAGAAATGCTCCAACAATGACATTTCTGTTTTGTCTCTGATTATAGTCTTTCACCAGCACAGTGCTGCTAACAGAGATAATCATCTTGTGTCTCTACAGGCTTTTATTAGTCAGACTAACAATAAGGAGTTCATCATCTGAGGTTGTACAGAATGAGATCAAGTACTGGCACAGATGTTTACCTCTCGCAGACATAATGTGTACCATATTCCCATGTACATATCTGCTCATTCCATACTTTTATAGATAACCTGTGCCACTCACTGAACTATGTATGGAAATGTTAAAAAAATGACATAAATAAAAGCGATTATGTTGTTGTGTTTTCTTGTATAGTATTCTTGAAATATAGAACAGTATTCTACAATCAATTGAGTGCGATGTAGAATAGCCGCTAGAGGGAGCTCCGGAAGCTATTCAATACACCGCGCTGTTTAGGCGGCTAAAGGATTTCTCCTCGTCCGCCCCCCCCCCCGGGAATGCGAGGAGAAATCCGACAAAAGTGACAGGTGCCCAGCTGTTTGCCAACTTAGCACGGCGCTAACAGCCGTGCGCCCGGCCCTTTAGTTGGAGAATGCCGGTTGCCGCGCCTTAACACCCAGGTTAAGTCACGAGAACCGGCATTCTCTGACTTACCCGCTTCCCGACAAGGCACACAGCGCGTTGAATTGAAAAGCTGCGGGAGCTCCCTCCAGCGGCTATTCATCATAGTGCTGAATTTAATTCCCCCCATAGTGGCTAAAATATATCAAGTTAATGTTTACCTCTTGGCACACAGTCCACCACTCTTGCTAAGCGAGATCTTTTAGTTCCATTCACCCAACTAACCATTAAACTAGCTAAGCCTAAAACCAAATATCCACATATTTATAAAACATCAATACATGCACCTTAGGGCAGCTTGATGAGGGCAGCTTGGTGTGGTTATGCATTAAGTGTGGTTAAAATCAAGTGTGCCTTCTGAACAGTTAAAAAAAACAGTTGAAAAACATTGAACAACATCTATTACCAGGTAATTACAAAACCATTACATAACATTGTGTTTTTTATATTAAGAAAAAAATGCTTCACAAACTTCTATTTCTATCTCACTACATGGAATCATCTCTAAGGCTACTACATCCTTTACTCTCCCTGCAGCTCATCCTTCTGTACATATTGCTACCTCATTATTCTTCTCTCCTCTTACAAACACACGAGCTTTTAAATTATCTATACACATTGACAATAACATCCACAACCTGGCGCCATAAACATCTATCATACAAATTCCACCAATATATTTATATCTCTCTCCTTCTGCTTCTATTAGCTGGTGACATATCACCAAATACAGGCCCACACCCACAACGAGCTATAAATCCAACTAACCTCATAAACATTGCGTGCCTCCCTTCACCCTCCAAGTCACTAAAATGTGCCTTATGGAATGCACGCTCTGTCTGCAACAAACTAACATCCATCCATGACCTCTTTATTTCAACTAACCTCAACCTTCTGGCAATAACAGAAACAAGGCTCACACAATCAGACACTGTCTCTCCTGCTGCACTTTCATATGGTAACCTACACTTCTCACACACCTCCAGGCCTGGTAATTGTAAAGGAGCTGGGGTAGGAATATTACTCTCCCCATCTGTTACATACACAGTTCTCCCACAGGTACCTTCACTCACATTTACATCATTTGAAGTACACTGTATCAGGACTTTCACCCCTTTCTCTGTGCGAGTTGCTGTTATCTATCGCCCACCTGGGCCACCTCAACAGTTTCTGGAACATTTTTCTGCCTGGCTCCCTCACTTCCTATCATCAGACATCTTCACCATCGTTATGGGTGATTTCAATATCCCCATTGACAGTCCACAATCTCCTCATGCCTCCAGACTACTTTCGCTAACCTCATCTCTTGGCCTCTCCCAACAGACTGACTCCGCTACTCATCAGGAGGGCCACTGCCTTGATCTTGTATTCACTCGACTATGCTCAGTTTCTGATTTCACTAATGCTCCTTTCCCTCTCTCAGATCACAACCTTATCACCTGCACACTCTCCTCCATTACATCAACGTCTTTGAAATTAACCAAACCTAAACCCCGCAGAAATATTGATGCTATTAACTTTCAACAACTATCTACCTCTCTACAACAACAACTCTCACTAATTTCTACATTCACTTCTCCTGAGACTGTGGCATCACACCTAAACCAGATTCTAGAAAAAGTTCTTGATGAAGTAGCTCCAGCTACCCATCACACACCACGTAGTTAGACGTCAACCGTGGCATTCTAACCTAACAAGGCATCTACAAAAACTCTCACGTAAAGTTCAACGTCAGTGGCGAAAGTCTCATACTCCAACTGACTTCCTCACATATAAGACTATCTACAACTCTTATCGTGCTGCTCTGGACACTGCCAAACAAACATATCTCCAATCTCTTATCTCTGCTCAAGCCTCAAACCCCAAGCGACTTTTTAATACATTTAAACTGCTTCTTACCCCACCTTCACGCAAACCACCTGCTACTATCTGTGCACAAGATTTTGTTTCCTATTTTAGGGACAAGATTGATGAGATCCGAAATGAAATGGTATGCTCTTCTTCAGCTAGTGACTTGCTCAATTCCCTACCTGAATCCTCTGGCACATTCTCTTCATTTGATCTCGCAAATGAAGATGAAGTATCTTCCCTCTTCTCATCCTCCTACTCTATTACCTCTACTCTAGATCCTTTACCCTCACAAGTCAGTAAAGCCCTGTCTCCTGTGCTTATTCCAACCCTAACTAAAATCTGTAATCTTTCTCTCACTACTGGCAACTTTCCGTCACTGTTCAAGCATGCAGTGATTACTCCTATTCTGAAAAAACAAAACTCTGACCCCAACACTCTCTCAAATTACCGTCCTATCTCCCAGCTCCCATGCCCCTCCAAGCTACTTGAGAGACTTGTCTACACCCGCCTCACACACTTTCTTAACTCACATAACTTATTGGACCCACTTCAGTCCGGCTTCCGCTCCCAACACTCCACAGAGACAGCACTGACTAAGGTAGTAAATGATCTGGTCACTGCCAAGGCTAAAGGCCATTACTCACTCCTAATTCTTCTAGATCTCTCTGCTGCTTTTGACACTGTTGACCACTCTCTTCTCATACAAACACTGCAATCCCTAGGTCTTAAGGACACCGCTCTTTCTTGGTTCTCTTCCTTCCTATCTGATCGCTCTTTTAGTGTTCGTTTTAATGATTCTGCCTCCTCTTCACTACCTCTATCAGTTGGACTACCACAAGGCTCTGTCTTAGGGCCTCTGTTATTCTCAATCTATACCTCCTCTCTTGGCAAACTAATCAGCTCTTTTGGATTTCAGTACCATCTGTATGCGGATGATACTCAAATCTACCTATCTTCCCCAGGTTTATCACCATCTGTACTGGTCCGTGTCACTGAATGTCTTTCTGCAATTTCATCTTGGATGTCATCTCGCCACCTGAAACTTAATATTTCTAAAACAGAATTCATTATATTTCCACCGGCCAATAACAGTTACCAACCTGATCTCTCTATCACTGTTGATAATTCGACAATCCACCCTGCCCCACAAGCTCGCTGCCTTGGTGTCATCCTTAACTCTGAACTGTCCTTTGTTCCCCAAATTCAATCTGTCTCAAAATCATGTTACATACATCTAAAAAACATATCCAAAATTCGACCATATCTCACACAAGACACTGCAAAAACTGTAATCCATGCACTTATTATTTCCCGTATTGACTATTGCAATAGCCTCCTTACTGGTCTTCCCAAAAACAGGCTATCTCCATTCAAATCAATTATGAATGCAGCTGCAAGGCTTATCTTCCTTGCCAAACGTTCATCGTCTGCTGCCCCGCTCTGTCAGTCCCTCCATTGGTTGCCGGTTTTCTACCATATTCAATACAAAATACTCTTACTTACACATAAGGCTATTAACCAAACCACACCAACATACATCTCATTTCAAAACATCTCCCTACCCGACCTCTCCGCTCAGCACAACATCTGCGTCTCTCATCCCCACGCATTACTTGCTCCCATTCACGGTTACAGGACTTTCTTCGGGCTGCACCCACTCTATGGGATGCCTTACCATGCACAATACGACTTTCCTGTAGTCTCCAATCCTTCAAGCGATCCCTGAAAACTCACCTCTTCAGGCAAGCTTATCAGATCCCAGAACCACCCACATAACCTTCATAGCCTCCATATGTAATTACATCCCAGTCTACATACAACCTCACACATTGTCTTTCTCTCACATCCTCATGACATTTGGCCGACATTCCGGTGTAAATGGATCATGCAGCCCAACAAGAAACTGTGCATTCTGGCTGGACCAAAATGCAATATATAGCAACTATCCTTGTGTATCAATGCCTATTTCCCTATAGATTGTAAGCTTGCGAGCAGGGCCTTCCTACCTACATATCTGTCTGTCTATTACCCAGTTTTGTTCTAGTAATGCTTACAATTGTAAAGCGCAACAGAATATGCTTCGCTATATAAGAAACTGTTAATAAATAAATAAAATGCACCTGTGGCCCGGCACTCGGGTACCCTCCGGGGTATAAATGCTCCTGTGCCGTCCTCTAGAAATACAAGATTCCTTATATATTGAACGAGAATGGTAGTTGCTATCAATTCAAACTCTGATAGCAGCTACCAGGTTCCAACAAGTATGACGGAGTGCTGAGTTTTATATATATCAGCGGTGTCTGTAGGTAAGCTGCGTGGGAGAAATGGAGAAGCGCGCTTCTCAGTCTAGCCAGTCTCCTGTAACAAAGGGGAAGCTCTGCCCCCTGACCTCCGGCCAGTATTGGCCGCCCGCTATACACAGCCTAAGCTGTGAAATCACTGCACTGCCAGCCTTCCCCTGCATGTTCGGGAAGGCTGGCCATACTCACCAGCCGTGCCGCCGGGTTTATGGATGTCAGGGGGGACTCGGACCCAGCCGTGAGAAGCTGCAGCGGGTCCCCGCAGCACCAAAAGTGCTGAGACCTGGGACCCGGACGCGCGCTGCATGCAGCGGCGGCAGGTCCCTCCGGCAGACTCCAACGGTGCAGGCAGACAGGGGCCATCTGTCTGCCTGTACTAAAAATAAAAGAAATAAACAAGAAAAACCCTAAGCTGATGCCGAGGGAACTTACTCACTCGAGGCACAAATCTTAACTGGGGTTGAGTGGGGCATAGAGGGGTAGGAGCCTGAAACACTTGTAAATTTCTTAAAGTCTCTGCTCCTCTCTACACCCAGTCTATACCCCGCAGTCCTAGGCTCCAGTGTCTCATGTTGACGTTGATTCTAGGCTCGCAACTCCTAACCAATCAGCTCCGGTTTGTGCCTTGAAAGCAGCCCTATTTTCTCTGCTTTCCACGAAAGCTGCCGGCAGCCGCTGATCGGCAGGAGGCTGGGAGACAGTGAGGCAGAGTGAGTGCAGGAATCGGTATGTAATGCCAGCAGTCAGGATTACTGATGCCTAACCCTAACCCCCCCTATGCTACCTAAAACTAACACTCCCCCGCGCAGCGAACAGCTAAGATTCCCCCGGCTTACCTCATTTGGGCTGGCGCCTTGTCTGTATTCCGACGTCGAGATTAAGATAGGCGTTGGTATTTCGATGTCTATCTTAAGTCCAGTGTTGTGCTTCCACCATCGGGATTCAGACCGGCGGCATGCCATCCGCCGGTCTGGTAACTACATCCCACAGTGGATTCTCATTTGAATCTATAGGGGCTCAGCTTGCAATACCCCCTGGAAACGGTCCATGTTGCTTCAGAGTCCATGGACAAATATATTATCATTTATTTATATGGCGCCACAAGTGTTCCGCAGTGCCTTACAAAATAAATAAACAGGTGACGAGTGACTTACAGAACAATACAATACAATACAGGACAAAGACATGGATAATATACATAGCTACATTAGCAACCATAACACCCACATAAGCAGCCGAGCATAAGCAACCAAGTGTTAGGTGCCCTAGTGGAGAGTAAAAAGTAGATGAAAGTAAAGTAGAGAGAAGCACAAGTGGATACAAGGCCCTGCTCGTAAGAGCTTACATAATCCCACTTACAAATTGGTGAAATGTTACAAAAAATAAAAAATAAATAAATCCCCAAAAACCATAAAAGGACGTGGCTTAGCCGATTAGGTTTCACACACATCTTTTATTACCCGATTCCATCGTATTAACATATGATCTAGCCATTATCTAGCAAAGCATTTTCGTATGTATGTACTGGGTTCAAATTGGCAAAATGTACACCATGGGCATACTAGTCTATATAATAATTTGCTATGGTTTGTCCCGTCTCCAACATGCAAACACAGTGGGAGCCAGGGCTTTTTGCTCTAATGGCTCCCACTGCTAGGGAGACGGGACAGACCTAGTGCCGGAGAAAAAAAGGACCCACCTTGCCGCTGGTAACGGTGGGTCCTATGCATACATATTGCATAGTGTATTACTTTTTAACAGAATATATTTGACTAAAACAAAAATACAAACTGTTTGAAGGATAGGAGATAAAATGTTTATCTGAATTTGTATATTTTATCCAAGGATTGTACAAAGCTTGCACCCAGGAAATGGACCCTTGTAATCCTGAAGGGGCTAAAATAACCAAACAATCCTCTATGGATAAGGGATCCATATATCCAAAGTAAAAGTTCCAGATTCAAATTCCAGATATAATCACAGGGCTGAGCAGCACAGATAAGGGATTTTATCAGTAAAGAAAATAATCCATATACATTTCATCTAAAGACGAGGTATATTTAACAGCCTGAGAGTGCAGGCAGCAGGGAGATAATAGTGTTCTAGTCTGCAGATTTTAAAGAGGCAATCATTTAAAAGGCAAAATCATACCTGGTTTTACCTTTTAAATTAATGCCACTTTAACGCCCCGATTCATCACAGGTCGCAACTGCAACAGCATATGCAGATCGGCCGATGGTGTGTACTGCGCATACGTATGCACAGCAGTGTGCAGGTCAGGATTGCGATAGCACTGCGATCACGCACGCAGACAGAAAGCCATCGCAGAGTGAGTAATGGGACGTCAGTGTTTGGGCGTGGTGTCGAGGGAGTGGTTGGAGAAACGCAGGCGTGCCGGTCCAATTGAATGCGGCTACATGGGCATGTTTAAATTAGCCATTGCGACAGCATACACAGCTTGAGTACTCACTGCGTGCAACGAGACTTGCAATTTCTGAGACAGGTCAGACCTGCTGTAATTGTGCGTGAGAGTCCGATGTTACCAATGTAAATGCAGGACTGCGAGGTCTTATGGGTGTGAGAAAGCGGTAGTGGGTGTCTCCATGCTGGCTGAGCAGTTGCAAACATTAACATATTTTTGCAGCAGAACTGCATACGCAATAGCGATCCGTAATGAGTCAGACCCTAAGTCTACAGGCTTAGTAGCCGATATTTCTCGGCTGCCTGCAAGCTGCAGGCTTTTATATACAGTATACTCTTAAGACTTCTAAGTAATTAATCAGTAATTCAATTATATTTTATTATATAAAATGCAAGTTAGGGGTACACTGTAGTGCTAAGGAATGTCCACTGGTGTTATAGTATATATGCACAACTAATCCAGGCACCAGGGAATGTGCACCTCTGCGGCCGTCATATTGCGGTAGTCCAGGGACAAGCAGGACTTGCTTATGGCTGCACAAATACACGAGGGTGGTTCAATAAGTAAGGTAACAAGACCTCTCACTTGTGTAATGTTCACTATTCTATTCTAATTTTCCGCCAGGCGAGAGCAGGTAGACCACTGCTTCCCCTCACGGCCATTACACTGCACCTCACATCAGTCATACTGTCCCTACACCAGTTGTAACATGGCGGGGCTGGCGCAAACATGGTCAAACATTGAGGTGCACAGTGTGACCAGATTTCTCCATATAAAGTGCACATCAGCAGCTAAAATTAATCACCAATTTGTCAAGGTGTACGGTGATAACATCAGGTCACTGAAACATGTTTGGATTTGGTGAACTACCATTGATAATGGCAGGTCAGACGTTCAAGATAAGCAGCGATCTTGCCGGCCAAGCACGTTCACCGCATATGACAATTTGTGCTGCATTGAAGGTCTGATCCAGGAAGACTACGCATTTGAGTTAGTGATATTGCTGACAAACCAAACATATCAGTGGTGTCGAAACTAGATTATTGGCTGAGACAAGATCAGTTTAAAATTGAATCGCAGCGACACCATCTTGCGACTGGCCGCAAGACGCCATTTTGCGAGATGGCCGCCTAAGCGCCATTTTAGATAAACTCACACTTTAGTACATGTGGCGACAATACTATTAGCAAGTTACGACGATTCACCAGAAGCCTATTTCATGACTTTACGTATTATAAAGGATATATTTCAGAAATGACTTTACAGTATGCCAAAATTGATTGCATTAGCTGAATAAACCATATGACTACGTGACAACTTGCTTGTGTAGATAAGCTTCCTGGACAGTGTCTGCCCTCACTACAGGTGGTCTGGCTAGAATACACACCTACATTAGCAAGCTTCCTGCAATGACATGACTTCAAAGACTAGAGTGTCATCTTAGGTCTGTCTCTTGTAGCTGGGCTATTTGCATTTCACACAAGAGACTGGGAGAATAAAGAGTTTTTCTTTTGAAGCCTGGGTCAGGTGGGGGGGGGACTGCTGGCAGAGTGGGCATGTGGAACTATCTGGCTCAGCATGTCACACTGCTAAGATGTTCACTTAAGTGAGAGTTAAGTGCACCCTTCCTCATACACACATTAATACGTCTTTATATCAAACCCCGAATACTCACACATTACATATTCACACATAAGGTTTAATAAGCTTTAAAGTGTATGATTTAAGTTGGTTCAGTTAGTTTAAATGGTGAGAAATAAAGATATTTGATAACTAAGGTATTATACATGCTAAACAAGTCGTGTTTGGTTTTGTACTTATGCATACTCTTTTTACAGTATTCCGGTGTAATCGGTGGGGAAATCGCATCATGCATTCTCGAGTTATGGATCGCAGAGACTTCAAACAACAAAATGTGTATTTTATGAACAACTGTTAGGATGACTGTTAGGGGGCGGGTGGGCAGAGACCCCTAGTTGTTGGAGGCTGGGTTGAGTCTATTTGAAGCAGCCTGTTAAACGCTCTGTAACAGATGGTTCCCCCATGGGAACCAATGGCATAAGCAAGAAACTTCTCTATTGTCCTGTCTATTCTGGGGGGTATAAACATGTGTGCTTAAACACAGAAAAAAAACACAGAAAAAAAGAGATTTGCCCCCAGCACAGTGCAGCAAAAACAATACTTAAATCCTACATGATAATAGAGATTTAGAGGTATTAGTTACACACATTTGCAAATATATGAATAAGCGCCAGGCCAATTGTCAAGGCTCCTCTATACTGGCGTCCCTAGCATTAAGGGGTTCACGTCCGAGAAGCAAGGCACCCCAAAAATTTTTTTTGCTGTGTTCAGTAAAACCCCGCCCTTTACAAGCACCTGTGTTATGCAATTAAGCTGATCTGAGCAACTACCATTTTTTTTGCAAGTTTGGAGAGGCATGAAGGAAGTCAGCATTAGGAGGAGGTATTGATGCTTATAGTGCCATGTGGAGGTTTTTTGGGGTACCTCCAAGGTAAGTTAGCTCTCAGCTTATATATGTACTGTTATCATGCAGTACATCAATTGTAATTATATGACCCAGAGTGGGTGCTACCATTATGTAACAATAATTATTTTGGGGTGAGCGTTTGGGAGTGGGGCCCCCGGGGGGGTTCTGACTGGGCCTTTCTCATGGCATCACCACTTAATTCACATAGAATACTTTCATCACTTCTCTATTTTGTTTGTACATTATTTATGTCATTTTAATTCTTTATCATTTCATTAACACTTATTGATTTATCTTTACACATCTTTTCTTTATACTTCACTATCACCTTTTTCGTGTGATGCCCTGGGTTGGAATTTTTTTGGGGTGCCTTCCTTCTCGGATGTGAACCCCTTAATGCTAGGGACGCCAGTATAGAGGAGCCTTGACGATTGGCCTGGCGCTTATTCATATATTTGCAAATGTGTGTAACTAATACCTCTAAATCTCTATTATCATGTAGGATTTAAGTATTGTTTTTGCTGCAGTGTGCTGGGGGGCAAATCTCTCTTTTTTTCTGTGTTCAGTAAAACCCCGCCCTTTACAAGCACTTGTGTTATGCAATTAAGCTGATCTGAGCAACTACCATTTTTTTTGCATGTGTGCTTAAACACTGGGTCTTTAGTCTTCTTGCTGAACGCTGATAGACGGAGGTTTTCTTTCTGAATGCCGGGATCTGGTCCAGAGCGCATGCGTATGTATACTGTACTTGGGGTCTGTATAATTCCTTTGCGCTAAATTGTACACAGATCATAGCGTGTAACTGACTGTACTTTTACTTGAATAATACTTTGTGCTTCGGAACCACATGTTCTGAGTCTGGAGTCTCTATTTATTGTATGACTGCGTACGCAAATTAGCGTCATCCTTAGAGGTTTATAGTAAGGATTTTAGAAGGTACAGGTAGGGGTATATAGAGGTTCATTTTAATATCGTTAGATGAGGGCTCATCGAGTGAAGTCACTTACCTACTCACACGGCACATACGGCTATCGATGTCTCAGCAAAGGGTGGAGTGGCCACATGCAGGGTTTTCCTGCAACCGCTTTGTGCTGAAAAATCGCTATCAGTTTTCGTGAGAGCAAAGGAAGCTGACTAGACTCCAGGGACAAGAAAGGAAAAAAGTTTGTTTTCCTTTGTTGATAGAACCTTACGTTTAAAGGGGTGCCGCAGTACTGAGTACGCGGCTAAGTCGCAGGTTTTCGCATAGCAAAGACGCACTTTTGTGTACGCAGTTAAAAAGTCATTATACGGTTGTGTGGTAGTCGCATTATTGTGTATGCGGCTGGTCGAACAATAGCGTATACGCACTTCCGGTTCTGCTGCCACGTGTTTGAACAAAGCCATTGAGGTTTACATTTTTTTTATTACCAATATCTGGGTTAACGTGTATTTTTCTGTGCAGGAAAAAGTGTGTAACAGTGAGTGTATTGTTGGTAGGGGTAATTTGTTCCCTACAGTTAAAAGTACCGTATGACCTTTAAGGGCTAGGTGCAAGGGTTAGTCTAGCCGCTCGGTAAGCAGCTTTACCGTTCTTAACACAGTAGCAGGTGTACCTGTTGTCTTTGTTGTAGAGAGGTGCGTGAGAGTAGCCGACATATAAACTCTCATAGGTGTGGAAGTTGCCTTACTAAATCTTATCCGGGTGTGGAAGTTGACTTTTTCAAATCTTATTCAGGTGTGGAAGTTGCCTTACTAAATCTTATCCAGGTGTGTGGGCGCCGCCGACTTAAATCGTCCACAGATAAGTGAAAGTATCTTGATTGTCTTTCACCAGTTTAAATCTTTATTGAAAAGCGTAGGAGTTGTCTCAGAATGGGAGCCACGCAAACAGTAGAGATGTTAGACAATGTTGTGCTGCTAATGGAGGCGCCGATCGGATCGGCCCGTCGAATCATGCATACTAAGTACGGTAGTTAAGCAATAAGGTATTGTGATTTATGGTTTAATATGATGAGGAAGAGTGTTAGACCGTTTCCCAGAATTGGTAGTTTTGATAAAAACGTGTTAGACAATGTCCGGGATCACATCAGTTTGATGCGCTCCCGAGAGAAAAAAGTTAAATATTTTGAATGTTTAAAACTGTGGCAGCATGAAGGGGATGCGTGGCTTAAAAATGTTCAAACGACGTAAACTAGCGTCTTGAGCACATCGCCAGAAAATACAACCGCGATGCTAAATTGCAATACGGGCGAGCCGCAAAATGGCGCACCCGTGCGGCAAGGTAGCGTTGTGGAGAGTATTGCCAGCAGTTCACGCTCACCTCCCCCACCTTATGTGGATGGAGGTGCAAGTACAGTTACCAAAAATACCCATAAAAATGTAACAAGCAACTTGTACCCTCTCTTAAGCAACTATAAAGAAAATGTTCATGATGCTGATGATGAGCCTATTGTAATGTCTGTCATTTCCCATGCTGTGCAGATGATAGATGCAGCATCACCACAATCACGAGTGGTGCCTCCATCTCCATCGGTAACAGCAAGGGAAGTGTTAATGCCCTCTGCACCCGTAGAGGAAGTTGTTCATACCATATGCAGCAGCAGACTAAACCCCCAGCCAGGTAATCAGGTCAAAGGTAGCAGTGCTACCGGTCTGCATCCCATTCGGACAATAACTGTTCCAAATGGAAATGCAGATGCAAACGGTATAGTGCCCACGAGGGAAGTAGTAATGCATTGTCCCTGGACAAGAGCAGAACTAAATTCCATCATAAATGATATCCCCAATCCCAAAAAGGAATTAGCCAAATGTCAAAGATTTTTGAGAAATTTGGGTAGTTCACATGAACCCACTAATAAAGATTGGCGTGTGGTGTTAAGGGCCTGTCTGCCACGCAATACCGACGTGACAAAATTTATCACGGATTGTGTATTGGATGGTGACGTTCCCTTAACAGACCAAGTAAACCAAGGTAACATTTCCAGCATTGTAACTCAATTGGGTATATATTTTCCAGTAGTAGTTAACTGAAACAAAATTTTCACCATTAAGCAAAAGAAGAGTGAATCTGCAGAAGATTATTGCAATCGGGCTCTGCAGGCTATCACCCAGTACACTGGGATAGAGGATATTATAGTGTTCACTCTAACTCCGGCGGCAGGCAGGGCGCTGGAGTTAGAGAGGGCAACCTTGTGCACGTGCCCGAAAAGGGGGCATGGTCATGAAAAGGGGGCGTGTCTATAAGACGCGTCCCCGTCATACTTGGGGGCGTGCCCGGCGCTTACGGACATGCCGGGCAGCCCCCAAGCGCTGCAGAAAGGGAGAATAGATGCCGGACGCATGCGCCCGGCATCTATTCTCCAGCGGTGACCGGGTCACCGCATGTTTCTCCACCCGCGGGACACTGCGTCCCGCAGGTGAGAACAGCACCCGCAGGCTGTGAGGGCAGGGCGCTTTTTGCCCTCCAGAAGGAGGGCAGGGCGCCCAGCCCCGCTAAAACAGCCTAGCGGGAACGCTATATTAAAGATAGCACTCACCACCGGGGAATGATAGTCACAGTACTTGTGGACGGTCTGAAAGAGAGTTTAAAAACCCGGGTTCAGACCTCACAGCCTGGCTGGCGGGGACTCACAATAGATACCCTCATAGAAACCGCCATTGAACATGATAAAAACATCTCCAAGAAGAGAGAAGCCCAGAGCGAAAAACTAATGGCTGTCAGTATACAAGCTTTGGAGGGAATGACTGTAACATCACAGCCAACAGACACACTTGCACACACACTCACTCCTGAACAAGTATGTGCTCTCACTAACCCCTCGCAACAACAAACACAACTCTATCCCACTAACCCGATGCAACCACAGGTCCCAGGCTATCCATCAACTTCTTATCCCCCACAATACCCTTACCCTCCCTATCCTTACCCATATCCACCACCTTTACCCTCTGTGCAAACCTCACAACACCACATGTCTTCACCCGATACACGAACATCTTTTAACTGTAAACAAACAGGACACTTAAGTAGAAACTGCAGTAAAAAGAGTAGGGATCCCACATCAGGGAAGACCTGGATATCCTCCTAAGGGATATGCACAGAGGCCAGCAAATGTTCAGCAGGCACCAGCTCCAATTGTAGCCGTAAATGCTTTATTGGAGAATGGTAGCAAACGCTAGGGGTCAGGTCATACCTGTAGTCTACAGATAGTCAGGTTAACGGGAAGTACTAGGGAAGAACCGGTCATGATGGTTGATGTAGCTGGTACTGAATATCCTTTTCTTGTAGACACAGGGGCGACCAGGTCAGTGATAAAATCTCCCGTTAATTTGCAGGTGACCAACGAGACAGTACCAACAATGGGTGTAACAGGTAAAGTGGAACATTATCCTGTAACAAAGTCCACAGAGGTTACTATTGGGCCGTTGCATACCAGGCATTCTTTTCTCCTGGCTGCTGCGGCTCCTACTAACCTACTGGGCAGAGACTTGTTATGTAAGATGGGATGTGTTATATATTGCACCCCTGATGGTGTATTTTTAGATATCCCAGAGAGAATGGTATATGAGGTGCGGGATATGTTAGACACTCCTCAAAGGATAATGTATCACTCTACAGTTTTAAATGAAACTCCATCACAGGTAAATGAAATGTTGTCCCTAATTCCAGATTCCCTTTGGACTAAAGATGGACAGGACACTGGATTAATGGCAAACGTAAGCTCCGTAATGGTAAATTTAAAAAGCGGTAGGCAAGCTCCAAAAATTCCCCAGTACCCACTAAAACAGGAGGCAGAATTAGGGGTTTTTCCAATAATTGAGCAATTATTGCAACAGGGAATTTTAGTTCGTACAGCTAGTGTAGCCAACAGTCCCATCTTCCCGGTGAAGAAGAGTGGTGGGAGGGGTTATTGGCTGGTACAAGACCTTAGAGGTGCTAATAAGGTAGTAGAGAGCCAATTCCCGGTAGTGCCAAATCCAGCTGTCATTCTGATGCAGATCCCACCAAATGCAACCCATTTCACTGTCATTGACCTCTGTTCTGCTTTCTTCTCTATGCCTCTCCATCCTGACTGTCAGTATCTATTCGCATTTACATACAGAGGTTTATAATACACATGGACACGATTACCCCAAGGTTTCATAGACAGCCCCAGTATCTTCTCCCAGGCATTGCCCGACTGTTTACAATCTTTTCAACCTATCAATGGATCGGTTCTAATGTAAAATGTGGACGATTTATTGTTGTATTTTAGGTCATGTTTAAATGATATTAAACTGTTTTATCTCCCACTCATAGGACACAAGGTTGCTAAGGATAAACGGCAGCCATGCCAGGCTGAGGTCGACTACTCGGAATACTATTCAACCCAGTGGCCCTGGCATTATTTAGAGCAGTAGCTAATAATAACAAGATTTAATTGCAGGAACCTGTATGCAGATACTATATCCCTAGAATTATTAAAAATGATAGGGGGACTTATTTTACAAGTGACGTTTCCAAGAACATGTGTAAGGTGATGGGTAACAACACTAAGATTATCCCAGACTGTCTTTTCCTTTATTTGCCCCCCCCTTTGAGATACTGTTCAAACAGGCAGCCTCATGTGAAAATATGATAATGAAGTTACTGTAAAGGGTCTCACGAAGATGAATGCGAATAACAGAAATTGAAAGTGTTATTAACGAACATATTTAATGCAAACTGTCATGATGTCAAATCTGGAGAATTTGTTATGATCCAAATTTTTTTAGCTCAGGTTGACTGATCGGTGGAAAGGTCCATATCTGACGATACTACATCCACAAAGGGTGGCCGAGGAAGATACGTGGGTCCATTCCAATCACTATAGGGAGGTTAAGCAACTGGTGGAGATACAAGGTGGAGACAAGGCCGATAACGTGGACCTGCCAATTGCGAGCTTGTGCCAGAAGGATTAAAAAGGTGACGGTGAGATATCTGAGCTAAAGAAATGTGTAGATCAGAGCTTCCAGCAATGGAGTGGTCTGCTGTGGTCATCCTTTTTTCCAGAGTTTTTGTCGTGATGATCTGTTTGGGGATACTCAGTGTCTGTGATGGAGGACCGATAAAGGAAATGTGAGCTGATAGCAGAGCTGGAGTGGATTGGAGTCAGGAGGAGGAGTGCTATACCAAACCAGGGGAGTGTCTGACCAGTCTTAGTATTGTAATTGTTATGTTATTTGGGAAGAATACTTCCAGAACTTATGACCCTCACACATGTTGAAATGCTTGGTATACGTAAAAAAAACATACCATCACCATATCTTCACACGCAATATGAACACAGAGGCAAAAGAAACATGATACCTGGTGATGTGCATAAAGCCGCTCAGTTAATCAGTGAGACAACTGGCTTTCAAGTTTTAGTCGCATTGGATCCCACCAGGATTGTTCGGGGTACATAAAATTTTAGATATATTCAGGAACTTGCTAAATTGATAGATAATATCACCGAGATGTACCGAGAGAATTGCAAGCGTACAAGAAAGAACTGGTGCAACACAGGCTAGTGTTTAATTATTTAACTGCTGTTACTGGAGGGTATTGCGTAACGTTAGCCACCCAATTTGGAGTAAAATGTTGCACCTATGTCACCAATGATACCAGCAACCCTAAGGAGGTTATAGACTGGAAGATGGATGAAATTCTGCAGCTAAAGTGGGAATTTCGCAAGAACCAGAACGCTTCAGTGGCTGAAGTAGGGGAGAAGATAGAAGAATGGGTTTCATGGCTGAACCCAGTGAAATGGTTCTCAGGTCTAGGGGAATGGGTTCAGGAAGTGATCGCCAGCATAGGCAAATTCTTGATCCTTATACTGATTGTCATCATAATAATTGGCATATGCGTCTTGTGTGTTCCTATTGTGTTGAAGTGTGGAAAATGTAAAAAAATAGAGTAAAGCGAAATAATTAAATTATGATAGTGGCCAGTATGAATACCGAGGTAAATACAGAACTGCATTACAACCCTGAGCTAGGAAATACCATCATTTAATGTATTATTGAAATGTTATTTTTAAAACACCTCAGATAATGTAAAGTCTCAATTCCCCTTCAAGACTGTTTTTATAAGACTGGTGCATCCCCACACCTTTCACATGATCTTCCAAGATCTGCGGTGTGCGTATAATAAAGATATTTGATAACTAAGGTATTATACATGCTAAACAAGTCGTGTTTGGTTTTGTACTTATGCGTACTCTTTTTACAGTATTCCGGTGTAATCGGTGGGGAAATCGCATCATGCATTCTCGAGTTATGGATCGCAGAGACTTCAAACAACAAAATGTGTATTTTATGAACAACTGTTAGGATGACTGTTAGGGGGCGGGTGGGCAGAGACCCCTAGTTGTTGGAGGCTGGGTTGAGTCTATTTGAAGCAGCCTGTTAAACGCTCTGTAACAGATGGTTCCCCCATGGGAACCAATGGCATAAGCAAGAAACTTCTCTATTGTCCTGTCTATTCTGGGGGGGTATAAACATGTGTGCTTAAACACTGGGTCTTTAGTCTTCTTGCTGAAAGCTGATAGACGGAGGTTTTCTTTCTGAATGCCGGGATCTGGTCCAGAGCACATGCGTATGTATACTGTACTTGGGTCTGTATAATTCCTTTGCGCTAAATTGTACACAGATCATAGCATGTAACTGACTGTACTTTTACTTGAATAATACTTTGTGCTTCGGAACCACATGTTCTGAGTCTGGAGTCTCTATTTATTGTATGACTGCGTACGCAAATTAGCGTCATCCTTAGAGGTTTATAGGAAGGATTTTAGAAGGTACAGGTAGGGTATATAGAGGTTCATTTTAATATCATCAGTGGGCACTGTGCACAACATCATTCATGAATAACTGGGGTGCAGGAAAAAAAGTGTTCACGCTAGGTACCGAAGTAACTCACAGAAATTCACAAAATCAATAGGATCGGAATGTCTCACGTGCACTTTAACATTCTCGCTAAGCTGATTTAGCTGGGCACCGCGCCCTTCTAGATTTTAAAGTGGCAAAATAAGCACTGCCCTTTTAGTGGCGCTAAAGCAGCCTGTCCTATGCCGTCCCCACCAGTGGGCTGAAGTTCCGCGGGTGGGAAAAATTGCGGTTACTGATAGCTGCCGAGTGAATAGATGCCATGCGCATGCACACAGTATCTATTCACGGTGAGGGGAGAGCTTGGGGAGAGCCCAGCATGTCCGTAAGTGCCGGGCACAAGACTATAGAAATGGAGACATGCCACGAGGACACACCCCTCCACAGAATGCCACACCCTATGCCCATACCTCACCACCCTGACCCGCACCCTGGCTGGCAGGGTCACTGCACTTGATGCGGTACCGTGAGTAGGGTGTGCAGTTCCTGCAGTGTATTGTTGCAAGCATCCATGACATGGAAGCACGCATCGTCCCCATCTTCAAAACAACTGAAAGCAAAAAAGGTCATGGCGCCCATGTTTTTGGACCACTAAGGCGTGCTTCTCACCAAAGGAGATACTGTGAACGCTGCGCCTGATTCACAGGACGACACAATGCGCACATGCAGCTGCTGTTTTGCAATTAAGTCCGCACACAGGATCCATCCTCAAAGTGAGTTAAAGGAAGTCACCTTTAGGGGAGGTAACGGGGTGGGGGTGCTAGGCAGATGCAGGCGTGTCTGACCTTTTAAATGGTATAAGCTGCACTTCCATGAGCGTGCATAAATTAGATATTGCAATCTCCTGTGCAGCATGAGAGCTCTATGTGTTCGGAGAGCTGCAGTGCTTGCGGCTGGTCAGATATGACGCATATGCAGCATGGCTGCCTGATGTACATCGATGTTACAGATGTTGTGCTGTTGCACGTCGTCGGATGGATATGAGAAGGCAACAGTGGGCGTCCCTATGCTCAGCTGTGCTTTGAAGGCATTAGCATATTTTAGTAACTGCGATCTGTGAGAGTATGCAGTTGCGTTTGCATTAGCGTACATCTCTGAATCAGGTCCCTGTCCGCTATTGTGAAACAATGAGCTAGTTGCAGAGGGCAATTAGTTGAAAATGACCTGAGCTGCTGCGAGCAGGCGTCGTATTGCTGCAAGATAACAGACCTCACTAAGCCAAACACACGTGTCAGTTGTTATGGCGCTACCATTGAGAGGTTCTGGACTATCCTCCCTACAGCCCTGACCGGGTCCGTCTCTTTGGATTATTGAAGATGCACATGGGTGAAAGGCGATTCGCAATCGATGGCGAAGTTCAGCAAGCAGTTCTGTTCTGGCTTCAGGCACTTGATATCCAGGGGGGTTTTCAGAGATGAAAACTTTTTATTAATTGGATACCGTGGGTATCGGGAGAGCGCATACCCACAGTATTCCAAAACTGGGCGTGAGGGGCGCAAGGTTTTTTACCTCGCTAAACCTGGTGCCCAATTGAATATGCCCCTAAGAGTGTCGAACTTCACTCCTGGTTGTGTGGTTTTATATATGAACTGTAACAAATTCATGTATTTATTCCTATTACTTATGGGTAGATGATCAGAATCTGCGAGTCTGGGATTTTTTACATGCTGTATTTTTCTGGTCCCCTGAGAAATTGCCTGTCATCAGAGCCTGCTGACCGGGGTATCGATTCTGGGCCTGATTCAGAAATGAGCACAATGGCAATTGCGTACGCAGATGGAGCAATTGTTTACCACTGAACATGCGTATAAGCTGCACTGAGCGTGCGCTGTGTTTGCCCTTACGGAAGCACATTGGAATACATCGCACAATTATTGGCAGGTAGTCACTGTTTGGGGGTGGTGACAGGGGTATGGTCATTAAAACGCAGGCGTGTCTGTCCGTTTAAACGCTGTTACATGGGCGTGCATAAATTTCCCACTGCGAGTGCATATGCGGCATGAGAGCCCTCTGCATGAGAGGAGAGCTTCCGAGTCTGTGGCTGGGCAAACCTGCCGAAAAGGCAAGATGGCCGCTGATGTGCGTCAATGGAACAGATATTTACGTAGGTATGAGTCGTTGCACGCAGGTAAGAAGGCAGCAGTGGTTGTCATTATGCTCAGTGGATCTTTGCAAACATTTGCTTATTTTTGCAGCTGCATTGTGAATGTAAATGCCACTGCGATCGCATTACCGTCCATCTCTGAATCAGACCCTCTGTGGATTGATGTATGGCCTGCATTAAACATGCAAGGAGAAAAAGAACAGAGCACTACGGCTAGTGCAGAACACTTAGGTTTGAATATAAGTAATTAGCTTGTAATGCTGCTGATGTCATGTTAACTGAGAACATCAGCAGTACATTCTCATTAAGAGGTAAGCTGTCACTTCGGCAGATGCACAACAGTGCTCTGCTCTTACCAGGAAACTGACAGTTCTCAGGGATTTGTGCAGGATAATGAATGAATTTAATATTAATGTGTAATTTAGAGGCAATAATAGCCATATGCAGTGAAAATACAACCAAACCGGAGCTGCTCTCATTAAAAATTCTTAAATTCAATCCCCAAATGATTAATAAAGGGGGAGAAGTGGTCATCCAGAACAGATATGATTATTTAAAATAAGCAGAGTATATGACATGTATGAAGTACCACCAAAAGCTTCATCCAGAAACTTTATTACATTTGTGTCGGTTATAAAACATCTTATTTTGCTGACATATTATGATGGTACTGTATACTCAAAAAAGAGAAAATATCAATCTCATATGGAAACATATAATCATGTATGACATACTGTATATCTATGGAAGGTTCAGAGTTAAAGTTAACCAAGTCCATGAGAGTCATTGACTTAATTGTTTTTACTGCTTCAGTATCATAGACCAATTTTAAATGTATACTATTTTATAAAATATGATGTTTCCACTGTACCATGGCATTTCTGAAATAAACTTGTTTCAAATATCTTCGTTTGTAGAAAACAACCAGCAAAATGCATTATCAACCAACCATCAGACCTCTAGGATACTGTCCACCTGCATATCTTGCTGCCAGACCTTAAATGGTGTTAAATATGAGGGTTGACCCAATAATCGGTGAGCTACTGCCAGATCTGCTTCCAGCACAATAGAGCATTATGGACCTTATTCAGACCCACTCGCAAGCACTGAGTGTTCGCAAGCGGGTCGATGTTTAGGCCCTGCGCACGCGCAGCAGCTGCACTGCGAGTGCGCAAGCCCCGGAACGAGAGTAAAATTCTCTCGCTCCGGAGCTCACTACAAAAGGGGCGGTTGTCGTTGTTGATCGACAGCTCGACCCGTTTTGTAGGCAAGACGGGTGGTAGTTTCACTGCCGTTTTGTGGGCAGCCGCACTGACATCAGCAGTGATGTCAGTGGGGAGCTTCCTGCTCGATCAGAGCAGGAAGCTCCCTGGGGCTTGCGGTTGCTGAGACCCAACCTTAGGGTCTCCTCGTAAGCCCCAAGGTCTTGACCATCAACCTGGTCGGACGCTAAAGCTGTGGGTGGTAACCCACAGCTTAGCTAGCGACCAGGAGGCCGCACTTCTAAACCCAAGCGGCCGCCCTCATTCAGAGCGACCGCTCCCATTTTGCGAGCGCCTCTGAATGAAGGCCTATGTCTTATGCCAAATTCTGCTTGCAACCTATGCAGGTGCGAGAAGAAATCAGACACCGTAACTGCACTTATGTGACAACTGAAGGCCCCCATACATCTGCATCGCAGGTTCGGTGAAATTCTACTTGTTAAATTTCACCGATCTGCCAATCACGATAATTTTTTGATGTTGGATTTCAGCAATCCTGCAATGCCGGGTTGTAGGATCGCTACATCGCGACGATCCATCGCAGATGTATGGGGGCTTATGCGTCTAATTGAAAACGCCCCATAATGTCTTTATTTTCTACAATAACTATTTCCTTGAAATGATTGGAAACCCAACATGTAGTTGCTTGATGCCTAGTTACTCAAATCAATTAAGGGAACTACACACAAAGACAATTCCTTGAAGGGAATTCAATTGTTTAGTTGCAATGTGTGTCTGATGGAGCCGCCGGCGCTGGCTTTTCTGCTCACACCCTCCTGAGGTGGCCAGCAGAAATGTGTGTAAAGTCCTGCTGTTTGGGTGTGCTAATCAGGACTTTAAATGGGTTTAGCCGTTTTACGCAGCTAAACCTGGTCTAATTGGGCGTGACATGTGCAACAATGCATCGGTGTCCAAAAACAATTGAATATCGCCCCCGATCTCCCATCACTTTAGATGACATATAGGGCGTTATAAAACAATTGAATATCACCCCCGATCTCCGATGACTGTAGATGACATATAGGGCGTTATAAAACAATTGAATCGCCTTGTGTTCAAATATTTTACATAAAAAAATAAATAAAAAAAAGATTGATTATTATATACTTTTCTACAATGGTAATGCTTATCTAGAATGGTAACCAACTGTCTATCTCGGACGTTGCTGCCTTCCTGCAAATGAGCTTAAAAGTTCCATCCAAAGTAAGATTCATAAAAACAGACTACATTTTAGCATCTAATAGGATGATGTCTAACTAAAGGATGATACATGATCAGAACGATATATCGTGTGGACTCTATAGTGTGCACACCCGATTGTGCATGCATGGCGGTCGTTCACTGCATCATACTATTTGCTGTGCTTAAGTTAGCTCTATCTGGATTGCAGTGAATGCATCTCATTTCTGCCTTACACAACTGTTAGTAATGGAGACCCAACGAAGCTATTCAACTGTTGGCGCAGTTTTCTGTTCGCACCCTATTAAGATGGCGAGCAGAAATCAGAAACAGTCTGGTGTTTGGGCATGCTAGCGAAGACTATTTATTGGCTTTAAGCATCTAAACCCGGTGCTTTTGGGCATGACATCAGCAAAAATGCAATGCCACCCAAAACAACTAAATATTGCCCCCCGAACTCCCATCGCTTTAGATGGTAGATCGGGCGTGAAAAAACAATTGAATCCCCCCCTCATAGAGCTCTACAGGTGGACTTAGTCCAGGGCTCGACAAATTTTTGTAAAATCTATGAGCCAGCTTAAAAGTTTAGGAGCCACACCATTGCCCGTGACCAAAATACATTAACACTTATATAGACCATTACAATGCCCCTCAACCTTCCCACATGTCATCAGACCACCACGCATGCCTCGGCAATGGTCATCAGAGTTTGCCACATGCCCAAACCTGTCCCCAATTCAAAATGTCAAACCGTACAGCCCCCAATTCATATTATGCCACACTGCAGGTCCCAAATTCATATTATGCACACTGTGGGGCCCAAGTTTATATTATGCTACAAATTCATAGTACGCCACACAGTATGCACCAAATTCATATTACGCCACACAGTATGGAACAAAGTCATATTAAACCACTCCGTATGCACCATATTCATATTATAACACTCCGTATGCACCAAATTCAGATTATACCACTCCGTATGCACCAAATTCAGATTATACCACTCCCTATGCACCAAATTCAGATTATACCACTCCGTATGCACCAAATTCATAAATTCAGATTATACCACTCCGTATGTACCAAATTCAGATTTTACCACTCCGTATGCACCAAAATCATAAATTCATATTATACCACACAGTAGGAACCAAAATCATAAATTCATATTATACCACTCCGTATGCACCAAATTCATATTATACCACACAATAGGAACCAAAATCATAAATTCATATTATACCACACAGTAGGAACCAAATTCATATTATACCACACAGTAGGAACCAAATTCATATTATGACACACAGTAGGAACCAAATTCATATTATGACACACAGTAGGAACCAAATTCATATTATGACACACAGTAGGAACCAAACATTATGCCACATAGTACAGTTTCCCACCTCAAAAAGAAACTTGAGCAGAGAGCAGTACCCCAAACATGGCAATACCACTAGAGGAGGTTGTCAGTGTAGAAAATGAAGCAGCCAAAACAGTGAAGACAGTCAGACTTTCAGCTTATTAAAGGACCCAGCTGAGGATCCAGCACACACTGTGTAAAGCTTGCAATATCTGTTTCAGCAGGTAAACATTACCGTGCATCCGTCCATGTTCTGTTAAGATGTCCTTCCTTTGCGGGATCCGATCAACAAGCTGCTCTTGCCCTGGGACCGGCAGTGTACAGTTCGCCCAGGGATCACACTCCTCCTTCATTGTGCTGGCCCGGCAGTGCTGCAGTGGCAGGCAGGAGAGAAGGACCGGACTCCAGTCCGGGCACCTAAATACTTGGCAGCATTTTTCTCAGACATGACAGAAGAGGCGGAGCCACACTGATTGAATATTGTGGCACGCGTTCCTCCATCCTCATGTGACAGACGCGTACTGTCCCGCCCACTCCAAGTATAAAGAACCTATTATCTGTATAGAGGGGTCACAGCCACTAAAAAAACGGTCTACTAAATTTGCTTTATAGAGAAATCCATGATATGTGCATGAGAAAGTGTAAATGGCCTTTTAAACTCCTGTAAGATTATATAAATTAGACCGAAACATTGGATCAAAAAGATTCATAAAAGAGAAAAGGCACGGTAGCCAATGCAGATCTGGAAGTACTGTAAAAAGGAAGTTACTCAAAAGAAACGTTCCTGCAAAAAAAGCGAATTTCCACACAGAAGATACACCAGAGATACATATGCCTTTGCTTCAATAGCTATTTTCTATCAAGTCATCAGTGTTTACTTGGACCTAACTATAGCAGGTACATAAGACACGCCTCCTAACAGACGTATCTGCGAATACTGATCTGTACGGCCTATATTTGCGTCAGAACTCCCTTGCTGAACATTGCCTATTACCACCCCAGCTCTGCCTTTTTAGTCATAAAGGGGGCGATTCAACTCAACGGGCGCCAAGAGAGAGCTCCTGGAGCTATTAAATTCACTGGGATGGGAAGTAGCTAAATCGGAGAATGCCGGGTCTCGCGACTTAACCTGGGTGTTTAGTTGCAAGAACATATATTCTCCTACTATAGTGCCGGCCGCACTATGCCGGCAAACAGCCTCACAGCCGGCACTTTAGTCGGATTTCACAGGAGGGTGCGAGGAGAAATAATTAGTCGCGTTAAACAGTGTGCTGAATTGAATAGCTCCGGGAGCTCCATCCCGGCGCTATTCAATTCACACTGAATTGAATTCTCCCTAAGACTGTACAGGACTCTGGGCCTGATTCAGAGCCAGCCACCCCCCCTGCCCACCTACCAAACGGGGCGAGCTGTCAATCACCCCCTTTGGTGCGAGACCCGGAGCACCCGTTGCTAGCCGGGTCTCGCGCATGCGCACGACTGAGCCGGCTCCGTTGTGCGCATTCCCAGTGGGCAAACATCGACCCGGTTGCGAGCGCTCAGTGCTTGCGACCGGATCTGAATCAGTCCCTCTGAACAGCCACATATTTTCTGAGCATATGTAGAGCAAAATCATGTAAAATATGCTAAACCCAAAATGTATGTTCAATTCAGCACCACCCTCAAGGTGTACAGAAAGTCATCAAAATGAATGTTACCATTCAGCCGTCAAAATGAGTTATAATCAAACACAACTAAAGCTGCGATTTTTATCCCTACATGGCTCGGACAGAGAGGGCCAATAATTGTGTAGTACAGTGGTACCCAAACTTTGTTGAATCACGGCGCCCTAGAATAGCAGAATTTTAATCATAGCACCAATAGGCCAAGGATTTCTTATTGAGAAATTCAGCAAAAATTAAGTAAATGATGCTTGCCTGTCATTCTTAGGGTCAGAATATTAAATGGTAGTGTACAGGGTTGTGCTTCTGTTTGTCCGCATATTTTGTGATTGGCAGCCACCAGCACTCATTTTAACCATAAATAATCTTGTACTGGACCACCAACTCTTGGCACCCCTGCAAGTGCCTCATGGCACTCAGGGCCTGATTCAGACGGTGGGCTCTGCGCACGCGTAGCAGTTGCACTGCGTGTGCGCAAGCCTCGGGGCGAGAGAGAAATTCTCTAGCTCCGTGGCACACTAAAAAAGGGGCGGCTGTCGATGTTGATCGACAGCTCGCCCATTTTGTAGGCGTGGCGGGGGGTGGGTTCACAAACTGAGGCGTTCCCAAGCGAACGCCTGCCGTTTGTGGGCGGCCCCACTGACATCACCAGTGATGTCAGTGGGAGAGCTTCCGGCTCTATTAGAGCCGAAAGCTCTCTGGGGCTTGCGGCCACGAGACCTTACCACAAGGGTCTCATCGCAACCATTATCCTGGCCACTCGCTTAGCTATGAGTGACCACCCACAGCTATTGCAAGCAGCCAGGAGACCGCACAAAAAAAAAAACGCCCCGATTCAGAGCGAGCGCTCTTTCAGAGCGTCCATCTCTGAATCAGGCCCTCAGTTTGCAAACCACTGGTGTAGCGTGTATGCAGCACAATGGCCCGATGGAAAAAAAAACATTGGATTGGCTCCAGATATAGCGAGTACTGCACGTTAGTAGTTCACATTGTTTCGGTATTGTTCAGAAAGTTCAGTCTGTACTGACCACTGCCTGATGTATACTAATTAATTAGCTTTCTCCAAAGGAAATGAGAATTTGGGTAGTGTGTACTGTGTATATTATTGGTTTTCGGATCGGTTTGGTTAGTCTAGTTGTTATCATCGTTGGGCAAAATCTTAGGGTCTCATTCAGACACGGTCGCAAGCGCCGATGCGCTCACAAACAGGACGATGGTTAGCCCTGCGCACGCGCAGCGGCCGCACTGCGAGTGCGCAAGCCCCGGAGCGAGAGAGCAACTCTCTCGCTCCAGAGCTCTCTACAAAAGGGGCGGCTGTCGATGTTGATCGACAGCTCGCCCCGTTTTGTAGGCGGGCCGGAAGGGGTGGTTTCAAACCTTAAGGAATGCCTACCGTTTTGTGGGCGGCCGCACTGACATCATCAGTGATGTCAGTGGGGAGCTTCCTGCTCGATCAGAGCAGGAAGCTCCCTGGGGCTTGCGGTTGCCGAGACCCAACCTTAGGGTCTCGTCGCAAGCCGCGATGGTGTTCAACGTCGCGACCATCAACCTGGTCGGTCGGGGTTTAACCAATTTATTTTATTAAACCATGCAGTCTGTTCTTTTTTGAGCAGTTGATACTAAGGAGTAAATTTACTAAAGTCGATTTTAATAGATTACAAATCAAAATCATTTAACATCCTTTCAGGGGCTAAATCGCACATTTACTAATACTTAAAAATCAAAATAAAAAAATTGTTTGTTCGTAAATGTGTGATTCAGCCCTGTTGATCTAGTTAGATCGAATTTTAATCCACCTTTAGTAAATTTACCACTCGTGGGTGGTTTCTCAAAACAGTTTATTTTTCAGCAGTTTTGAAACCGCAAAGTTTACTAAAGATAAAATCACTGAAAACAAAAACGCCATAAATATGAAAGTTTAGACAACACACCAAAGATCGTATAATGCAAAACCGAGGAATTTAAAACCTGTACTTGACATCAATCACTCCATATGATGGCAGAATTTGTACATCTGTAAAATATTTTAAAGTGTAACAACTATTCTATCATTGAAGTCTTCAGCATAAAGTTGTTGCAATTTAAATGAGTCCAGGCCTTGACACGTTTAAATCACAAGATTATCCCACTATTCCTTTATCATTGATTTGCATTTGATTCAAACTCTTAAAATATTTAACTACTCCAGGTGTTGCTGTAACCTATTTTAATGTAGATCAATACAGATGACAACATTTTAATTAATTGCACCTTAAGCAGGAAACTGACTTCGTCTGGTTGGTGTTTTATTTTTCCGATCTCATGTTCCAATGGAGCACCTACCATAACATTGTAAAAACTGGTACACAGTGCACAGTATATTGTTTGTGCAGCTGACGATCGATATATCAATTAGTGGATGTATACACACGATAAGTCTGAATGTCTTTCAGATATAATATATAACATATTGCATCAGCTGCGCAGCACAGCAGATGCATTATATCTGGACAATATGTCGTTCTGCTCATGTGTACACACGACCAACTGACCAATGGGCCCGATTCATCACGGATCGCAACTGCAACAGCGTACGCAGATCGGCCAATGGTGCGTGCTGCGCATGCATCGCAGTGCACATGCGTGAGTTAGCATTACAATCACCTACGCAGATACAAAGCCATCGCAAACTGAGGGATGGGACATCGACGTTTGGGGGTGGTGATGGGGGAGGGGTTGGAGAAACGCAGGCATGCCTGTCCGTTTGAACCCCATTGCATGGGCGTACATAAATTAGCCACTGCAACGGCATACGCAGCTTGTGTGTTCACTGCGTGCAACGAGGTTAGCAATTTCTGAGTAAGGTCAGACCTGTTGTAATTGTGCGTGAGGGGCCGATGTTACTCGATGTTCCCAATGTATATGTAGCACTGCATGGTATTATGGATGTGAGACAGCGGCAGTGGGCGTCTCTATGCTGGCTGTGCGACGGTGTTGCCATTGCATTAATTAGCATATTTTGGCAGCAGACCTGCGTGCGTCATCACAACAGCAATCCATAGTGTATCAGGCCCTAAATGCTGGCCACTGGAACCAGCGACAATTACATCATAGCTGGTTTCTGAGGCCAGACATATCATGCAGCCAATTGGTAAGTGTGTATGCTTACCAAAATTGGTCGGTCGTTCAGCCGATTCTTCAGCGCTGTATATACTCAGCATAACATTTGGAGTTGTTCATATTAGTGTTCACTCTAGCTCCGGCAGCAGGCAGAGCTAGAGAGGACAGTTCCGTGTGCGCGCCTGAAAAGGGGGTGTGGCCATTGAAAAGGGGGCAAGTTTATAAGATGCGTCCCCTTTTCGTCACTCTTGGGGGCGTGCCCGGCACTTACGGACACGCCAGGCAGCCCCCAAGCACTGCCGACAGAGAGAATAGATGCTGGGCGCATGCGCCCGGCGTCTATTCTCTGGCAGTGACCGAGTCAACGCACATTTCCCCACCCGCGGCACACTGTGACCCGCGGGTGAAGACGGCACCCGCAGGCTGTGAGGGCAGGGCACTTTTTGCCCTCCTTCTGTAGGGCAGGGTGTTTTTTGACCTCCGGAAGGAGGGCAAGGCGCCACGCCCCGCTAAAACAGCGTAGCAGAAATGCTACATATGATGGTTGGTGGCCTTTATAACACTTACTAGTGTGGATGGCTCTTCTATCCTTTTGGTCACACTGACATTTGTTTAGATGCCCCTGTTTATTTCTAGCAATAACAGTTAAAGTTTCAGTAATATCTCCTGAATAAATAATTACTAGAGCTGGACTCTTGGCTTCAGTCCGCCAGCCCCAGTCAGACAACCTTTGAGAGTCTACTGAAGCCTCTTTTCACTTAACAACACTGATCTGGCAAATTTAAAAGCCTATTTCTAAATTAGTTACTGCTAGATCTGAAACTTTAATATCGACTTTCTGGCTTTTACCGGCATTGTAAAGTGGGGGCGGGGCTATTGTGAATCAAGTCATTGGCCGTCTGGACTGGCAAAATATTTTATTAAAGCAGTTTTAGTGATCAAAGTTACACATAACGTGCAAGCAATGTTCATATGTCCACAGTGTACTGTTGAAAGTGTCATTAATGGAGCATACACACGGTCAGATTTGTCAGATCTGTCAGATGAACGATTTTACCAACGATTTGAACGATTTTTGACTGCATTAAAATGAATGGAAATCATCCAAGTCTGACTGCAAACACATCAGGTGTCAGATATCGTTATCTGACCATCGGGAACGCACATCGTTCAAATCGTTCATCTGACAGATATGTCAGATTTTCCATCATATATGAACGACTGAACGATTTTTTAAATCGTTATCGTTCAGATCTGAAGGAAAAATCTGACCGTGTGTATGCACCTTTAATCAAAACAAAAGTTGAAACCAAAGTTCAATTGTGAAATAAATAAAATGACATCAAGGCAACAACTGCAGTACAGACATAAGTGAGCTTCACTTACTGTAAAAGGAAAGTACTCATTCTGCTGCTACTGACTTAGTGAAACTTTTTATAGTCCAACAACATAATGTTTAATATTTGTGTTTCAATGAGCATTCCTTGATCAACAGTTGACTAGTGCACACTAATGGTGCCCACACACTAGGCGATCTGGTCACGATCCAATATCGTGTCCGATTTCTCCCCGGCAGTTGTGGGCATGATTTGGTGTTAAAAGCTATTCAAGTTGGCCCACGATCTATCGTATATCCTTAACTATTCCAGTGCATCGCGACTGAGATTTTCAGAACTTGCCTGCAGCAGGCAAGATCTGAAGATGCGATGTACGACCAGCGGGTACGCGCATCGGCATCTTGATCGTGAGTGGACACTCACGATTAAGACATATTTTACATGATCTGTCATTGCGATGCGTCAGATCGGGCTGATCGTGCAAAATATCGCCTAGTGTGTGAGCACCTTTAGGGGCCTATTTATCATTAAATATTTGCAGCATATTTCCCGAAAACATCAGTTTTCGAGGGATACCAGCAAATATTTGATATCACCCCAATGTACTATGGAGAGATTTCAGCAGATGTCTCCAATATCTGCTGAGGTCCCTACATTTCTGACAGCAGCAGTAGCCCCCATAGGTTTCAATGGGGGATGCAATGCTGTTGAATTTACCGCATTCCAGAGTTTAGACCCCACAGCTAACACTATCTGAAGATGGCGTTATGCTGCTGTAGCCTATGGGCTACACTTTGTAAAACTTACCGGGCGACGGTTGCTCTGGAACCCTTCCCAGTAATGGCCACCACGTAGCAGCAGCCGGACCTAGAGAAAGTGTGCTCAAAAGGGGGCGTGGTCAAGTAAAAGGGGCATGTCTTTAGACTTGTCCCCTTTTCGTCACTCTTGGGGGCGTGCTCGGCACTTACGGACATGCCAGGCTGCCCCCAAACGCTGCTATCAGTGTAAATGGATGCTGGGCACATGCATTCACCAGCGGATGACCACTACACCGCAGTTTTCCCGCACCCGCGGGACACGGCGACTTGCGGGTGGGGACGGCAAGTGTATGCTGTTTCAGCGGGGCACCACGCCGGAGGGCAGGATGCTTTTTGCCCTTTAGAATAGGGCAGGGAACGCTAGGCCACGCATTCTGTGTCAGTAGGCCGCGCATGCGATGGAATCCCGGCACAGGAGTGAAGAGAGCGCTGATGCAGTCCCTTCACACTCAGCACATCGCAGGGATAGGGTCCTTTCGTTGTCCTTGTGCCTGCATGCGCTATTTAATATACGTGTGTAGTATAATCACATTCTGCAATGCGATTTTGGCACTAATATCTCCCCCAGATCACATTGCAAATGCGGTTATTGATAATTGGGAATCTTAGGGCCTGAAAGAGTTGAATGCAAATCAACTGTGTATGCTCCTGCGTTGCATACATGCACATTACTGGGTATATGTGCCCGTATACAGAGCGCACTTACACCAGCCTATACTTGGTGCAAATGATACACCTGGGAAATACGACATTTACACTTCCATCCAACACACATGCGCCTCGATACGCCTCTCCTATTCGAGAACTCCCCGTTATAACTAAACTACACCCATATAAGCGGAAATGGAGATGTGCTTCAATGCATCATGCCTGGAGCATGCATAGCACAAAACATGCAAGATATGATCCACAAACAGGTGTATGTTCTACTCATCACGTACATACGTGCGTGCGTATATTTATTATTTTTTTTCACAAAGCATTAATTTACATAGTTTTATTGATACTGTTCAAAGCATGATTAGGTTATATCAAATCAAAGCAGGGGTTATCTTTAATAAAGCATAAAACAAGGGAGTGAATGATTTAAGCTGCACAGGGTAGTGACCAGAGTGGCTTTCCTGCCAAAGGGGGCAGCAGCTGTCAAATCAAGGAGGAGAGTCAAGACAAAAATGGGATTTTGGTACCTACCAGTAAATCCTTTTCTCTAATTCCACAGGGGACACTGGAGTTGCTTACGCTGGGTATAGAGGCATGGATAACTGGAGCTGGCACTTTAAATAATTTAGAAGTGTGAAGCTCCTCCCCCTCTATTCCCCACCAGCCCTCAGTTTAGAAAATGAAGACCGAAAGGAGATGGAGAACAAGCGGAGTAAAAAAGGAGAGAACACACAATAATCAAAGCATACAACATACGGAACAAACCGAACAGGCAGGCTAAAAGCGCAGAGGTGGGCATCCAGTGTCCCCTGTGGAATCAGAGAAAAGGATTTACCGGTAGGTACCAAAATCACATTTTCTCTTTCATCCACTAGGGGACACTGGAGTTGCTTACGCTGGGGACGTCCCAAAGTTTTCCCCTCGGGCGGGAGCGCTCTGTGGGACCTGCAGAACCAGACAGCCAAAACTTGATGCCGAAGCAGCAAACGTATCAAAACTGTAACATTTGACCCACGTGTGAACTGAAGACCAAGTGGCCGCACGGCACAATTGTGACCTGGAGGCGCCCCTAACGGCCCCCCATGACGCACCCACAGAACGTGTGGAATGAGCCGAATGGACGTAGGAGGCAGACAGTCAGCACTAATATAAGCCTGAAGACTAATCAGCCTAATCCAACGTGCCAACGTCCGCTGGTCAACCTCTCCGAACAGCATCATAGAGGACAAAAAAAAAAAAAAACGACTCCGACTTGCGGAGGGACGCGGAGAGCTTTAACTACATCCAAAGTAGAAGAATTACCGGAGTCCTCCACCAAAGACGGCACCCAATAGGCTGAATGACACGGAAAGCCGCCCCAACCCTGGGAACACAAGCTAAGTTGGCTTATAGGACAGAGCACCCAAAACTAAACTCTACGAGCCAAAGCTAGAACCAGGAGGAGGACACTCTTCCAAGACAAATACTTAATTAAAGCTAAGTACCAGGGAGCTATCGGTAGTACAAAAGTAACGTCTGCCCTCAGGAATGAGGGCCAATTTTCGTTGAAAGAAAATAGAAAGGGCAGAACCTGCACCTTGAAAGTTCAAAGGTGAAGACCAGAATCCAGTCCCATCTGAAGAAAAAAAAACAGAAACCGGGACAACCGGACGGAAGACCCGACTGGAACACCATTCGATATAAGAACGCCAGATGCGATAAAGCGCAGCCGAAACTGGCTTCCTGGCGCGTAGCATGGTGGGAATCAGAGTCTGGGATGCTTCTGCATTAAAAGATATCGGTTTCAGGAGCCACCCCGTTAAACGCAGTTGCGCTAAATTGGAGTGGACGAAAAGGACCCTGCTGTAGAAGATCCGTACGCAGATGAAGGGGCGACGGGTCGTCTACCAATAGGGACCGAAAGTCTGAAAACCAACTACTCCGAGGCCAGTTCGGTGCCACGAGAAAGACAGAGGCTGACTCATGTCTTATCCTTTTTAGAAGGAAGAAGTGGAATCGGAGGAAAAAAGGTAAACGAAGTTGTAGATCCATGAAACTGTCCGAGTGTCTACAGCCTCCACCTGTGGATCGCGAGTTCTTGACACTTATAGTGGGAGTTGAAGATTCAATCATGACTCCATGAGGTCCACCTGAAAACACCATCGACGTATCAGCGCGTTGAACACGTTTGGATGAATCTTCCATTCCCCGGGATGTACATCCTGGCGACTTAGGTAATCTGCTTCCCAGTGGTCCACACCCTGGATGAATACCACCGACAGGCTCACTGACTTCTTCTCGGCCCACCGGAGAATCTGAGATACTACTCGCATGGCCATGCGACTACCAGTCCCGCCCTGGCGGTTGATGTAAGCGAGAGCCGTAGCATTGTCGGACTGAACTCTTACCGACGAGTCTTTTGCAACTCTGATGCTTCTATCAGAGCATAGTAGATCGCTCTGAGTTCCAACACATTTATGGGCCACTTCTGATCCAGAGGGGACCATCGACCCTGAAAGTGAAAATCGAGGACAACTGCTCCCCATCCTTGAAGGCTGGCATGCGTTGTTACGATGATCCAGAACCATACCGAATGTTCGGCCCATTAAAAGACTGTTGTATAGTGTCCACCAGAGGAGGGCCACTCTGGTAACCTGGCTCAGACGGATTTGTCGCTGTAGAAGCAGAGGAGACCCTGACCCTTGTGACAACAGGTCCAGCTAAAACACTCTGGAGTGGATCCGTCCGAACTGTAGTGCCTCGAAGGCAGCTACCGTCTTCCCTAAGAGACGCAGACAAAGAATTAGGGACACCTTCTTTCTACTGCTCCCTTCTTGAAGTTGATTATCCAACCGTGTTGGATTACAGTGTGATGTCAGTAAGGCATGGTTTGTTAGAAGGGATATTGATGGAGCCTTGAGGAACAAGTCATCCAAATAGGGGATTATGTTTACTCCCGATGACCGAAGGAGAGCAATCATGACTGACATGAGATTGGTTAAAATGCGGGAAGCCGAGGATAACCCGAACGGCAATGCCCGAAACTGGTAGTGATCCTGCAATACGGCAAAATGTGGGAAGGTTTGATGTGGTTCCCAAAAGGGAACATGGAGATAGTCCTTGATATCCATGGATAATAGAAACTCCCCTGGTTTCAACCACACAATGATGGACTGCAGGGACACCATGTTGAAACTATATATAACTTAAGATACAGGTTTTAAAGGACTAGAGGTCCTAAACCAATCCATCCGGATTTGGTACTACAAACAGGTTTGAGTACAAACCCCATACCTCGTTGATGTTCTGGAACCGGAACTAGCACCGAGGATCGGAGTAGAGACTGGATAGTCTCCCGTAGAACCCTGGCCCTGTCTGCAGGTATTGGCAGATGTGTAGGGCAGTACCGAGATGAGGGGGGACTTCGAAGTCTATTTGTTACCGTAGGGAAATCAGTCTGTGAATCCACTGATCTGAAAAGGTCTAGTTCCAAACTTGTTGAAATTTCTGCAGAACGGGCTCCCACCGCAGGAGACCCAGGTGGGGCGGAAGACCGTCATGCCACCTGTTTCTCAGCTGGTTTAGGTTCCTGTCGACCTGCAACATTGTGTGGACGACCTCTACCTCTGTCGCCTCTTGCTTGCGTGGGAGCACCTCTGGCTCTACCACGAAAGGAATGTGGCACACAAAAGGAAAGAAATGAAGGTCCCATGTAAGATCCTCTGGGAGCCGAAGCAGTCGAAGGGAGGAAGGAAGACTTACATCGTGGCCTGGGATATCCATCTGCCCAATTCCGGGCCAAAAAGCATGTCACTAGTGAATGGTAAACCCCTCACCGCACGTTTGGATTCTGCATCCGTTTACCAAGCGTACATCCAGAGGGCTCAGCAGTTCGAAATAGCATAAGCAGATATGAGAGCTCCTTAGAAGCTTCTCCCAGGTAAACTGCAGACTCACGATGTGTTCTGCCAGAAGAACGTAACTGTGCCCTGGAAGTACCTGATTAATGCAATCAACTGGTCAGCCCAGCAAACCATAGCCTTGTTAACCCAGGCGGTAACTAGCGTAGGTCTAAGTTAAACTCCCGCTGCAGTATAAATAGAGCGCAGCGTTGACTCCAACTTGCAATCAGAAGGGTCCCTCGACAATGAGGCAGCCGGTACTGGGAGTGTAGTTTTCTTAAAGGGACAGTGAGCAGACGCGTCAACAGAGGGAGATGTTTCCCCCTCTTCTATCATGGATGACGGAAATGGGTAGCTGAACAGGAACCGACGAGGAATTTGGAACCTCTTATATGGTTGATTCCAGAAAATTTTAGCCTACAGCACCTGGTATTCCCAGGCTGTCTCCCATTAACCAGGCCTGACCCTCCGAGATCAGGCGTGTTCAGGGTGGAGTGTCCCTAGGGCCCCGAAAACTGAAAAACAGACGACCCTTTTTGTTGGTCACTGAGAAGATAGGTAGCGTCCAATTACATTGTAATTGTTCCAGGTTAACTGAGTACTGCTGTTCTGACCCTGACACAGGGAGTAACATACTCAAATAATACACACTCCTGGGATGCAGGAACTATATCCACAGGTAGATTAAATACCTGCTTGACCGCCAGAAATAAGAATTCCACCCCAGTAGAGGGAGACTCTATATATGGCCCACAGATAGGGGGCGTATCAGATATTAAACTGATAAGAACAGATACTAAATGGGACTCTCTTGATCGGTTTGCCTGTTTATTGCAGCCCTTTTTAACTTGATCTTAGCCAAAAGGCAGAGAAAACCTTGAGGCGTACCGTCATTATACAAACTTCCTCCATTCACGTTCCTTAGTATCCTCTGTTGTGAGGATTTCCTTGTCAGACCCTCAATGACTGGAGAACAGTCGTTAGGGGCCGTCTTTGGTAGGAAGTGGAGGGAGTTGAAACAGCGGTACCTATAACCTGTACCAGGGTGTCTAGAGACTTGGTTAACCCTGACACCCTGGGAGGTGCGAGCCTCAGCCAACTGTGACGTTAAGTCAGCCATCACTCGTACCATGCCATAGGTGATAGATTACTAAACAAGCATCACATAACATGCTTGTACAGTTTGAACAAACATCTTTTGCAAAGAGTTTGGCATTCAACCATAGTCACCCATACAGAGGGACAGATATAGAAGACAGAAGGCTAGTTTGGGAAACAGAGGAGGAGATCACACAACTCCCTTCCCACAGAATTGATTCCCTGCTGTACTTTCCCCTGTGCTCACAGGCTCCCAGGGATGCAATCAGGAGAACCATCCCTTCTGTAGTAGTGCTGCTACACTCTTCCTAAATTGGAGAGCTGCAGTCAGACACATGTGAAACGGCAGCCACGCTGTTCTAACAGCCACTGCCGCTCTGAATGGAGACAGAGAGCCCGCGCTGTTAGGCTCCGCCTCCCTTCTTCATGCCCTAAGGGCTCTGAAAATGGCAGTCGCTCTGGAGCTTTCACCTCCTCCTGTGAAGCCCCGCTGAGTAGGAGCGCTATGCGCGGATGCCAGCGGGGAGAGGGAAGGAGGGAGTATGTAATATAGAGCAGCGCTATAGCGCTATGCTCTGAAGCCAGCGTCGGCAGCGGGGACAGGAGCCGGGGGATGCGCAGCTGACGTACTCACTGCGTCCTTTGGATGGCTTCTCTGATAACAGCACTCCTGCTTCTCACACTGTCTTGTCCTCAGTGCTTGTAGAAGTGCTGTGTGGCGATAAGGAGCTGTCAGTTGCTTTTTTGATAAGCACTGTGCACTCCTTCCTGTATAACAGGGCGCCAGGTACCCAGACCCCACCTTTCAAGAGGTGGCGAAGGGTACCAATAAAGTGTAAAAGATGCTATTAAAATAATAAAATAAATGTATTGCTGGAGCACAGCAGATTGTGACCAGCTCCGTAGGCACATTTTCTAAACTGAGGGCTGGTGGGGGAGAGGGGGAGGAGCTTCACACTTCTAAATTATTTCAAGTGCCAGCTCCAGTTATCCACGCCTCTATACCCAGCGTAAGCAACTCCAGTGTCCCCTAGTGGATGAAAGAGAAATAATGCAATTGCTTCCATGTAGGATGCCTTCCCTGTGACAACTACATATACAATAACTCAGTTGTAATATTAAAGTGTTCATCCAAAACAGATCACAAAGGCAATGAGTAATAATAAAACAACAACAACATGCAATGGTCAATGATAAGCCTCCAATCTC
Organism: Taudactylus pleione; assembly: GCA_031769625.1. Classification (NCBI taxonomy): domain Eukaryota; kingdom Metazoa; phylum Chordata; class Amphibia; order Anura; family Myobatrachidae; genus Taudactylus; species Taudactylus pleione. The sequence continues at coordinate 34,455,932 of JAUIMM010000052.1, forward strand.
ACGTTAATACAAGGCCTATTAATATTTCCCACAACCCCTGTCACTATACACTGTATGCAATGCCCACTTCCCATGGCACTGTACACTGTATAAAATGGCCACATCCCTTAGCACCATAAACTGTACACAATGCCCACATCCCTTAGCACCATAAACTGTACACAATGCCCACATCCCCTGGCACCATATATTGTATATAATGCCCACATACCTTGGCACCATACACTGCATATAATGTCTACATCACCAGGCACAATATGTACAATTCTCACATCCCTAGGAACCCTACACTATAAAAAGCCCATATCTCTAGGTAACTATACACTATATAAAATGCCCACATCCCCTGGCACAGTACACTGTATATAATCCCACATCATCTGGTACCATACCCTATATATACTTCCACATTATCTGGCACCATACACTGTATAAACTACTACATCATTTTGCACCATACACCGTATATAAAGCCCATATCACTGGCACCAATGCACCATACACTGTATATAATGCCAACATCACTGGCACCATACACTACACAATTGCCACATCCCTTACACTGTAAATAATGACACATGACCTGGCATCATACACTGTATATAATGCCGACACCAGGCCGGGCGCAAGGCCATTAGCCCTGGAGAGGGTTACAATGAGCAGCCCGCAGACCCACACTCACAAAATTGTCCCCGCAGCCGTTGTCGGGGCACAGCACGTAGAAGGAGACCCCGGGGTCGGCGTAGAAATCCATTCTCCGCTCCGTCTCCTCGGTGGCGATCAGGTCGAAGGGGGTGTTAGAGCACCACTTATCCGCGGCGTCCGCCAGCTGCTGGAAGTCCATCCTGGCCTCGCCCGCCCTGCACTCTCCGGAGATGCCCGCTGTCAGCCTATGTACTATGCATTGTTACATGCTGCTGATGGAGACTGTGGAGGGAATGGGGGTAGGGAAGGCCGCGGCAGTGCAGCGGATGCTCGGGTATTGTTCGCCTCCCTGCCTGGCCGCCCCAAACGCAGCTGCGGGTTGGGCTGCTGCCGTGTGACGCAGCCAATGCAGCTCAGTGACGTCACAGACAGCTCTCCGGGTTGTCAGTCCCCGTGACGTCACATAGGCGGTGCCCAACCAGGTTCTCCTCTGAGAGAGGACTGAACCCTGGGAAAGAGTCGCTCGCTCCCTACTACTCCCTGTGCAGCATCCTGTCTTCGGGTGTAATATATGGACTCCACCTACGCTTGTTTACATGACCCAGAAACCAGACAACAGGCACCTAATACAGCAGCTGCCATTGCACACAGTAACTAACAGCTGCTAGGGAATACCTCTAGTATAGAGAGTTCTCTGGCACTTCTGTGGTGCTGTGCTTATTGTACAGACATGCCAAGCTACATCCTTGCCGCGGTATCCGGTCTATAAATCTACAGTAAAAAGGTAGACGGTTAGGGTTAGGCACCAAGCTGAGGGTTAGGGTGAAGATTAGGTTTAGAAAAACAAAACATGTATCGACCACTTTCATGGCGACCATATGCATGTCGACCTTTTGACCCCGTTGACTATACCTGTCGACCTTACATTTCTACCTTTAGTGTGTCGACCTATTGGTCAACCTATTGCCTGTCTAACATCTGGTGTCTATCTAGACATTACCTCTTTACTGTAGATCTATCATTTCATAACCCTTGCCGCTGGCCAGGGGCATATTTTATAATGGGTGCAAGGTGTGCAGTGTCCAGGGGGACCCACGCACAGCACACACTGCACCCAATTTCATATATTTACCTTTCCACCGGCGCTGGCTGTAGTGCTACAGAAATCACTGGGAAAATGGCCACCGCGGCCATTTCCCCTGTGATTCGCGCATGCGTAATAGAGATAGCTTGGGAACATGGAAACTGGCACAATGCCAGAGTACTGCGGCACCAGAGAAGAGGGGTCCCGATCGGATCCTGCACATGGACCCCCTCCTCTCTTAAAGTGCCTCTGCCATGGCAAATCGCGAGCGGATACACGCACTGAGACCGCACCCGCACCACCATAGGAATGCATGGTGCGCCATAGCGTACTGTAGCATATGCAGGGGTGGGTAATCGCATGGCGCTATGTGTGCGTACGTTTGTGAAGCGATCAGCCACAGTGTAACTGGGCACATCTGTATCTACACAGACAGTCATTAAGAGTATGCATGCAAGGCTTGTAAGCTAGAAGAGGAGTCATCCTAAAACATTTGTTTAAACAAAAAACTATCTACCCATCCATCCATATGAGCTGCATGTGAAACAGCAAAATTAAAAAGATACAGTATATGTCGCTGGCAACACACATGTTGCGACATTGCAGCTAATAATGAAAAGATACCTCGGAGAAGGGGCCTCAAACGGACCATTATTATGCATTTTGCTAATGAATGAGATTAGAAGATGACCTTTTATTGGCTTTTGTGTAGGGTCATTCTCCAACCACATGAATAACTCCCTTATTTACACTAAGGGGCCTATTTATTAAGCAATTCCGCCTTTAAAATATGCAGCATCTTCTGTTTCCACATGTTTCAGGGCAGAATTAAGCATCCCCATAATGTAACAAAGAGAAAAAACAGGAGATAGCAGATATCGCTTTTCAAGCTACCGACATCCCGTACCCAACCCCTCTCAGCTCTTGTTAAATACCATCCCCATAGAAAACTATGGGGATAGCTGATACAAGGGCTGGCAGTTTGAAAGGAAGGGTTGGGTACGGGATGCCAGCACTCAGGATTCAGGTGCTCAGAATCCCAACGCCGGCATCCCGACTGGGTTACAACAAGGACGCGCGGTACATAGATTATATTTTTTTTGTTTGGAAGGGTAATAAAGAAACTTTACAAAAATTCTGTACATCCCTCAATAACAACAATAAGAATATAACCTTAACATTCAATATCAATGATAAAACGATTCATTTCTTAGACATAACTGGATGGTAAAATTCAAACTAAAAACTATACTAAACCGACCGATTCAGGCACTTATATATCAGCCGCCAGCTGTCATCATGAAACTTGGCTCAATTCTATTCCTATAGGCCAATTAACAAGATTAAAGCGAAACTGCACAGAGGAAGGAATGTATCAAATACAACCTAAAGAAATGACTAACACATTTCTATGTAGTGGTTATAAAAAAGATAAAATAAATAAATCCATTGAAAAGGTAGACATTCTTCAACGTAAAGACCTTTTACAGACTACCCATAAAGATAAAAAGGACACAAAATTTGAATGGGCATTCATCACTGATAATAATCAACATAGATCAATTGAAAAAGTGTTAAAGAAACATTGGGAACTTTTAAAGAGACCGGTGATAGGCACTCTCATTCCCGAGAGCATATTTATAGAAAAGCCCCAAATTTAAGGAGTAAAGTCGTGTCTAGCTCTCTTCCATCCAAACTGACAAAAACGATGGTCACGTCTAAAGGTTTTTTACATGTGGAAGTTGTATTGGGTGCAGATATATAAAAATTGAGGGTAATAGTAAGATTGAAAAGATCTTGATTAATAACAAACAGGTAGTAATAAGAGATTTTTAACCTGTAATACCAAAAATGTGGTGTATGCCATCAAATGCACATGCAATTTATTTTACATAGGACGCACCTCGAGAATGCTCAAGACTAGAATGGGTGAGCACATTAGAAATGTGAAGAGGGGGTTAGAATCACACTCCCTGTCGTCACATTTCGGGAGTGTTCACAAATATGCAGTTTCGAAGATCTCAGGGTTTTATGGTATCAGACACATTAAGGGCAATTCAGTGGCGTAACTAGGGCAGGGCGAGCGGGGTTCGTGCCCTGGGCGCCGTTGGACCGGCGGCGCGGGGGGCGCCGCCGGCCACGGTACCGGCCCGCCCGCCCCAGATAGCCAGTGTAGCGCCGACCGCAATGAGTGCGGTCAGCGCTACACATTTGCACAGGACCGGCGCTAGGCTTCCAGCGCCGGCACTGTGCTGCACGCCTGAGCCCGTTCCCTCCCCCTGAGCGCTTGCCGAATAGCGCCAGGAGGCGGGCTCAGGCTGTGCATAACACACGCATCGCCGCCAGCGCTATCGGCGATGCGTGTGTTAAACAGTAGCCAATGAGAGTCACATAGACTCTCATTGACTGCTGCAGCACCCACTGCAAGACCGGCTCCTGCAGTGGGTAATAGGACTAACGTCATGACGTCAGTCCCATAATGCTGAGCGCGCCAGCCCGGGCGGACTGGAGGGCGGGAGCGGCATCGCGGACAGGAGCAGGAGCAGCGTGGAATCAGGTAAGTATATTTTTATATATTTATTTATTTTTAAACCTATCTGCACAACGGGGGAGGGGTTGGCTACTACTGGGGGGACCTCTACTGGGGGAGGTGTGGCTACTACTGGGGGTGCCATTGGGAGGACCTCTACTGGGGGGGCTATTCTACTGGGGACTACTACTTGGGGGGGACTACCACTCTAAAAGGGGCCTATTACTAGAGGCACTGCACTCGGGGGACCACTACTGGGGGCAATAATAGGAAGGGCCACTACAGGGACCACTGGATAGGGGGGGTCACTACTGGGAGCCTGCATCAGGGGGACCACTACTGGGGGCACTGCATGGGAGGGGGGGACACTACTGTTGGGGGCACTATATAAGGGGCTTACTGCTAGGGGCACTGCGGGGACCACTACAGGGGGCACTAGATAGGGGGGATCGCTACAGGGTGCCTGCATAAGGGGACCACTACTGGGAAAACTGCATGGGGGGGGACTACTGCTGGGGGCACTATATAAAAGGGCACTGCATAAGGGGATACCGCTACTGGGCGCACTGCATTGTGGGGACTGCTACTGGGGGCACTGCATAAGAAGGAACACTACGTGGGGCACTGCATTTGGGGGGGCCACTACTGGGGGTACTGAGTAAGGGGAACTAATTGGGGGCTGTATAAGAGGGACCACTACTGGGGATACTGTATAAGGGGCACTACTATGGGCCTGAATGAGAGGGACCACAACTGCATACTGGGGGTACTGTATAAGGGGTACTACTGGGGTTAAGGTGCATATGGATAGGAATGTTCAGTTTGAAAATAAAGGGGTGTGTCATGTTGACACGCCCCATTTTTAAGTGACCACGCCCATTTTTTTACGCGCGCGCACATAGGGGGGTTGGGGGCTCCCTTTTCAAATTTGCCCTGGGCTCCAAATACTCTAGTTACGCCACTGGGGCAATTTAAGATGTAAAGACACTAAATTAGCTAAGGTTGAAATGAGTGCCATTTATGAGTATAAGACTCTTGTTCCTCAAGGTTTAAATGGAGACTTTGAGTTAAAATGGTTCCTATGAACTAAAGGAAATTCAGTCTTGTGTGCCTTTATGAACATAAATACAATGACTTTCATAATTACATTGTGCTTATATGACATTTATTTGATATTTACAATGGTTTATCAGTGTGTTATCATAGTTTTATATATTAGGGTAATCATTGATGTGATTCAAATCCTATCCATGGTAATAAAGCATCATGTATAGAGTTCAACTATAGAGATTATTTCCAACTTTATATCTATGCTATAATATTTTTTAGATAATAACTATGTAATGCGTTTTATACTCAAGAGTTACAATGCTTTTTATGGTATGTATGGTAACCAGGTTTTGTGTGTATGTCTGTAACAAATAATTAAAATGCACACAGATACTGGTATGCGCAGAGGAGCGTTTTAAATGCAGAGTTAAAGACCATTGTCAGAAGTCTGAATATCTTTAGCAATTGTATGCCTTTTGTTTAATGCTACTGTAGTTAAGAGAAACTGACATTTACACTCCAAATAAGCAGAGGAAAACCTTTGATGAGCTATCAGACTTTATGATTCCAGCAAACATCTGCTGGTCACCTCTGAGCAGAACAACCTTATTGTCTATGACACCTTGGAATTTGGTTCAGGCAAACATAATATTAATTATGTCAGTTAATGGATAAAGTTAGGGGTATATATATATTAATCCATTACACATACACTGATGCACATAACGCACACACATAAACATATATGCATACACATAGACGCTCATATGTGTATCCACATATGTACACAGATGCTCACATGCGTACTCACATACGGACATTACACGGACGCACATATGCGAAGGCATATGTATAAAATGGTTCCCATTCACTACGGTTAATAATCAGATTTATTAAAGGTATTTTGAGCTAATAATTACAATGTAATATGTACTTAAACGAGATCTAAGGTTTAGACTATAAGGGACATGTCATGTTTGGTATCATACTAAATCCCTGTTCATTTGCAGACCTCCATTCCTATCGGCAAAGAAGTCGCATCTTGTGTCCGCTAGTTATGGATGATAGGGATTTATTGCATAGATTGTTATTATTAGTATGCTGTGTTGTAGCTAGTTGTTCAACGGGAAACTACACAATGTGACCGTTTGAGGACTGAGCCATCCCCCTGATGACACCGTATGAACTAACCAATGACCAGATGCAAGAACCAATGGAAACTTGCCAACTTGTCCCTTTGTTCTCTCTGTAACCTGTACCGAATACACAGTATGCTGTGAGCTGGTCTCAGTGTTCAGTTATTTCTCCATTTCTTTGGGTGACGGTTACCGCAGGGTTCAGGATTGAAATACTGCATACTGGGACCAGTAGCGCAAAGTGTATGTATCGGCCGTACTATTTTTCATTGCTTTTTACTCTAGTTGTTAAATCTGTAACTGTTTACATAAATAACTTTTTGTGCTTTGGAACCACACGATTGGACTGGAAAGCAATTATTTCTTAAGCGACTTGCAGTGCTAATAGCGACTATTAGGAATCAACACCATTAATGGGTTTGACTTGAAAGTCTTGCACCAATGTTTTTACGGTTACTATAACAATGCAGTGAACACTATAGAGATAATGTTTCATTTTTTAGGATACTTAATAATCTCAATCATCAAGGGTGTTTTATATCTAATAGCTAGAACATTTTTGTGATTTTATATATAACACTTCTTTAATAATACTAATTGTGGAATTCTTTTTTTATATATGTCCGCAAATTTGGTTAGACTTGAAGGTCCCGCACTAATGTTTATATGGTCACCATGGCAACGCGGTGAATGCTGTTCGAAATCTCTCCATGCTAACTGAACGGCAGAAGTTATGTTTCAGAATATGGACTCCGTATCCCACCATCTCCTGCAACCCAACTTCCAGCTTCTAGTAACGATACGTCACTTCCGGTCCCAGTGAATACATTAAAGATCTAATGTTCCCTGAATGAGCGGTGGTTTGATGATTGCCATGTGAAGTTCTGATGTTACCGCCCAGATCTTTGAACGGAATATCATTATTGCGGACTTTGTGCTAGCTGTATTAATCTTTTTGAACACTTGGACTACATTTCCCGTAATGCACTTACCAGAAGTCTGGTTTTCTTTCAACAGTAAACATTATGATTTACCTAAAACGTGGATTATGTTACACTCATAGGATGAGTATATAGTTAGAGAGCAATTATTTTAAAAGCTTGACAGAGTTTGATATGTAGAAAGGTTCTTTTGGAAAATTCTACACACCTATTACAGATAAATGATTGTGCTAACGATGACCACTTCCTGTGACTAACTGATAGGTGTATTGCCACATGAATGTCGAGCTCCTCACACCAACAAAATGTCTTGAAAAAGGTCCCAGTGACCGAAACGAGTTGACAACTACTAAAGGTGTGAGTAGCTTAATACTTGGATTTTATTTCATTATTGGAATTTCTGAATTACTGGAATTATTCTATGTTTTTACATTTTTGAATTTTTTATGTCTTATGTGTTTAATTCTGTTGTTTATGCACCATTTGTCATTTTTGGTGCTGCTGTTTGTCTTTTTTGGGACAATTATTTTACATTATTAAAATTTTCTTGGATTGAAAATATTGCTGCTTATTCATATATATTATGGAGCTGTATCTTTGAGGATCCCAATTGAAGGACTGAATACTGTTGGAAAAAGATACCTTTATAGGAGTTCCATCATCTTACTCCACGTGAGTTAGGGTAAGAAACAACACTTTCCATATAAAGATACCCATATATGATTTAATATCAACAACACAGTGTGAGTTGGGGTATGCCATGTAGTGTCTCACTATTATTAATTATCAAAACCGATCAGGAAGATCTATACACATTTAACTACGGTGTGTTGGCCAGAAGGATAAGAAAAGATACCTTTATGTATTTTCATCTATAAGAGCGAAAAGTGAGTTGGGTATGCTAACCTTATAAAGAAGATATTCTGTAAAAAAGATACATTTTATCACAGATACCCACCACATATAATGTGAGTGGGTGACTGTCAAATCCAGGACTCTATCCAGAAGAAAAGAGATTCCAGTTGACTTCATCCATTACAAGACAACATTGCCGACAATAAAGGGATGTATTACTGTCATATATTATCTATCTAGCGCCGTAGTTTTTGTCTATTTGAATTGTGAAATTCGTGTCCTAATAAGTTTTCTCCTAGCCCCGTTATTTTGGGTTATGGCTAATCCTATCCTCAAACCTATTCCTAACCTCCCCCCACCTTGCAGCCTAAACCTAACCCTCACTCCCCCCCCCCCCCCCGCAGCCTGCACCTAGCCCCAATTTTTTTTTTTTTTCATCTCTTTATTTTTAATAGTTGACATAAAATACAGAATAGTGAAAAACAAGTACAGCATGGTATCAAGAAAACACTATACCACGGGAATAGTTTATATTCCAAAATAACAAGTCAAAGCCAAATCAGAATAAAACAGAAAATCTAGCTCAAAAAGAAAATAAAAAAATATGTATAAAAATAAGAAAATAAAACAAAAAAAGAAAAAAAACAAAGAAAATAAAACAAAAGGGGTAAAGGTAGAACCATCCTTTAGGGCCCTGCTCTACTAAGTGAGGACCAGTGTCACTCTATACCAGGTAATCATCTTTTAAATGTGGAGTACCAGATGTCCCAGATAGCATGGAATTTTGACATATTGTCATGGAGCAGGGCAGTTATATACTCCATTGAAGCTAAATACCAAATTTTATCAATCAAAGCATTCATTGATGGAGCTGCGATTTGCTTCCAATTCAAAGCAATTAGGAGTTTTGCTGCATTACAAATGTGGCCACACAATTTATTCTGGTACTTAGAATGAGATCTGAAGAGTTTGCACAAAAGCATATGTAGAGTGGCCTTAGGAGGAGAAATGCATATCACTCTGGACACCAAAGATATGACCTCATCCCAAAATTTAGAGATCAGGGGGCAGGCCCACCAAATATGCCAATAAGAACCCACATTACCACAATGGCTCCAGCAAAGGTCGGATGAACCTGGGAAAATATGATGCAAATTTTCAGGCACCAAATACCAGCGGGAGTACATGTTGTAGGAGTTTTTCTTTATGTTGGTATTAATGGAGGATTTAGACACTCATCATCTGACATCCACCCAATCTTCTTCCTCCAGACACACTCCCATATCTCATTCCCAGGATAAATTCGAAAGATAACTAAGACAAAAAAAAAACAAAAAAGAAAGGCGCCTACATTCACTGAAACTTTGATCAATCAAATCACTGCTCTCTCAAGACAAGGGACTAGCTAACCCTGTAACTATATGAAAAGAATATAGTAGGGTATAAAACCCTTTTGTGGAAGGGTTTTATACCACCACAATGAAAGATTTAAAAAATTTGTGTGATAAATAAGACAGGTCAAATAGAGAAGATAATCTTTTAAATGTGAGTGAATTGCTCTTGAAAAGCTCATTAAGGATAATAACATTATAGTGAAACAAGCTGGCAAGGGCGGAGGCCTAGTAATCCAAAATTTGGATGACTGTTTCAGAAGCCTTCAGACAGCTAAATGATATATCCTATCAAAAACTGTCCTCAGATCCCACCATACTCTTTCAAAAAGAAGGACACTTTGAGTTTTTTATTTGTTGTATACTCCATTATGCCAATATATTACAATTTGCCAAAAGTGCATAAATCACTTATATCTCCACCGGGACGTCCAATAATCTCAGGGGTGGGTTCACCAACCACAAATTTATCTGCCTTCATTTATGCACAACTACAAAAGTATGTAATATCCCTTCCTTCACATATTAAAGATACCACCCATTTTCTGCAAACAATAGATAAGGTTATATGGAAAGAGTCATATACATTACTATCTTGTGATGCAGAATCTCTTTACACAAGTATACTGCACAAATTTGGTTTATTGGCAATCAATCACTATTCTACTAATGATCCTGAAGTTGAAGGGACATTACGAGACTTTATTCTATCTTCAATCAGATTTATTTTAGAGCACACTTATTTTTCTTTTGACACAGTATTATTTACAAACATGGGGGACTGCAATGGGAACTAGGTTTGCCCCCAGTTTTGCCAGTTTTGTTTCTCTATTTACGGTGGTTTGAAAAATGTTACATCTGGAATGGCGACTTTTGTGTGAACCTAGTCCTCTACGGCAGATATATAGATGGTCTTTTCTTTATATGGGATGGTGATGATTTATCTATTACAAATTTCACTAAGCACCTTAATTCCAATTCTTTAGGTTTAAAATCACTAAGAATTCCAGTAATAAAACTATACATTTTCCGGACATCACTGTTCATAATAATCTGATTGAATCTTCCACATATGTCAAGGCTGTAGATTGCAATAACTTTTTACATTACTAGAGCAGTCATAATAATCCATGGAAAAACAAGAAATCATTCAGAAACTGAGTTGAAACTATGGCCCTCATTCAGAGCCGGACGCTCTGAGCAGAGCGCACGCTCTGAATGAGGGCCGTCCTCCATAATTATGGAGCGTCCTCCTGGATGCTCGTATAGCTGTGGGTCACCACCCACAGCCTATACGAGCGTGCAGGTTGGTGGCCACGATGGTCTTGACCATCGCGACCATCGCCACTGCGAGCCGGAGCCTGCGGTTGAGTTTCTCAACCGCAAGGCCTGGAGTGATTTTGGTTCTATCAGAGCCAAAATCACTCCCACTGACATCACTAGTGATGTCAGTGGGCCGGCTTCTGACGGTAGGCGTTCCCTTGGGAACGCCCCCGTCTGGGAGGCACGCCCACCAAAGGGGGCGTGCTGTCAATCAACATCGACAGCACGCCCCCTTTGATCAGACACAACGAGCAAAGGAAAGTCCTTCGCTCGTCGCGTCTGGCGCATGCGCACCATCGACCCACTTGCGAGCGGACAGCCGCTTGCGAGTGGGTCTGAATCAGGGCCTATGTATGCTGCCTTTCTGAGACAGGGTAATCCGATCCATATCCTTGGCAAAGCTTTGAAGGAAACTTTACTTTGTTCTAGAACATCACTTATGTATCCTGGAAAGGATAAAGGGGCCTCTCCAATAGCAGATCTTTCTCTATGATAAAAGACAAAAGATTTATCCCTTGAAAATTCCTGGGGCTGCGGTGACAGATATCTGTCAAGTACATGACAGATTTTTGCAAACGATGAATGACGAACGATATTGCATGACATCATTCAGGGAGTGGATTTTTTTATGTTTCAATTAATTTTCATAAAAAATTTCGTTCGTCGTTCACCACTTATAAACTGACAGATATTTCTAATATCTGTCAGCGATAAGCGATAATTGAGCAACATGTTGGAGAGACGAAAGACACAATTTGTCAGCCGAGGGAGTGCGCATCTGTCATCGTTCAGGGCCTATCCATGACAGATAAATTGAACCACTGAACGATACATCATTCATCATTCAAATTTATCTGCTAATGGATAGGCCCCTTAAGACAAAGAATAAAAAAAAACAAAAGTGGAGGACCCCAATGTCCCTTGCTTTTGTTACCCAATATAATACTGCTGCTAATGATATTAAGAAAATCATCACTAAAAATGCTGCAATTCTACAGTCAGACAGTCATATAGATTCTTGGAATCAACTCTTCCTAAACATAGTCTGGTAGTATTTAGTAAAGCCAATACTTTAAACCAAAAACTGTCCCAAGTTTTTGGTTTAAAAAAGAATACCGGTTCCATCTAAAGAAATCGATAGCAAATTTACACCAAAACCAAAAGTTTTTTTTTTAAATGTGGCAAAGATAAATGTACAAGATGTCTTTCTACTTCAGGGTCCATAGGGGGTCCACAGGGTTGATCTTGGGGTATAGCTGGATCTGGATCCACGGGCACTGTGCAGTTAAAGCTTTTGCTTCTCCCAGGATGCACTTGGGTCCATCCTCCTCTATACCCTGCCCCCGAGCTACAGGCACCTCAGTTTTAGTTGGTGCCTGGCCAGAATCAGGTCACCCTTGCGCAGTGAGGCTGCAGGAGCAGCCCCTAAGCTTATTTTTAAAAAAGAAGTTGAATTTATTTTTATTTTTTTACACGCTTCAGAGTGGCAGCATCAGACTGTCCTTTAGGACGTCCATGCTGCCGCTCCTACACCCCGCTGGCGCTGTGACCCAGTACTGATCTGGGGATTGCAGCGGGACCTCGGAGTCTGTACTAGCCGGGCCCTGGGGACTCCCAGGACTGCTGCCGGACCAACAGGGACAGGTAAGCAGCCGGCAGCGCAAACTTGCGTTGCCCGCGGGGAATATGAAGTCTTTAGCCTCCAGTCTCTGGGGACAGACCAGAGGTGCTAGTTAGCGGCGGCGGGCTCCCCCTCCATGAGGCATACCCCGCGTGTCCGCTAGACCACCAGGGAGTAATGGCTGGAAGCAGGATCCAGCATCCCTGGGGTTAATTATTAGCCAGGGGAGAAAGCCTTCCCTGTTTAACGGCTCCTCCCTCAGCTTAGCGTGCCTTTTCTCATGAGTACTGGTAACACTGAGCTGCTCTCGTCATGCGGCCACTCCTCCTCTGAGGTCTCCGTGCGCAAATCTTCTCTGACAGCAACGCAGATCGCTCAGGCAGCGCGTGGTCTGGTCCCCCTTTGTACCTCTCCCATGCTAAAGGACAGTGTACACAGCACTATAGAAATACAAAAAGAGTTAATCTTGCGCTAAAAAGAAAAACCTGTTGATGGTAATATCGAGTATCTATAGCTGCTAAAGCACCAACCACGTGGAGAATGCCAAACTCCACACATAAAAACTAAAAACCAGAAAACATGTGAGGTGTTAAATGGCGCTCAAAAATACAAGATATGAATACTCCAAATACTAGCAGTTTATTAATGGATACAGTAAAATCACAAATATATATAACTCCCGGGAGTATAAAATAAATATTAGCAATAATGCATAAATAAAAAAAAAATAAATGAAAATATATATATATATATATATATATATTAAAAATCAAAATCTATAAATACACAAATAACAATGTAGGGGATAAATGTATTCGTAGGTAGAAAAAATAAATAAAAAATATTAAATAAATGAAAAAAGCACAATAATAAAAAGTCTCTAGCACCAATCAGGAAACATAGTTCTTAAGAAATGCCTTTGCCAAATTTTATGGTGTAAAGACACACTGTATCAAAGTCTCTGAGCTAATGCCCACTTGATGAAGATAAGGGATACTCACAAATAGGAGTAGGTAGGTATCAAGCTCCAGCTGAATCTCTGGCTTTAAAATTACTTTTTAAACTTAATTAAATAAAATAAAAAAAAAACCCGACAGTTTTCACGACAAGAATTTGCCAGTTACGTGATTAAACACAGGAGATGAGGGGGATCCCTAACCCAAATTTTTACCATCGGGATGTCAGCGATTGGGATGCTGGCACCAGGATTCTGACTGTGTCGGGATTCCAGCACCGGCATTCTGAGACCCGGCATTCCAACAGCCGGCATCATAACTATATCCTGCTGGGGGTGTAGGTTTTTGGATCTTGCTTGCATGCATGGGCTAACGCCATGTATAGATGGCATTAGCCCATTACCTTCAATGGAATAGCCCTGCCGGTGAGAGATCTTGTAATTATGATGCACATCACATCGTCTTCGCATTTCACCTGAGCAGCTGGAAAATTGGCATGAGCAGTAGCCTGGTATATGTGATCACTTTACTTCCTACTGATTGTTGGGCTCTCATCGGAGCCAGTCTCCCGACGACTTAGGTTGGTAAATCCCAATTAAAAAATAAGTATTATTGCTGCGATACGCAGCGATAAGGATTCTTAATTTTCAGGGGCACACTGTAAATCATAACAAATATGCCTCTAAAAGTGAATTGGGCACAGTGACCAGATCCTGTCCAAGTTGCCTATCGTGATAGCCCAGAACCGTAACTAGACTTTTTGGTGCCCTGTGCCAGACAGAGCATTGGCGCCCCCCTCATTTTTCAAAGGGAAATAATGCACCCCAAAAGGGCCATGGCTTCATGGGGAAGGGCCAGGGAAGAGATAGGAGAGGCCAGGAGATGCTGGGGATGAAATAAGAGGAAGCTACAAGCAAGAATGATAATAAGCAGAAATTTGACAGGCCCAAACAAGGCCCCCTGACCTGTGGTGCCCTGTGCGATGGCACCGGCCGCACTACCCTAGCTACGGCCCTGTGATAGCCATTGACGCTCATTCTATTTAACTGAAGAGGTAAGATTCAAGGTTTTCTACATATGGCTAACACAATACAAAGCAAGAGGCTATCCATGATAGTTCAGTGTCCTTTTATGACTTTATTTTTTGGACGCTTTTGTTTTAGAAATCGCGGCATGGTTGTCTGACATTTTTACTTCCTAATTTTTTTTTTTCAGATAATGCTCATTTTATTTGAGCGTCATATGTTAATGTACTAATACTGCACAAAGTATTCAAAATAGATATAAATGTAATTACAATTCCTTAAAACATGCAATATAGATGACACTGGTGACAATAATATAAGGTACTCGAAGAATCGAAATATAATGCCTCTTTAAAAACAAGTGCATTGTGTGAACTGATAAAGAGTTGTCACATAACACCCGGCTTCAGGCAATTTAAAAAATCAAAAGGACCACAGAGCGTCCAATAGCAAATAAATGGTAACCCAAATTTAGCAGAAAGTGCGTAAAACGATCCAGATGTCGGGTGAGGGTGTAACTTGACTAAGCAGAGATTCTTTGCAAAGTCATATTTACCAGTTCCGCAAGGATTCACATAAAGTGTCAGATCACAATTGATGGTGGTGTAGAATCTCTGCGCTTGTCTGGTTTTGTTGAGTAGATGGCCACAGATATACAATGAAGCTGATTCAAGTCCATAAAAGAACAATGTTATTTTCACCTGGTATGTTGAGCTGATGTATAATATAGAGTGTCACCATCTGATTCATTGTCTCAAGGGCAATTTCTTCAGAAGAAGATTTGTATGCTCACAGGTAGTATTCAATTTTACAGGATCATAGTGTTTGACTCCATCTCGTTTCTTACTATCAGTCGCTAGTACAAATTATATCCATCAAAAACTAACCTTTATGAATATCGATTACACTGGCTGAGTCCATTAGCAGGATTCTCCAGCACTACACAAAAACTGATTCTCTTAGTTAAGTCTCATAGGGGTAGATTTCGATTTTTGGGTTTGCAAATCGGCGGCTTTGACCAATGTATTCCACAGGGCAAAATGAATTAATGCTAAGCTTGGTATAGCATTAATTCCTATTCTTCTCCAAAATCCATCGATCAAAGCCTCTGATCATCGGCGGCTTTGTACACCCAACGGATAGTAAATCTACCCCCTAATCTCAGCCAATATTTTTTTCATAACAATGTTTTTGTATTGCAGCATATGCATCAGTATTACAATAAATAGAAAAGTATATTGTACACCATGTGATAGGGTGCACTTCAAAGTTATACCTCGTAAACCAAAACAATTTGATAAACAGTCAGCATGTAACAGACACAGCTTATGCAAACTGAATTAAACCTGTAATATATACTGTACAACAAGATTTACTTTCTAATTTTGACTTCAACTCATTACCTATCACTGGTAGTACAAAATGTTATTTTTATCTGGCATACATAGGATAAATAAGAGAAAGAGACCCATCCTCTTTACTCTTTAAAAAAAAAAAATCCTCCCCTCCTCAGCGGGTAGAAGAAAATTTAATCCAATTTACAGAGCTCATCTGTGGGAGGTTCAAAGCCAGAAACAATTTTTACTCTTGGTCCCAGGAAAAAATAGACATGGTATGCCCAGCCCGTGTTTCCTTTTCTGCATTCTCCAGTTGCTGGTAATGTTGGAACATGGACTTTATGTTCTTGCTTTAAGTGTTACTGCTTCAGAACAGTCCATGAAAATACTGCATTCCATGGAAACACTGAATGGTTTATTGGAACACAAAAGGCATGAATCCTCTTTAACAGCCCTTGCAAGGGGAAAGCAGGTTTGAAGCAGCTGATTACGAGATGAGTAAAACACAATATTTGTCCAGTGGTCCCTGACACCTCTACATATCAGAGATCGCCCTACATGTCTCTATTATTTCAGTCACTTAACAGGTTCACCATGCAGGATTAGTTCACCAAAATCAAAAGCGACAAGTATATAATAACTATTCCACAAATGCAAAAACATTTGTAGCAGTCCAAGCTATAAATACTTAAAATTTAGCATATGGATAAAAATGTATACCCACCCTACATGTGCAATTGTGAATTCCTGAAATTCCTAAATTCCTGTGCCATACAGGGTAAATATAGAAAACAATTACAGGGGATCATAGAATAAATATAATACACATTAGCAGACCATAGCACAAATACATAACATAAGTACCAAATATTACTATCACACCAAAAACTGGGTAGGACAGATAGCAGGGTAGGGCAACTGGCAGGAGTATAGAGAGGTAAGTCACAGTTGGGAATATATTCAGTACTCATTGATACTGTACCCAAAGTATGGGTGAGCAATCAGTGACAGTCACTAAAGGGGAGGAGACAAAGGAGTGAAGTAATGGTGACCTGGAGTGTGCTAGGGAAAGGGTGAACTGTCTGTTAGTTAAAGAGTGAACTAGGTAGGCTATATGGTGGAAGTGAGCAGTTTCGAGTTATAAAAGCATACCAGGGCTGGTATCCTTCAATAAAAGTGTTTTATATGCTTGAACCTTTGATACTACAAGTGGATTATATTCATTAAATTCCATTGCATACTGAAAGTTGAAATTATCAATTGGGGTCTATATGCTGGCTAAGCGTTCATTGAAGAACAGACAGAGTAATATTTAAGCATCTACTATCCTTACATGTTAGGAACTGGATATTTATTCTGAGCTTTTTATACAAGTAAGGACTTTGGAGGCTCTATATAGAGCTTGATCAGATCTCAGCACTGGACTATATATGGCAGCTTACCATGTACTTATAAATGCATGCAACAAATATCTCTGAATTGCTATTACCATATAGTTTTCATGTATTGTTGCAGGTACAATTTATTGTGCTGGGGGATATCTAGGGGATACTCCACTTTCTGTTTTTCTGGAAAGTGATTGAGTGTATGATTGGGTGAGAGAGTGAGTTCTAAAATATGGTGGCCCCTTGAGTGAAATCATGGAGGCTGGTATGAGATGAAGTGACCAGGGTTGGTTAGAATAATTGGTTAGAGGTGGAGTAGAGAGAGTGTGAAGAGAGATGGTGTTAGAGATGCAGGGAGGGAGGAGTGATTTAAGGCTTTATATGTGCGGGTGAGGAGTTTGAAATATATTCTGAGCATGAGAGGGAGCCAATGAAGCAGGCTGCAGAGAAGGTAGGGCAATCACTGTACAGCATATGAGGAAAATTAGACAAGCAGCTGTAAGAATAGATTGAGAGGCAACAGAGTGAAACCAGAGAGGAGGAAGTTACAGCAGGTGCAACATACTCTCCAATTACTGACCCATTTCTCTCCTTTTGCTTCCAAACTCCTTGAGCGTATTGTTTACAAATGCCTTACCACCTTTCTTTCCTCCCCTCCCACTCCCTCCTTGACTCATTTCAATCTGGCTTCCATTCTCTCCACTCCACTGACACTGCCCTCACGAAAGTATGCAATGACCTCCTTGCTGCCAAATTCAAGGGCCACTACTCTCTGCTCATTCTCCTTGACCTCTTTGCTGCTTCTCTGTCTCCTGTCATGACTCCTCTTTTCCACTAACAGTGGAGTTCCCCAAGGTTCTGTACTTGGACCTCTCCTATTCTCCCTATATACGTCCTCTTTAGGTGAACTCATCAACTCTTTTGACCTCCAACATCATCTCTATGCTGATGATACTCAAATCTACCTTTCCACCCCTGACCTCTCCCCCTCTCTCCTCACCTGTATCTCCAACTGTCTCTCTGCTATCTCTTCCTGGATGTCCCAGTGCTTTCTTAAACTTAACATGTCTAAGACTGAGCTGATCATCTTCCCACCCTCTTTCATTACCTCACTTCCCACAATTTTATTATCTATTGATGGCACAACTATCTCCTCTAGTCCCAAAGTGTGCTATCTTGGAGTTATCCTAGACTCCTCCCTCTCCTTTAAACCACACATTCTGCACCTCTCGCAGTCCTGCCATTTCCATCTCAAAAATATTTCCAGGATTAGACCCTTCCTCACCCTGGATGCTACTAAAACCCTCATCCACTTGCTGGTCATCTCCAGATTGGACTACTGTAACCTTCTTCTAGCTGGCCTCTCAGTCTCCCATCTCTCTCCACTACAATCGGTCCTCAATGCTGCTGCTCGGTTCATCTTCCTCTCCAGATATTCAACATCTGCTTCCCCTCTCCTTCAAGCTCTACACTGGCTCCCATTTCCCATCAGATACCAATTCAAGGTTCTTACACTCGCCTACAAAGCCCTCACCCAATCCTCTCCCACTTACATCTCTGATCTCATCTCCCTTCACTCTCCCGCCTGTCCACTTCGCTCAACAAATGCATGCTGCCTCTCTTGCCAACTGATTACTTCCTCCCACTCCTGTGCTGCTCCCCACTTCTGGAACTCTCTCCCTCTCCCTATCAGACTCTCTACCTTCTACAAATCTTCAAATCAGCTCTCAAGACCCACTACTTCATCAAGGCCTTCCAGCTCTCATCCTAACTCACTTCATCCTCTTTCCTCCCTATCAACCCCATCTGTGTAATGCCTGTCTACCCCCCCTTTAGAATGTAAGCTCTCATGGGCAGGGACCTCTTCCCTCATGTGCTTCTCCTTACACGTTCTACTACTTCTTACTTCCCACAAGGGCACCTAACACCTGACTGCTAACTCCCTGCTGTTTATTGTGTTTTAATCGCTATTGCAGCAATGTATATAAACCATGTTTTTTCTTGCTCACTTATTAGTTTATGTACTCTGTAAGGCACTGCGGAAAACTTGTGGCACCATATAAATAAAGGATTAGAATATTGTTTTTATTACAAACCGGACATCCTAACCGGGGGAGGCAATCGGGAAGCCGACTGCCTAAATACCGGCAGCCGGCTTCCCGACTGTCTTATCCCGGCAAGGGTGAAATGCCGGGATAAGACACCCGCATTTCCCCGACGCCGGGAGACCGGCGCCCGGCATCACGATCGTAGTGATGCCGGGCGCCGCGAGCGGACAGCCGCGGGGGGGGGAGGGTTAGGTTTAGGGCTCCTGGGGGGGACTTAGGGTTAGGCTAGGGGAAGGGAGGGTTAGGCTAGGGGAAGGGAGGGTTAGGGTTAGGCACCCCCAAGGGGGACTTAGGGTTAGGCACCCCCCCGGGGGACTTAGGTTTAGGCAGCGGGGAAGGGGGTGGTTAGGGTTAGGCACTTAGAGGGGGGATTAGAGTTAGGCACTTGGGGGGAAGTTAGGGTTAGGCACCCCTAAGGAGGGTTAGGGTTAGGGGGGTTAGGTTAGGTTAGTGGATACTTACCTATCCACGATCGGGATTTCCAGCGCTGTCGGGCTTCCGCTGCATCGCACTCTGCTCCTGTCGGCCTGCCGGGGACGGGAATCGAACCGCCGGCCATGCGGCTGGCGGTATTTCATACCAATTCCCTAACCGGAAATGCATTTAAAAGCGGTGGTAACATGTGAAAGGGGCCATCTTTATTTAAGAAACATACTTTAAATATAACTACGTGAATTATAAGAATAAAATCAACAAAAATCATAAAAACAGGTGCCACTTGTATGTGAATCATATTATATGTGTCTTATAAATGAATTAATTACTAAAATTAGGGGTTTCTTCGAGGATACCTTAAAAAATTAAATTATAAAAAGGCATTGAGTTCAAAGTTGATATTTAGGCCGCAATTAGGCCGTATGGTTATTATTATTATTATTATCCTTTATATATATGGCGCCACAAGTGTTCCGCAGCGCCTTACATAGTACATACAACTAATGGGTGAACAAGAAACAAGTAACATACAGTACATTACAGTACAGGACAAGGACACAACTTATATACATTGCTGAAATAGTGATTAAAGCACTCACAATAAGCTGCCGGGAATTGGCGGTCCCGTGTTAGGTGCCCTAATGGGGAGTAGAGAGTAGAAGAAAATGTAAAGAGAAGCACATGAAGGAAGAGGTCCCTGCTCGTGAGAGCTTACATTCTAAGTTGTAGACTTTTCATTTTGAAAATCAATTCTGATTCTTTTCTTTTCTAAATCCTTTATCATATCTCCTCCTCTCCAATTTTGATGGACTTTCTGTATTGAAAAAAAAGTGAGGTCGGCAGGGTTCTTATTATGCACTTTGAGAAAATGGTTAGAGACACTATGGGGTAAATTTACTAAGATTCGAGTTTGGTCGAGATTGCAATCTTGGGTGAGTTTAGGCATGTTTTTCCATCTCGCAAATTTACTAAAGGCAAACTCTGATGAGTTTGGGAAAGAGTTCTTTAATCTCACTCGTAAAACTCGGGTGAGATCGCAAACTCGAATCTTCTCACCATCGGGCAAACTCGGAAGTACTTTTTATGAAAGAGATGCAGTTTGCAAATTTACTAAGATTCAGAATTTCAATCTCGGTTGAGATTACAGCAAACTCACAGAGAAATTGAAGTTTCAAACATTCACCCTCCTGAGCTATGTAGTTAATGTATAGTGTTTTTATTAAACAAAAATGCTGTAGGGTCCTCCCCCCCCCCAAAAAAGCCACAACCAGCCCGAGCTGCTCAGCCAGTCCTGGATCCAAAAATTACGGGGAGCAAAACGAGTAGGGGGTCCCTCATAATTTAGGAACCAACACCTGTCTGCAGTCCAGTGCTCATTTTAAATATAGGCGGAAAAAAATAGCGTAGGGGTCCCCCTATATTTAAAACCAGCACCAGACCCAAACCAGCCAGGAGACCCTATTACTGGGTCCCATGGCCAAAGCATTCTCACACCAAGCCAGTCAGGCCAAGCCGGGGATCTTAGGGGAGGTAGGGACCCCCCAAAAAAGGGGTCCCTCCTCTTCCGAAAACTCCAGGCTTGGTCTGAAGCCCGGGTCTCATCCCCGCACCCCTGGGCTGTGGGTACAGGGGTAATAAAGTGTAAAATAGTAGAAAACTATTGTATTTTACAGTGGAACAACAGGTGCCAGCATGCCTGCCCTTTGGCACTTGTGGAACTACAAGTGCCAGCAGGCGGCCAGCACCCATGCCCCCACTGTAAAATAAAGTTATAAAAAGACAGAACACACACACACCATATATAGTAGAGCTTTATTACATACCTACCTCACTCACACATATTTACCTACTGCCAGATGTTCACATCCACTTGTCCCTATAGATCCCGTTTGGAGTACCTAAAAAAATATATCTTATAATCACCTCCATCCTTGTGCTGGTCTCCATAGCATCCAGGGGTCTTGGCAAGAAAACAGGCACCCGAACCATATACTTACATTAGCGGTGTATGTGTGCAACTACATACACTGCTAACCGATGTATGTGTATATGAGAAGCACGGAGACTAGAACTCCTACTGTACAACTGATTTGCATATAAGTTTCCCATAAGCACTTTCAAGGGGATTGAGACCCATCCTGTATAACATCAGTGTTATTGTCAGAATAATAAGTTTAATATATGACTGTCTAGAATTTGGGACACAAGGAATAATACAGGAGGGATACTGAACAACTCATATATACATATATAGGATTATTAGTTGTGATTGCTAGAATTAAGCAATTGGAAAACACTAACTGCCAATTATTGACTATACTCATCTGTGCAAAAACAGATTTCAAATGGTCTGGTGAAAATCAAAGCACCCACTTACACTATATTTAGCACTTATAGTTACTAATCATAGTGGATGGTATGCATCCGTATGTTTGCTGTGGAAAAATACAGCCAAAATAATTCCTTTTTTGTCTTTTAACAGTCATTTAGGCACAGATAGCATTTTGGAGAAATCCTGATTGGAGGAATATACATTATACCTGAGAAAAAAGTCAAATACCATCAAGGATAAGTGCTATATAAATATATAATAGCCTTGATTAACATATGATTATGTGGAAATGTAGAGTGTTGCATATATTTTAATTCACTGAATTCTTTACTCTTTCACTACCTATCCATTTTAATTTTCGCTGTTCAGTTTTTCTTATGGAAATTATTAATTAAAGAATAATAAAAGTTATGTTTTAGTTATCTATTTTGAGTGCACCACTTTAGGCATTTCATTTCTTTTCTCTGTTTTTCTGCCATTCCAGGCACCCTGCTAGCCAGATGAGGCTAGCAAAAAAAGCTCAGAGGGCCAGACCAAATGATTCCGTGGCCTTATACGGCCCTGGGGCCTGAGGTTCCCCATCCCTAACATGAAGTATAGCTTTCGTTCCACTCAAAATCTTTTAATATTTGGAAGATACTAATAATATCTTTGAGATAATTTTTTACAAGATCTAGTTATACAACAGAAAAGTTATCGAAATACTTGGAAAGATTTTCTGTAATTCATCTAATGCCGGATATAATTGGACGTCCAGTTGGGTTGTGGATATCTTTATGAATTTTTGGTAGAAAATGAAATGTCAGAATTTGGGGATTTTTTTCTTTAATGAAATAGTATTCCTTTCTATTGGTGATGCCTTTTTCTAGACTTTATTCCAGTAATTCATCCAATTTTCTTCTAAATTCATAAAGATATCCACAACCCACCTGGATGTCCCATTATGTCCGGCATTAGATCAATTACAGCAAATCTGTCCAAGTATATTGATCATTTTTTACAAGATATAGTTATACAACAGAAAAGTTATCTCAAAGATACTATTAGTATCCAGCAATTATTAAAAGATTTTGAGTGGAAAGAAAGCTATACTTTATGTATTAGTGACATAAAGTCTTTATACACATGTATCGGTCATGATAAAGGATGTGAACATGCTCGCTACTATCTTTCCACTTTGAAAGAAATTCCAAATCAACAAATACATTTTATTATGGATGAAATGGATTTTATTTTGAAAAATAATTACTTTTGGCATGATGATCGATTTTATCTTCAAGAATGCGGGACTGCAATGGTCACACCATTTGCGCAAAGTTACAACGAGTACATTTGGACTAATAACATCTACAAAAAGAACATTATCTGTTGAAAGAGGTATATAGACAATGTGTTCTTTATTTGGGATGGCACGGACAGTGAGCTAAATAATTTTATACAACACATGAATAGCAATGTAATCAATTTGGAATTCACTACAACTACAAACAAGGAAAGGGTCATTTTCTTGGACCTAGAGCTTTATATTAAAAACAATTTAATACACAGAAAAAAACACATATTAAATAGGTGAATGGAATAATGTACTTCCCATCTCTAGTAACCATCCCCGAAAATGGAAAAGCAACATACCAATTGGCCAATTTAGAAGAGTGAGGTGCAACTGCACGTAACATGATGTATTTCAAAAACAAAGCAAGGAACTTTATCCAGAAGGGATATAGAGAAATCGATTTGGAGAAACAAATCCATAAAGTAGAACAAATAGAAAGGAAAGATCTGGTCCAATACAACCGGAGAGAAAAAGATGAGAACCCAAATCTGCTCTTCATTACGCAGTTCAACAGAAACTCTGAATTAATAGAAAATATGATGAGGAGGCATTGGCATATCCTAAGCCTGGATGAAGACTTGAAATCAGTGATCCCAGACAGACCAAGTATAGTCTACCGAAGGGCAAACATCAAACAAGAATTAATGTCAAGTTTCATACCTTCTGAGAAGAACATACAGCAAGACAACAATACCTTAGAATACCATTATTGCCTAAATTGCAAGATCTGTAAAAACCTTGATACAGTTACTACAAAACCAAAACGAGAATTGAAATCAAATCAAACTTGAAAAATATAGTGTGTAAAGGAACACATTACTTGTGAGATGGACGGTGTGGTATATCTGCTAGAATATCCTTGTGGACTTCAATACATTGGACAAACGAAAAGAAAGATTAAGACGAGATTGGCAGAGCATTTATACAATATAAAGGAGAGGATTAACGACTCAGTGTCTCTAACCATTTTCTCGAAGTGCATAATAAGAACCCTGCCGACCTTACCTTTTTGGCAATACAGAAAGTCCATCAAAAGTGGAGAGGAGGAGATATTATAAAGGATTTAAAAAATAATCAGAATGGATTTTCAAAATGAAAAGCCTACAACCATACGGCCTAAATATCGACTTCCAACTCAATGCCTTTTTATACTTTACATTTTTAGGGTATTCTCGAAGAAACCCCTAATTTTAGTAAATAATGAATTGATAGGACACATATATGATTCCCATACAAATGGCACCTGTTTTAATGATTTTTCTTAGTCTTATAATTCACAGTGATTTTTAAACTATTTATTTTAAATAAAGATGACCCCTTTAACATGCGGTTACCACTGCTTTTAAATGCATTTCCGGTTATGACTTCCGGTTTTTAATGAAAACAATAACTTTTTTAGCCTATAAAAAAGAAGCCTATGGTTTGGATAAGCCATACTTGACAAAGTGCGTTTAACGCACTTCACACGTTGGAGACTTGCAGTGGAGACTGGCAACCAGAGAAACTTACATATCGGGACTGTGTATTCATCACACTGCCCACCAGCGGCACATATCGGTAACATCATCGATATCGGCCGGTTGGTCACAGTAGCCGCAGGGCATTACAGCATCGATAACAGGAGAGTCAATGTGAAGATTATATCAGCCCGGACCTAACTGGACTGAAAGAAAGGTACCAACTGGAAATAGAGGTAAGGAAAGTTAGAGTTGGTTTGCATGGTTTACAACTGCCACGGACATGAACATATCCTGTCTCCACTAATATATCTCAAAAGAGCTATAAACATCAGTTTGCTATTAACACGATACAAATACGTCTTTGTTATTTTGAACACTTATTTTTCAGGTGCCACTACCACAATTAGCGCTCATTTAGACACAACTATATAACAATAATGGCACACGTCGGATTCCAGGGCCCTGTTACCGGCGGGGACACTTAGGGGTATATTTACTAAAGTGCGGGTTTGTAGAAGTGTAGACATTGGCCGTAGCAACCAATTAGCTTCTAGCTATTATCTTCTAGAACAGCGTGTTTCAACTAGTGTGCCGCAAGCAGTTGCCAGGTGTGCCGAGAGGTCAGTGGAGTCAGAGCTGGCTTTACTTGTACTGCTGGCCTGGGCAGTGTTGGGCTCTTCAGGGAGGCCAATATTTTTTTTTTTTGTGGGGGCCAGCCAATGTGATTTTTTTTTCCTGTGGGGCCAATGTACGTTTGCTTTCTTTCTGTGGGGACCATTTGGTTTTATTATTTTTTCTGTGGGGCCCAATGGGTTTGTTTTTGTTCTGTGGGGGCCATTGTGGTTTATTTTTTTTCCGTGGGGGGCAATGTCTGTTCTTTTTCCTGTGGGGGGCCAATTTGTGAGTATTTTTTTCCCATGGGGGCCAATGTGTTTTTTTCCGTGAGGGACTGATGGTGTGCCTTAGTAATTTTAAAGCCTTGCTCGGTGTGCTGCGAGTTGGAAAAGGTTGAAAATCACTGTTCTAGAAGGTGCTAGATAAATGTTAAGTAGATTGGTTGCTGTGGGCAACATCTCCACTTCTAACAACCCATAGTAAATATACCCCTTAGTCTCCATTTGTGCCCATGCAGCGCTCCCAAAGACCCCAAGTCATTTAGTTGAAAAATGGCTGGCATCCTCCTCCGAGTGGTTTCCGCGATTCCGGTGTATGGGCGCTGCCATCTTGAAATTACGTCACATGATCTGTTCAGCCAATTAGTTTCCAAAGCACCCTATTTTAAGCAGTAAATGCTGGCAGAACATTGTCAGTGCAACTTCTCATCTAGAGGACCTAGTACCCTGGATCTGCATTGCTTCTTAGTATTCTTTTCCAGGATATTCCTGCCAGAATTATGTTTCAGTATATTTCTGCAGTCTGTTCCAGTTGTGCTTCCCAGCATTCTATTCCAGTGTATTTCTGCAGACTTTTCCAGTTGTGCTTCCTAGGGGGGAATTCAATTAGCTGCAGGGTTTACTAGGTTTCACTAGGGGGGTGCAGAGTGCACCAGTGTCACACCAAAATGCTGGCTCCTCCTCAGTGACCAGGAGCCAGGCACTGCACTATGATAATTTTGTGCTCCCGTTCACTGAGGAGTCGACAGTGCAGGAAGAATCTCCATGGGCAGTCCCGAATCTCTGGTAGTGCTGGGCACGCCCCCAGAGTAATAAAAACAGGGGCCATGCTTTGAGGCCACGCCCACTTTTTGGGCACACACTGGAATCTATTTGGCACACTTGGGTGACACCGACACCCCAGGTGGAGATCCTTAATGTTTGCATGATATTCAAAAAATATATACTTTAATAAACATGCCCCTAGTACACTACAGCTATAGTGCACTGATGAGTGTGACCTGGGATGCAAACTCATAGATGCAGTCAGACATTAATTTACTGACATTTAATTATTACATAAGGTGTCAGTAAATATAAATGTGTGTGCAGTACATAATTTTAGTGCATACTATTCCTAAAGGCTGACAGCCCCTCTGTATTTGGACCAGCAACAAGTGCAGACGCACATCATACTTACCCTGCTGGCACCTGCACACTGGGTCAACTGCTCACAGTTCCAGAACCAGCATCTAGACATAGATCTGACTCAGCTCCATCCCTGTCTTTACTGTCTGGCTACAGTCAAAATCTGGGGAATTTACAGGCGGCAGGTCTGGAGACCCGTCACCAACATAGATCTCACATACAGCCGCTGCAGGGAAGTATTGGTGGTGGTGGAAGAGGCCCTGCTGGTCCCAGGGGATGAGGCGCAGATATCAAAGGACAACACACAGCTCTACCCTGAGGTATGGGGTAATTCCTCTGTTGATGTCAGTGAGTAGGAGTTTCCCTTTGACGCAACATGCCGACCCCATGGGCCCCAGAGCAGTTCATCTAATGCGCAGCCAGAAGTACTGGTGCTGGTACTTGCAGGAGGAACAGGGGGTGGTGGCCCAGCAGAGGTTGAATGGGCAGAGCCTCGGATGGCCTCTGGTAATCTGTGACAGGATTTTCATAGGGGACCTAGAGCTGCAGTTCCACTACCCCCTTTATTAATCTGGCCCTGCCATATAGACTCCCTGTGGGAAATCGAGAACAGATGGTAAAAGTGGTATCAGATATGTTATGAGGGGATCGGTATGAATGACTGCCGGACGTATGCCCGGCGTTTGAAATCCCAACGCCAGAAGACCAGCAGCAGTGAAGATCCCAACAAGGTAAGTAACTATCTATCCCTAACCTTTCCCCCCCTTAACCCTAACCTACCTTTAGGGGTGCCTAACCCTAACCCCCCCTTCCCCACAGCCTACACCTAACCCTCCCGGGGGGTGCCTAACCCTAACACCCCCTTCCCCTAGCCTAACCCTCCTGGGGGGTGCCTAGCCCTAAGTCCCCCCCGGGAGTTCCTAACCTAACGCCCCCCCTCCCCGCGGCTGTCCGCGCCCGCCGCCCGGCTTACCTTTGTTCGGTATGCCAGTTGTCGAGCTCCCGGCATTGGGATAATGCTAGGCGTCAGGATTTCAGCGCCTATCATTAGTCCCCTGTCGGGATTGCACAGTCGGGAAGCCGGTGGTCGGCGTTTCGACCGTCGGCTTCCTGACTGCATCCCGTTATGGGTAGGTGTAAATGATGTAGCCCCATTGTAGTGGGCTTTAAAGATGGTAGTACCCAATATTACATACATTTCAGCAAGGCCAGTGTGGATTCAATATGATGCATATCCATATTCCAGCACCTCACTCATCTGGGTCCTGACAGATATATTTTCATACTTGATCTTACAAAAGGCTATTGGTAAATCCAGTTGACTAAGACCAAACATAAGGCAGCATTTCTACCTCCTTAGGTTTACACCAATTTGTAACTTCAGACTCCCTAGTGCACCAATGCAGGGGCGTATCTATAATGGGTCCAGAGGGGGCCCGCACTGCACACCCTACACCCATACTTTGTCACACTTACCTCTCCGAAATCCCATGTCGGGTCTCCCATCGCTGTTCCAACACCAGAAATTGGCCGCCGCTGCCATTTTTCCGGCGTTTCCAGCATGCGCTGTGAGATCGCTGGGAAAATGGTGGCTGCGCCATTTCCCCGGCGATCTGCGCATGCGCAATAGACCCTGGGCACACTCTAGTGCCCAAAATCTATTGATTCTGCGGTGTCCGGCCAGCCGCGTCAGTCAGCTGCCGGACACCGGAGTGAGAGGAGGGGGCCCGTGACAGGGGATGCACACGGGCCTCCTCCTCTCTCAAGATGCCACTGCACCAATGCCTGATGGCTAAAGTACTGCAGCCTAAGAGAAATAATACTACCACTTACCTTAATTATATTGTCATCAATAGTGTACATTGGAACGCAAACCTGAATCGCCTACACACTCTTTCAGTCCTTGCCGCTGACAGGCTTAATGGCTAACCTCAAGAGTATAGTGTATTGGCTTGGAAATATTTAAATTATGCAAGCATTCAAAATGTACATTGTAAGTTCAACAATAGGAGGATTCCTTTTACGGTTAAGTACTGTTTCAATTCATTTTAAGTTTGTCTGTTTTGGGCTGTTTTCTGTTTTTATAGGTAGATTGGTATTGTAGCACTTTTATGGGTATGTTTGCACAAGTTTATGTTTCCTGTAATTTGGGGAATGTTGCGTTACAGTATCCTACCTATTGAACCTACTATTGAAAATCTTGATTTTGTGGCTTTAAGGTCGAGATGTAGAATCTGGATTTAGATGAACAAAACTTCTGATTACTTCTTCACCAGTTTTATTCTCCAAATTCTGATATCCATTGCTAATGCAAGCAGCTATAAGACTTAGATTATTGCAGCAACTTAATTGGGGAAATTTACCAAGGAGAAACTTAGTTACATGTATGCATTTTGGTGGTGGTGGTTTTTTGTTTTATTTTTTTTTTAAAACTGGTTTAAACAGAATATAGGTAACTACTTCTAACCCACACTTTCATAAATTTACATTATGAGTCATTGTAGGAACCAATACATTTCTGTGAAGAACAGTCACTTAATTAGAATAACACTATGCAATGGCGTAAATTCCAGAAGAAAATGCAGCATTCATCTCGGGGCACCAGGGGCTTGGGGTGGCGGAGTGCCCGCTGGGGCATCAAGATTGGGGATCTCATTCCCAAGGGGTTGTGAAGAGGAGATCTTTCCTCCAGGCTTCAGGGTTGATGTTCTGCCATCGACAAATCAACACTATGCTCTCCCTGAAGAGAAGGGTCTGCTAAGTGTATATGCTTATAAAGTCTTCTATAGATACTTACATGGATTACATTATTTAAACAGCACATGGACTACTAACTTCTGATAAAGAATGGGATAGAGCCTAATTGCCACATACAGTACACAGGAGGTATTTAGAATCTTGGGGAAGATGTGCCTGTTATGTAGATGCAGTACAGATAGTACATAACTGGCACAGACTACCAGACAAAAGACGATGACAGCTGCATAACAGCCACACCGGAAAATGTTGAACTTAAACTGTTTTGAAATACAATCACACGGGTTAGAAGATAATCCCCAAAATGTCAGAATTGTCAATAAAATATTTTGCAGATCATTCTCACCTATATAGTATTCATCTAATAATATAGATGTGTTATCCCAAAATAAATTTACTTTGAAAACCAATGCTCTCTTCATTAATGACATTTTAGACTGATGAACTGAAGTACAACTTGCAAGAAATTAGTTGCTTATTTCATATACTTTAAGAATATGCACTATTTAGTCACTGACTATTTGACAAAATGTTTGGACACTTATTTTGCATGCTATACTGTATGTATGGACTATGATTCACAGCACGTGTGTTTTTAAGCTGTTTCGTAAAGCATATTATTTTCTCCATGTTACTAAAAGTTGTCAGTACCCTAAGGCAAATGGTGAGGCAGTGTGTATATAGACAGCTAGGAAGATCCTGAAAAACAGGATGTCTGTCTTGCTCATTTGAATTACAGGTCAACACTACTCACGCCTTATACTTATTACCTCTCGGTCTTAGCAAACGCAAATTTGGGCATATATTTGCAGTGTACTGTAGCCGAGAAAGAACTGTTGTTTTACTGCTGCAGTAAAATTGGACAAGTCATTCACATGATCTCTATATTTACCCATGCTGAATGCATCATAGGCCATCCACCTGAGAAAAACAGAGCAGTCATAGTTTTAATTGATCAAACGTTTGTACATGCAGGAGAGAGTTGCAAATTAAATATTACACATGTAGATTGAACCTCTCTAACCTGAAATAAATATTCCCAAGATATTATCACTCATCTGCTTGTGATATTTTTTGCATTGAAACTTGAAGTGGTCTTACAGTAGTCTGCACCAGTGAATGAGCTGTATTGGGGGAATCAGTATGTTTGACCGCCGGACGTGAGCCCGGTGGTTCAAATCCCGACGCCGGCAGCCCGATGGAGGAGATCCCGACAGCCGAGGTAAGTTGACTATTCCTAACCCTTTCATAATTTCATCACCCTCTTGGAGACAGGTGTATGAGTCTCTTTACATGGGTATGAGTAATGCTGGGAGATATGTAAATATAACACTCTCAGTATGTTATGAACACGGTCTTTCACTAGCCGTCGTTATCAGGCATGTTTGAAGCCCTTTATTACTGTAGTCACATATATTTGGAACTCTCTCTGGATTAGCACGTGTTAATATCACTTGAATACATAGTAAATATCCTTTTTTAAGACATGTGGGGTAATAACATGCGCCGCTAACCGACTCGGCGTTTCGCTTCCGTGCTTTATCAGGAGGGGGGGGGTGAAATTATGAATAATATAAATTCTGGTGTCACTTGTGTGATACATTAGGAGCATAAGGGTGATAGTGATTAAAAATCTATCACTTGTGATATATTCTCTATAATTATATCAGTGATCAATGAGAACTACTTTCTAACCAATAATACAAGTGAAATGTATTAAAGATAGAATATATTCTGAATATACTTTTAGAACACATCTCATTGCTATTGTCTCACTAGTTTCTAGTATTGTGGATATCACTTGAGAGCTGGCAATACAACAATAGGAATATATGAGAGCTTCTATGTGATATACTATAGTTTCACTAATGCTGTATTTTTTTTTTTTATAGCCATATACAGTATGTGGCTACCAAATACACACTTCTATAACAGGTGGAATATACAAGAGATACATATAAATAATTTGCCAGAACAACTTTATTGCGGCATAGTATTGGGGATATAAGTGCGCTGCTTTTTTAAATCACATCTCTTTATTTCACAAACACTTCTATTGATTTTTCACCAATTTTCGCTGTACTTTGAATTGTATTATTAAACATTGAATAATAAAAGTTATATTTTAATGTTCATGTGCACCATTAGGGACATTTCAACACTTTCTTCTCCTCCTCATGAAATTATATTATAGATGTCCATGGTAGCACCCCTCACTTGTGATATTGATTTTTGAAGAATAAGTGTTGAGGGTCTCCACTCTCCTTTTTAGGAGTAATTCTTGTGCGACTAGATATATGATTGTTCTCATCTCTAGACCCTAGCATGCAGACCCACTCCTAGTAACTGCTGAGATTTTCACTATTTGTATCAATAAAACACTTTTATAGTTGCACGATCGATAAAATACAAAAATTCGAGTGCACTGCTGAACGCAGATCACAGATTATAGGGAATCACGCAGGACCCGTTCTGCACATGCGTAGAACGAGTCCTGCATGATCGTATGCAGAACGGCAGCAGAATGTCAGTGATCGATAGTCTACTGCTGTTTCTGGGCGAGGAGGGGCTGGTGATGGCCTCCGTGTCCCAAAATGGAGGTGTGTCGCCACCATCAGGGCCGGCTCCAGAGGTAGCCGCGCCCAGTGCAGGATGGGTAATAGTCGCCCCCTAGTTGCATGTGAAGAAAATGAGGGAGTGGCCTAATTACCATAGGCCATGCCCCCTAAATGATGTAATTTGGGGGCGTGCCCGCATGGCACGCCTCCCGTGTAACATTAGGCTGAGGGTGAGCCCAGCACTCAGTCACTAGCTGGGCTTCCCCCAGCCCTGAATGGATGCAGCACGTATGCGCGCAGCATCCATTCAGGGTTGCATAAAATTGGATTTTTAAAAATAAAAATAAAAATCAAAAACGGATTTATTTGATTTAAAATAGGATTTTTTATTACAAATTATTTTTTAAATAAATGTTTAAAAATCTGAAAAGTTTACTTTAAACATTTTTTTATAAGAAATCCTATTTAAATCCCCAAAAAATCTGATTTAAAGCAAATAAATCAGTTTTTGATTTTTTTTACAAGAAAATACAATTTTAAGCAACCCTGATTCAGCTACTCCGAGGTCCGGCACCGTTGCACAGCTGCGGCGGTGGGGGTGCCAAACCTCCTGACCACTCGCGGGACGCTTCGGCCCACGGGTGGAACAGTGGGACAGTGCCCGAGAAGTGGGACTGTCCCGCTGAAATGGGAATGTTGGGAGGGGTGCGCCCTCTATGGGGTGTCGCCCCTGTACGACCGAACTGGTCGAACATGCCTCGACCCGGCCGTGGCCACCATTGGGGAGGGAGAGGGGGGGTTGAGATGCCAGGATCTTTATCGGCTGATGCCTCAAGCTATATTACCATATTAGCAAGGACGGAATTGCAAAGCTGCTTGTGTGCGGCTTTGCAATTCCATCGTTTGCTGAATCAGGCCCCGTGTTCTGTATTTTGCAAATGATTTACAATGTTATAACTAAAATTAAAACAATGTTTTCAGTGATCCAATAAACACAGATTGAGAGTCATGGGATGATTAGGTTAGGCTTTTTAATAAACCAGTGTTAAAGCAGGGATTAATAAACCCCACAAATATTATGTACACTTTTCAAATAATCCATCTAGAAAACCACTACTGGGACAGTTAGTATAGTCCTTCCAGGTGACACTTTTATTTCTATTTAACATTTTACAACATGGTAAATTTGTAAACCTGTTTCAATCCCCCAAATATTCTGCCGACACATTACAATAAAACTGTACACAGAGAACCAGGAGAGCAACTGTGTACATTAGGAATGTAATGCATTTGGCAGACAAATGCAAGTCCTGCTTAAAAGCAGGCGAGTGCTATTTGTGTTCTGTCTGCTTCCACAGCACAACATATAAAACAACAAAGTTAAATAAGTTATATAAAACTTTAAAACCACATTTCATCAGACAGATTCAACTTGTATATACATTACATAATGAATGAAACATATTGAAACAATTTAGCTGGGGTATCTTTAAAAACATTTCAAGCCATAAAAGGGTTGCTTAACAACAATGTAGGCATACTTTGCACAAATGTACTCACTATAGGGGAGTACTTGGCTAAACTGATACACAAGAGTTGGTAAACATTTACCATTATAGGTAGGTACCAAATGGTTGACTATCTCTGCCTTGAACAGATATTTAAACTGCATTTAATAGTGCCAATACCACATCTAAGCCTTTACAACAATATAAAAGCACTTAAACTACATAACAAATAAATAAGTCAAATATATAAATTTTTATACAAAAATAAGAAGGGATAAATGTAGCTATTAAGTCAATATAAGAAAATAACTTTTAACCTAAACAATATTTTCAGCCAGTTACAGATTTGTACCATAATGATTATTTTTTAAAAATGGGAACAGATGTACAGGAGGTACTGAGAACACTGCATGAGGTTATTGTTATAAATAAAATGTAATAATAGCACTGTATCAGATGTTAACAAGCAGGTGTAGCATCCGTAAGGATCATTCCAAAAAGCGCTCTAATTTCAAATCGCTAGTGAGCATGGTATTTACATACCTCATGTTAAATGCATCACAACTGAAATGTGAACAGGTCCTAATAAATGAATTTCAATTCATTGTGTAGGGCAGGCCTGGTCAACCAGCTGATCAGTGAAAGGGTATTCTGAGACTTATAATTTCACAACAGCTGGAGAGCCACAGGTTGGCCAGGCCTATTCTAAGGCTACGGATGCTGGTCCTTTTCATACTCAAATACACATAACAATATAGAAATTACGGCACTATGGGTATTTGCTAATTCCATTATTATGTATGGTAGCAACCTCCACTACTCCACAATTTCTCTTTATTAGCCTGGTTCAGAGCTGCACCCAAGTCAGCAGCAGATACGGCCGGAATTGCGGGCTCAGAAATCAATGTGGACCTACGCATCTATGCAGGCACACCGCCCGTTCCATCCCATTGTGAAGGTACCTTTCATCAGCACACGTCTGTATTAGCCCTATATATGGTGCAAGAGAACCATCTGAAATCAGACAGGTCTCTGTGTACACTTATCTCTGAGTAGCCTGCGCTTCCGTCTCCATGTCCAAAACACATGCTCACTTATAGTATGTGCCAATGACCAGAGCTGGTGCCCAGTTACACCACAAGTGGACATGCGGCTGAGAAGTGCACAGCTCTATATCGCTCTAAGCTGCGTATGCTCAGCTATGGAGCATGCATAGTGCCAAAAATCACAAGGTGTGTCTGCAAATAGACTTGCAGGCAACGACGAATCAGCCCTTTTATCGCAAGTGAACCTAATTGCCCAAGTGCATCTTAATGTGCGCATCCACTTCATGGTCGTTTGAAACCCCCTATCCTGTAAATCGATCAGCACCAAGTTTTGAGTTGATACCTAGGAAAATATGCAGGGTGGAAACAGTAAAATCACCACATCAAAGCCCAAACTACTACCACTGTAGCCCCACACCCTCTGCTAAGTAAATGTTTAAAATGTATGTATGCATCTTATTGTAAGTGACGACAAAATAATAATTTAGAGATACCTAGAGATGCTATTAAATGTTACATATAATGGAGGAAATAATCACATACTATTGCTTATAAGAGACTCTGTAACCTCTTATTTATATACTATAAGCATACAAGAAAAAGATAGGCAGTCCTATGAGATTTATATAAAATAAACATAATAGAATAAATAGATGTAATATAAAAAGATACTGCATAAACTCATCACGTATCTACAAATACATTCAATAAACCAAAATTACATTTAAGAAAGAAAATCTTATCACAAATTGAGTAAAATAATAATTACAATTTCTAAAAGATTATAAAGATATATCAAATAGGCATATTTGGTCTATTTTCACAAGTTTCCATGCAGCATTGGAGAGGGACAGCTTTTTGTTTGGTATTACATCCACCCAGTTACTGGGGAACCCATGAATATCACAGCTCAATACTTTCAATTCTAATTGGGTGTGGGACTGCAGCGTTCCTTTGCTCATTTATACAGATACCTAGGGGTATATTTACTAAAGGGAGAGTTTTTAGAAGTGGAGCTGTTGCCCATAGCAACCAGATTCTAGCTATTACCTTCTAGAAGGTTCTAGTTAAATGTTAAGTAGAATTTGATTGGTTGCTATGGGCAACATCTCAACTTCTAAAAACTCTCACTTTAGTATGTATACCCCCTACAGTACATACAATATTCAATGACAATACTGTTTGAATCCCAGTTATTGATATGCTGTGAGTTTATAGATGTATAACAATGTAAATTGATGTACAAACATGCCTATTTGATATATATTTTTATTCTTTGATAAATTGTAATTGTTTTATCACATTTTTGTTAAGATACTGTTAGTTAAATGCAGTCATGTTTAATTGAGTTTACTTGTGAATAAGTCATGAGTTCCTTCAATACCGTTCTGTAACGCATTTCTTTTTTTCATAAATGTATTTAATGTATTTAATAAATGTATTTAATCTTAGGGGTCAATTTAATTGGGCGAGTGCCGTTGCAACAGCATCGAAATGCCGGCAACGGCAGCTGATCTTGCCACACTCGTGTATCAATCTCGTCCTGGAGTCGTGGAATTTTGAACGTAGATCTATGAGGCTGCGAACAAAATCTGCGGATCCAGAGATACTATATCGCGCCTAATTGAATCTATCCCTTACAGTGTTGCTTTCTCTTGTTTGCTTATCTTATTCGTTTAGGGACGAAATTCATTCCCTGAGACCTCAGAAGCGGAGAAATCATGTTTTTTTTTTTTTAAAAGGACGAAAATGCTTGGCATTCTCCCTCACAGCAAGGATCACCCCATATCAATACACTCCCTCCACCCCTTTATTAGATCTTTTATATTAAGAGGGGTTTTCTACTTTTTTATTATTTTATTGCTAAAATTCTATCCCATTGCCCATTATAACTTTGGTGGGGTCCCTTCCCGGGAATCCCCACTGTTTCTTCTATTAAGCAGGTCAGTAGCTCTGTAGAACATCTTAATTAATCATAATGATTAAAAATGATGTTCTACAGAGGTCCTGACTATAAACAAGCATCTTTTTTTAAAAGAAATTCAATGATCAAAAGTGTAAGAATTTTCTTCAAGGTAAAAATAAATCTCTTTCCTTAGAAAATTATTTTATCCCTCTTCGAACCGACATAAAAATTACAAGGCCAAACAACTTGTTGACTTAGGGACGGGAAACTGCCTGACTTTTAGGGAATATAACTATCTGAAAACTAAAACTTTTTTTTAGGTGTTTGGTCATCGACAATTAGAAATGACCTGCTCTCACCCGACATATATATTCAACAACAGTAACAAGAAAGATAGTGAACAAGCCCCACATACCAGAGTAGCATTGCTCTATATAACAGTGCCCCATGATAAAATGGATAATTGTCAATAAAGGCAAACATAGCTAGATGTAAGATTTACCAAGTAAGCTGTTTACAAGTATACTAATCATCTAGAAACAGTGGTTCATTCTGTTGAATAAACCAATATATTAATCTATTAATTCCCTAGGTGCTTGTAACTAATGCACACGAGGAACTACAACTATGTGTAGACAAAAATTTACACTTTACATATGGGGGCTCATGTAGAATTGCACACAAACCCAATTCAAGTCTTCTTTTTCCCTGTAAATTGCTCTTTGTTTATACTGAGCATTCACACCAGGAATTATTATGCATCAATAGTCATGCTGACTGAGGTAAATTTTGCTCTGTATACCCCTTGCACTAAGGGGAATGGTACAGGGTTGTATAAACATGGCATAGTACAGTATGGGAGTGTTCAAGCAAAATGTGTCCCATACTGACCACAAAACACACATATACAGATGTGTCCTCATACACTACTGCCACAGTAGCGCCAAACAGCCCTTCTCGGTGCTCCAGGTGCCGTGTAACTCATCTTGTACCAAGCGTCTATTTAGCTGGAAAATGCATCACAATGTGACAAAACCACTTAGCGAGACGGCACTGATTAATTTGATAAGTGACACTTGTATATATGTGAGTGAATGAGTCTGGATCTGTATACAAAGTGTTACAATGCAGTGGCCTCATCTTTTTCCATGTCAAGTGCGGCTGTGCTTCATCCGTGTCTCCGATACAGATTGAGTGGTATTTTGCTGAACCTGCAGTGCGAATAACACAAATATAAAGAAGAAAAAGTTGCTACACTGCTCAGTGCGATTCACTGGCATCACACATATTGAGGCTAGGTGCATGAGGACACATCTGTTTGCCTGCAAATACCGAGCAGAAGATGACAGTCGGTGGCAACTTATGATTAGCTAAATGCATCCAAATCCCTCCCACTTATTCTAAAACTATAAAATCTTTGAGCTGTGATCTAATGGTGTTATTACTATATTAGCAATTTACCGCAGCATTAAAACATTTTGCAGCAATTCAAATGCAGGTTCTTTCCAAATCAGCCAAGACCCATTGGGGGAGATGTATTATAGTGGCACTTATCGTGCCGCTATAACACTTCCTGCTTCGCCTCTTTACCGAGGCGAAGCAGGATGCACTACCGATGAGATGTATGAACATCTCATCGGCCAGAGAGGGGGAGCGTTAACTCCACGGTCGCAATGTCGGGATTACAAATGCAGCAGGAGGTGTCAGGTACCTCTTGCTGCATTTACATATTTAAAAGGACGGAATTGCAAAGCTGCCTACATGCAGCTTTGCAATTCCATCCACTACTTATAAAGCATTTATCAAGTGCCCTCTTTCTCACATGGCTGTATTTTAATATGGCTTACCTGCAGGAAATGTGCTGTACAAAGGAAAAACTTACCCTACGATATACAAATATCTACTGTTCTGATGCGCCACTGTAATATTTACATCTTTGAATATTAGCTGTTGTACTTTTATATAACACAACTTTATGTATAGTGGTCTTTTCATTACAATACATTTCTATTGCCAGTCAGTAATATTTACAGACATTTTTCTTCCTCTAATTGTTTACCAAATACCTTCTTTTGTCAGTAAATGTTTGAACGCTAGACTTCCTAACAATACTACTTTATTTATTTTTTTATCCATTTTTTCATGTGCTGATATATTTTGCGGATAGATGGTATGAATTAATTTAACAGGCTGCAATACAGCTTGGGAAATTGTTTAGAGACTGTTGAGTCACTTGAAGTGGGCTACTAATTCTCACTCAGTACAATACTCTCCTCTGTCCCAAAGGCTTAATGAGCTTTCTGCTGACATGGTACCAGATATTGATTTCATAATCGCAAATGATATGCTGGCTTTTTGCATATGTCTAATACATATAGAGGATTAAATAGTCCATATGTATCTTTGTAAAATTCTGGATATGGTTTTTAGACCGCTGAGTCCTGCAAAAGACCTATTGTAGTCTTCCAGCGACTGATTGCATATTTGAGTGCATCTGTGCTTCTTTGTATCATATAATAAATATTTACATAAAGACGACTTATTCATTAATCATCGCTGTCACTTCCTGACTCGCTCAGCTGAAGGTCATTTCCTAATGAAAAACAAAACACAGAAAAAGGCAATCACATTAAGATTACACATGTATTAGAAAACAAGACAGCAAGCAAAAAGTTAGTTTTCTTGAACACTAATATACTACCAGCACTAGGCACACACACACACACACACACACACACACACACACACACACCTGCTGTGAGCCAATAAAAAAAAAAAAACGGGATCACTCTGTAGTTGCTACATATTTAAGATGGAATCGGTATGTAATGCTGGCAGTCGGGATGCCTCCTGTCACAGTACCGACAGCGGCATCCCGATACTTACCATCCCCCCTTCTCCCCCTAACCCCCCCTTCTTGTAGCCTAACCCTCCCCACCCCGCACCCTAACCCTCCCCATTAGTTCCTAAACCTAAGTCTCCCCAACCCTCCCCCCTTCGTGCCTAAACCTAACAACCGCCCCCCCCCCAGTGGTGACTAAGTGTATCCCTCTCCCCTAGGGGTGCCTAACACTAACCTCACCCCACCCCCCCTCAAAACCTAATGCGAACCCCGTTAACTGACATACACCTAACCCTCCCCCTTCGCGGCTAACACTACAGGCGGCCCAGCTTATATTTGTTTGGGCGCGCATCCTCCTGGATTCCCTGCGTCAGGATTAAGATAGGTGTCTGTATTTCGACGCCGATCTTAACTCCCTTGGCGGGATTCCAGCATATCCCATTTAAGATAACTAAGTAGTAAAGATATTTATGCCTGTAAAAGCCGGATGAGCTTGGTTACTTCCGCTTACAACTTTAGCTTGGAACGCTCAATGCCCTTCTGATTTAGTGGTAACTAGTGGTGCTGGTCATGCATTTTAGAGGAAAAGACATTTTTGCGTTTTAAAAATAATACATTAAAAATGTAGAATTTTAACAATAAACTATAATCAGTAAGAAGAAGATATAGTCGCAAAGTAGCAGAGCTGACGTGTTTCTCACAACTTCACCAGATGACTTTGGGACTATCACTTGTTCCAAATTTACTCCATCCTCAGCTTAATAATCAGTCATCACTATTATTATTATTATTATTATTATTAACAACTTTTTCCCTGGGCTATCAGACAGCTAGGCTCAGGGAAGAAGTTGATGAGCATTACTGCTCAGAATGCATCTAAATGCCAGACATAAATTGATAACAATGACTGTCATTATTATTATCCTTTATTTATATGGTGTCACAAGGGTTCCGCAGCATCTCACAAGGTACATAAACAAATGAGCAAACAAGGAAACAGCGACTTACAGTACAAAACAATGCAGGACATGGTCATAGTTTATAAACGTTGCTGCATTAGCGATCATAACACTCTAAAAAGCAGCAGGGTGCCAGCAACCAAGTGTTAGGTGCCCTTGTGGGGAGTTTGGAGTAGATGATCGTATGAGTAAGGGAAGGAGAAGCACATGAGGGAAGAGGGCCCTGCTCGTGAGAGCTTGCATTCTAAAGACAATGTTTTCCTCGAGGTACAGCTATACGCTCTATTACAGCTTCAATATTTCTTAGGATGCATGCAACTCAAAGCACAGATGGAACACGCATGTGTGCAAATACAGATTTGCATGTAAGTTTCAACCAAATGTTTATGTACAACTCTTTTTTTTACAATTCATGATCTCAGAAGTTATAGCCTTACAGAACAATTTTGAAAAAAAAAACTCACTATACAAAAAAAATAATAATCCAGAAATAAGAGTGTGCTCCCAAGTCCCTAAAATCAATCCTGTCTAAAGGTGCGTATCCACTTGACGATTAAAGTGAGCGATTGAACGATTACGACATTGGCAAGTGGTTACGTACCTTAAAGCCGGGGTTTTTAAGTTTTTCTGTGTGAAAGTGGTATAACAGACATTTTTAAAAAAAAAATTTTAGTATTAGTAAATGTGTGATTCATCTCCAGAAACAAAAACATTAATGTTGTGTTTTTTGGGGCTAAATCACATTTATTAACAGACAATTTTTGATTAGATTTTTAAGTATTAGTAAATGTGTGATTTATCTCCAGAAACACAACATTGATGTTGATCGATTTAAAATCAATCCTTAGTACATATAACCCTGAGTTGGAAGCAAAGCAATAACATTGTATCTGGAACAAACCATGTTGCAATGCAAGGGGTGCAAATACAAATTTTTAATTTGTTTTTGCATGCAGGATAAATACTGGCTGCCTTTACATGTAGCTCACAAATACTGAACAGCTTTATTTTTACACTGCAAATTAGATCGTAGTTTGTAAACACCCCTCTCAAATCTAAATCTCTCTGCATATTTTAAATCTGCCCTACTGCAGTGCACTATGGTTTTGCCACGGTGCAAAGTTACTTGCTCCTTTTTGCTTAGCTCCCAACCCAGCAGTAGCCCTATTATGTATACATACTCCAAAATCATAAGTATATTATGACACTCAACTTGAGAAGGACAGAAATAGAAAGGATAAGTGCAAGAGACAGGAAATTAAATACAAATGCAAGCTACTGTAAGCAAATGCAACAACTGGTGGAGTGACTTGACTTTTTAAAGATAATATAAGTGACAAAGTTAGGTTGTATGCAGATGATACCTTTTAGCTCAGTGAACTTGGTTTCAAAACTGGTATAAATATCATATAATTCTAATTTTGTGCATTTAGCAAAGCAACAACCCAGCAGGTGGAAGGGTCAGCTGATCTATCTGGGCATTTAATATATTTCAAGGTTTTTAGAAGTTATCAAGGGTCTCCCACAATCCTTATGGGGAAACAATCAAGATGGACAGGAACTCAGAGTCTGTGGGCAAAAATAAGGGATATTATGCCCTATTCCAGGCAAAACTCTCATTACGGAACTATACATTGAATTGGTCTTGGTACTATAGTCGTACTCAAAAACCCTGTTGCATGCGCCACTGAAGGGGATAAAGTGGTATATGCAATAGTTTGCAATTTGCTGGAACTGGTGAGGTTTCAGCGATATAGTTGCTATATTTAAAGCAACAATTTGTTTTAAAGGGAAAACCAGCCTGGATTTGCTTTACAACAAATTGCCGCTTTGATAACTTAACTGGTTAATATTTTCACCAAAAATGCCCCCAAAATTGCTATTTTTTTTATTGGGACACATGGGGGGGCAGAACTGGAGCTGCTGTTTCTAGGCAGACTGAAGCCACCGGCTGCCTAATCATTGCTGGCCACGGTGCAAGTGAGAAGCCGTGGCTTCCATTCACTGGGGGCAGGCTGGATTGACCTGCGGCCGCTCTTCTCTGCAGCCGCCGGATCTGTACACTGGAGGCAGGCTGGAGTGACCAGTGAAAGCTACCGGGTCTGTATACTGGGGCAGGCTGGGTGGGGGTTGCCATTGGGCTGCACACACTGGGGGAAGAATCTGCAGATGGGCTGGGAGGTCCTGAGATTGGTGACTACAAGAAGATTATCTTCCAGCAGCCACCCACTGGGCATTTTTGAATGGATGCCTCAGATGCAACCATGTCAGGGAAAGCCCAGCCTAGCGTGGTCGCATCTGATGAGTCCTCATCCGGCAAGTGGTTAAATTTAGTGGCTAAGAGGGAGATGTATCAAGTTTTCTAAAAAGTAGAGAAGTTGTCCATAGCAACCAATCAGCTTTGAGGTAGCATGTATCAAGTACATTCTATAAAATCATAGGTAGAAGATGATTGGTTGCTATGGGCAACTTCTCCACTCATTAGAAGACTTAATATGTCTCCCCCTAAATCATCAAAATCACATTTGTTCCAGGAAATCAGAATCTATTACATATGTCCAATTACTTTTGAAGTCAGAGGGGATCCCTTTGAACTCAGAGATGATTTATTGCAAAGTTATCAATTAGGTGCAATTGGTATTTGTTGTACAACAGAGCTTTCTATTGTAGAAAATTGCCTGTATACTGACAGCACAAACCGGATATTATCAGGTTTTCCCTTCCTGCTATACTGCATTGATTTTGTTTGAAGTTACTTTATCACAATGTTACCAGCATGTACTCATTTTCTACATTAATAAAGTTATTGTGCATGTGTAATTTCAGACCTAATAAAATATAATATAAAGAGTTGTAACATAATTCAGAATAAGTGATTGTCACCTCAGTGAGAGAACAGTGGAGAGCTATACTTACTGAGCGTGTTCATTAGCTGATTCGTTCCTTGGGGTCGGTTGGTGCCATTGGAGATGGGCGCTCTGCTGCTGTACTGCTGAGAGGGGGATGTGTGTGTGTTATCTTCCCCAACGCTGCTGGAGCTGTCATCATCACTCCCCGAGGAGCTTCCAGATTCAGAGGAGCTGCTGTCACTGCTACTGCTCATCTGCTCTATAATCTCTACCTCAGCCCTTAGCTCTATGGTAAATATAGAACAAAGACTCACTGTAAGTAATGGAAGTATAAGCTTCCTGGGCCCAAAAAGTATGCAATAAGTCCATGGAACACTGTTGGTCAGTATAGTGCTTGTTTGATGCCATTTAATGACTAAACAATGCATATGTTGAAGATGAAGTCATAAATAAATAAGCATAACATAGATACTTGCTCTCGATGGGGTTCATGTAAAATTTTTTTTAAAAGGATAAGATTTAAAAATAAATAAATAAATGTGTAGCCCAAAATGACCAGTTTTGTATGGATATGTGTTTTATTTCAGGGATACTTTCTATTGTTAAAAAAAACCTATAAAAGCACATTAACAATTCTGTAAAACAAAAGAGGCTGGACAGTCTTGGCCGAATAGTGAATAAGTAATGAGATTCATCCAGGGGCTTCCATTCCGTTCAAATAAAAAAATACTATCCCAGGAGTTACCACTTATATAAACACAACTGTAAACAGCCATTCAAAAGAGACTCCGTAATCTCTAAACTTTAAAAGATGGCAAAAATATATAAAAAAGCACTAAATTATTGGTATTAGATAAAACATCACAATATCACAGAACGTTATATTTATTTTAATTTGATTTTTTTTTTTATAATATTTTTTTAAATACAATCTATACAGAATTAATTCATTAATAGATCTCTATGTATAGCACCAAGCTATACATTTGTGTCAAAGTTGTTCAATCCATATTCTGATTGGAGTAATGAGAGCTGGTTAAGCATTCAGGGAGTCATTTTGAGTCGCACTAATTGATGGAGATCGCTAATGCAAACAGATTGATCTGTCTATTTACAGACTACACTTTCCCTGAAATGGAACAGCCCCATTTTGTGGCAGTGT
The DNA here is from genome assembly GCA_031769625.1 of Taudactylus pleione. Lineage (NCBI taxonomy): Eukaryota > Metazoa > Chordata > Amphibia > Anura > Myobatrachidae > Taudactylus > Taudactylus pleione. The sequence continues at coordinate 34,500,487 of JAUIMM010000052.1, forward strand.
CACAGGAGTGTCTTGGGTGGGTAATTCAGTGCATGACCGTAGTGCTCAGACAGAGATGGAACGTCTGCTTCTCACAGATCTTTTGCACCTAGTATGGGGCTGGTGCAAGTCCTGGTACTAATGAGGATGATTGTGTTTGCAGACACATAGCCAGTGGGAGGGATAGGCTTACACTTTCGCATTGATTTTCTGCACACTTAGATTCTGGCATTAGCATATGAAAGTTAGTAAAATGCAGTGAGCGCACGGAAAAGCAGCCGCAGTTCAGCACGACTCAGAATCAGGCCCTCAGTGTGTACAATAAATGTGCTCTGTTATTTTAATTGCTTTTCTATGTATTATCATTTATGTAGTGATAAATCAGATAAGATCAGTTTCTCAACCTGACATTATTTGTGATCTATTATAGATTGCTTTCCCAGATTCATGTTCTTTATACACCACATTCACTTTGATTCTCTTTTTCTATTAGAGATATGTCATAGATCGATTGTATTATATGGTTTATATTAAGGTCTGGACAGCCTCTATCTAGGCAGCTCCTTAGATAGAAAGTGAAAGTAAGGATTTTGAGCACATAATTAAGATTTATGGGATTTTGTTTGGCTTCCCAAACTCATTTAAGCAGCTGCCTATTCTGACTGTGATGTATAACGGTACAGTGCTGGTATTCACTAACAATGGCTCTGAATGGCTACAGGTTATTGTAGCCAATTCCAGGTCGCTACGTCTGCTTTTGACACAAATAATACAATAAGTGCTCTGACCCAGGATGTAGTCAGCTTACCGCCGCACGGGATACCGGCAATCAAAATCCCGATGCCGGAATCCCGTCCCGCAGCCAGAACACTGGCGCCGGAATCTCGACAGCGGGCCAGGTTAGATGTTAGCCGGGAGGGAGGGTGTGGGGGATGGTTATGTTTAGGCACTAAGGTGGGAGGGTTAGGTTTAGGCACTAGGCACCATCAGGGGGAGGGAGTTAGGGTTAGGCACTAAGGGGGAGGGTTAGATTTAGGCACTAATGGGGAGGGGGGTTAGGATGCAGGAAAGGAGGGTTAGGTTTAGGAGATGAAGGGAGGAGGGTTAGTATAGGGTTAGGTTTAGGAGATGAAGGGAGGAGGGTTAGTATAATTGTGGAGCCCCGACGCCGCTGTCGGCCTTTTGACAGCGGGAATCCCAACTGTTGGTCTCCCGTACCCAACCCCTCTGACCCTAGTCAGACACATCTGACGAGGTATAACCTGCCTTTAACTTCTCACTAAAACCTGCTTAGGTTCAGCACATATGTACTAGAATCACCTAATACTTAAGTGGCCCTGTATTGCTAAAGGTCTACAATGGCCCATTCACATAAAGGAAGCATAAGAGAAAAAAAATTTATCAATACATTTGAATTCCATTAAATGAAATTGTCTTAAATAGATTTAATTTGATGTGGACTGAGATTTCTAATTTCCTTTCCTGCCAACGGCAATTGCACGTTTATGTAGCATTTTGCACTGTAGCCAAATTGCTGATTTCTCTAGAAGAAAGTGATCGTAATTTTACTTCCCAGATCTCGCTTACCCCTCTTAATGTCATCAAGCTGGGGTTCTGGAGAAGGATGATCTTTCAAAGGAGACATTTTAGGCCCTGCAGATAGTTTTGATGGAGGTTTGAACTGGGAAGTCGGCTGGGAGGATCGGGCAGACTGTTGCTCTATCCGAGCCTGAATCTTGCTGCTGCCCTCAGCCCTGAATAGGACAAAATATATAATATATTACTACTATATTTTATTAGACAGTAAGTAGTTCCTTCTACTGTACTTATAATGTGAACAAGACACAAAAAACACTGAAGGGTCATTTTACACTTGAAGTTACCAGCACAACAAAGTCCTTCACTTAAAGTAAAAGCAGGGGTGTACTAAAATTGTAGTAAGCATCCTTCAGACAGCCAAACACTATTCACAAGAAAGACTACCAAGGAACAGTGTAATTCATCTAATGTTCTCTTTTAAGTGGTTTAACACTAACAGCAAGTGAACACTTCATGGATGTTAAAGTGCCACCATCACTTATACACATAGGAGGCAGTCATTTTGTAGAGTAGTGCAGGTGCAGGGTTAGTGTAGTGTGTGCGGCGAGCGGGTACAGGGTGAGTAGTAGTGTAGTGTAGGTAGTGTGTATGGGTGAGGGGTAGTGCTCATAGTGTAGCTAGTGTGTGCGAGGCGGGGGTGCGAGGTTAGCGGAGTAGTACATGTCCTGTACTCAGTCCGTGGAAGCTGTCTGCAACACTGGAGAAGAGATGGAGGAGGAGGACAGCACTGCAGACTATGAGCAATTAAGGACTAATTAGCTAAATGGAAACTACCAATTGCTTAGGGCAGGGATGGGGAACCTCACTCCCGGGGGCCTTATACGGCCCGCAAAATCATTTGGTCTGGCCATCTGAGCTTTTTTCTGCTAGCCTCATTTGTCTAGCAGGGTGCCTAGAATGGCACACTACGGCCAGAATCTATGCAGCAGTGCCGCCTGGAGCGTCCTTAGGATGCTTCAGACGGTCACACCTCTGCACTTACAGAACCCCAGAGCATCCAGGATGCCTTGGGCATTGCTGTAATCACTGGCGCTTGTGGCCCCACATGGCGTGACATCACATGGAGGGGGCGTGATCTGCACCAGGCCCGCAAATAATGTTATATATATCAAAATGGCCCTCGGCAGAAAAAAGGTTCCCCACCCCTGGCTTAGGGGGAAGGGAGTCTGGTAGGTATTGGGCAGTGCAGGGTATAACAAGCTGGTCTCAGAGCTGTAGCATTAAAGTTTGGCAATTATTTGCTTCATTATTATGCAATATATGTTTTGTTCATATGATGTGCATATGAGTTCTGTATTCTATTTATATGACAGTCCATTCATGCAAAGGACTGTCATGTAAATAGAATACAGATTCACACTCCATTCCATTAAAGCCATAACAGCCAAAGCTGTGGATTGGAAGACACTTATCCTCGTCTTTTAATACATTTGATGGTGCTTATTTGCAGTTTGAAATACAATATTGTCTTTTGTTTATTCTTTTAATGATAATATCAAAATTTGTAGTAACAGAGTTTGCATTAACTGAAATTTTAAGTGAATACAAATGCTTGCAAGGAAGCAATCCCACGTATATCTTGTATCCAATGACAACAATATCCATGGTACTGGATAATAATGAGACATGGGAAGAACATGGCAATTAGTGCTACCTGGTTTTCTTGACTTGTATACTGCTGCTCAGCTTTTCCAGGACATATTCCCCTGTGTCATGGTTAATGATCAGCACACAGTCCTTCTGGTATGGTCGTTTATTACCTTTGAATATAGTCATGGGTGGAGTAGAGCCCTGAAAGAGAGAACAAATCTCTACTCTCACCTGAATGTCAATGCATAAACAAACCTGAAATGCCTTCAATTGCTGTATACACAGCATTAGAATGGTTTAGGAAATAGTCAATTGTAAACAATAAAATCATCTAAAAAGGCTCCAAAATGCGAGGCTAGCAACTCCTACCACCATGATTTCCATGGTCCAAAACAAAAACTACCATTCAATATTTAGATGGTAGAATATAGTGTGCGGTTACTATCTTCTAGGTCAGGAATGTCAAATTTATATGATGTGAAGGGATGAATTGTGAAATGTCTGTATAATACTTGATACACCGGCAGATATATTGATCGCTCGAACGGTCAATATATCATGGGTGCGTCTGCTGGATGAGCATCACAGCTGATGGCAGATATATCTGCTCATTGTGCAGTGTGTACACTTGCTGCAGAGCTCAGGGGGGTGGGGGGGGGGGGTCAGATGTGTACCCAGATGTACAATAATTATCAAAAGCTTGAGTTGAGTCTTTTTACAGCTTACAATAGAGCCCTGTGGAAGTTATTCCATGGCAATGTATTGTAATATTATGGTCAGAGTGTACAGCACCGTTACGTGCATTCCGATTCATGGCTGTAGTTAAAAGAGTGCTTCTGGGAGAGTGGCAGCCCTCACAATTTGCTGCACAAAAGGTATATTAATTTCCAAAACTTTTGGAGAATCCCTTTTGATTGAAGGTGAAATCAATGGTGGAAGGTTAATATGCAACGTCCAAAACACAAGTCTGAGAGTAAATGCCAAATAAATGTATTATGTAAATATAGCTTACTGAATTCACACTCAGTATCACAGTAAGAAATAATGATTACAAGGTGAAACGCGTGCACTTGTACAAAGTATAACATGCCTTCTCAGTCTTCAGAAGGGGGTTGTTATATGCTAGGAAAGGCCCTGAATAAAAGGTGAAACGCGTGCACTTGCACAAAGTATAACATGCTTTCTCAGTCTTCAGAAGGGGGTTGTTATATGCTAGGAAAGGCCCTGAATACAAGGTGAAACGCGTGCACTTGCACAAAGTATAACATGCTTTCTCAGTCTTCAGACGGGGGTTGTTATATGCTAGGAAAGGCCCTGAATACAAGGTGAAACACGTGCACTTGTACAAAGTATAACATGCCTTCTCAGTCTTCAGACAGAGGATGTTATATGCTAGGAAAGGCCCTGAATACAAGGTGAAACGTGTGCACTTGCCCAAAGTATAACATGCCTTCTCAGTCTTCAGACAGGGGATGTTATATGCTAGGAGAGACAAAGCAACTTTTACTAGAATAGGTAGTATAAATGTAGTCCGTTTTCCATTTTTTTTTTTTTTAATTTTAAGGCATTATATAGTCAAGCAGGATATGTCCTGAGGCAAACTTCTGGCAAGCTTCTAATGTGATCTGGATGGGTAAGGGGGTGGAGGAGAGATATCCGAGTTGCTGAGTGACAGCTTTGTGTGGTCAGGGCAGACGCTACCATTAGGCAGCTGCCTAAGGGCACTGGCACCTGAAGGGTGGCACTCACAGATTCTCCATAATAAGAAAATTATGTATGTTTTATTTCTCGGCGCCCCTGCTATCACCGAGCCGGGGACGAGGGAACAGCAGCTCCCACCACATCGCACTCAGCCGCTCACAACGCTTCTAAAGTTGGGGAACAGCAGCCTGAGAGTTGGAGGCTGCCTGCAGAGTCCTGTGCTTTTGGAGCAGACAGATCGCTCCAGATAATCTCATACCTCCCAGGCTTGCTCCGGAGGAAATGATGCTGCTGGTTACAGGGATGGTGCAGTGTGACAGCAGCTAGATCCGTCAAGCTGGCATTACGATTAGTGGCAATGCAGGGTCGCCACCCATGGATGATTTGGCTGTATTCCGGGTGATATGTGAGTAGCAGAACAGCTGCTTTTGTTCATTTATTCTCACAGTTATCTGGCTGAGGGTGAGGGGGTGGGGTGCTAGTCTGACGCTATGCCTAGGGTGTCCAGAAACCTTGCACCAGCCCTGTGTGTGGTAACCAACAAGCAGTTTTACAGATAGAAATGCAAAATGATTTTAAGAATGTACTTGCATCATACATATTACACCAGAACATATTATATGTGTCTCCTTTTTCCATATAGACCTATACTTGAAAACACAATATTCCTGCATCACTTTGCCATTCTCTGCTCTCAGTGTGTAGTTTCCTTCATCATCACAATGCACCTTGCACATGCCACCCTGACCACTTCCACCCAGAATGTCAGCACACTCATCTTCAGAAATAATGTGTCCTGCTGGGAATATTCTGATGATCTGGCTGGCTACAGGTTAATCTATGCTATTCATTTAATTTAAAGCAAGGGGTGTCCTGGATATACTCCAAAGACTGACTACAATAAGGTACTATTTTCCCCATGTATAGTCTCTGCACAAAAACATATACAAATGTATTTGTTCCATTATATGTCACCCTCTTCACAAATCCACACATACTATAATGCATACACCGAGTTGTCACCCAGAAACGTCATTTTATAGGAGAAGATAAACATTCGACTTAGGTATATTCGCTAGATGCAGCCACGTTCAGACCAGAATGTGCCTCAGAGTCAAGCCCTGTAGTGGTAATGTAGGTAATCATTTATATAAACTAAAGTAGAACAAGCAAAGATACTGTTGTCTACCTAGAACTGAATACAATCTCAGTGATACAAGCTCCCTATAATAACCTTTCACTAAACAATCCCTTAGAAGAATGCCAGGCAAGATTATCTTACCAGGGAAAGGGATAACATGGCACAGGTATAGAGCACAAATAGCTGGTCACATCAGAGAACAGATAACAATACTGAGTTATAGAATAACGGATAGCAGCAGACAGGGAATATTTACATCATATAGAGCCTGATTCAAATATGTACAGTGCCTTGCAAAAGTATTCACCCCCTTTGCATTTTTCACGTTTTGTTGCCTCACAACCTGAAATTAAAATAGATTGTTTGAAGGTGTGCATCATTTCATTGACAGAACATTCCTACAACTGTGAAGTTGTGTTTTTTTTAATATTGTGAATCAAACATTTAGGACAACATAACAGAAAACTTCAGCGTGCATAACTATTCACCCCCCCTAAAGTCAGAACTTTGTCGAGCCTCCTTTTGAGGCAATTACAGCTGCAAGTCGCTTTGGATAAGTCTCTATGAGCTTGCCACATCTTGCCCCTAGGATTTTTGCCCATTCCTCAAGGCAAAACTCCTCCAGCTCCTTCATGTTGGATGGTTTCTGTTTGTGAACAGCAATCTTCAAGTCTGACCACAGATTCTCAATTGGATTGAGATCTGGGCTTTGACTAAGCCATTCCAACACATTTAAATGTTTCCCCTTAAACCACTCGAGTGTTGCTTTAGCAGTATGCTTCGGGTCATTGTCCTGCTGGTGCTGGAAGGTGAACCTCCGTCCCAGTCTCAAATCACAGGCAGACTGAAACAGGTTTTGCTCAAGGATATCTCTGTATTTAGCACCATCCATCTTTCCCTCGACTGGAATCAGTTTCCTAGTCCCTGCTGCTGAAAAGCTTCTCCACAGCATGATGCTGCCACCACCATGTTTCACTGTGGAGATGGTGTTCTTGGGGTGATGGGATGTGTTGGGTTTGCGCCAGACATAGCGTTTTCCTTGGTGGCCGAAAAGTTACATTTTAGTCTGAGCAGAGCACCTTCCTCCATACATTTGGGGAGCCGCCCACATGCCTTTTGGCAAACTGAAATCGTGTCTTCTTATTTTTATCACTTAAGGTGCATGCACACGTAACGATTTTTTTGAACTATTTGTCGTTAACGACATCGTTATCGTTCAGTTTCTGAGTTATAACGATGAACGATAAGGTTAATGCGCGCTCCCGTTTGTAGTTAGCGTTCATCGTCCATTTCAGACTATCCAACATAACAATTTTCATTAAGGGAAGGACCATTTTTCATTCATCGTTGTAAAAATCGTTCATTACACTTCAAAAAATTGTTCACTTTTTCAAGGGAAAATCTGACAGAAAATCGTTGGTTACAAAATCGTTACGTGTGTATGCACCTTAAGTAATGGCTTTTTTCTGGCCACTCTTCCATAAAGTCCAGCTCTATGGAGTGTACGGCTTATTGTGGTCACACGCACAAATACACCAGTCTCTGCTGTGGAACTCTGCAGCTCCTTCAGGGTTACCTTTGGTCTCTGTGCTGCCTCTCTGATTAATGCCCTCCTTGCCCAGTCTGTGAATTTTGGTGGGCGGCCCTCTCTTGGCAGGTTTGTTGTGGTACCATGTTCTTTCCATTTGATGATGATGGATTTGATTGTGCTCCGGGGGATCAAAGATTTTTTATAACCCAACCCAGAATTGTACTTCTCAACAACTTTGTCCCTATCTTGTTTGGAGAGCTCCTTGAACTTCGTGGTGTGATGCCTCTTGCTTAGTGGTGTTGCAGCCTCTGGGGCCTTTCAGAAAAGATGTGTTTATACTGACAGATCATGTGACACTTAGATTTCACACAGGTGGCCTTCATTTCACTAATTATGTGACTTCTGTAGGTAATTGGTTGCACCAGAACTTTTGAGGGGCTTCATAGCAAAGGGGGTGATTACATATGCACCTGCCAATTTCAGAATTTTATTTATAAAGATTCTTTTGTTAGATATATTTTTCTCATTTCACTTCACCAAATTAGACTATTTTGTGCAGATCCATCACATAAAATTCAGTAAAAACAAAACAAAAATTACAGGTTTTAATGTAACAAAAAAGGTAAAAAGCCAAGGGGGTGAATACTTTTGCAAGGCACCGTATGCTAATGCCACCGCAGCTGCGAATGTGCACGCAGCAACTGAGCGAAGATATGCAAATGTCGCAGATGCCTGGATTTGTATTGAGACGCCCACTGGCGGCTTCGCAAAATCCAAGCCGCTACATACAAAGACGCAGCATTGGTCGCAGATCAGTCGATAATCGGCCTTCTGAGTAACCCTATGGTCATGCAGAATGGCTTCAGGAACTGAGATGCCAGAGCCATTCTACCCCACCACTAAGCCCCATTCCCTCCTGGTTCTGCCTGTCACCTCCAGGGCTGCCAAGAGAAATTCTGGGCCCGGATACAGAAACATCCTGTGGTACCACAGCATGTAGGGCATGGCTACAGCCATTTGTGGGTGGGTCTAGCATGTGAGATGCACCCACTCAAAGGAGCATGGCAGAGCACCCAGCAGCTGGGACTAAAGTAGTCACTACTGTATTAGTATGGCGGGACAGTCCCATAATAGCTGCATTTTAGAAGGATGTATTTAGATGCTAAAATGTAACACACAAAAATTAAAGCGCTACAGATTTATTTTGTGCATCTCATAAGTAAATAACACAATAAAATCTATTTTCTGTCATAGAGATAGATGTATGAAGAATTTAAGTTTGACATAACATCAGGTCATCTTATACACACACATTCCGCAGCAAATATCCTAACCCACTGCTCCATGCTCCTTCCTCACTATCTACCCCATCTGTGTCGCACCTGTCTGTCTGCCCCTCCCCTTTAGAATGTAAGCTTTCATGAGCAGGGCCCTCGTCCATCACATGCTTCTCCTTCCCCTACTATTGTGTACTCCTAACTCCCCAAATGGCACCTAACACTTGGTTGCTGAGGCCTTGCTGCTTGTGTTATGCAGCTATGTGTATAAACCATGTCCTTGTCCTGAATTGTTTTATATTACTATTAACTGTTTTTCTTGTGTGCTCATTTATGTACTGTGTAAGGCGATGCGGAACCTTTGTGGTGCCATATAAAGGATAATAATTATTATTAAATGATATTAAAGCCTACAGATGTCACTTATACATCTTCCACTACTCAAATTCCTATTCTCCTTCATGCAAATATTTGTATCTGATAGTAATTGCAGCAGTGACAATAAAAAGTGTTTCCCCTGGTAGCAAAATATAAAGACCAAAACAATACTATTGTATATATACACATTATTTTCTAATGAAATAACCTTTAGGAATTGTTTATGCTGTTAAGACATTTTCAAATTTTAGTTTGCGGATACCAGCCTAGTGTCCCCTCAGGAACACTGCCTGTTTCTGAGCTGACCCCTCACAACTATATCACAGCTAAAGAAATACAGTTTTACTTACTGGGATGTGAGGCAAAGTTATTGTAACTTCATCTCCTTTCCCAACTTGAAGTTCTCCCTCACAAGATGTGTCGATAGATGCCGGCTTAAAATCATCTAAAAGAAAAATAATGAGGCATGTGTCCATTAATCTCTTCAACATAATTGCATCATTTAGTGAGTAATTGGGAAATGGAAGTATGCACATTTGTTCACAGAAATCTAAAACATAATTTAGGAAAACTTGTACATATAATGTGCTGTAACCCCTATCATATCAGTGTGTAGCAGAGGCCACTCACCTACTAGGACTTCAGTATGTAATGCTTTACTATTGTACACCAGTAGTACACTATAAGTTATTAGCATACTGGACCCATAAAATGCCGGGTTGAGTTGTCTCTCCTCCTCCCTCCCTCCCCCTGCACTCACCACGGCCACTACATATTTTGACCGGCTCCCGACCTCACACCTTCATTCTGTCCCTCGCAGTATGAGACCTGTTGGCGGAGAATCCCCCCTCTTACTGCACATGTAATGCCTATTAGGATTGATGATGCAGCACGGTTTATAAACCATGTGCTGCTATGTTCTGCACTGTAAGTAATTTGTTTCTTGTTTTCTTCTTACAGTACCTTCTATTTCTGTACTAATAATAATAATAATCTGTAATAATAAAATAATAAAGGTTTGGTGTCAGGACAGACCATCCATGATTATTATACTTATTTTTATGCACCCCTTTTTTTTTCCACTTTGCACTTTAATTTAAGTCACTATATCATATATATACACCCCATAGATGCTACAGGTCTTAATTGCGTCATTCATTATGTCAACACTATAATGTAGACATGATCTGAATGTCGATATTGTGACATAATATCGACCTGTACAATAGGTCTACAGCCTTAATATTGAAATTCCTATTTTAGGCTAACCCTAATTTCATGTGTCAATATGCTCATAATGCCGACAACTATCGTATAGCCATTTTGTCATGGTCGACATTTTGACATTATAAACATGTCAACATTCTGACAAAACATGTCGACATTCTAATTACATCCCACCCCTATTGTAAAAGTTACCACTGCTTTCATTTTCTAACCTATATGTAAATTGAAATGATGGCTCTGCTAAAGTTATGATAAAAATGCAGAAGTCGGACGTATGCATTCCCAAGAGGGGGTAAGTAAGGAGCAATTTGCATATCTGCACCTGGCGATGAGGGACCTCAAAACCCTTGTCCTAACTAAGGGGCTTTATGAATCTTTTCTTCCTTGGAAAGAGCCCAAAAAAGCAGCCCTCATGCACTGCATACACACACATGCGCTGGGTGATTGGAGTGCTGCACCTCAGGCTTGAATAAGAAAATAAATATAAAATCTGTAATACAAGGGAGTGGAGAGTCCTCCTATAATGAATCAACACCACAAAAGGCAGAACTACCAGACTCTCGGCGCTTCTACTCATTCAATCAAAAACAGAATCGGCTTTATGAGACCCAGCCACAAATATAAGAAGTTCAGTGTTAACTAAAAAAAAAAAAAAAAAAAAGAAGAATAAGAATCCTAAAAGAAACAAAATGATTTACACTGCGCTAGGTTTCAGCCTATATGTGAATAATAATAGTATAATTAATTTCAGGTTTACACCATATATCCTTATCAGGAAGTCTTCCTTATAATAGTATCTAAAAGTAATGAAACGTGAATGTAGCAAGTGCCACAAAAAGAGTAATATTTTATCTTATTCAATAGACATTCACATAAATACAATACACATTAATATGGCCATATAAGTAAATAGTAAGTAATTAATTAAAACACTTTAGAGATCAGTTGTTAGAGGTCCCGAGTAAGTTAGTATACCAGTTCTCTTACATAAATAGGATCTTTCATCCACAATACAGAAAAAGTAAGTTGAACGTAATAGTTTGTATATCCTGAATAATAAAAAAGCGTCAATACCTTATAAAGGTGAATCAGATCATCTGTGCTGGCGTCCCAGGCGAGATAAAAACTGACCGGCGTTTGTTTCACCGTAGATGGTGGTATATGCTCCAGCACCTCCCGTTGATGTTATTTAATGTCGCCCGGGTGTTTGGACTAGCGGCGTGGTGTGTCTGTCCTATGCTCACCGGCAGTGAGGAGATCGCCGCTTCCTCCTGCTTTAGCTCGTACTAGGTAGGTCACGATAGTGCTGTGGGTATGCACGTGGGTGATCGGTACTTGGTTGTTCCGGGGAAGGTGCAGTATGAGTGAGCTTGCCGCTCCAGGTAACCCGGATAGTACTGTTGGGCACAGGATAGCTGTCTGCGTCGTCAATTCAAATTGAGACTTTTTTTTCAATTAATGATTTACCTTGACCCTGTGGCCAAGAGGCACCGAGCTTGAAAGCCAGCAAAAAAATATGAACAGCCCAGGGCCCCAGAAAATCACTGGAGATTGAGAAACAAACAATGGAATAGTATGGCACTACGCTTTATTTTTTTCTGCCTTTTCACTCCTTTGCCACAGAATACTGGCTGGCTAGAGGAATATTTATGTGTAAACATTCACTGTTTATACTTTTAATTTTTCTAAAACTGTTTGTCACCATTCAGAATGCATATTTATTTTTGCTTCAAGAATTTTAGGGTTGACTGCAATAGGGGCAGAGTTTGATCAAAAGTGGGCATCTCTGGGTGGCATCTGGGCAGATTGGGGCATATTTTGTCTCAATTTGGTATGTGTGAATGTTGGGAGGTATACTTATGGGCTATGCCCCCTACATTTAGTAGAGATGATGCATGCCTCAGGCCCTATCTCCCTTACCCTTTCAAGGATCTTCCCTGGTGGGATGGGGCCTGAAAATTTACTGAACCTGGGTTAAGCTTTGGCAGATCCCAGGCCAAATGAACCCCACTAACCATGCAGCAAAGTTGGGCCTGAAGAACAATGCCCCCTGACCTTTTTGCCACAGGTGTAGCCTTGCTTTTTTGAGAAAGAATTATTTTTTTTTCTGTGTGGTCATTTGTCGTTTTCCAGGCATGTGACGATCCAACCAGACCGTGGCTTCACAAGGTGTCATGAAGAATTTTGTTTCTCCATATGCCACCACTCTGAGTTTAGAAAGAAAGAGCATGGCATACTGTCACGTAAGCGACGTTTAATAGGTATGAATTGTGCCCTGTCCTCCTGGACCTCCTTAGCGAAATCCAGGAATACCGAAATGTTGATGTTATTCCACTTCAGTGGATACTTACAGCCTCATTTATCGACGAGTTTATCACTCAAAACTAGTGATAAATATCACTTTTTATGATAAATGGTGCTCCAGCCAATCAGCTCCCAACTGTCATTTTTCTAACAGTTGATAGTTGGGAGCTGATTGGCTGGGGCACCGTCCATTTATCATAAAAAGTGATATTTATCACTAGTTTTAGTTATAAACTCGTTGATAAATGAGGCCCTTAGTGCGTGCCAGATGGAGCACCGAGGCACGGTCCTGATAATGGAGACACTTGGCAATGAATGTGTGTGAAGGAGCACTAGGTGGAAATAACCTAATAGGAATCCAGTAAGCCCACTCCACCGCAAACTGAGGTGTAAATTCCTCCTGGCCATATGTATGGATCAACCAGTATTCAAGGACAGCCTCTAGACTGGACCCTTCTTATTTCTCCGGCAGGCCCTTGAGCCGTAAATTAATACGTCACAGGCAGCGCTCCATATCCGACAATTTGTTTTGCATTGTGGACATTTGGGCAGTCAGGGTCGCAACCTGAGTCTTCAACGGAGATTGAGCGTATTCAACAGCAGTAATGCGAGCCTCCCCAACTCACTCCCCAACTCTCTGCAAATCCTGTCTCAATAGATAAATATCAGATTGTACCTCACCAATTTTAGAGGATATGCATTTTTCACTACTTGTTACAGCCCCAGGACCTGTTGGAGTGTAACGTCAGAAGAGGTAGGTTATCCTGCATCTGGTGAGGAGGTGGATGGTAACGAAGGGTCTGGTGTGCTGCTCGCAGGGGGAATCCGCTAGTAGGCAAAGCGGCCATATATTTCAAGCATCAGCAGGAACCTTGGTAACGACAGGAGGTAAAGAAGGGGGGGAGGGGTGAGGTACAGCACAGGCTCATCCAGTAATGGCCATCATCAGCAGACTACAGCTCCCAATCTCACCACACAGAATATTGCAGCCAGTATACCCAGGCACCAGCGAAAAGACACCACAGGCACGTGTAGAACAGGAGACATAGCCGTGCACTCACAGGGCTGAACCACCACTGTATCACGTGGGCGGAGGCTTCAACAGGCTGCACCACTGATATAGATCACAACAGTGCCGCACCACTGCGTATCACTGCTCAGGACAGCGCAAAACAGGCACCGCCAGCCAGGGAGCAAGCTTATAGTAAGTCACGCCAAGTCCCGTGAAGCAGGATGTTTGTATAGGATCAATAGCCGGAGATCCCCAGGGACACATGTCCTACTCTGCTGCCACAGTGGTCACACCCCCTCGATTTGCTTTTTTGTGGATTAGATGTTACAAGAGTACTGATCCCTGGCTTTTAAGAAGACAAAATATGTTCTTTATTACTCTGACAGATGCGGGACCATTGTTCTTTTGAGGAGGGACTAAATGGACCATGGCCTGAGCACCTTTTTGTAGCACTGGTCCCAATCTTTCAATAAAAAATAATAATAATGGTTCTAGGAGGGATATGCAGTCACTATTTCTCCATTCAAATTGTCCACATTCAAAATAATCGACAGTCACGGTCGCCATGACTAAATTGTTGTCAACATTAATGCAAAATCTGCCAAATGACAACATAGGAAATGTCGACATTGCCGTAATGTTGACATTTTCATTAGCGTTAGTATTACAATCAAAAGACATCAACAATGAACATGTTGACATTTCCCACATGTCGATCTAATGAACATTGATACTGTGAATATCGACAGAATATACCACAATCCCTAGGAGGGATTAGTAACAGATAAGCAGACTACCTTGGTCTTCTTGCCCAGAGTGTAGTTGCCTGAAGCCCTAAGTGCCATGTACTGATGCTAACTGAAACAGGGGTACTCCAAGATGCGCGTGTGATAGTCTAGCCACGCGACTGCTTTCCTAGGACAACACTACATTTTCTTTTCCCCCTGACCTTTTGGCTTGAGTAAGACTTTTTTTTTACCTCCATATGAAAGCCCATGATGTAATGTTTGTACTTTCTAAATCTTAACTGAAAATGGTTGCTATGGATATCAACACCTCTTTTATCTGTGCACCAGTTTTCATACAATGTCAATCTTTAGAACATATTTACAGCAAATGTTGGGGCCCTTTATGGCTCAAGTGGTCCAAGTATACTTTTTGCTAATGTAAAATGTGCAATGATCTATGGGTGTTAGAAAACAAAGCAGACTTCAGACTGACCTAGTTTAAAATGTGTTATTCACCATGCCATGTAACATATTACCCAGTAATTGCCAAAACTGGAATATTGCATACTTTCTACTGTCCCATGGAATCTGGGAAATTCCCAGGTTTCAGAAAGTCCTTTTGGACTCCCAACACAATAGAACCTCCTCACGGATATCACATAAATGTCTTCTGAAGTAGGGTGGGGCCAAGAGGACGCGTTTCTAAATTTGCATCATTATGGCCCTGTGGAATAATACGGAGTAAAGATACATAAAGTAGGGCAAGTAGAGTGTAATATCATCTGCTTACTTAAGGGGGGTATCCACTAGACGATAAAGTTGAACGATTGGACGATAATGATAAAATAGTTCGATAATCGTTCGATAATCGTTCAAACATCGTTTGAACATCGTTTGCAAATCGTGCAGTAATTGTTTCTAACGATGTACGATGCGCGCTCCCGCTGGTCGTTTGATCGTCTCCTCCATCGACTGAACATGCAGGTCAATTTCACTTGATTGCTTACAAATCGTTTACACATCGTTCACGCTGAACGATGAAACGATGAACCACTATCTGCCCACTATAGCTGAAAGCTCTCAATCACAGATTAAAACAACATAGTTTATTGTTAGATCTTTTGCAAATCGTTTGCAAATCGTTTGCAAATTGTTCAGAGTGGAAGATCATATTTCAAGGGAAACTTCAAGGGAAAATCGTTAAGAGGTTGGACAGGGATAAAATCGTCTAGTGGATGCCCCCCATTACTGACAAGTGTAGTAGAGCAAGGACTCATGATAACTGTTCATGAATTAAGTACAACTATTGCTATACAGAAATTTGGAAGCAGCCTGAAGTGTTACCCAATCACAGCACATACTTATTAATTTTGATAATTTTGGCAACAATCTTTCTTATATAACTAGGATATTCAACAGGAACCAAAGAATTATTATAACTTTCTTATAATTTTACACTTAGGATACATTATACATACAAGTCATGTTCAGAAATACTGCCAATATAGACAAAGCAGACATTGCAGGGGCAGACAAAGAAAAAGTAATTACATGAATAACTAAAGCACTTTATCACGTAGCACCACCTGAACAAAGACCAAGGTGATAGGAGGGTAGATTAAAGAATATCACAAATACAAATAAATTGACACAGAAATAAGAATACTGTAAATAAACATAAACCAGTATAAAGCAAACCACGAGTAATGCGTCCCTTTAACAGTCCTAAGCAAATACATAATACCTACACCCACAAAAAAAATATATTAAGTTGTAAAATTATAAATGTAACAAAGTAATGCCTAAGCCTGAAGTAATCTCATCTGTATATTTGAACACAGCACATATAAAGTCCAACATTAACCCTAAATAATGGCTTGCTAACACTGATGTGATGACATCACTAACATGACATCAATAGACAAGAATAAGGACCGATGACGTCACCAGGAAACGTCCGCACATTACTGGTGGAAGCCATGTGACGTCACTAGCCGGTACTCACAGCGCACGGTGTGGAAGGAGGAGCGCGGCCTCTTCTCGAAGCTCTCTCCCAGTCTCAGGGCGTGCTCGTCCCGGTCGAGCGGCGGCGGGGGCGGTGTCCCGTTCATTCCTGGAGAGATATGCCGGTGATTACATAGGCAATAAGGTGGGTGCGTCCTCCCTCCTCTGTTCTGGTCGCCCTGCACGCATGCGCAGCACTTGTGTTATCGAAGGGATCTTCTCCGCAGGTACAGTGCAGAGTGACGTCCAGCTGCATACCATAGAGTGTGTCCTCCCGTGTAGCCAGAGCGGCGCAGCGTGCTGCTGTCATATTACTCCGATAAGAACGAAAGACGTGCACAGTACTAATAGTTCCGTCACAGACAGCACAATCTAAGCGCATATGCCATAACCTGATCATAAGCTAACCTCACCATAAGTCTTATGGTGAGGTTAGGTCTAGAACGACGGGTGAGCTAGTGTGTTTTAACAGTTTTTGGGAGGGATGATGATGTACTAAGCCTTGGAGAGAGATGAACTGGATGGTAATAAAGGGCTCGATTCAATTGAGCGCAAATTAAATAGCGCATGGAGGGACCTCCTAAAGATATTCAATTCAGCGCGCTGTTAAGGATTTCTGCTCGCACAGGGGTGCGAGCAGAAACTTATCAGAGGTACAGGCGCGATGCTGTTTCTGCCCGTAGCCGGTGGATCAAATCCCGACAGCGGAGGAAATCCCGATCGTCCTAAGGTAAGTACTAACTAACCTAATTCTAACCTAGCCCCCCTGTAAGTGCCTAAACTTAACCCCCCCTTCCCCGCAGCCTAAACCTAAGTCCCCGGGGGGGGGTGCCTAACCCCCCTTCCCCTAGCCTAAACCTAACTGCCCGGGGGGGTGCCTAACCCTAAATCACAGGATTACTTGGCAGAAGAAGATAGCTCCATGTGTATGGTGTCTGACTGTGATGGGTTCGAGTCCAGGGTATGACAGTTTTGAGAAATGAACAGAAGTTGCACATATTCTACTGTACTTACAGGAGCATTCCTGCCTCTCAAATGAATTGAAGGTGCACATATTCTACTGTACTTACAGGAGCTTTCCTGCCTCTCAATGTGAGAGGTGCTGAATTCAAGTCCTCGGCATGATTGCTAAGAAAAATGTGATTTAGAATAAAGGATAATGTAACTAAATGACAAGGAGCTCTCAAGTTAAGTGCAGGAATGGTGGCATAAGAGGTTTGGTGTCCAAATCCATTTTCTTGAAGGGTGTTCTATAAATGTTACACGTGTGTGTGTGTATATATATATATATAAAATATACACACACATTTGTGTGTGTGCGTGTCATGTGGGAAGAGGCATCATACTGCAGCATGTGCTTTTTTTGGGCACCAGGGCTCTTTGGAACTTTGCGTCCATCGGGCCGGGGTGGTAGAGGATAAGGAGGGCCCTGTATGTTACATGTATACTGGGCCTCAGAATTTTTGATGGCAGCCCTGAACACAGCCACCGATTCATGATCCAAGTGTTACCAGCACTCCTCGAGTACCTTTGCCAGAGAGTTCGGCTTCCGGCGCAGGGTACATACACTTACCTCCCCACCGCTTATATTTGCTGCATATACACTACTAGTAGCAGTCTTTCTATACCTTCAGTCGATAATCTACACTGCTAGCTCCAGGCTCGTGCACAGCTGTTCTGATGGACAAATTCTGTTGCAGGTGCAGCTTCACCAGCGCTCTCCTACATATAGAGCTAGTGATTTATACTGCATAATTATTAGGGATGAGCAGGTTCGGTTTCCTGAGAGCTGAACCCACCCGAAGTTAGGGTATCCGAGTCAGATCCGAGTCTGCTTGGGTTTTCCGCCTTACACGGATCTGAAAACTAGGCAAAACATCATCATCTCGCTGTCAGATTCTCGCAGGGTTTGGATTCTATAAAGGTCCCGCGATCGCCGCCATTTTTCATTCCGGCTGTGGAGAGTGAAGAGGGAGGGAGCTGTGCTGCTGTGCATAGGGGCTGGCTACAGTTGTGTTGCTTAAGGGCTAGCTGTTGTCCATATAGAGGCTGGCTGTTGTGACTGAGGTTGTCCTGTCCATCCATAGGGGCTGGCTATCTGTTATCCATATATAGGGGCTGGCTGTTGTCCTGTCCATAGGGGCTGGCTGCATGTATGTCATAGGGGCTGGCTGTTCTGTGTTGTCCAGGGGGTGCTCTGTCCATAAAGGGTGCTCTTCACCCACAGTGTGAAGAAAAACCAAAAAAAAATTTCTGTGCGTGTTAGCCACACTTGTCAGCAACGTAGGGGTGCTGTCCTGCTGTCTGTCAAGGGGCTGCTGCCTCTTTCAGGGGTGCTCTTCACCCACCCCCAGTGTGAGAAAAAATAAATTTCTGTGTGGTTTTGTGCGTTAGGCCCAACTTAGCTGCGCTATAATTGCTTGGTGACACTGCTGTAAGACCGCAGTGAGTATGGAGGACAGTCACATGAGCGGAAAGCAGGATCCACATACCAGTGTTGTAGCTGCCGGCAGCAGTCATGATGACGATGCAAGGCTGTCAACATCATCTATGAGGCCCGATGTACCAGGGTTTAAGTCAGGCCAAAAAGTCAGGCTAAAAAAATCAACTTTGACCCTGTTAAAGCAAAAAAAATCTAAAGCTAAGTCAGCTTTAGAGAAACAAAAAATTGGCAATATGCCATTCACTACACAAAGTGGCAAGGAAAGGATAAGGCCTTGGCCTTTATTTATGACTGGTGATGATTTAAGCCCTTCTGCTTGTAGAAGAGGTACAAAAAAAATTGCACAAAGTGGATATTTAGTTGGCGATAACAACAACAAGGATGATGAGGAGGATGTTGATGCTGAGGATGTTTGTGCAAAAACTGTAAATCACAATCCGGCAACGGTTGTTGCCCATGGTGGGAAAAATCCCAATGTTGGCATGCCTGGGCACAGGACCTAAAAATATACATCTCATGTGTGAAATCATTTCCACCCAAATCCGGACAACCTTTGCCAAGCCATTTGTAACCATTGCCATGTAACAGTGAGTAGAGGTAAGGACCTTAAACATCTTGGAACCTATTCCCTGTTACGTCACATGCAGCGCATTCATCAAATTGGAAAGGGTATTGAACTTTGGGGACAAAAAAACAAACAATCAGTCCAGTGTCACCTAGCTGCTCCCTTCTACCTGGATCCAAGTGCCTGTAATATCCACCACCAACACCTGCATCATCATCAACATCCTCATTCGTGATCGGAAGTAGTCCTGCATCCAATATCATAAGGACTGACTCCTCTGCTATCCATTGTTCCTCAGAAGGATCCTTGATAGTTACACCTGTTGCTATGAGTGGACCTTCATCCCAGAAGGTGACCAGGAAAAAGACTACTTTTGGTAGTTCAAGTAGTTCATCTAAACAAATGACTGTCACACAATCCTTAGATTTGGCGAAAAAGTAGGACGGCAAACACAGTTGCACAGCGGATTACTGACGCCATAACAGCTATGCTGGTATTAGATGTGTGTCCAGTATCCGCCATTAATGCAGTAGTTTTACACAGTTAATGGAGGTCCAGTGTCCCTGCTACCATATCCCTTCTAGATTCCACTTCTCTAGAATAGCAATTCCCAATCTGTACAAGGACATTAAAAAAAACCTTATTAATGTCCTCCGAAATGCCGTTGTGCCCGCTGTCCCCTTAACCACAGATATGTGGACAAGTGGGACAGAGCAAACTAAAGATTACATGACTGTGACACCTCAATGGGTAGGTGTATTGCCTTCAACAGTGCAAACAGCAGCACCAGCTAACAAATGCCAGCTCATTCAGAGGCAGGATACTCTGTGTATCACCGGTTTCAGTAAGAGGCATACTGCTGAGAACCTCTTAGAGAAACTCAGGGAAATCATTGCAAAATGGCTTACCCCACTTGGACTCTCCTCGCGATTTGTGATTTCTAACAATGCCAGCAATATTGTGTGAGCATTACATGTGGGCGAATTCGAACACATCCCATGTTTTGTTCACACAATGAATTTGGTTGTGCAACATTTTTTAAAAATGACGGGCATGCAGGAGATGCTCTCGGTGGCCCAAAAGATTTCTGGAAACCTTCGACATTCAGCAACTGTGTGTCGAAGATTGCAGCACCAGCAAGAGCTGTTGAATTTGCCCTGCTAAAAACTGAAGCAAGAGGTAGTAACTAGATGGAATTCTACCCTCTATATGCTTCAGCGGATAGAGGAGCAGAAAATGGCATCCAAGGCAACACTACGGCCTATGACGTAGGGAGAGGAGCGGGAATGCACCTTAGTCAATTGTGGTGGAGAATAATTTCCGTGTTGTGCAAGGTTCTCAAACCCTTTGAACTTGCCACATGTGAAGTTAGTTCAGACACTGCCAGCTTGAGTCAGGTCATTCCCCTAATCAGACTTTTGCAAAAGCAGCTAGAGAAACTAAAGGAAGATCTGAAATGGAGAGATTCTGCTAAGTATGTCAGACTTGTAGATCAAGCCCTTCATTCGCTTTGACAGGATCCAAGGGTCGTCAATCTCTTGAAATCAGATCACTATATTTTGGCAACCATACTCAATCCTTGTGTCTTTCTTTCCGATGGACATAAATCTGAAAAGATGCAAATAGCTGGTGGTGAAAAAATTATCAGCTGAAGCGGAACGTGACACAGCAGCATCTCCTTCATTTTCTACAGCTGTCAGGAAAAAACTAAATTTTCTGAAGAGACCCACTGCTGGTGGTGATGCAGATCAGTCAGCAAAACCTAATGACATCTGGTTGGGTCTGAAAGAACTGGCTACAATGAATGACATGTCTACCGTAACTTTGTCTGATACGGTCACCATTTAGAGAATGGTGGATGATTATTTTAGAGAGAGCTTCCAAATAGGCATGTCACTCAGTCCCTTACACAAACTGGCTTTGCTGTACTTGAGTTGCCCACCCTCCAGTGTGTACTCTGAAAGTTTTCAGCACAGCCGGGAACCTTGTGAGTGATCGTCGTAGGAGGTTACTTCCCCAAAATGTGGAAAAGATGATGTTCATCAAAATGAATTACAAATTCCACAAGGAAGACCTTTATCAGCACTTATGTCCAAAAAATACAGAAGTGTCTGTAATTGTGGATTCCAGCGGGGATGAATTAATATTGTATGAAGAGGAGGAGGATGCACACACTGATGGGGATGACTATGACAACGTCTAATGTATTGTAAAGCCAGTTTGTGTATGGGATCAATGCCACCAATGTCCACTGCGCATTGGCAGCTTGTTTTGTGGGGGTCCAAATAAACCAATCATTTCAGCCACAAGTGGCAGTCCCTGTCACTGAAGTGATTGGTTTGTTAAACTGTGAATGTCCTGTTTCATATATACAACATAAGGGTGGGCTGGAGGGCTCAAGGACAATTGCACCTTTTTCCTTTCCATTATGTGCTGTTTGGGGCATTGCTGCCTGACATTTTTAATGTTATGGTTTATGAATGTCCAGAAATTGTAATGGCCACAGACAGCATCTCCTGCTTGCCCTTTCATTTTTTTAAGAACAGTCTGAACCAACTGCTGCTTGTTGTGTCAACCCGGCGGCACAAGTCGCACAACAGTGACATTCAGCCAAGGGATCACAGCCCTCAAGGCTGCTACACGCCCCAAAGGCTCCATCCTGCTTGATGGCCCAAAGGCCGCATCCTGTTTCACAGCCCAAAGGCCACCTGTCGCCACTCCTCACCAGCCCTCAAGGCTGGAATGGCTGCAACTTGCCAAGAGTTCAAGCCCTCAAGGCTGTTGCAGGGCTGATTCCTTCCTAATCATAGCTCTGTGTTCCACTACTAGTACTCAGCCCGGAGGCTACATCAACAAAGAACTATCAACTATCAATATTTCAGCCAGTGGCTGCACCAATTATCAAGTATCAACTCTTCTTACTTCAGCCAGTGTGACAATTATCACAGTCCTCAACTCTATTTATCACTCAGTTTTGAGCCAGCTAGCTGGATGCAAACTTTTGGCCCTTAACTAGATGAAAAAAAATCTATAATTTGAGCTGTGTGGTGGTCAAAATTGACTGGAAACAAGTTCAAATAAATGTTATTGAGGTTAATAATACTATAAGAACAAAAACAGGCCCATTTTATGTGATTTTAGCTGTTTTATGATTTTTTGAAAGAAAAAATCCAGAACCCAAACTGAAAAACAAAACACGGAGGTAAGGTTTTGGCAAAACCAATAAAGATCCAGATGCAGCCATTGGATTCACACTGTATTTGGCAGTGACACCTGGATAACAGTGGTACAAAGGGATTGGTACAACTTCATCATCCTATGGGACAAATCAGATTGGTCATGCCCCTTCTCCATGAGGCCACGCTCCTTTTTCGGGCACATGTATTAAGTCCCTATTTGAAAAATGGGAGGGGGTGCCAATGCTTTTTCTGCCCCGGGGCACAGATGAGCGAGGACACATACACATCTGTATATAATTCTTATGAATGTGTTTTAACTTCTCAATATCTACAATTAAAAAAGTAAGGAGAAATCTACCTTTTCGTTTGGCTTGTCATATTCCCCTAGCCCCCATAAACCGCAATGGAGTCTGTGAAGATTTGGTATTTATAACGATAAAAGAAGTTGTTTTTTTTTGTCTTTTGTTAATTGCACAATGCTATCTCTGCATGGTATCATGTCTACTCGCACTAGAGAATAACGGGAGTGACTTTCTGCTTTCTCTCCACAATGCTCTGTTCTTGCCTTGGTCAGTCAGCACGGAGCCGTGGGGATGACCATCGAAGACTAAAAACCATTGATTGTCGTCCGCCGATGGTAGATGGTTTTACCATTGGTGGGGTTGTGATCCTATGTGTATCTGATCACTAAGTAACAAAACAATAATATGTAAAATCTATATTAAACCTTTATAAAATTGGACCTCAATCCTTAAAAAGCAGTTTAATGTTGAAGCTCTTTTCTGAGTTGATGGTTTAACTTGAGCCTGTTAGGTGTAGTGACTGGATGATTGCAGGACTAGGCTATGGGTGATGGGGAGCCTTAAGGCACACATCCCCTAGACAACAGGCAAAAGACTGCACGATTACGACATTGTAATCATGCAGTCGTTTGGCTGTCTGTGATGTGCCTTCACGGCTCGTTCAGTGAAGGCACATCAATCATTGCTAACATGTTGAACCTAACGATATCGTCAGGTTGCACAACATATTTGTACGATGAAACAGACACCTGTTCTGCACATACTAATATGTCCTCTTGCATCTTTGCCACTTGTGCGGCAAATCGAGCCACGCACGGTGTGAGTCACGCACTCGCGAACGGGTACGCTTGCTACGTTTGTACCCGTGACTCCATAGGATTGCATAGTGCGAACACAGGGCCTGATTCAGATCCGCTCCTGAGCGCTCGCAAGCGGGTCGATGGTGGCTGAGTGCGCATGCGCACGACGGAGCCGGCTCCGTCGTGCGCATGCACGAGACCCGGATAGCGACTGGCAAACCGTCGCTCCGGGTCTCGTACCAAAGGGGGCGTGCTGTTGATGTTGAGTGACAGCACGCCCCCTTTGGTGGGCGTGCCGGGGGCGTGGCTGCCCAGGCGGAGGCGTTCCTATGGGAACGCCTACCGTCTGGGGCCGGCCCCACTGACATCACAAGTGATGTCAGTGGGAGTGCTTTCGGCTCTGTTTGAGCCGAAAGCACTCCAGGACTTGCGGCAACGAGACCCTACCACAAGGGTCTCGTCGTAAGCCCGATGGTCTTGACCATCTTCCTGGCCGCTCGCTATAGCTGTGGGTGGTAACCCACAGCTATACCAGCGGCCAGGAGGCCGCTCTAAAAATCAAGAAGGACGGCCCTGATTCAGAGCGAGCTCTCTGTCAGAGCGTCCGGCTCTGAATCAGGGCCACAGTGCGCAGCATGGCAAACCATGGCACACGCTGCTGCTGCTGATCGCATGGCACGATGTGTGCGCACGTTAGCAGTGCGAGTGGCAAAGATGCAAGAGGACAGATCTGTATGTTAAATTCTTACACACTTGCAAAAGACGGCAATTAAAAAATAAATGTGAGGTTTCTCTTCGCTGAGTGGTTTTCGTGAGCATTATATAGGGTATATGCTTGGAAACATGGCAGACACAAAGATGCATATCAATGTGAAAAATGCATATAATTATGTTCTCCATTACGCACATGTTACTAAATAGACTTCTAAATCCTTGACAGACCTTAATAATATTTTCCTGTGTAACAATGACAGGTAACAAGTTTCATTGAAATCCACTCACATTTCACAGTGACAATGTATGAGAATTTGCAGGACATAAAATAGAAAAATTCTTTAGACAACATAGCATCCGGCATCAAAGATAGGTCCATATGCACCTGGTCAAATGGGGTATCTAAAACAAAGAAGAGAACCCTGACTGAAATTATCAGACGTATGGTCATTCCTGGAGAGTCAAGCTTATTTGAGAAATAAAGGGGTGAATAACCTAAGGCAACTATATACTTACAAAGCTACATACAGTCAGGTCCATAAATATTGGGACATTGACAGAATTTTCATATTTTGGCCTCTATTCACCACCACAATGGCTTTGAAATGAAACAAATAAGATATGCTTTAACTGCAGACTTTCAGATTTAATTTGAGGGTAATTACATCCATATCAGGTGAACGGTGTAGGAATTACAACGGTTTCTATATGTGCCTCCCACTTTTTAAGGGGCCAAAAGTAATGGGACTATCAACTCAAAAGCTATTTGATGGACAGGTGTGGGCTATTCCCTCGTTATTTCATTATCAATTAAGCAGGTAAAAGGTCTGGAGTTGAATCTAGGTGTGACATTTGCTTTTGGAATCAGTTGCTGTCGACTCTCAATATGAGATCCAAAGAGCTGTCACTATCAGTGAAGCAAGCCATCATTAGGCTGAAAAATCAAAACAAACCCATCAGATAGCAAAAACATTAGGTGTGGCCAAATCAACTGTTTGGAACATTCTTAAAAAGAAAGAACGCATCGGAGAGCTCAGCAACACCAGAAGACCACGGAAAACAACTGTTGTGGTTGACAGAAGAATTATTTCCCTGGTGAAGAAAAACCCCTTCACAACAGTTGGCCAACTCAAGAACACTCTCCAGGAGGTAGGTGTATATGTGTCAAAGTCAACAATCAAGAGAAGACTTCACAAGAGTGAATATAGAGGGTTCACCACAAGATGTAAACCATTGGTGAGCCGCAAAAACAGAAAGACCAGATTAGAGTTTGCCAAACAACATCTAAAAAAGCCATTACAATTCTGGAACAACATCCTATGGACAGATGAGACAAAGATCAACTTGTTTCACAGTGATGGGAAGAGAAGAGTACGGAGAAGGAAAGGAACTGCTCATGATCCAAAACATACCACCTCATCATTGAAGCATGGTGGTGGTAGTGTCATGGCGTGGGCATGTATGGCTGCCAATGGAACTGGTTCCCTTGTATTTATTGTTGATGTGACTGCTGACAAAAGCAGCAGAATGAATTCTGAAGTGTTTCGGGCAATATCATATGCTCATATTCAGTCAAAGGCTTCAGAACTCATTGGACGGCGCTTCACAGTGCAGATGGACAATGACCCGAAGCATACTGCAAAAGCAACTACAGAGATTTTTAAGGCTAAAAAGTGGAATGTTATGCAATGGCCAAGTCAATCCCCTGACCTGAATCCCACTGAGCATGCATTTCACTTGATGAAGACAAAACTGAAGGGAAAATGCCCCAAGAACAAGCAGGAACTGAAGACATTTGCAGTAGAGGCCTGGCAGAGCATCACCAGGGATGAAACCCAGCGTCTGGTGATGTCTATGCGTTCCAGACTTTAGGCTGTAATTGCCTGCAAAGGATTTGCAACAAAGTATTAAAAAGTGAAAGTTAGATTTAGGATTGTTTAGTTTGTCCCATTACTTTTGGCCCCTTAAAAAGTGGGAGGCACATATAGAAACCGTTGTAATTCCTACACCGTTCACCTGATTTGGATGTAATTACCCTCAAATAAAATCTGAAAGTCTGCAGTTAAAGCACATCTTGTTTGTTTCATTTCAAAGCCATTGTGGTGGTGAATAGAGGCCAAAATATGAAAATTCTGTCAATGTCCCAATATTTATGGACCTGACTGTATGTACTTTGGCATGCTGAAATATGTAGTGTAAAACAATGCAGTTTTTTAATGCAAAGCTTTTGTTTATTTTCCTGAAGAAGAATGCAGCAAGCTACAAAATTGAGCCTTGAAAAGTATTCTTGTTGGATAGAGTCAGCATTCCAGAGTGTACAGAGTCCTAGACCCAAAAACAGACATGGTGACCATCATCAACAGTTTGACTTTTGTGTCAGACCAAAGGGATGATGTGACTGGCTGAAGGGATATCTCCTCCATATTTACAAGACTTAAGTAGGCCTATGAAGGAGAAATCTAACCTTAACCTTGTGAACAGTGATTGAGGTCTGTGTAGGGTTGAACACCAAAGATGGGAACACAGTCAAAAACACAGGTAAGGTGTTCATGTCTGATCATGTGTGTTGATGCTTGAATAGGCAAGCATATTATATACTAAAGCATTTTTTTGTGTCTTTCTGCAAGTTGAAGGTTGAATTGTGCACTTGTAATAACCTCTGTGTAAGCATCTGGGGTTGGCCTCACAGGCTCATATTGTCACATCGTCCGAGTTCACACAATCCATGTGACCCATAATGTTATTTAGTGATAGAAAATAACTTAAACAAAAAGGTGTCAAGATTTTTATATTTTTAACTATGGTTAATTTAACATTTTGTCAGTAGACAACGATTGAAATACCAAAGCTATACGCCTGTATAGGAATCGGTATGTAATGCCGCTGTCGGGATGCCTCCTGTCAAAATACCGACAGCGGCATTCCGATGGTATCTTGACAGGGGTCAGGTAAGTATACTTACCCTCCACCCTTCTCCCCCTAACCCTGGTGACCTTCAGGATTCCAGCATCGGCATTAAGATGACCGTTGGTATTTCGACACCTATCTTAAGTATCCTGTCAGGCTTCCCCCGTCAGGATTTAGACCGGCAGGATCGCGGCCGCCAGTCTCATAACTACATCCCGCCTGTATAATCTTATCAATTGTGTTTCTGGTTATGTGACTAACAATCTTTACAATCATGTTTGCTTAGTTCTAATATAGCTAAAATTCTAATATACATTTTTGTATTATACATAGCATATCAACTGTACTATCTCTGCTAGATCCAGTAAGATTAAGCATATCATACACTTTCTGTAAGTACAGGGTTAATACCAAATTATTTTTAATCTAATCAAACACTGTTTTTATACCTAAAGGTGTGTACACACACGATTTTTTGAACGATTTAACTATAACGACGTAATCATTAAAAAAATCGTTCAGTGTAAAACGATGAACGATTATCGTTCATGCACGTTCACGTTTGTCGATTGTAGTTTGTAGTTCAGTCAGACTGGCCAACTGAACGATTTTCAATAGAAGTTGCAACATTTTTCCTTCAACACACAGAAAATCGTTTATTATGTAAAGTAAAATCAACTACTTTGTAAAACGATTTTCGTTCACTTTTTCAAGGGAAAAACTGAACGAAAATAGTTCATTACTTACATCGTTGTGTGTTTACGCACCTTAAATGTCCTTATAATAATGATATATTGTTATCCTAGGGTAAAGTTGATGTATTGTGAAAGTGTGTACTGCTGTTTATTGTTAGTGAGAAAATCTATCAAGACTTTTGATGGCTGCAAAATAAATATATTTATTTTTATTATGTATTAAGTTTTTATATGACACACATTATTTTTATCACTTACAAAATGGTGGACCGTTGTTTTTCCCACCATTGCAGAGTTTCTAATACAATTAATAACATTATACTGTACTGTAGGTAGTGTATGTTATACACTTTTTCGCTAAACTATAAACCACACCTCAAATATACCCTTTTTGGCACAGCCCGTTGTTGTCATCGAGCTTTATCAGATTGAAGGGTTGTGGTGAGTAGTTTCATGCAACCACTGGAGACTGAAGTGCTTCAAAACAAATAGGCTTTTACTCCAGCAGTAAGGTACAGCTAATGTAATAAGTTCTTACATAGGAGTATAAACAGCAAACTCTGGAGCATAGTAATATATGGGATATCAGGGTATGCAGCATCCAGTACACAGAGGTGTGCTAATGTTGGACACCCTCCTATCTTTCCCCCTGACTGACCCACACAAGTAGGTTTATATACCTTTGCTCCTCTTAACTGAAGAAAGGGTGTGGTTCTTTCATGAGCCCCTTTCTTCCAATGTGGGAGATTTCCACCCTGCCACAAGAGTAATAAAAGCACTATAAAGCATTAAGTGTCTTTAAAGAATAATCATTTTACAGGAAATGTTAAGGGGCCTATCCACTAGGTGACCTGAAAGACTGAAGCCTAGCGTTCAGACCTTCAAGTCGCCGAGGTGCGATGCCCGCACTGAACGGCGTTCACTGAACGTCATTCAGTGCAGAAATCTCCTATATCTGAACATGCCGAACCTGACTAGCGTTGTCAGGTTGACGGGCATGTTCAGTAGATAGGGGGTCGGCAAGGACCCAGCGTGCACGCTCATCACTGGTCCCTGCCGGCTATCCATTACCCGACTTTATGAACAATGCGACCAAAACCTCCTGGTTTTGGTCGGATTGTTCACAAAGTCGTGTAATGGATAGGCCCCTTTAAGTGTGCAGCTCCTTTTGTCCTCTTTACATCCATTACATAATTACCGCTTATAAATGTATTGCACCAGGCGTGAGTAGTATAGAGTACATGCAATATTCATCTTCTCAGTAATTGGATTAATTGTTCCCTAGTATTAATAAATTCTATATTTCTTTCCAATACAGTACATCTGTGTAACATCAGTTACTGTGCTATGGATGGGAATAAGTCAACAGGATATAATTGCTCGCATTGTGAAGATTTTTTTTCTTCTGAAGCACCATCCAAGGAAAACATTGATCATGTGACAGATCGTATCCCTGAAGTGATCCAAAAGGCCGAAAATTATACCGCACTAGTATCAGACTTCAAACAGCTGAAACTAGAAAGAGATGTACAGAAGAACTGGGACCTGTTCTACAAGAGAAACAGCACAAATTTCTTCAAAGACAGGCACTGGACAACAAGGGAGTTTGATGAACTTAAAGCATGTAGAAAGGTGAGATTAACTTGCATATCTGTGTATATAAAATAAAGTCTACCTATTTGTTCGGAGTAATCTCTTGAACCGCTGGATGGATTTTGATGGGGTTTTCACTATTCTGTACAGAATTGGGCAAGGAAGGTTTAAGTGTGTAACCATTAATCTGTGACAAAAAGGAGCAGCGCAGTCACGATTTTAGAGAATCAAATGATAAAGACATAAATCTTACACCAAGTTGCTGTTTAGGAGCTGACCATGGTGCTGAAACAGGAAGAAACTGAGCCAATCATAGATAGCAATGTGCCCTGTTGCTTAGCAGCAGCCTAGAGAGGGCAGGGAGTCAGGGATTGAGCAGGGTCACATCTGTGGCAGACATAGAGCCTCCAATGAACCCATAAAGATGCCCTGATGCAGACACAGTAGCCAGGGGAGGCATAGTTATCAGGAATTTAATAAAAACAAATAACCATCGGTACACCATCATATGTCCATCCCTACGCTGAACCTGCAGACAGACTCCAGCCAGCACTCCTCCACTTTGAAGTGCTCCCTCTCTAGCGTGATGTTCCTGCTCAGACACACGCCCTCTGTGAACAGGAGGCACCTTCCATGGAAGTCAACGCTGTTCTCAGACAGGGGTACCACAGTGAGGAAGCTCAACAGGAAGACCAGGAAATACAAGGTATATTGTGCAAAGGGGACATTGCTCATCTCCATGTTTGGCAGCTAGGGAGGGGTGCGCATGGAGGCTGCCGAAATATGCACAGGTGCCCCAGCCCTGGGGACATGCTGCTGATAATGCTTACGATAGCTGCAATACAAATTTAACATCCATGAACCTTCTGCCTTTCCCAGCACCTCCCAGTGGCCGGGCCCCAGCCAGCTGCAGGGCAGCAGCAGTGGTGGTTGTGGTGACACTGATGAGATGCATGGGGCAGGAGTGAGAGGAGGGGGTTGTGGTGAGATTCAGGGGACTGTGGTCACATGGCATTGGTTGTTATGAGATGCAGGGGATGTGGTGAGATGGAATTGCTCCCATGTGAAGCCAGGGCAGGTTGCAAGAGACCCCAACCACTCCATTAGGCATCTCAAATCAATTGGTGAAGTTTTCATCCAAATCCATCCAGTGGAAGGCCCAGAACAGGCTCCCCGGCTCAAAGTTCTGGCCAGTGTACACCAACAGGACCTCAACCCCCTAGTATGTCTTCTGGGATCCATACAGACACATATATAATTACCTAATTATATTGGTCCAGCCCACAGATATGTAAGGCATCAGATGTGACCACAATTTGCTATTTTGATGGTTAAATATTGCTAATCTCTGGCACATCTTTCCTTTCCTTTCAGTTTGAGAACCAAAGACTGACCATCCTAGAAGCAGGATGTGGCGTAGGTAACTGTTTATTTCCCCTTCTGGAAGAGGATCCTGGTCTGTTTGTTTATGCTTGTGACTTTTCTCCTAGAGCGGTGCAATTTGTGAAGGTTTGTATCTCCATATTCATCAAATATTTAAGCAAGCCACACACTGGTTGAACATGCCACTCATATCTTACAGTATCATATTTTGCTACACAGCCCCTCAGAAGTGTTGTAGCACGGTGCACATGTACTCTGGTACAGCACATGTTATGACATCACAGAACATATGCCAGGAGCAGGAAGATGGGTACCGGGTGTGCCTATGGGGTCTCTCACGCAATGGGCCTAATTTAGAGTTGTATGCTATCAGCACAGCAGTTGCGTCTTTGGATGCAGCTGCTGTGCTAAAATCTGCTAATGCCGCAGGAAGCGTGTTGTGTAAATAGACGCCTCTTGCCAGCTTCTGTAATCTGCAGCATCGGATCACACTGGGTGACCATCGGTCATCTGCAGGGGTATACGCAGGATTTTTAGGGGATATATATATATAATATACACACACACAGCTTAAATACACATACAACATACGCACATAACATACATGTAGTTGGAGTACAGCGCTCTTAGTGTTATATATGTAGTTTCCCTAGCTGCTCCACATATAGAGGTATCCCGACCTCTATTACATATAATCATATAATCTCCAAAGTATTCTGATCTTGCTCCTTTATTATTCATGATCATGTCCATCGTAATGATATCTAAACAACAAAATGGGCACTACACAGAACAATAGATATATAAGCGACAGCGACAAGAAAAAAACCCTACTATGGCTGAGACAGGCGGTACATGCACATTAAGAGAACAGGGACTACAATTCCTACTCTAATGACGGCAACAGCAAGGTTCCTGAAGGCAGTTGGCGTGCGCAACACCAGACCCAGAAGTGTGGGAGACGCAGGCCATGGAACGGAGGCAGGGGTAACCATTGTCCACATAACCTATTAAAGCACAGCGAACAAAAGACACCCTTGAAAAAGTCCAAACTTGGATGAAATGCGTTGGAGCATATCCCCCACCACATAATACTATTGAACTATATAAGATTGGACTATTTATTGAGACAATATAGGAGTAATGGTATACATGTTCTCCATTTTTAATACCGGACTCTGAGTCTCTAATAAAAGTGTTGTATTAGATATATACGTGTAGTGTCTGGTTCATACACAGAACAGCACTGCTTATCAGCATATAAGATTAACCCCCACCACCACCTCTATACGCATCGTAACTATGGGAACCAGCAGGACGAGCACAGCAGCGTTGAGTAAGTACAAACCTTCCTACCGTATCCTGCATAAATAGTTGTTGCCAAAGTTCCTGATACTGTGCCATGTATTATATTTGAGGTGGAGAGGAGAGTGAAGAGGGTTGCTGCACCATCACCAATTTTTTAAGAATACCATCATCAATTGTTTAAGAACACCCATCCTACAGCCAATCTGTGTTTTAAAACTTAAGACTATATGAAGAGTCATTTAAGTCATTAATAATTTATATGGAGTATTCATTAAGAACACCTTCCCTACAGATCTAAAGTGGGGACATTACAGTAATACACAAAAGAGGAGTATTTCAAGGATGTCAAACAACTTCCTTGGTACTCAGCCTCCTTTATCTAGGGAGTCACAGTAAAGCTGGGCATCCACTATACAATTTTCTGTCAGATATCTGCCCAATCTGGCTGGTTGGAATGAAAACCTGGTAATGTATGGGAGCCAATGACAATCGCCCATTTGCTCACAAACACTGGAAAATAGCCAAAAATGGTTGTTCAGACAAGTTGGTTAAAACACACAAATTTAACAATTTTTTTTTTGTCCTTTTTTTCAGTGTTTAAAACCATATGATTGACTGTCATTTGTCCCATACATTACCAGGTTTTCATTCCAACTAGCCAGACTGGACGTATAGTGGATGGCCAGCTTCAGACATATATTAAGATAACTTGGCCCCACTGCCCCGGAGCGCACCACAACTTTTTCCTTATCTGACACACTTAACATAGACACACAACATACTTACAAACACACACAGCATACATACACATAGCATACTTACATACACCCTAGTTGCTGGGTGGCTGTGATGATCCTCCCTCTGGGAGGGCTGTGTGTGATCGCGATGCGCTTTCCAGTCACTGCTGGTTCCGCTGTCAGCGCTTCCGTGTCAGGTGGTATGAAAGCACCTGACGCAGAAGCGCTGACAGTTCAACAGGCAGCTGCCGGGCAGCTCCGATCATGGGTGGCCTGCTGATGGAGACTGTGACAAGGCTGTCTCCGTCTCTGAAAAAAAATTATTTGGTCGGTCAGAGGGGGTTTCTGGGTACTCCGAAACCCCCCCATGTGTGCTAGTGATCTGAGTAACCTTTAGATTACTCAGGATGACCAGTATTTTCACGCAGCTGAAGCCAGTGAAGCTGCATACAAGGATGCAGCCACTGGCTTCTGCAGGCCCAGAAAATAGAGCCAACATGCCCACATTTTCTGGGATGCAGCTTGATGCCGCTGTCAATTAGGCTGCGGCATCCGGACACTGTGAGCGAGCTCGCATAAGGAGATCTGCACATGTGCAGTACAGATCCTGTGCATGCGCAGATCTTCAAACATCAGAGTTGTACGCAAACCATTGGGTTTGTGTACAACTGTGAATCAACCCCTGTATTCCTCAGCCATTCTGCAGATTCTATGACAGACTCAACAGAAAAGGTCATCTAAGTGATTTAGGGCCTGATTCACTACGGAACTCAATTCTGCTCATATTCACGCACAGCAGTTGCTAATATCAGTGGAGCTATTTAAATGTGTGCATTCATATTGCGAACAGCCTGCATAAGGACACCCACTTCGCCTTACTCACATCCCAATATTAGGGCAACATAGCGAAACCATGAGGAAACACCGAGCAACATCGGACCCATATGCACACTTGCACAAGTCCTGACCTTACTCAGAAATTGCTAACATCCACACACTCTATCAGTGCTATGGCTGCTTATGGCCACGCAGTGGATAATTTATGCACGGCTCTGCAACAGCGTTAAAACGCACTGGCACGCCTGTGTTCGCCCGACCACCCCCCCCCCCTCCGTCACCACCCACAAATGGCACTTCCTGTCAATCACTCTGCTCTGGGGCTATGTAGCCTCTGCAAACGCAATTCACATTGCAATTGCCAGTTCGTGCACTGCGATGCATGTGCAGAATGCAACAATCGACCGATTGCGTGCGTGTTTGCAACTGCGATCCGTGATGAATCAGGCCCTTAGTCTTCAGTAGTAAACAGCATTACTAGTTTTGAGAGTTGTTACATACTGTTCAACCCAGTTCTTCTTGGTATAAGATCTTAGCACTCCTCATGTGCATGTATTTATCTAAAAACAACTGGGTTTACTTTGTCAAGCAGGTTAATCACTGTTGTAGTAAGGTTACCTTTTCATTCAAAGTTGAAATGATTTCTGTTTAAAATAATGACTGAAACCTGCTGATTTTCAGCTCTGCATCATGTTGGAAAAACTTAGAGATATCTATAGTATTCACTGTGCTGTGGGCAGCGTGAGCGTGACACCTGGCTGGACTGGCTGAAACTCCTTTCTAGTTAGGTTCCATGTTGACTACAAACCTTCCAGACAGTAAATGACTTGTACAAAAATAGAAATGTTTGGGGATCCTTTTTACAGTGCTTCACACATATATGGCTCTATTTCTTAACATTATTTCTACTAAAAAATGTGAAAAAGGGTGTTTTCACACCCTTTTCACATTATTTTAGTATCACCTACAGTTACTAAAGGGCAATTGGAACAGAATTTGTAAAATTCTACTCCAACCCCTAAAGCTGCATACACACACAACGATTTTGAAAAAGAACAATTTTAATAAACGATTTTCATGAATTTTTTCAATGGAAAAATGAACTAAAATCGTTCATTTATTAAATGTAGTGAACGATTTTTTTTTTTTTATCTACAAACGATTTTTGCATATTCCCTTAATGAAAATCGTTGGGTTGGTCAGTCTGACTGAACTACAAAAGTGAACGCGCATGAACGATAATCGTTCATCGTTGTAACTTAGAAAGTGAACGATCTTATAAATGATATCGTTAACGATAATCGTTCAAGAAATCGTTGTGTGTGTGTATGCACCTTAAGTATCACTTATTTTTAGTAAGCAGATCTCATTTCCCATAATTGTAATGGGAAATGTGATCTGACCAAAGTTACTAAAAATAAAATGTGAAAAAATACCGGGGAAAGCCCTGTGATAATAACGCCACCTGGAGATGGCGTTATCCAGGGTCTCCCCCGGTTACCAGACTCCTGCTCCGCTCTAACGTGCAGAGCACGGAGACGGCCCTAGTAATCAGCTACCACACATTGATGCACTGCAAGAAAAAGTAATAAAATAAAAAAAAAAACTTACCTGAGTCCAGGGACTGGAGTTCGGATCTCCGGTGATGGCCTCCCTCCGGTCAGCTGGTCTCTCATGCTGCACTGGGGCCTGGTCGTCACCTGACAGGGTCCCAGTGCAGTATGGGATTTCAGCTGACCGGAGCGACAGAGGACATCGCCGGAGGCCCGATAACTGCAGGTAAGTGTAATCAAGGGAGGGGGGGTCGCGGGGAGGGGGGTCCGCGATCGTGGGGGACGGGGCTTGACAATGGGGGGGGTAGCAGCAGCGGCCGGTCGGCGCATGCGCGGGGCACTTGTCACGGTATTTTTTGCGAAATTACTGTGATAAGGCTCGGAGGGGATTCGCAGGGACAGAGCTTTCTCGCAAGCTCTGTTCCTGCAAGGGACTTGTAGTAAATCCCTGTGATATTGCCTGAATTCGCAATGCGAATTCAGTCGGTAATTTCACACTACAATCTGCATTCCCAATGCGGATTGTAGTAAATAGAGCCCATAGGGAGAGCTGCTCTATCTACAATTTCGGTCTACCCAAGACTTTAAGAACAACAAAATGAAAAACAAATGAAATCGTATACAAAGCGCTACCCTCAAGGATGGGGAATGGCTCAACTTTCAAAATGGTTGCATTCCTGATGAGCGGAATGCGCTGAAAATATGTGAGAGTAAATCTTTGTTACTATGCCTGGTATCTTACCATGAAAATAATACAGTGGTAAAAGTATACACTATTTAATGACATGAAACATATAACAATATCAAATAAAATGTAACACATAAATAAAAGGAAAGTTCAGGAGAGAGGACTATTGCTGTGAAACCAGTCCTTTGAGGAGTATGGACCTACAGAACAGAGTGATCCGGATTACCTCTATGTATTCAACATCTTTGTCCATAAACTTCAACTTTCTGGTAAAACAGTCATCTGACACTACAGTCACTGAGCTGAACTTTCCTTTTATTTATGTGTTATATTTTATGTGATATTGTTATATGTTTCATGTCATTAAATAGTGAATACTTTTACCACTGTATTATTTTCATGGTAAGATACCCGGCATAGTAACATAGATTTACTCTCACATATTTTCAGCGCGTTCCGCTCATCAGGAATGCAACCATTTTGAAAGTTGAGCCATTCCCCATCCTTGAGGGTAGCGCTTTGTATACGACTTCATTTGTTTTTCAGTAAATGACTTGTGTCTATTGGTGTTGAATATGTGCAGCGTGAATTCGTGCAAGTTATGTTATGCAACCTAGCATTGTACTCTCTGCATCCGCGCCATCGTTTGGAAAATAAACTGGTAAACTATATACAAAATGTCAGTAGTAGCATAAATGACTATTTATTCAGGGATGTGCTCACACAAAAATACAGAAGTATGCAGTGAGCAATGTCAGAGTAAGCAGACACGTTCTAAAATCAAAGGAATGTGCATAGTATAATGTATAGAATTGTTTATTTTATTGTCTTTGCCAAGTTTGTGGATATCACTGATGACCAAAATCACTGATGGAAATTCCTGACTATATTTCCAAATATTTATTGTATTTGTTTGCATTCACAGCAAAATTCTTCGTACAATACAGATACCTGCAAAGCTTTCCAGTGTGATCTGACCAAGGATGATCTGACAGGGAACATTCCTGCAGGGAGCGTAGATGTTACTATGTTAATCTTTGTCCTCTCTGCTGTTCATCCACACAAAATGCACCTTGCCATAGAAAATATTTACAAGGTAACATGGAAGAATACCTAATGATGTTATTAGATTTTTAGTCTATGTATGTATCTTGCTACAGTCCAATATGCATTAACAAGTATTAGCTAATTCATGTGCTTTTCTTGCAGGTGCTGAAACCAGGTGGCTGTGTCTTGTTCCGTGACTACGGACTGCATGACCACGCCATGTTACGCTTCAAAGCTGGTAATAAACTCGGAGAAAACTTCTATGTGAGACAAGATGGGACTCGCTGTTACTTTTTCACTACAGGTGAATCACTTTGTTAACCTGTACCTTCAAACACAAACACATGTCACGCATCTACTACTAAATTGCACAGGATGCTGTCTTTGTATCTGATGTACCAGCACTTAAGCTGGGTACACCCTAGAACGATATCAGCCCGATTTGTCCTTTCCGGGGAGTGTTTAGTGTGTATGGCTAATTTGCACGCTCCCGCGGTCGCATGCGATATCTTCTGGTTGGCTGTGCTGCAGGGCAATCAGAAGATATCGTGTAAGATGCTATGCTGCCGAATGCAGCATGGCATCCTACATCGCACCATCGCCCCCTGCATTGTGCAAGTGTGTGTGCGCTTGCCGATGCAGGGTCCTGTCGCCCATCAGATTGGCCGTCTACACATCATTCTAATGTGTAGCGGGCTTGAAAAACAATGTAAAAGAAGACGCATAGTTGTGGGTGTTCTGTGAAAGTATCATAGTTACAGGCATGATTGCTGATTGCCTCTTAAGCTGGCTACAAAAGTTGCCATTCTGAAACTCATTATGAGAGCTGAGTAGCAAGGATAATGCCCAGTTGATGTCACACGGGTGGCCAAATGAACACCGACAGTGTTCTCCCCAGAAATTTTTCCAGCCGGGTGGCATCCAAAAGTAGCCGGGTGGGGTATCTCCCTTACCAATCCAGCCCGACAGGTCTCAGGCTGCTTCCCCACTGGCTCTAAGTCAAAAAGTGCCCATTATACAGTGCCCCCTGTAGTTTTCCCCTTTATGCATTGCCCCCTGTAGTTTAACTTTGCCCTTATGCATTGCCCCCTGGCTGAAGTAGTGCCCCCAGACTGGTCCCTTATGTAGTGCACCCAGGCTTAAATAGTGCCCCCAGACTGGCCCTTTATGCAGTGCCCCCAGGCTTAAATAGTGTCCCTTATGCAGTGCCCCCAGGCTGGCCTCTTATGCAGTGCCCCCAGGCTGGCCCCTTATGCAGTGCCCCCAGGTTTAATAGTGTCCCTTATGCAGTGCCCCCAGGCTGGCCCCTTATGCAGTGCCCCCAGGTTTAATAGTGTCCCTTATGCAGTGCCCCCAGGCTGGCCCCTTATGCAGTGCCCCCAGGTTTAATAGTGTCCCTTATGCAGTGCCCCCAGGCTGGCCCCTTATGCAGTGCCCCCAGGTTTAATAGTATCCCTTATGCAGTGCCCCCAGGTTGAATAGTATCCCTTATGCAGTGCCCCCAGGTTTAAAGTGTCTCTTATGTAGTGCCCCCAGACTGGCCCTGGCCCCAGCCCAGCACTTACCTTTACTTGCTGGCCGCTGCCTCGCGCTGACTGGATCTAACTAGATCCAGCAGGCACGCGGGGCAGGCTCCTCACGTCGCGTGTGATGTCATGACGTCACCCGCGCAGTGCATCACTGGGAACATTGGCCTCTGAAAAGATCGGAGGCTTCTTTAGCCTCTGGTCACTTCAGAGGCCAGCGTTCCACAGCAGGGGTCGGCGGGGAAAAGTGCCGGGCGGCAGGCTGTTTCTGCCAGGTGATGTGCCCGCAGAAAACAGCCTGGGGAGAACACTGACTGACTTCTTCATCTGATACTTGAACCTGTTAGAGTAATCAGAAGATGGGATTATTATTGTGGCATTGCAATTGCTTTGGGTGCACTTGTCACAATATTGCTGCATTTGTGCCCAACATTACAGAGACACTATGAGGAGCACTGCTACAAAAGGTTTTGAGGGAGGCAATGCAAAGGCATGTGTTTCAGTAGGTTTTAGGCATGATGCTGTAGATTGAGAAACAAACATTGCCTACATGAGCCCCTTCCTACATCTGTTCCGCCTCCCCAGTGGTAAGGAAAGAAATGGAGATGTTGCCAATAGCAACCAATCTGGTTCTACGTAACATTTATCTAGCACCTTCTAGAAGATAATACCTAGAATCTGATTGGTTGCTATGGGCAACATCTCCACTTCTAAAAACCTGCACTTTAGTAAATATACTCCTTAGCCACAGACAGGCAGATTGAACAGAGTGAGAGAAAGTCCAAAAAATATATATACTGGTAGGTTAATGTGCTTTTTCCAAAATCTATACCCTAGTGTGTGTGTGGTAGGGTATTTAGACTGTAAGCTCTAGCAGGGCAGAGACTGATGTGAATGATTTACTGTTCACTGCATTGTAAGGTGGCCACATACAAATATAATAATATGGATGAATTCTGTCTAGCAGCATTAATTCTTCATAGAACAACAGTTATACTGCTACTGAAACTACAAAGATTCTAGGAAAATAGATTACACTAAAGAAAAACTTGTAGCCTGTCGTAAATAGTGTATTACTTTTCTGTCGATAGACAGTATTATATTTTCTACTTCAGGGTCCATAGGGTATCCACAGGATACCTTGGGGTATAGGTGTGACGTCAGTCGCAGGGCACCAAAGAGTTAAGCTTTCAGCCTCCCAGGATGCACTAGGTCCCCCTCCTATACCCCGCCCCCGGGCCAAGGCACCTCAGTTTAGTTTGGTGCCCGGCTGGAGTCGGGTGCACCTGTTGGAGTGGGGGCTAGAAGAGCCCCTGAAGCTTATTCTTCATGCAGCTGTGGCTGCACATCTGGATGAACAGCATGGACAGTCAGTCCTGACGTCCATGCTGTCTTCCCTACACCCCGCCGGTACCAGAACGCCGGTACTGATCCGGGGATGCTGGTGGGCGTCTGGGGTCACAGCTAGCGGTGACCCCAGATGCTCCGGACCATGGCCGGATTCAAGGGGGACAGAGGTAAGCAGCGGAGTCCCGCGGTGGGTCCCCGCTGATCACATGGTCCTAAGTCCCCAGGCAGGGGGCTCCCTGGGGACTGGCTGCAGCGTGGAGCCAGGCGACCAACCTGCGCTTCCACTACCCCCTGGGACAGCGGACCGCAGCAGAGCGGTAGCGCTGCGGCGTCCCAGGGGTTAAATGCATGCCAGGGGAGCGCGCCTTCCCTGTCTCACAGCCGGCGCCTCCCCCGCTGCACACAGCCCTCTCTGCATGCTGCCGACTGGTCCTGTGGCAGCGCTCCTCCCCCAGGCCAGCCTCCTCTCTGCTCCTCGGCGGCCATCTTCTCCAGAACGCATGGTGAACGCTGCTGGAAGCGCTGGACGGAAGCATCGTGGTCTGGGTCCCCCCGCATACCTCTCCTCCGCTGTGGTCAGGTCTGTGTATGCAGCGCTGTGTCCTACCAGGCCCTGTGTCTGTGTAGTTGAGTGATCAGCGCTGTTAGTGCAGGAATTGTTATTTCTCTGCATTGTATGTGACTGTGCTAGCGCTGCTGCCTGTAACTTTTCTTCTCTAAACTGTCAGCTTTATTACTGTCCCTGTTCTTCTGCTAAAGCCCTTGCGGTGCGGTGCTGCAGGGTGGTCTCTCGCCTATTTAATACTTAATTGGTGAGAGAGGTCACATACGTGGTGCCATCATGTCTGAAAGTGATTTTCCCCTCCGGCTGCAGTGTACCACGTGCAAAGTACCGTTAGCGGAGGGGGAGGGTAGCGCGGAGGGCCTTTGCCGGCAGTGTTTGTCCATGGCGCGGCCTATTACGGTTACAGCACCGGTACAGGAGCCGCCCTGGGCTTGTTTCGCTCAGGCGTTAACAGCTTTAGTGGGCCAGTTAGCTCCGCAACCCGCGTTTACTCCGATGGGTTTGTCCCAGCAGTCTGTGGTGTCGTCACCCATGCAGGGGTTCCCACGACAATTGGTGGTACCCCACAGTCTCCCTATTTCCCCGCTCCCGGGTTCTCAGGAGCCAGCGTGGGTTAACTCCCTGACGAGTTCTGTACAGCACTTGTCGGATGTGTTGCAAGGGGAGTCTGTGATGCGGCCTCATAAAAGGCCGGTGGCGTCTCTGTCCGCTCCTTATGAGGATGACGAAGGGACGTCTGATGATGGGGAGATTCTTGATCCTTACGATCAGGAACCTCTCCATCCTAAGGACGCTGATGCTAAGTCCAAAGTATATATTCCTGGACTTATTCGGGCGGTCCGCACAGCCTTGGTGATTGAGGACGAAGTTCCCCCAGCGGCTAAATCTAAGTATGCCTTTTTCAAAGATGTGAAAGGCGATGCCACAGTCTTTCCTCTTTCGGGTCAGTTGGTGGACCATTTAGAGGAGGCGTGGAAACAACCTGGCAAAAGATACCAGCCGCAGAGACGCCTGGCGGTGGCTTATCCGTTCGCGGATAATTATTTTGCTAAGTGGGAATCCCCTCCACAGGTGGATTCTCACGTGACCCGTCTTGTCCGTAGTGCCACATTGCCGATGCCATCCATGTCCTCCCTTAAGGATGCTACGGACCGCAAGGTAGAAATCTGCCTGAAGTCCGCTTATTCCCTTGCAGGGGGGGCAGCACGGCCGGCTATGGCCATTTGCTGGGTTGCCAGAGCGATGGAGCGCTGGGCGGATTCATTAGAGGCTTCTTTTGAATCCGACTGTCCGGCCGATCAGGCGGAGTTGATTGGCAATCTCCGTGATTCGGCCACCTACATCAACGAGGCGGCTCTAGACATTAGTACTCTGGTGTCTAGAATTTCTTCAGCAGCGGTAGCTGCTCGTCGCACCTTGTGGCTGCGATCCTGGAAGGCGGACGCAGATTCCAAGAAAGGTCTGGAAGCGTTGCCGTTTACCGGAGAAGTTCTCTTCGGTCCGGATCTGGATAAGATTGTGGCCACGCTGGCGGCAGCCAAATCTGCTTGTCTCCCGTCGGCCGCTGCTCCTTCTGGTTCGGGACCATCGTCCTTTCGGTCATCTAGGGCCCAGGGCAGGCCCAAACCACAGTCGTTTCCTCGACAGGCTGGCCCTAAGAAATCGGTCAAGCCCCGGAAGCAGGCATGGAGTACCAGACGTCCGGCCCCCAAGCCAGATGACAAGCCTGCGGCCTGACGGTCCGGGCCTCCCTTTGGGGGATCCCAGGGTGGGAGGCCGCCTGCTACAGTTCGCCCAGTGTTGGTCGACCACTACGACAGACACTTGGGTTCTGGAGGTGGTTTCCCACGGATACGCCCTCTCCTTCCGGCACAGACCCCCGGCTCGCTTCTTCACCACGGGTCTCCCATCAGACCGGAACAAGGCTACGGAGCTGCGGAAGGTATTGCACACTATGCTCCAGGCTGGAGTTATAGTGGCGGTTCCATTCTCCCAGAGGGGCCAGGGTTTCTATTCAAATCTATTTTTGGTACAGAAACCCAATGGGTCATATCGTCCGATTCTCAACCTCAAAGCACTCAACAAGTCTTTGCGGGTCCCGAAGTTTCGGATGGAGACCCTACGGTCCATCATTCTGGCGCTGGAACCTGGGGACTACTTGGTGTCATTGGACATACAGGACGCTTACCTGCATGTCCCTATTCTTTGGCGCCATCAACAGTTCCTCAGGTTTGCAATCCGCAGCGACCACTTCCAGTTTCGGGCGTTACCTTTTGGCCTGGCAACAGCACCACGTGTTTTCACCAAGGTGATGGCGGTCATGGCGGCTTCTCTGCGGCTGCAGGGAGTCCGCATGTTGCCGTATTTGGACGACCTGTTATTGGTGGCAGGATCTCCAGAGCTCCTGTTACGCCACTTGGACCTGACCATTGCACTGCTGCAACGGCACGGCTGGCTAATCAACTGGCAGAAGTCCACTCTAATCCCGTCTCGGAGGATTCTGCATCTTGGAGCCTTATTGGACTCGGGACAGCAAAGGATCTTCGTGACGGAGGACAAGATCTCTGCTTTACAGTCAAGGGTGCGCAGTTGCCTGCACAACCGCCGGGTGTCCTTACACTCGGCGATGAGGTTACTGGGCTCCATGGTGTCGGTGTTCGACATGGTGGAATACGCCCAGTTTCACTCCAGACCTCTGCAGCACCTGATCCTGTCCAAGTGGAACGGGCTGACTCAGTCTTTGAAGTCCCAGACGATTGTGCTCACCCAGGAGGTTCGCCTGTCCCTTGCGTGGTGGTTACAGACGACCCACCTCAACAAGGGACGTCCGTTCTGGGTTCCAAATTGGGTCCTGTTGACAACGGACACCAGTCTTCGGGGCTGGGGAGCAGTTTCGGGTCCACACTTGTTCCAGGGCAGGTGGACGCCGACAGAAGCGGAGCTTCCAATAAATATCTTGGAACTCCGTGCGGTCTTCAATGCTCTCCAGCAGGCACAGCGGTTTCTCCAGGGTCGCCCGGTGCAGGTCCAGTCGGACAACGCTACCACCGTGGCCTACATAAACAGGCAAGGAGGAACTCGCAGTCGGGCGGCTCTCGTAGAGGTCTCTCGGATCCTGGTTTGGGCGGAGCGCAATCTTCCGGCCATATCAGCGGTCTTCATCCCGGGAGTGCTAAATTGGGAGGCGGACTTTCTAAGTCGCCAGGACGTTCATCCGGGGGAATGGTCCCTGCACCCGGACGTTTTTCAACTACTGGTGGACAGGTGGGGTCTTCCAGAAATCGACCTCATGGCGTCCCGGCACAACAACAAGTTGCCGGTGTACGGGTCTCGCACAAGAGACGAAGGGGCGTCTCTGGTGGATGCTCTGTCCGTCCGGTGGACGTTCCGGTTCGCATACCTGTTCCCTCCGGTCTCCCTTCTTCCACGGGTAATCCGGAAATTCAAACAGGAAGGAGGGACGCTCCTGTTGATAGCTCCCGTGTGGCCCAGACGGCACTGGTTCTCAGACCTTCAGGGTCTGTCCGTGGACATTCCTCTGCGGTTGCCGCTACGACCGGACCTTCTGTCTCAGGGTCCTT
The DNA here is from genome assembly GCA_031769625.1 of Taudactylus pleione. Classification (NCBI taxonomy): domain Eukaryota; kingdom Metazoa; phylum Chordata; class Amphibia; order Anura; family Myobatrachidae; genus Taudactylus; species Taudactylus pleione. The sequence continues at coordinate 34,544,731 of JAUIMM010000052.1, forward strand.
GCCTTCACCCAGACCTGACTCGGCTGTCTTTGACGGCGTGGCTGTTGAGACGGCCATGCTGAGGTCCCGGGGGTTTTCCAGCTCTGTGGTGCGTACCATGTTACAAGCTCGGAAACCGTCTTCCGCGAGGATATACCATCGCGTGTGGCATACGTTCTTCCAGTGGTGTAGACCGAGAGGTTATGCACCGCGGGAGTTTCGTCTGTCTCGGATTCTCGCCTTCCTGCAAGCGGGACTAGATCATGGGCTTCGCCTTGCTTCTTTGAAGGTACAGGTTTCGGCCCTATCTGTCTGGTTTCACCGTAGGATTGCTACAATCCCGGATGTGCGCACCTTTATGCAGGGTGTTCTCCGCATTCAGCCGCCCTTTGTTCCACCTGTGGCGCCTTGGGATTTGGCTGTGGTCCTGAGGGCTCTCCAAGGACCGCCGTTTGAACCACTGGGCTCAGTGGATCTTAAATGGCTAACAGCTAAGACTGTTTTCCTTCTGGCCATTGCTTCGGCCAGACGTGTTTCTGAGTTAGGGGCTCTTTCTTGTAGACCCCCTTTCTTGGTTTTTTATGGGAACAGGGCAGTGCTCCGCACTCGGCCCGAGTTTCTTCCCAAAGTTGTTTCCCAGTTTCATGTTAACGAGGAAATAGTTGTTCCGGCCTTTAACTCACCGGGTCTTTCCGTGGGTGAGGCCTCTTTGGATATTGTGCGGGCCTTAAGGACTTATGTTGACCGCACTTCTTCGTTTAGGAAGTCGGACGCTTTGTTTGTCCTCTATGGCTTCCGTAAAAAGGGTTGGCCTGCTTCAAAGCAAACTTTGGCAGCCTGGATCCGTATGGCTATTTCTGAAGCTTATCTTCATGAAGGCCTACCGGTCCCTCCTTCTCTGAAGGCTCATTCCACTAGGTCTGTGGGTCCTTCGTGGGCAGCTCGACGTGGTGCCTCGGCAGTTCAGATCTGCAAGGCTGCTACGTGGTCTTCTGTCCATACCTTCGTGAGGTATTACAGGTTTGACACCTTCGCCTCTCAGGATGCTTCCTTCGGGCGGCGGATTCTCCTTTCTGCACAGGAGCGTCCCCACCCTTAAAGGATACTGCTTTGGGACATCCCCAAGGTATCCTGTGGATACCCTATGGACCCTGAAGTAGAAAATATGAGATATGGTAAGAACTTACCCTTGTTATCTCTATTTCTACGAAGTCCATAGGGTTCCACAGGACTCCCGCCCTGTCACACCTGTGCTGCAGATGGGCTTTGCTCTGGTCACCGGTTTTCCATCTCCCTCTGGTGAGAATGTGATTCTTGTATGTGTCCAGATCTTTGTTCTCTCTCTTCCTTCTCCTCCTCCGGCCTATGGCTTGGTAACTAACTGAGGTGCCTTGGCCCGGGGGCGGGGTATAGGAGGGGGACCTAGTGCATCCTGGGAGGCTGAAAGCTTAACTCTTTGGTGCCCTGCGACTGACGTCACACCTATACCCCAAGGTATCCTGTGGAACCCTATGGACTTCGTAGAAATAGAGATAACAAGGGTAAGTTCTTACCATATCTCATATTATTTATGTGCAAAACCTGTTGTTTTAAGAGCATTTGTGTTTATAAAAGTGTATAGAGATCCTGTATTTTGCATATAAGAGCCAATACTGAATAATTGTCAGAAAAATGGTGATTCCCCTTTGCGCTGTAAGAAGCCGCTACTATTCCAAATAGGTGTTATCAATACCTAATACAATCACAATACAATACAAACAGATAGAACAGTGCGCTTCAATATTGGGTTAATTCATATACTTAAAGTTGTTAGTATCCGTATTTCTTCTTAATTTGGGTTTTCTTCTCAGACGTTTTCAAACAAATGTGTCCATATATAAAAGAGAAACGATAAAAAATAAAAAATATCTGATAGTATAGTATTTCTGTAATTATAGTATTTTCTATATGAAAGTCATAAAAAATGGTCCCTTCCACATCTAAAAAATGGCTTTTCGTGTTGATCTACTGGTAGCAGGTCACCCACAGGTGCACATTCAGCATTCAATGCTTACAATAAGGCTTACATCCACTAATATATACCATACACATCAAGGTTTCTTTCAGTTTCTTTCCTTTGTGTACACGGTTACAATAAATGTTACCACACCACGTGTTAATCCAAACAACAAAGCGTGCTTACACGTATGCTTACACGTAATTGTAGTGAATCCTCATATAGCGGTATCTTTATGCTGGAAATGTTTTTCACTCCAACAAAGATGAAAATAGCAACTTCTTATATAATAGATTTTATTAATATGTCCAAAATAAAGTCTTCCTGATAAAATTAATCCATATGAATCGGCAACATACACATTCCTGATTTTAACATCACTGGGGAAGTAAATATATTACATAGAATGTACCCGGGTATTCTTACCCCAATGATAAGGTAATGGCTGCTCCAACACTGGATAAGTAAAAACAAACACCACACCAACGCGTTTCGACTATCTAGTCTTTTTCAAGGCAGTGGTGTGAATTCCAAACAGACTGATATTTATTTTGTATAAGGTCCCGCCCTTCATTCCTGGATAAAAATAAAAAAAATGTACCTTAATTTTAACATAAAACACTAACCGTTTTGTACATATTCTGTATTGAGGTACAATCATAAGAATGTCCATAATCCGCATATAAAATACATATTCCAAAGTATTAAAATACTATATAATCAGTGTTGTATCTTTTACTTCCGGTTTCTGAGTGACAGATCGAATACCCACTAGTGCTCCCCCATCCCCAATCGGCACCAGAGAAAGATGTTTTTGTTCTCTAGTGCCTGGACTGGAGAACCTGGTATGCGTGTCATCGCTTATATCCGGCTTGCGTGTCACTGCTGCTCCTAGCTTGCGTGTCACCGTTAAGTAGTCACCACAGCACGACTTCCGGAAAACTTGTGTATACATCCCCGCTGGATCCCCGTTTAGGTCATCACTGGGGCCCGACTTCAAAGTGTTAGTATGCGTTCCAGCGCAATACTTTCACCTTAAATGTAACTTCCGGGGTTATGTCCCCAAAATACATTGGGCACACAAAATATTAATCCCCGTTTTTTATATAATTCCAGCCAGGGATTATCTTTATATTCCTATATAAACTTCATCTAAACAGACTTGGTTCATATTGTGAACTTATAGTTGGCATAGAAAAATAAATAAATAAAATCACAGGCAATACAGGGAGCATATAATTGAACAAATACCCTTATTCCATATATGTGTATCTAGGAATATAATTCATAAAGATAATAATTATAATATAGGGGCAAAAAATCCCCCAACTCACTTACACAACGGATAAACATAGTATCAAATACCATAATTTACAGAAACCATTTAATTTCAAATTCTGCGTTTAGTCCATATGGGACTAATGTTTTCACATCGTGTATATATTTCATTTCACATTGGGCTAAGGCAGTACTGGAATTTTTCTTCCGCCAATTACCCACTACTTTTTTGATACCAATCACTAATTTTATGGAATCCACAGAACATGCATGTTTTTCTTTAAAATGGTTCGACAGATGGTGTTTGTCGTATCCATTTTTGATATTCCTGGCATGTTCTGCCCATCTCTCTCGGAGAGTCCTTGATGTTTTGCCTATATACTGAAGGTTGCAACTGCACTCTATTAGATATATACAGTTTTTGCTGTTGCAGGTCATAAAATCTTTGACTTTGAATTTAGAGCCATTGGAATTAGAGGTAAATTCCTCCACTTTTCTGGGGGTATTTTTATTTGCCTTACACATAGGCTTTCAGAGATGTGGAGATTGCCCTATCGTTTTGATACGATTTATTCTTTTCTCAGGAATGGCACTCTTCACCAGACGATTTCTTAAATTCTCAGCACGCCTATATTCAAAACTAGGTTTATCCGGTATAATCGTCTTAAGCATAGGATCTTTAGTAAGAATATGCCAATATTTATTAAAAACTTTTTAAATTTCCCTAAATTGCCCACTAAATTTAGTGATAAACGGAATTTTTTGTTTGGTGTCCACTTCTTTTTTCTCCTTATGTGTCAGAAGTTCTTTTCTATTTATGTTCTTCATTTCTTCAATTTTCTTATTAATGACACAATTGTCATATCCCTTTTCTAAGAAATTTTCTCTCATATCTCTTGCCTGCTGTTCAAAGACCTCTAATTCAGAGCAATTAAGTCTTATTCTTTGAATTTGGCTTTTTGGGACACTTTTTAACCATACTGGATGATGGTTACTTGAAGTCGGTATATAATTATTGTTATCTGTAGGTTTAATGTAATGTTTCGTTTCTCTAAGGTTGTTACTGATATATATATTCAAATCTAAAAAGTGGACCTCCATCTGACTGCTCTCAAAAGTCAGAATAATATTGTATGTATACATATTCATAATGTTGCAATAATTGTGCTTAAACATCAAAAGCAAGATATCATGCTCATAATGGGGCAAGTAAATGAAAACTGCTTTCACCACGGTGTATACCCAATAACAAATAGAAACATTGAGAAACCTATATTTTTATGCAAAACAGTATTTTATGTAGGCATAGGATGAGGGGGACTGTATACATCTTGGAAGATGGCTAATGATATGGTCTGTTTATCCATCTACCTAGGGCCAATGAAAATCCTCTTTGTCATATCTCATTTGTAGGTTAATGTCATCTAACCTGAAAATGTAGATGGAAGTAATATAAGGGAAATAGCCTGATGAGAATAGAAAGGCACTTGTACACTGGATATAAATGTGGGGCTGATCTCAATGACCTTTCAGAGAGTGAAAGCTGATATAGCTATTGTCAGTACAGTGTATGTCCTATAAGCCAGCTGATATAGCTATTGTCAGTACAGTGTATGTCCTATAAGCCAGCTGATATAGCTATTGTCAGTACGGTGTATGTCCTATAAACCAGCTGATATAGCTATTGTCAGTACAGTGAATGTCCTATAAGCCGGCGGCTTCAGGCATATTCCTGGATTTTATCACAACTGTTTGTAATTTAGTCTTATCAGATGTTACAAAGAAATAAGAAAGGAAGTAGCACAATCTGTTTTAGCTAGCAAAGGGTACAAATATAGGTGGAGCAGACCAAATGTGCAAAAAGTCCCTTTTAATCAGTTGCTACATAGCACAATTTGTAATTTATAAAACCACCATTTAAAGGGGTAATAACACATACAAACATTAAAGTGCCAGTAGAGGTAAGTTACCACTTTGTAGGATGACATGTATGCTAGGAGTGACTGAACCTGACTGCCTCGCTGCTAATGTCAGAAATGCTACTCATACTATGGTCATGAAATAGGTTTTAGAAACATGTTAACTGATTCATCACTATTTGCTTTCCATAACTATGCTGTCTGTATGACTTTGAGGCAGGTACATGCACTTTCTTCTGTGTTTAAAAACAAAACTAATTCTGTGAATGAATGGTCTGGTGACGTGTGGAAGCATTGGTCTGTAGCCAGAATGGTTTCAACAATAGAATTTAATCAAAAAATTATTCATTTTTAATTTTCTCTTATTAAGTTAAACTTCTGCCGTGGTACTTCTCCCAGATGCTGGTGGTCAGTCAATGATGCATTGTGTTGTGGACAAACACTTTCTGTGGCAGCATTGTGTTGTGGACAAACATTTTCTGTGGCAGCATTGTGTTGTGGGCTACATTTTCTGTGGCTGCATTGTATTGTGCGCTACATTTTCTGTGGCTGCACTGTATTGTGCGCTACATTTTCTGTGGCAGCATTGTATTGTGGGCTACATTTTCTGTGGCAGCATTGTATTGTGGGCTACATTTTCTGTGGCAGCATTGTATTGTGGGCTACATTTTCTGTGGCTGCATTGTATTGTGCGCTACATTTTCTGTGGCTGCACTGTATTGTGCGCTACATTTTCTGTGGCTGCACTGTATTGTGGGCTACATTTTCTGTGGCCGCATTGTATTGTGGGCTACATTTTCTGTGGCAGCATTGTATTGTGGGCTACATTTTCTGTGGCCGCATTGTATTGTGGGCTACATTTTCTGTGGCCGCATTGAATTGTGGGCTACATTTTCTGTGGCTGCACTGTATTCTGGGCATACCTTTTCTGTGGCTGCATTGTATTGTGGGCTACATTTTCTGTGGCAGCATTGTATTGTGGGCATACATTTTCTGTGGCTGCACTGTATTGTGGGCTACTTTTTCTGTGGCCGCATTGTATTGTGGGCTACATTTTCTGTGGCAGCATCGTATTGTGGGCTACATTTTCTGTGGCAGCATTGTATTGTGGGCTACATTTTCTGTGGCTGCATTGTATTGTGGGCTACATTTTCTGTGGCAGCATTGTATTGTGGGCATACATTTTCTGTGGCAGCATTGTATTGTGGGCATACATTTTCTGTGGCAGCATTGTATTGTGGGCATACATTTTCTGTGGCAGCATTGTATTGTGGGCATACATTTTCTGTGGCAGCATTGTATTGTGGGCTACATTTTCTGTGGCAGCATTGTATTGTGGGCTACATTTTTTGTGGCAGCATTGTATTGTGGGCTACATTTTCTGTGGCAGCATTGTATTGTGGGCTACATTTTCTGTGGCAGCATTGTATTGTGGGCATACATTTTCTGTGGCAGCATTGTATTGTGGGCTACATTTTCTGTGGCAGCATTGTATTGTGGGCAACATTTTCTGTGGCAGCATTGTATTGTGGGCTACATTTTCTGTGGCAGCATGTTTCTTGACAGGGTGCACATGTTCTTGTATCTTACTGGTCACACTGTTCACTCTACAATTAGCATATAAGCAACTCCTGAACCTCATTGGACAGCTTGGCAACAGAAAGGAAAGCATTCTATTAGCTGAATTACCATGTTTATGGGAAAGGCTTAATACACGTTACAAATGCATGCAATCTAGATGGCATTTCCAAGAACCAGTAGGGCAGGTGTCCACCTAGTATACTTTGAGGGAGATTTATCAAACCTTGTAAAGAGTGGAGAAGCAGGCAAGTAGAAAAGCTACACAGAGCAACCAATCAGCTCCAAGCTATCATTTATCAAGTACATTCTATTAGATAAAAAGTAGAAGCTGATTGGTTGTTATGGACAACTTCTCCATTCCAGAAGGTTGATACACCCCCCTATAATTAGATATTGCTTCTCTCAGATACACAATATGCTGGGATGAATGCAAATCAGCAGAGTTGTAGGAATCATCGCAGTCCACCCACCCCATATCCAATCGATTGGTTTGATACATACTGTACCGGTATTCAGTCAGGAAGCCGGCAGACTTGATCATGACAGCCAGCTTCCCGACTGCTTTATCCCGGCGAGGGCTAAATGACAGGCGTCTAAATCTATCGATCCAATCCCGATCGAAGTGATGCCGGGCGCTGAGCACGGACAGCCGTGGGGGGAGGTTAGGTTTAGGGCTCCCGGGGGGGACTTAGGTTTAGGCGGCGGGGAAGGGGGGGTTAGGTTTAGGCACTGGGGGGAAGGTTAGGGTTAGGCACACCTAAGGAGGGTTAGAGTTAGGGGGGGAGGTTAGTTAATAGTTACCTGGGTACGATCGTGATTTTCCCCCATGTCGGGCAGCCGCTGTCGGGACAAGCGTCTGGCGGTAAATCGTACCGATTCCTACTGTACCATCATCATCAGGTTGCACTTACACCAGCCTATACCTGGTGTCAATGTTACGCATGGAAACAGGTGTATTTACTCTTCTGTCCAACTTGGCATAGCCTGCAGTTCTGTATGCACATCCTGACTAACGGGCATTTCTAGAGAGGAGGGGGCCCGTGTGCAGCTTCCGGCACGGGCCCCCTCCTTTCTGTCCGGTGTCCGGCAGCACGCTGTGCTGTGCGCGGCCAGAGCCGGAGTTATAGACATTGGGCACTAGAAAGAGTATGCGCAGGTCACTGGGGAAATGCCCGCGGTGGCCATTTTCCCTGTACTGCTCATGCGCAAACAATGGGAAAATGGCCACGGAGGCCATTTTCCAGTCGTTTTTACAGCGTCTGACCCCCGCGCCGACGTGGGACTTCGGAGAGGTAAGTACTATGGGTGCACACCCTGCACCCATTATAGATACACCCCTGCTGACTAAAGTTTTCTGACATGAGAGCACCCTGTCACAGCCCAGTTACGCTTGGTTCCAAAGAATGCGCAGTACAAAAATATACATTATATGCTCTACAGATAGACGTACATTCAGCTGGGATACAGTCAGTATCCTGGCAGGCCGTGATGCCAGCGCTGATATTACCGGCGCCAGAATCTCAACGCCTCTCACAATACCGATGCTGTCATCCCGACCCCGGGATGCTGAAGGTAAGTAACGGGGTGGGGAGGAGGGTTAGGCACTAAGGGGCCTATTCATCATTACTAAACTTTCCCTGGAGGTAATTAGGTTTAGAACTCGCATGGAGTTCTACCTAATTACCGGAGGAATTCATCATTCCTCCTCCCTATAACTATCTATTCCGAAAAGCTGTCATTTTTGCGATGACCGCTTTTCAGGAAATAGATAGTTATCCCTGTCTACACTAACTTACCGCAGCTGGAAACAGTGCTGCGCATGCGCTGTTAAATTCGTTAACCCAGCGCATGCGCAGCACTGCCTACACATGCGGTAAGTTTGTCCCCCCCTCCGCTCACATGCCCCCCCTTCCCCCCTGCTCACCTACCCCCCCCCCTTCAGCACTTACCTGTCCGCGCAGCAGCCTCCGGCTCCGTCCTGCTGGTCTGTCATGTGGTCTCCCAGCAGACCACAGTACAAATTAGAAGAAAAAAAAAAAAGTTTTTTTTTTTTCTAATCTTTATTGTGTTCTGCTGGGAGAACACAGTGTCCGACCAGCCTCCGGAGCCAGAGGACGCACCAGACCGCCGGGGGACCTGTCCAACTGGAAGCAGGTAAGTTTCACCTGCTATTCGCCACCTCACAGTGGCGGATAGTACCTCCATCAAATTCTGAACATAATTTTCGGAATTTGATGAATACCATAATTTCCACATCCCCATACTAATGTATGGGGAGTGTGGAAATTAACGCAGGGGGACTTAGCAAGGAGATATCAGTGATACCTTCTGTGCTAAGTGGCTTCATGAATACTAAAATAACTTTATTTAAGGAAAATGTCCTTAGAAACGTTAATTTAGTGTTGATGAATAGGCCTCTAAGGGAGGAAGATTAGCTTTAGGGTGTGGGGAGGGGGAGGTTAGGTTCAGGCACTAAGGGGAGAGGTTAGGGTTAGGTACTAAAGAGGGAGGTTTAGGGTAGGGAGAGGGGAGGGTTAGCATACCAAACAACAAGTGTCTGTATACTAGCCCTGTCGGGATTCTGACAGCCAGGTCTGCCGGCATCCCATACCCAACCCATTCAGCTCTGTATCAGGCCTCGTGTGTGGAGAATAACTTTATTAGCTTTAAAAAAAATGCTTACCAACCAGACTTTAGTAAGAGTCTTATTTCCTGTATTTCAGAATATTTGCAGCATCTCTTCACCACAGCCGGGTACAAGGAAGCCTCAAATGTGTACGTGCAGCGAGAGACTGTGAATAAGAAGGAAGGTCTCTGTGTGCCACGGGTCTTTGTTCAAAGCAAATTTTATAAACCTCAATGAGAAAGTTTTTTGTATCTTTTCTTTTTAAATAATAAAATCTTATCTTGTTTAGTTTTCTGGTTGTGTGTATGCTTTCACTTTTTCACATAAGTAATACAAAGGTTTAAGCTAGGTACACACTAGGTCAATACTGTATACACACTTACCAATCATCTTACCAATGCCCGATGTGCCGGGTTTGACAGCTCAACTGGGCAGGCATTTAAATTTAAATGCCCGCCCAGTTGAGCTGTCAATCACTGCCGGGTCCCTGCAGCAGATCTTTCATACATATCGGCATCTGCTGTGCTGCACAGCAGATCGGATATGCCTGTGAACGACATACAGTAGTTCACAGACATATCTGCTGTACTCACCCGGCGATGCACCATGGGTATATCAATGGAACGGGCGATATATCAGTGTGTACCCAGCTTTAGACACAGAGGGGCTAATTCTGAGTAGGGAGCAAAGTAAATAAGCGCAGTAATTGTGCACATTGGTAAAACCATGCTGCACTGCAGGTGGGACAGATGTAAAATATGCAGAGAGATTTAGATGTGAGAGGGGTGCATCCAAACTCAAGTTTAGATTGCAGTGTAAAAATAAAGCTGTCCAGCATTAGTGGGCTACAAGCAAAAGCAACCAGTATTTTACCTACATGGTTTGTTCATGTGCATAGTCATATCCTTTTTTTTGCTTTGCTCCAAACTCTGAATCAGCCCTAGAAGCTGCACCTATATGATGAAATCCTACAATCAGCTACAAACCTATTAACAACTTTAGGGGTTTATTTACTAAGTGTAGGGCTCTAATACCCAGCGTTTCTGATCGTGTTTATACCCAAAATTTAAGAGGGCATTGATTTTAGTAGCAAATCATGACTAGTAAAAGCATTGCCCTTTTAATTTTGGGCATAAACCTGATCAGAAGCGTCAGGTTTTAGAACCCAACATTTAGTAACCCCTTAAACTTTTGTTTTCATAAATTGGACATTTTTGGTTTTAGTAAATAAAGATGACATCCATTACCAAAATATGTCCTCAAAAGATATATAGCATATCTGGAAGATGGAATGTGTGTTTTAATATATATTGGAAGATGTGTATATTCTGTTAATTTTCTTAAAATAAATGTGTATTCTTCGAGGTGATTATCTAATTAGGCCAGTGCTTCCCAATCTATTGGGGTACTTCTTTGTTTTGCAGATGATTGTGTAAAAAAATCTGCAATGCAGGGTCACTGATCACAGATTCCAACCAAAAAGTTATTTGAATAGGTGAATCAGGTTGTCCAACATGTTGGATTTTACAGACCAATCTGGACTGTAGATTACTAGAAGTATATCTACTAAAGGTGGATTTTAATCGATTTAAAATCGATCAACAAATTTACTAACAGACAATTTATTTTTTATTTTTTTAAGGATTAGTAAATGTGTGATTTAGCCCCAGAAACACAACATCGATGTTGATTGATTTTTATAGATTTTTTAATAGATCAAAATCAATTAGAATATACGTTTAGTAAATATACCCCAACCGATTTGCAGACCGTTACTAGTAAAATGATGAGCCTCTCACGATTGGCCAATCTGTCTTTCTTGAAAATGATCTGCAAGTCACTGAAAAAAAACTGTAATGTATGGGCACAGATTTGTGGATTAAGGAATCTTTAAATTGGGGTAAAAAAAATCACAATCTGTGTATCTTTTTTTTGTGATTGCAAATGTGTGGGACCCTTAACTTTGAAAATAATTGATATGAATAACCAAAGGATAATATAAATAGTTACATTGTAACAGGTACAAAAATTGAACATTCAAATGCAGTAAAATAACGACCTATTGCTGACCTGTAACAATGGGCCTGATTCACTACGGATCGGAACTGTGATTGCAATAGTCTCACTACGATAGTATGCTAATCCTCTGCGATCGCTATGCCATCACAGCAGAACATAAGGACGCCCACCTTACCTTACACACAGATGTAATACTGAGCAAGACTGCGAAACCATTGGTAACATTGGGTACAAACGCAGCCTCACGCACAGGTGCACAAGCTCTGACCTTACTCAGGAATTGCTAACCTCATTGCACACTGTGAGTACACAAGCTGCGTATGGCATTGCAGTAGATCATTTACGCACGCCCCTGCAACAGCTTTCAAACGCACTGGCACGTCTGAGTTTTACCAACATACCCCCTGCCTCCCCCTCACCACCCCCAAATGGTACTTCCTGTCAATCACTCTGTGATGGGTCTGTGTAGCCACTGTGATCACAGTGGAGTTTTCGGGCACTGGCGCTGTGATGCATGCGCAGGACGCAACAATCAGCCGATTGTGTGTGTAATTGCAATTGCGATCCTTGCTGAATCAGGCCTAAAACAAAACAAGTTGCAAAATAATGTGGTGTCTGTGCCTGCATAACATCAAACCCTATGTACTATACGGCTTAGAGTGCTCCCAGGCCAATGAACTTCTGGTCATTAAGGTGAAGATTGATTACAAATGTAATAATGTTAGGACCTGATTGCTCATGCTGAAGCCTACCTGGACGGATCAGAGAGGAATGCTCTGAGAAAGATTATAAGCTAGAAAGTTAGCAAAAATGACATGATCAAAGGTTCTCAAACTCGGTCCTCATGACCCCACACAGTGCATGTTTTCCAAGTCTCTTAACAGAATCAAAAGTGAAATAATTATAGCCACCTGTGACCTTTTAAAATGTGTCAGTGAGTAATGAATACACCAGTGCACCTGCTGGGTGACCTGGAAAACGTGACCTGTGTGGGGTCCTGAGGACCGAGTTTGAGAACCACTGGTATATATTACAAAGACCGCCCTGTAACTGGAACAGTAAAAATTTACTGTAGAGGAGATTGTTCATGTTAAAATTTAAAATGGAACAACATTTTAACCTTTGCTAAATGCGGGGCACCATTATGAGGTGGTGAGGGTGGGGGAGGGGAAAGGCGTACCAAAACACTGACTTTTATTATTATTACCAGTTATTTGTATAGCGCACACACATTCAGCAGCACTTTATAGAGAATATTTGGCTGTTCACATTAGTCCCTGCCCCAGTGGAGTTTGCCACATGTACACTCACATACACATTAGTGTTAACTTTTGTCAGTAGTCGGAGGATATATACAGTCAGGTGCATAAATATTGGGACATTGACAGAATTTTTATATTTTGGCCTTTATTCACCACCACAATGGCTTTGAAATGAAACAAACAAGATGTGATTTAACTGCAGACTTTCAGATTTCATTTGAGAGTAATTACATCCAAATCAGGTGAATGGTGTAGGAATTACAACGGTTTCTATATGTGCCTCCCACTTTTTAAGGGGCTAAAAGTAATGGGACAAACTAAACAATCCTAAATCTAACTTTCACTTTTTAATACTTTGTTGCAAATCCTTTGCAGGCAATTACAGCCTGAAGTCTGGAACGCATAGACATCACCAGACGCTGGGTTTCATCCTTGGTGATGCTCTGCCAGGCCTCTACTGCAAATGTCTTCAGTTCCTGCTTGTTCTTGGGGCATTTTCCCTTCAGTTTTGTCTTCATCAAGTGAAATGCATGCTCAGTCGGATTCAGGTCAGGGGATTGACTTGGCCATTGCATAACATTCCACTTTTTAGCCTTATAAAAATCTTTGGTTGCTTTTGCAGTATGCTTCGGGTCATTGTCCATCTGCACTGTGAAGCGCCGTCCAATGAGTTCTGAAGCATTTGACTGAATATGAGCATATAATATTGCCCGAAACACTTCAGAATACATTCTGCTGCTTTTGTCAGCAGTCGAATCATCAATAAATACAAGGGAACCAGTTCCATTGGCAGCCATACATGCCCACGCCATGACACTACCACCACCATTCTTCACTGATGAGGTGGTATGTTTTGGATCATGAGCAGTTCCTTTCCTTCTCCATACTCTTCTCTTCCCATCACTCTGGTACAAGTTGATCTTTGTCTCATCTGTCCATAGGATGTTGTTCCAGAACTGTAATTATTTTTTTTAGATGTTGTTTGGCAAACTCTAATCTGGTCTTCCTGTTTTTGAGGCTCACCAGTGGTTTACATCTTGTGGTGAATTCTCTATATTCACTCTTGTGAAGTCTTCTCTTGATTGTTGACTTTGACATATATACACCTACCTCCTGGAGAGTGTTCTTGATTTGGCCAGGGAAATAATTCTTCTGTCATCCACCACAGTTGTTTTCCGTGGTCTTCCGGGTCTTTTGGTGTTGCTGAGCTCTCCGTGTGTTCTTTCTTTTTAAGAATGTTCCAAACAGGGACTTCCGGTGGGCGGACCTTGAAGATGGCCGCATTTTAGAGAGCTCTCGCTCCCGTTCTATACTGGCGCAGATTTACCACCCACAGCGCCGGGAGCAGTGACGCGCGGACATCGGCGCGAACACTGGAGATAGCGGTGGGTAAGCGGAGACTATTCCCGGCTCCCCACCATCACAATAACCCCGGAGTTTAGGTGCAGTCCATAGCACCACTAATCGCGGCCGCCATTTTGGCTCCGGCCGGACCGCACAGCTGCTTCCCCTGTCACCTCTATCCCCCAAGTGTACTATCGGAGGGGTCACCTACTTTCCTGCCTCTCTAGCTTCACTGGCCCCCTGTGATACAGGTGATAAGTGCTGTGTGGGCAGTGCAGTGTATTAACCCACAGCCGCCATCTTGGGATTGGCAGGGCTCTGTAGCTGCTGTTCCTGTAACACAATTCTACACAGAGACACATCTGAGAGTTTTTCTGGATCTCCTAAGGCACTATATCTATATCAGCTCTCCCTGCTGGTCAGGATTATTCAGTTTTTGTTTTGTTCTTTGGAATATTGAATATAATCAATTTTCCTAGCAAAGTCCATTATCTGAGATCTAAATATGGATAAACACGTGACCAAAATACAAAAGGGTGGTAAGGGAGGTCCAGGTGTTAGAGGCAGAGACCAGAACCACAGCATCTACCACCTCTAGTCCTCCTGCTTCCCCGGCTGGGGATGATATCATGGATGGCGTGTCTGATCCTTCCAAATTCAGTGCCGCGTCGGTGGCCAAAGCACAGGAAATCTCGGATCTTCTTTCACCATTGCTTGATAAAAAGTTGGCTGGTCTGAAAGAGGCGATAGATTCGGCTGTGACGCAGCTTCGCGAGCATAGTGTGTGGTTTGATGAAGCAGAACAACGCATTTCAAATCTTGAAGATGATCTTACTACGGCCAAATCGGTAATTGAAACGCAGGAAGCTTCCATTGTCACCATGCAGGAAAAGTTGGAAGATTTGGAGAATCGCAACCGCTGCAATAATCTACGTCTGATTGGCTTACCGGAATCTGTCAAACAGCGGGAACTTATGGACTTAGTTTCCACATGGCTTCCTCAGGAGTTGGGTTGCGGCTCTACATCAGGTCCTATATTGATCGAACGTGCACACAGGATTGGTCCGGATCGTCAAGCAGATCGCCGCAGACCTAGACCTGTCATCTTCATGTCCCTTAATTATATGGATAAAGTCAGACTGATGGAGGCTTATCGTAAATCTCAAAATTTGTCCTATAAAGGGGACAGGTTGCTTCTCTTTCAAGATTTTTCTTATCAAGTGGCAATGAAACGAAGAGAATTTTCACCGATATGCAAGTCGCTTTTTGATGCTGGAATCAGATTTGCCCTCCTCTACCCAGCTAAGCTTAGAGTACAACATGATGGCAAACAGTATTTCTTTGATTCGGTGTCCCCGGCAAAGACATTTGTTACTTCTCTTTCGGAATCTAACGTACCCTCATCTGTCGATGAACATTGAGTTAATGCTTAAATCGCAAGCATTATATTACTCACATATGCCTCATTATGTCATTAATATTTGTTAATGAGAAATTGATTCTCATCTGTTTTTGCATATTATGTGTAATTCTTACTGTTTTTCTGGAAAACTCCGTTTCCTCTAAATTGTTCTTTTTTTTTTATTATTATTTGTTTTTGATTTTGAATTTTTTTTTTTTTATTATTTTCTCATATTTGGAATATAGTTACTGGTTATTATTGGCCACAATGGCCTTATGTTTGGGTTCAAAGAAAAACACAAAATGGTAGGACTGTATAATTTTGGTGTATATGTGTTTGGTTAAATGTAGTGATAATGGGATTGAGAGACCGTGCGTTTATAGTAACAATGGTGTCCCTACTCGCTGGGACATGGGATGCTATGTTTAATGAATTTCAACAAATTAGTATTTTCATGAAACAAGGTATTGGTTGATAACTTGAATTCCTTGGGTACACCTGTTAATTATAAGGATCGTATAAAATTCCTCACTTGGAATGTAGAGAGTCTTAACACACCGCTCAAACGGCGGAAGGTATTACAACATCTACAGAGGCTCAAACCAGATGTGGCTGTGCTTCAGGAAACGCACTGGAGGGAGAGGGATCCAAATACGTTAAGGAGCAATTGGTTGAATGAGTACATAGCAGCTTCATATACTTCTAAACGAAGAGGTGTGGTTCTTTTACGCAAGTCCCTTAATTACACTATACTTGATAAACTGTGTGACCCTGAGGGTAGATTTCTATTTGTTAAAATACAATTGGAGGGGGTTTTGTATACTGTTGTCACCATATTTGCACCAACTGGTCCTAACAGTGTTTTTTTTACAGATTTATATGTTCAAATACAGGATTGGGCCAAAGGGACCATTATTTTAGGGGGGGATTTCAATACTACTCTCAACCCACTATTAGACAGATCAGGCGATGGGGGAAGGGGCACTATATCTAAGGCCTTAGATTTTCTTATATCTTCTCTTCAACTCTCTGATCCCTGGAGGTATCAACACCCCGTGGAGCGTGATTATACGTTTTACTCACACCCACATCACACATCCTCCAGGATTGATTATTGGCTTCTTCCCACAAATCTCCTTCCTAAAGTTTATGATGCTAAAGTAGAAAATATAGCTATCTCTGACCACGCTCCAACATGGTTCTCCTTATCCCTTCCTACACCAAAACCTTCCTCCTTTAATTGGAGATTTCCCTCCTATTTATATAATTGTCCTGATTTTAAGCTATATTTGGAACAACAATACGGGAACTATCTCAACGATAATAATCAACATATTGAAGATATCAATTTATTTTGGGCAGCATCCAAGCCGGTTTTGCGAGGCTCGATCATAGCTTATGTTGCTGGAAAACGTAAGAAACTCTCCCAAAAATTTCAAGCTATTAGTACAGCTCTTTCTACATCTTATACAAATTTATTAAGGTTTAATACCCCAGAAACTCGTCAGATTTATATTGATACTAAAAATTTATATGACACACTGTGTACAGAAAAAGCACAATGTTCTTTAGATTACCAGAAACATCGTTATGTTAAGTGGGGAAATAGGGCAGGGAAGCTGTTGGCCAATGTGGTTAGAAATCAGCGTCCTCAGGTTAACATTTCAAAAATTGTCTCGGAATCTCATGTTCTTACCTCCACATCTGATATAACAAATTCCTTTTTGGAATACTTTAGAAACTTATACATTGCACCACCAGATAACCAAATTTTAGGTATGGAATTTTTAAAGTCGGCATGTTCCCCTATATTAACTGAGGAGGAACAGGAGATACTGACTGATTTAATTTCTGAGCAAGAAATCTTGGCGGCTATTGGACATTCAGCAATTGGTAAAGCTCCGGGCCCTGATGGGCTTAGTGCAGAATATTATAAATTATTATCTCCATTTCTTACTCCTCATTTATTAAAATTGTTTAATTCTATTCTCTCTGGCACAGTGGCTCCATTTTCTTTTAATGAAGCGCGTATAATAATGTTACCGAAGCCGGGCAAAGATCCAACATTAGTACAGTCTTTCCGTCCCATATCTTTATTAAATCAGGATTTAAAGTTATTATCCTCCATTATGGCACAAAGATTACAGATGCTTTTACCCAAGTTACTCCATACATCACAATCTGGCTTTGTAAAGAATAGATCTTCAGTACATAACATTCGTCAGGTAATAGCAGCCATAACGCAATCACTACAAAACTCAGAGGATAAGTCTCTTTTGGTTAGTTGTGATGCTGATAAAGCATTTGACCGTGTGTCCTGGACACATTTGTTACGCATCTTTCATTTTCAAAATTTTGGTCCAAGTTTTATTCGATTTTTTAAGTCACTATATAATACCCCCACAGCATTTCTCACCATTAATGGTTTAAATACGGAGAACTTTCAATTATATCGCGGTACAAGACAAGGGTGCCCTTTATCTCCCCTACTTTTTAATTTAGCGTTGGATCCCCTTATCCGACATTTTTATTTGCAGACCGTATGGAAAGGGATTCGAATTGGAAATCAAATATTAAAAGTGTCAGCATACGCTGATGACTTGCTATTGTATTTTGCTAATCCACAAGCTGCTTTCCCAGGTTTTATGCAACTTTTAAATGATTTTTAAATGATGTCAGGATTTGTGATAAATAAGTCTAAGACAGAAGCTTTAGCCTTACACGATGGTGCCCAGGCTGCCTGGAATGGTTCTTTTCCTTTCAGATGGCGAATACCTCTTTGACTTATTTAGGTTTACATATACCTGTCAAGCCCTCTGATCTCTACATGGCTAATTTTCCTGCTGTAATATCCCGTATTATTGCTGACTTTCAGGCCTGGAACCACTTGCCACTGTCTTACATAGGTAGATGCCACTTAATAAAAATGATCTCTTTTCCTAGGTTGCTATACCCAATACAAATGTTACCCTTACTTTTAAAAGATTCAGATCTAAAGTTATTGAATAAAGCTATGAGCAAGTTTATTTGGGCGGATAAGAAACCAAGAATATCTTTATTCAAATTAAGTCAATCCACACAATTGGGAGGTATTAACCTTCCCTGTATAAAAAGCTATAATCTAGCTGCAAACTACCGTTATGCGGTTGATTGGTTACAGAATTCTGAAGAGTTCGCTAATACTGGCTTGGAACAAGCCTTTTGTCCCGACATTACACTCTCTAGCCTACTACATATGAGACCACAGATTTTCCTTTCTCGGTTACTAATAATTTGTTGTTAACCACTACGTGCACAGCCTGGCGTCTATCTAGATGCAAGATGGGTCTATCAACATATAACACTATTTTTTTACCCATATATCATAATACAAGGTCTCAAGGATTCTCTGCTTTACATCATACTTTAGTGCGTTTTTGGGGTTCAGGGGGTCCGAGACTGGTTTATCAAGTTTTGGATGGACAGACACTTAAAATTCTTACATATGAAAAATTACAAGAAACATTTCCTCAGATAAATATTCCTTTATTTACATATTACCAACTTAGAAGTTATGTGACTAACACTCTCTCCAAACTAACAGATTCTGACAAGACACATACATTAGATAGAGTGTTGAGTAGTTGCTCAGGAAGAAGTTGCTCTACCTCATATTTGTATTCTCAAATTAAACGATCTATAGATTTGGAAAAATTACAGTCTGGTATTGTTAAATGGATGATTGATTTTCCTGACATTCCACTTAACGATGTTCTTCAAGCTTTTATTCGTCTAAATAAAATACTTATTTCCGCTTCTTACACAGAAATGCATTATAAACTGCTACATCGTGCTTACTACACACCCAAGTTGCGTTTTTTGATGGGAGCCTCCAATGATTCTAAATGTTTCAAATGTCAAGCTTTAGAAGCAGATCTTTATCACTGTATGTGGAATTGTCCTGAAGTAAAAAAATTTTGGCTTATAATTCAAACTTACATTAAAGATGTTTTGGGTATAACTATCAATATCTCTCCCGAATGGGCCCTATGGGACATATACCTTGACCAAAATTTACCTAAACCACCACTGGGTCAACGAATTTTGTTAGCTAAAATTGCAGCAACAGGAAAGAAGACAATCGTGTCTCAGTGGATATCCACAGATACCTTGACATTACCTTTGTTAATACCTTGTATTTCCTATTTGTTCCATATGGACTGGCTTGAAATGTCAATTAACAAGGAAAAAAAGGTCAAAAAGTTTTTCGAGATATGGTTACCATATGTTTGTGCGTTACCTTCTGAGACAAAAGATAACTTACGACAAGCAGTGAAGTTAACTGCTTGGTACAACCTAGAAGTTATTTCAACAGGAGGCTCACCCTTTTAAAGTGGTAATTTGGCTGACCTATGGTGTTTATTGGAGATACGTGCAGTTCTCTCAATAGCCCACATCTGTCCATGAAATAGCTTTTAAGTTGATAGTCCCATTACTTTTGGCCCCTTAAAAAGTGGGAGGCACATATAGAAACCATTGTAATTCCTACACCGTTCATCTGATTTGGATGTAATTACCCTCAAATTAAATCTGAAAGTCTGCAGTTAAAGCACATCTTGTTTCATTTCAAAGCCATTGTGGTGGTGAATAGAGGTCAAAATATGAAAATTCTGTCAATCTCCCAATATTTATGCACCTGACTGTGTGTGTGTGTATGTGTATATATATATATATATATATATATATATATTTATTATACATACTCCATACACTTCGATCCTGTGTTCGATGGCCACCATAGCCTAAGTGCTGTGGACTACTAATGCTAACCAATACACCATCTGTGCTGCCGGATTCCTTTATTAACCACTTGCCTGGCATGGTCGCATCAAATGCGACCACACCAGACTGGGCTTTACCTGACATGGTTTCATCTATTGAGGGGTGCAAACCATTGATGGTTCACCATAAATGGTTTGTGTGCCATCAAAGGTAATCACTGATGGACACATCGATGGTAACCGTCAATGGCTACTTCTCCGATGGCCTTCCCTAGTAGTCCCCCTAGTCAGTCCCGATCATCATTACTATCGATATTTCCGATACATCTGAAAAATCTTTTCATGCGGACTTCAACCATTGTTGGTTGAAACATCTATGGTTTTCTAGAGATGGTTTGAAACCTTCAGCCATTGATGGTACAGCTGTCGATGGTCATCACTACAGTATACCATAAAAATTGCTATTTTTAATGGTACACTGTATTTCAAACAAAGAGAGAAAAAATATTTTTAATAAAATCATGTTGGATAACTTTAAATACTGTAGATGTTCTTGACCTAATTCAGTCATAAAAAAACTTGACAATTTCTGAGCAGGTTTTGGAAAAAATAGCCAGTAAAGTGGTTAAGGATGGATTAGGCTATAGGGGATTTACATCAGGGCCTCAGTGTGTTTACAAATCATATCCGTTCTATAGTCCCCGAGTTTAGGTGTATGAACTGTAGGGCATTCATGTTCTTCTGGAGAGGAAGAGAGCTATTTTTACTGAAAACACCACTAGATGTCACTAGTATCAGTATCTACAGTGTGTCAGCCACTGAAGCTCTTAGTTCTTTCCTAGAGAAAAACAACCGTTATAGCATTATTAAACCTTATGCAGTTTTAAAGTATATCAACTTGGTAATTAGATATTGAAAATTAATTTGAAACAGTCTTACATTATTACAATCCAAATACCGTGCAAAAGCAAAGAAAATAGCAAGCAGAAAAATTCGTTCCATATAGTGGTATTAACAGGCGAGTTTACTACATCTACAGTATAATAGAAGTGAGAAAGTGTGTGTGTTTGTCTGATTGTCCTATATGCGCGGCCAGAGCTTTTTACCTTTTGATTGAAGTTCGTCAGGACCATGGAGATGTCTACATGGTGCCCACAAAGTAGGCTGTGGAGTCTCTGATTTGAAATTTTGGTTTAAGCAAGTTCAATCAGCATATCTTCCACTGCCTAAAACTGCACTGAAGGCACAGGCTGATATGTAACAGTAGGGGGCAGGCAGAGCTGAAACGGAAGAGCAGTGAGTCAGAGGATCAACTGTCACACTGCACCTGCACTGGCAGTTGCTAATTTCCTCCAAGCACATTTTCATATGCCATAGTCTCCAGTGTTGTTCTGCAATGTCAAAAATGAAGGCTGTAGATGTACTTTAAGTTCCATTCTTCAACCTGGGCAATGCAGGGTATCCCAGATAGTAAATAATATATAATCTATTTAACACAATCTCAGATATGTGTTGCATACCTCCCAACTTTTTAAGAAAGAAGGACATCTGTGCGCGATGCGTCTGAAAGTAGGGGCGTGGCCTATCAATAGGGCCGTGGCCTATAAATGCCCTACCCGTGAGCCACGCACCCGTTTTCATCATGCTGGGGAATCTTTAATAACAGGGACACACCTCAAAATATACCTGAAAAATAATAAATATGTGACACCCCATTGTAGCGAGGTATCACTCAAAGAGCTCCCTGTATTTTGAAAGCTGCAGCAGAGACTACTATGGTCACCTCTGAGATGGCAACCCCTTGATATAACCCCAACCAGGGACCCCCACTGGAACAGCAATAGGAGGAGAGAGTGCTGCCTTAATGCACTGCATAACTAAACAGTTGCAGCCGCAGAGGAGCTGCAGCTACGGTAGAGACCGGGGTTGCGTAGCAATCAGGATACAGCAGGAGACGGGAGGGAGATTGTGTGCTGCTGGTGGGGAGGTGAGAGAGCTCCTGACAAAGAGCATTTAAGGGGAAAAAAGTGAGTGGACTGGCTGATGTACTTTACCGAGAGGAGGAGCCCACAAGAGGCTGTTTGTGGAATTTTGACTGTGTCACAGCAGACATCTCTTCTGTCAAGGGGGCCAGATTGGAATAAGTGAGATGGAAGAGCAGGGTAAGGAGTATCCTTGAAAGTGTGGCTGCTTGCTGGGCTAATCCCTGGTTAGGGAACCAGCCAGAGGGTTGTCTATTAGGTGGAGATATACAGTACATTCACAGTCACTGTTGGTGAATGAATGATGCTGAAAGACTTGTTTGACAGGGAGAGAGACTGCAGGTAACAGATTGGTAATTAGCACTTTACACCACACCCCTCACAGATACTGTGCATAGTGCCACCATAAGGGCCATAGAGAGTCGGCCCGGGGGGAGGGGCTTGGCATAATCGTGGGAGACGTGGCCCCTCAGCCCGACACAAATTCAGTGGGGGGACACAATCAGTGTGATTGCCCCCCTCACAGGCAGAGGAGATTGCTCAGCAGAAGCAAACAGTCCTCCATTGCAGCCCAGCAGTGTGTGCTGGGCTGCTGACAGGTAACAGGGAGGGGGCGGTGGCGGTGGACCTGGGCAGCAGCCAGGCCCCTTCAACAAGCCCGGGTAATTAGTACCCGCTCCACCGCCCCTCTCGACGCCCCTGGCGGCCATTGTACACACTTCCTAACACCAAAAGGTAGCTAGACAGAGACTGGAACATATGACAAATATCCATCAGGATTAAGGGGTCTATGTGCTAAGCCTTGGAGAGAGATACAGTGGACAGAGCTAGAGTACCAACCAATCAGCTCCTGTTACTTTACAGGTCTTGTTTAAAAAATGACAGGAGCTGATTGGTTGGTACTTATCTCCATCCACTTTCACTCTCTCCAAGACTTAGTACATAGACCATTTAGTACTCGGCTCAGACTATTAAGTGCTGTACCTAAAGAAGGAATATAGGTTTTTCCCAGTATAGGAACTTATATCCTGAAGCTGGGTACACATTTCCATGATATCGGCCTGATTTGCCATTTCTGGGCAAAGTGGAACAACAATCGGTGAAGTGTGTGTGCCCGATTGCATGCTCCCGTGGGTCACATGTGATATCGTGTGATGGGCTGTGCAGCACAGCCAATCACACGATATCGCATGCGTTACAGTGCATATATGAAGGACGGAACGACATGTCGTTCATTAAATTTTCTAAAGTGTACCAGCAATCTTGCATGACCTGGGGCAAAGGTAAATCAGTTCATATTATGTCACATTGTAGTGCACCAAGTCAACAATATGTCACATTGAACTGCCTCCAGTAAATTTGGCACACAGTTCCCCCAGTTCACATTATAACACACAGTGTTTAGTGGGCAATTCTGAGCATCTGGTAGACAGCTATATGACCTGTGTACTAAATGTTATATGAAAATTAGATAGATAGATAGATAGATAGATAGATAGATAGATAGATAGATAGATAGATAGATAGATAGATAGCTATGGTAAAATGCAGGTAGGATGTGAATTTTAAACTCAATAGGATGATCACATGACTTGCTACAGAACTGTCAGTTATCAATTGTATTTGTTAATATATCTTCTGATCTTGTTATTTAAGCTTATTTTAATCTACAATCTAAATGATGGATAATTAGACAGATGGGTGCAGACAGTATATGATTTTTCTCTTCAGTATGCTGATCATGTGACTTGCTTAGATCATACACAGCCTTTGTGATGTTACAGCTTTGGTAGAAAGGTCACTGCTTTGAAGAAAATTGTCAGTTATGAACTGTATCTGCTGATATGACATCTCACAGTGAAAGTCATGCTGTGGCGTCACAAGGTGGGTGTGGTCCGCACCCGAGTGTCACCCACCGAGGGGTGACACCAAGGTGCGGTCTCCCCCTCAGTGACAGGAGCCGGGTGCTGCACTGTAGCATTAAGTGCAGCACTTGGCTCCCATCACAGTGAAGGAGTCGGCACTCCGCACCTCCGGCACCCCCCACCACCCCAGTGATGACACCCACGGCACGGGCCGGGGTTCGGGCTGATCAAGTTATATGTTATAGAGCTTTCAGCTAGAGTATCAACTGGATATAATTTTCTCACAGTGTACTGTAGGCTTATTTTAACCTCAATGTTATATAAAAATTATAGATAGATAAATAGATAGCAGAAGTGAAATGCAGGTAGGATGTGATTTATAACCACAATACTAATCATGTGACTTGCTGTAGAACTGTCAGTTGACAGATGTACTGTATCTGCTAATATGTCTTCTGACCATGCAGTGTAAGTTTACTTCAGCCTAAATGTTAGATTGATATATTATAAATAGATAGCAGTGGTAAAATGCAGAGAGGATGTATTATTTCTCTTCAATATGCTGCCCTTCTGCTCCACGGTAGGTTTCTGATCAAACAGCCTTTCTTGTATAACATTGTCAGTTATGAACTGTATCTGCTGATATGACATGTCACAGTGTAATATATGCTTATTTTAACCCAAATGTTAAATGAAAATGATTTTATGATAGATCGCAGTGGTGAAAGGCAGGTAGGATGTGATTTATAACCTCAATAGGCTGATCATGTGACTTGCTATAGAACTGTCAGTATCTTTTCATATATATTCTGACCGTGCAATGTAAGCTTACTTTAACCGAAATCATAGATAGAGAGCTAGATAGAGAGATAGACTGGTGAATGCAGATAGGATGTGATTTTTCTCCTCAGTATGTTGATCATCTGGCTTGCTTAGATCATAAACAGCCTTGTGATATTACAGCTTTGGTAAAAAGTGCACTGCTTTGTAGAGAACTGTCACTTATTAACTGTATCTGCCAGAGGCCCCATAGCAAAACTTTTTAAGGGGCCCTTTCCCATTTCTAAAGAGATACCTCTCACCACAGCAGTTGTTCCTTTTATGTACCATAGTAGTGTACTAGTTAATTTTATGAACTATAGTAGTGCAGTAGTTACTGTTATACCCCAAAATAGTGCCCTAGTTCACATTATACAAAGTGCCCAAGTTACTTTTATATCACATTGTAGCGTCCCAAGCCAACAATATGTCACAGTACTGCCTCCCTCCAGTATATGTTCCACACAGTTTCCGCAATTCACATTTTACTCCACAGTGTTTAGCTGGAAATTCCTGGCATCTCATAGACAGCTTTGTTACCTATGTGCATCTGGCTCAGGACCCTAAGCCTCCAGACCCCATAGGAATGGCACCGTGCACCCATTATAGCTATGCCCATGTTTAGATCTATCTATCTATAATCAAATATCCTGACTGACTGACTCATCAGTGCCCATCCCAAACCCCTGGACCTAGAAACAAGAAAATCAGGGAGTATATTCCTTCCATGACATAGGTGCACACTAAAAAGGGATTTTCAAAATTTGACATCTAAGGGGGTGAAAAGGGCTAAAATGTTTCTTCCCCCTGTGCAAAGTCCTGTCTGATTGTCTTATCATGGTTGTTGCACAGTTCATATTCAAACACCAACTGTCATCCCAAGTGCTGCCAAACATCACTGGCAGTTGGTGTGGCTCCCCTATTTGAAAAGTGAGAGAAGGAAATGTGTTACAACAGCAGCGAGAGGGGAATGTGTTACTATAGAGATGAGAGAGGGGAATGTGTTACTACACAGGTGAGGGAGGGGAAGTTACTACAGGTGTCAGTAAGGGGAATGGGTCATTCCATGTCAGATCATCCAGGCTATGACACCCACCGACTCAGATTCTCATTAAACTTTGTACACATAACTTGAGCTATAGAGTGACAAAGTTTAAAAAAATTGCTCGGAAATGCCACTCCTGATGCTCCGTTTTTATGTAAGGTGTATGTGGTAAAACATTCCTATCTCAGGGCCTGATTCAGAGACACTCGCAAAAAGCAAGCGCTCGCTCTGAATCAGGGCGGCCGCATGTTTTTTTTTGTTTGGCCTCCTGGCCGCTCGCTAAGCTGTGGGTCACCAGCCAGCGGCCAGATGATGGTCGCGACCATCGGGCTTGCAATGAGACCCTTGTGGTAGGGTCTCGTCCATCGCAAGCCCCAGTGAGCTTCCGGCTCTAATAGAGCCGGAAGCTCACCACTGACATCACTCGTGATGTCAGTGGGGACGCCCCCAAACGGCAGGCGTTCCTTCGGGAACGCCTCCGTTTGG
Source organism: Taudactylus pleione (assembly GCA_031769625.1). Taxonomy (NCBI): domain Eukaryota; kingdom Metazoa; phylum Chordata; class Amphibia; order Anura; family Myobatrachidae; genus Taudactylus; species Taudactylus pleione. The sequence goes on from JAUIMM010000052.1 coordinate 34,571,094, forward strand.
CCCGCCACCCCCCCTGGCCCGCCTACCAAATGGGGCGAGCTGTCGATCAACATTGACAGACACCCCTTTTGGATACGAGCGCTGGAGCGAGTGATTTCTCGCTCGCTCCGGGGCTCGCAGACGCGCAGTTCGCACGCCACTCGTGCGCACTGCCCGGCCATCGACCCGCTTGCGAGTGGGTCTGAATCAGGCCCTCAGTGCCTAATCCACATATCACTTTGAAATTTTGGCCCTTTGTCAATCAGAATATGAAGATTCCAGAAAAAAATGTTTTAGCAACCTTGCCTGACTCTGAGCCTTAAATTTACTAAGATGGGAGTTCTATTAAGAAGTGATGTTGCCCATAGCAACCAATCAGATTCCAGGTAATATCTTCTAGAATGTGCTAGATAAATGAGAAGTAGAATCTGATTGGTTGCTATGGGCAACATCACATCTTAATAGAACTCCTGAGAGTCATTATACATTCCTTTACTTCATACTTAATTATTTTTTGCTGCAAAAAAAGGTGGGTTCAATATGCATTATCAACCTAATGCAGTTTAGTTATGTCCCTTTTTTTAAAAATTGAACCTTAAAGTATACTTTAATAGCCTATGAAAGAAAAATAATGGGATTTTGATTGCCTGTATGAGTATTTTAATGTTTCATTAAAAATCTCTCTTTAAAAATGAAAATTACCATTAGGTATAATTTTGCCCGCCAAGAGAGTATTTTAATTTGTATATTTCAATATATGTGCAGATTTTTTATTACACATAGGGGGGTATTCAATTAGCCCGCGATTACACGTTTTCTTGCGAAAAACTGCTATTTTACAGTGAAAAACCAATATTCAATTAGCCGCTTGATAAATGCTTCCTCAAAGCTGATTGGTTGCTATGGGCAATTCTCCAATGGTCCACTTCTCCACACTCTTCACTGCTTAATACATAAACCTCACAGTTCCAAGATGACAGTTTTCTACAAAGCAGTGACCTTTCTACCAAAGCTGTGACATCAGAAAGGCTGTTTATGATGTTAGCAAGTCACATGATCAGCATACTAAGGAGAAAAATCACATCCTGGCTGCATAGCTCTCTCTCTCTCTCTCTCTCTCTCTCTCTCTCTCTCTCTCTCATTGCACAGTCAGAAGACATATAAAAAAAATACAGTTGATAACTACCAGTTTTTCTACAAAGCAGTTACCTTTCTACCAAAGCTGCTTATGATCTAATCAAGTCATATGATCAGCATACTGAGGGGAAAAATCACACACTGTCTGCATATTACCATTGCTATCTATTTATAATCTATTTAAAATTAAAATTAAAATAAGCATACATTGCATGGTCAGAATATACATTAGCAGATCCAGTATAGCTGATAACTGACAGTTCGACAACAAATCACATACTCAGACTATAGGCCGTATTCAATTAGTTTCACATCCGCAAAAAAGTTCTGCCTTCCCGACTTTTTGCCTACATTGCGTGTTTTGGACATGAAAACTTATCGTGTGTGTCCCCGCTTTTCGCTGTATTCAATTCCTAAACAGGCAAAAACGGCAAATGGCTAATGCAGAACAGGCGGAAAGATTTAGGTAAATCAGTCTGAACCCCCGAAAAAGATGCACTAACATTGGGGATCAATGTAGAAGTGTTCCAATAGCCCTAATAAAACTATTTGGGGTACTGAAGTTGTTTAAAATCCTTGTTATTAGCGTCCTTGCAAAAGTGGTGAAGAATGGCATTAAGCAGTATTTTTGGGTGAAAATAAGTAGTTTTGTCAAATTTGGGATACTTGAAAATGGGTACTAGAATATTTTAATGTCTCTAAAGTGAAGTTTTAGAAAAAGTTAAATTCCTCCTGCATACAAGCGGTATGCAGTCAGGATACAGACGGTCGAAATGACGACCGCCGGCTTCCCGACTGCCTAATCCCGACAGGGGACTACTGACAGGCATCGAAATACCGACGCCTATCATTAGCCCGATGCCCGGCATACCAAACGAAGGGAAGCCGGGCAGCGGGCACGGACAGCCGCACGGGGGTGGGTTAGGTTTAGGGCTCCGGGGGGGACTTAGGGTTAGGCACCCTCCCTGGGAGGGTTAGGGTAGGGGAAGGGGAGGTTATGGTTAGGCACCCACCCCGGGAGTCTTAGGTTTAGGGTGCGGGGAAGGGGGGCTTAGGTGTAGGCACTTACAGGGGGGTTAGGCACTAGGGGGGGAGGTTAGGGTTAGGCACCCCTAAAGGAGGGTTAAGGGGGGGAAAGTGTTAGTAATAGTTAAAATACTTACGATCAGGATTTTGGACACTACTGGTTTTCCACTGCCGGTGTTTGAACCGTTGGACATAGGTCCGGTGGTCTTTCATACAGATCCCATGCAGGAACCTGCAATCCCAAAAACACTTGGCCCCTTCTTAGAGCACCCCCATAAGCTTATTCCGCTAGTTTTTGAAGTTGTCCCCCAACTTTTCATTTTTGATTTTTTGGGGTATTCCTGGAATTTTTTATTTATTTTTTGTGGTGAATTGTTCTTTGGGGGGGTTCTGAGAGGTTTCCCAACATCTGTGCCCCAAAATATAGATTTTACACTTTTTTTCTCCTACTATTCTGTGGAGAAAAAGTTTTACATATTTCAGTGCATTGACTTTTTTCGCATAGGCGACAGACTGGAATTGAATATGGAGATAAATATTTAGGCAAAATTTTTGCAAAAAAAGTGTGAAAATGGCTTTTCGTTCCTAACTGAATACGGCCCTAAGTAGGTTATAAATTTCATCCTACCTGCATTTCACCTCTGCTATCAATCAGACAGGGAGTGCCATTCCTGTAGGGCCTAGAGGCTTACTAGGCCCACCTCTGGGGCTTGTGTCAGATGCACATAGGTCATAAAGCTGTCTACCAGGTGCTCAGAATTGTCCGCTAAATACTGTGTGGTATAATGTGAAGTGGGGGAACTGTGTGGCATGTGTACTGGAGACAGTTCAGTGTGACATATTGTTCAATTTGGGGAACTACAATGTGACATCATATGAACTGAGGGCACTGTGTGTACAATGTGAACTAGGGCACTACTTTGGGTTATAACATTAACAAGGGCACCACTATAGTTCATAAATGAACTTAGGCACTACTATGGTGCATTAAATGAACAACTTCTGTGGTGAAAAGTATCACTTTATAAGCGTGAAGGGTCCCCTTAAAAAAATGTTGCTATGTTGCCCATAAAATTCTAGTTACGCCGCTGTATAAATATTTGGCTACATATGCCATAGGGATCTGCATTGGTTGCACCTGCGTTCGGTCCACTATTGTATTGTACCTGCCTTTCTCCTGTCCTGTGGACTAGTAAAATCTTTGATATAATAGGTTATCAGTTTAATTTCTTTTGATGACTCTTATCCTGAGAAGTCATCTCTTTAGAAAATGGTGGGAGCTACCAGAGCCGTAACTAGACTTTTTGGTGCCCTGTGCCAGAAAGAGCATTGGCGCCCCCCTCATTTTTCAAAGGGACATAATGCATCCAAAAAAGGGGAATGGCCTCATGGGGAAGGGCCAGGAGATGACAATGATAATGATAAGAAACAGAAATTTGACAGGCCCAAACAGCGCCCCATGACCAGCGGTGCCCTGTGCGATGGCACCGACCGCACTACCCTAGCTACGGCCCTGGGAGCTACCAGTAGTGTTTAGGGCAGGCATATTAAGACAGATGAATAGAGACAGAAAATTATAGAGGTTGTAAAAGACGACGAAGAGCCATAAAATACCAAAATGCAGAGAATACAAATGAGTATCTGTGAGCACCTGTGAATTACAGGGAAAGCAGATACTAAATTGACAATTAAACAAAGCTTATTGGAGCGTGTTGGTATTAATAGATGCACATTATGTCTGGGTGTGCATCTTCTGTTACATCTGAAAGAAAACTGAGGATAAGACAAATTGACACTGACAGGTGAAAATGCCTACTTTGTAATAATAACAGTTATTGGAAGGTACACATACACCTATTGTGAAAATGAGTAGCAACAGAGAAAAGTATACATCAGGCAAACGGAGGATAAGGATGGTATAAACTAAAGCAGGCTCAGAGACCTGTGTAAAACTGGTTTAAAATATTCTTCACCATGAAGGACAAGGTTTGACCTAGATGACTAAAATGTTATAAACATATCAAGAGGAAGAGGGAAGGGGTGTACAGTACTTGTACAGATAAACATGATGAAGATACGATTATAGTAACTTCTCTTTCCAGTGAAAATAGTAAATCTTGTAAACAACATTGAAATAGAATTTGATAGTTGCAATAACCTAATCGGAAAGATTGAGACAAATATGTATTTAAACAAGAAACAATCCTTTATCAAAACATTCTTCACATATCATCATTGCTGATTGGATGATAAAACAGTAGTTAGAGAAGATAAAAAGTTCCAAGGAGAGGTAAAAAAGAGGCTGACTGAGAGCAGAATATTGTGGTTATGGTGCAAAGAAAATCATTATGGCTGGCTGGCGTGCACACTGAGGAGTATTATATTACTATTTCTATTGTGGTCATGGTGTGGGCTGGGGACGGGGGTTTCCAGGCAACCAGAACCCCCCCCCCTGCATTTGCCTATGGGCATGTGGCTAGAGTTCCGTGCTGTTAGTGGGACCCTATTTCATACAGATCTCTTGCGCCTATCATGGGGCTTGTGCATGTGCCCATACTGACTGCTGCAGCTGAGGACAGAAGAACAGTGGGCAGAGCAGTATTCTGCTTGAAACCGGACGGGTCCCCGCAATAGCCCTACGCAAGCTTGCATTAGCATAAGGTAGTGAATCTGGTGCCACAGCAACGTGCACACACAGCCACTTTGCATCTGACTCAAAATCAGCCTCAGATTCCTCAGCGCTTTAATAATCAGATTCTATCTCCTATTTCAAATACAGGAGTGCTAGCACATGCCTATCAGCAAATAATATTTCTTAGAAACTGCATATTGGAATGCAGATCATATTTCTCCCCAAACTTGTTTCATATGGATTATTGTAGATTCTGCTTCTGGAATATCTACAGAATGAAATAATGTGAAGAGTACATGGAATGACTTTGAAAAAAAATAGTAATAAAAATGAGAAGTTACTATAAAGCAATCTGGAGAGTTGTTAAAACGAATTCAACCCAGGGCAAGTAATTGGACCAGTCTAGTTGTAATTATCATCTCAAAGCTGCATTCCATCGATCTGTTACTTTGAGAATGAAATTAAGAAAAAGATAACTGAATTCCTCATATCTGGCATAAAGCTTTTTTCATTCTGACACTACAGTATGTTGCCCGGTTTCCCATGATATTTGCATATGCATTAAATGAACAGAGATGCTAATTCTGTGGCAATTGGGTCAGTGTTACTGACTATTACCAAATGGTCTTCCACCACCCAGATCACAGTGCATCTAATTTGACAGGGGGCAGATCAACAATCAAATGATTCCCAGGTTTTGTGGTGATATATAGGGCCTGTAACAGCGCAAGATGAAATGTTCTGGGATTTTTATTTTGAGCACAGACTAACTTGTCCTTATACTTTTAGCATATTTTTTTTAAATTAGGGCCACCAAATATACATGGATAATAAGCAATACATTTAGGACATTCCTGGACAACCTGATAATTTCAGACTATGGGATATATATATATATATATATATATATATATATATATATACCTTAAATTGTGGGTTTTTAGAAATTGAAATATTGCCCATAGCAAGTTGCAGCCAATCAGATTCTCCTTAACATTTATCTAGCACCTTCTAGGAGATAACAGCTAGAATCTCATTGGTTGCTATGGACAACATCTCCACTTCTGAAAACTCGCACTTTAGTAAATATACCCCTATGTATCTCAGATAAGACAGGTTGCTAATGTTAAATGAATCTGGAATAACTTGAGTTAAGGTTCAGTAATCTTTGACTTGGATATTAGGGGAAGAAAGTTGAATATTGCATACTTGCCGACTATCTGGCTGCTCCTTCCAGGAGGGAGCAGCCAGATCGGCAGGACAGGGGGCTTGGCCGGCAAGAAGGGGGCGTGACCAAGCAGGCTGATGATATTTGCGGTCGTGACGGGGATGGGGCTACGCAATCGCGTCATATTGCCCCAGCCCCCTCTGCACAATGGCTATAATAAAGGCATTGTGAAGCAGGGGGCGGGGCCAAAATTATGCGATTCAGCGTGAATCCCATCACCGCCCCCCTCCTGCTGCAGGGGTTTAACAAGTAATTGCTGGGGGGGATCGGCGGCAACCGGGAGGCTTGCCTGCCTTTCCGGGGGGCCAGGAGCTGCACCCGTTTATCGGGAGGCTCCTGGCCGAATCGAGAGGGTAGGCAACCCTGGAATATTGACCATCTCATCTGAAAAAATAGGGGTATATTTATCATGCCTCACATTTCTGCCCTGATAAGTGAAACTTCTTATCATTGCATATCACAGCCATAATACATTATTTATTGGAGCAATGCATCAATAACCGAAAACCTAAGCTTTTTGGAGCTTGGCAACATTTCTCAATTTTGCAGTACACACAGAAACCTTTGGGAAACTACTTTTGTAATCAAATATGAAGAACAAGTAGTTTTTCTGTAAATAGCGGAGGGGTACAAAGAGTGGAGCCAGTGTGATCACGAAGGACAGGCACAAATGGCATGAGGTGAGAATGGAATAAAGAGTAATGCTTCCCTTTTACGAAGGTTCTCGGTGTATATAAAGTTCTCTCAGCGTGATTGAGGGTTGGAATAGGACTGAAGGGCTTCGGAACCTCTCACACCACAATTGTCGCCTTCTGTTTCAGTTGATGGGTGTCGAGCTGCTCAAAGCTCTTTGCCAAAGCACTTACACTCCTCTACCTGTACAGTGGTGCTGCATTACTGTGGTTTCAGTAGGTGGCTCTTATTTTTGACAATTTGCAACTTCCTACATTACAGCAGGGTTATATTTATAAATAAGCATAGGGGTAATAAGAGGACCTACTGGGGTAGTAGCTCATCATCTTTAAAAAGAAGACAAGAGTGTTATAATTTATAATAAAACAATGTGAACATGAGATCATATCCAACAGGTGAGCATATACTCAATTCAACAAAGCACTTAGTTTCAATATCACACTTAGAAATTATAGACTCAGACTTGTTCACAAGAGAGACATTAATTTTCCACTAACAGCCCGCCCTGGCTACACACTGGTTGTCCATGAGCAAAACAGTCTCCACTTAGGTCAGCTCCAGTCATGTTAAGCATCTGTCCATGTGTTTTATTTATTATCATGCCAAATCAGACTGTTACCGGGAATTGGACTTGTTTGAAGTGAATCGTTTTTCACATGAAATAGGAACGGTAATAAAAGGAAAAAACTGACATTTTGTATCAGTAAACAGGGATTACATCAATTTTCTGGAGAAACAGGATAATACGTATCAATCGCTACATAAAGAAAGGAAGAAAAACTGTGCTGCAATGGTGAAACAAATACATATTAAGTGATGGTGCTTGATAGACCAATGAAATACTGGCTTCTTCTGACTATACAAAAATAACCATTTATTTCAAAAACACATACAATATAAGATTAATAATATCAATAATACATTCCCAATACTGCTGCCAATAATGGATAATAAGTTAGGAACAAATTCACAAATGCACAGACCTATATAAATACAATGTAGGTGTATGGCATACAGGGGTGGATTGGGATGGAGAGCCAGCCCGGGAAATTATGGAAGCAGCCCTAATGGGGTGGGGTCTATTGAGGGGGTGGAGTCTGTCTAGGGGGGGTATCCCTCCTCATAGGGCCTGATTCTGAGTTGGATGCAAAAAAGTATCTGGAAATAGCAGCAATGTTTTTATGATGCTTTACACTTTGCTCTTTACATAGAGCCCAGTATGGATATTGCATATCTATGCGTGTGTGTGGATTTGGCGAATACTCTTTTACAATACATATTATAGCAAAAAAAATATCCACACAAGAATATTCGAAAACATACACTGTATTTATATATACATACACAGACACAATCAAAATGTAATGTCTAGCTTTGCCTGGCTTTCTTTTTATATTTTTTAATTATTGCTGTCCCTGTTGCTGCCTGAATTTTTTTTCTACTCTTTCTCTCTCTCTTCTCTGCCCCATTTCTCCTCCCCTTATTTAGCGTGAGCGCCATGGTGTGTGACGGTAACATTGTGGGTATTTGTGTGGTATGTAGCTTCAGTGATAGTGTGACTGGCAGGTACCGTATATTGCAATAAATGAGTGTTAATTGATGAGTGTAGGGACATTGAGGGTCAGTGTGATACAAAGATGACTGAATGTGATTGAATTACAGGACTAGGAGAGTCAGAGTAAGTGACAGGCAGTATGAGTGGTAGGAATATTGAGTTTGAGTGACAGGCAGAGTAAGGACACATAATTTGAGTTACATGGGAGGGGGGTGAAGGCAGGGTTGCGGCTAGATCCCCTTTAGCTAAAGGATCCTGATGTCATAATTTATTATTCACGTGTACATCTATTGGGAATAGTAACCTGTGGCGAGCGAAGTGGACTGAGCCACCATGCCTGAATCGTGGCAAGCTAAACGAGCCCACAAGGGTACAAGTTTCTACTGTTGGTGGGCGGATACTACATTTCAGACAAATAACAGCACTGTCAGGCCATGGAACGTGCTTCTGCCCTCCCTCAACATCAATTCCAGGTCCATTAGCTGAATGGGATCTAGGCTTAACTGTGAAGGCAGAGACATTGAGGGGGAGCTACAGGGAGGGTGTGAGCTGGAACACTGAGGGGCAGTTACACAGAGGGTGTGAGCTGGGTCACTGAGGGGGAGTTACAGAGAGGTTGAGGGCAGGGACAGTGATGGGTAGTTACAGGTATGGTGAGGGCTGCCCGCCAGCCCAGCAAGCATCCACCTGCACCCTCTGTAGCTGGTGCAACTGTGAACGATGCTGTAGCCATAATAGAGGAAAATGGTCAGTCCCCACTGACATGAATAGTTTGGGGGGATTTTAGCAAAGAGGCTTTTATCCTGGGCTCGACAACCCTGAGGATAGACCATTAAACTTTACAATAATGTATCAGCTATAGGAGGGGCCCTGAAAAAATGATCAGTCTCCAGATTTAGACACGTAACCTGCTATTTCAAATTAGTAAGCCTCCCTTTTAAAGGAGGTTACTTAGGTGTACCTGTGTGAAATAAAAGTATAATAACATTAGGGCATCCAAGTCTTAATAATAAACACCCTCCACTACCATCCCCGGCAACCTTTTTACTTTGTACAACTGCTGGTGCTTTTCTTTTGGGGTACAGGTTAGAGCACAAGTTTTCAAACTCGGTCCTCAAGACCCCAAACAGTGCATGTTATCCAGATCTCCTCACAGAATCATAAGTGAAATAATTAGCTCCACCTGTGGATCTTTTAAAATGTGTCAGTGAGTAATGAATACACCTGTGCACCTGCTGGGTGACCTGGAAAACGTGACCTGTGTGGGGTCCTGAGGACAGAGGGCCTGATTCAGACCCGCTCGCTACACAGAGAAGTCAATGTTAACTTTACAAATACAGGGCCTGATCCTGAGTTGCACGCTGCTGCGAACGCTTTAGCGTCTTTTGCCATAGTCATGTACCTGACTATAAGCTTATGTTAGTATCAGCCCTTCTCCAAGCTTTTGTCTGAATGTGCTAAGACTGGAACACCCACTCTGAGCATCTTCAGATGCTGTAATACTGCTTGGTGCATCTTTAGTGGCCACCATTAGTCACACCAGCCCTATGGTAGGTGCAGATTTTACGTCTGAGTCTGGCCTCCAATGTAAGTGATTAAGCGTCTGTGCATGCAACCACTTTAGCAACACACACCTGTGACACTCCCATAGCACCACCATAATAAGTCCATCTTCATGCAACTAAATAGGAAGGTGGCTTGAAGTGAACACAAATAAAGGCCATTTCCGGGGCATGTTATGGGAGTGTCAGGGGTGGGTTAGTGAATGCAGCTGTGTTCTCAACTGCAGAGCCGCAGCTACAGAGGCTATGATTAGTGAATATTCTGACGGAATCACTGCACCAGCCATAAAGTGTCATAAGTGGTGATGGTGATTCGTGATGGTGTGCCAATGGTGGTGTGTTTGAGTCCTCCAGCAGATTTGCACTGTTCACAGACATTGAAAGTGGGTGTCTCAGGTCTTGCAATGTCAGGCACTCACAAGTACACAAAGGGAAGGATGAAACCAGCATTTGGACATCATCATAGCTGCAAATCCCCAAAAAATGACAGCCACACATGCATTAGCATCCACCTCTGTATCAGGCCCTGTAATACTAATTGGGTTGTGACACGAGTTGGTTCCCAGATACTCAATCTGTAACCACTGTCCGTAACTTTTGTCAAGACAACACTCACTTGAGCCTGCATGACGTAGGTCTGATACAGAGTTCACAAAAAAAACAGGTCTGTTTACAGGAATTATTACACTCTCCCACTCACTATTAATGCATGAAAATATAATTTTCACCACTAAGAGTTTGTCAGGAGTGTCTCACTCCAAATAGGAAGCCTTAAGTTCTCCCTACGACCTAGTTACTATTACCCAAATAATAATCTGTTACACATTTATGTAGCATGTACTACCCTAGTTATAGCCCTGAACGCTGGTCTCTGAAGGGATCATAGACTAAAGACTCCTCTTATCACTTCAGAGGCCAGCGGTCCCAGTGATGCAGTTCGCTGGTGTGCGGGTGATGTGATGACATCATCCGACATGTGAAGAGCCTGCGTGCCTGCTGGATCTAGTTAGATCCAGTCAGCGGCAGGCACAGACACCGGAGTGAAGCTGGAGCGTTGACAAGCATGTAGACAGGCAAGTACTGCACAGCGGAGGGGGCACAGCATAAGGGGCATTACCGGGGGCTCAGCATAAGTGGCATTACCGGGGCACAGCATAAGGGGTATCACAGGGGGCACTGCATAATGGGCACTGTACAAGGGGCACTACTGGGGGTACTGCATAATGGGCTTTAATACAGGGGGCATTGCATAATGGGCACTGCATAAGCAGCTCTACTACAGGGGGTATTGCATAATGAGCACAACTACAGAGGCATTGTATAGATAGACCTATGGGGGCCCACAACTCTGGTTACGTCCCTGGCAGGGACAGTGATGGGTAGTTACAGAGAGGGTGAGGACAGTGACAGTGATGGGTAGTTACAGGTAGGGTGAGGGCAGGGAAAGTGATGGGTAGTTACAGGGAGGGTGAGGGCAGACATAGTGATGGGTAGTTACAGAGAGGGTGAGGGCAGGGACAGTGATGGGAAGTTACAGCGAGGGTGAGGGCAGGGCCACTAAGGTGAAGTTACAGGGAAAGTGAGTGCAGGGACACACAAACATATTATATATATATATATATATATATATATGTGTATGTGCGTGTTTGTGCACATATACATATATACACACACACACACACACACTCCAGGTCATGCTGTTCCAGTGCAGCTGCAGTAGAGTCCAGGATCACTGTGCGTTGAGTCAACAGTGGTGGCAGTGGGCAGATGCGCAGGACCGCTGGGAAGCGAAGTGGAGAAGGATAAGTAGGTGCCATGCCCCCAGCTAAATCCGTCATTGATACTGTGAGCACTGTGGGTGGCCCCGGCCTGCTCCTGAGCCCGACTCCTGACCGAGGTGGGCATGCCCGCTGCCCGGCCCCGCACGGCTAAGGGGTGGTCTTATGCACAAACAGACCACCCCTTGGGTTAGCCCTGCTAACAGTGCTGCGCTTTACCCTCGCAGTGGTTCCCTGGTTGGAGCACAAGCTCCAGTCTATACACTTACTCGGCTACCACTGCTCTCGGCTAATGGGCCGGCACTCTGAAATGCCCGCTAGCTGAAGCAGATGACAGCTTCCTGTTTGCATTCACACAGTGAACGCAAATCCAGGAAGCATGGCAGCCATCACAATCATACATATGAATTAGCCGGCCTGCCAGGCAATGTCTGCCAGCCCGGTGGAGGGTTACATTGGACCGTCCCAGAGGGAACTTTCCCGCTGTCCTGGTGGCCCTATCCGCCCCTGATGGCCTATGCAATCATAATGAACACTGGTCACCAGAAGATAACCAGTCAGATCTCCATACAAATTATGGTGGCGCTGTTTCTTAAGGGCTGCCGCTACTACGGCTGCATGATAGTGTAATCAGCTGGGTGCCTGGCAACAAATACACACTGCTGCCCCCCGGGGCCCCCCTCAACAGCACTGGCTGGACCGACCCATCTGGCCATCAGCCCCTCTGGCATTTACCAGATCTGCCAGAAGGTCTGCCTGGCCCGGAACGATCAGTGCTGCACATTATTTATTCACTACAAGTGTTATATGAGCAGCCGTGTATGCATGGACTACACCTTTAATTTGAATATAGCCTGGCATCAGAGTTTGTCCACTGGGGATTATTCCAGTGGAGAATCATACTAACTAATCTCATGAATTGCTGTGATTTTATACTACTCAAGTGACATCCTATTACTACTGATCCAGCATATCCATTGCTATGTGGAGAATATCTATGGAGAACTGACTGGTTATCTTCTGGTGAGCAGTGGGCTTGATTCAGGTTGGTTCGCAAGGCTGCGTTCACACGCACCCCACTCACTGCTAAAATATGCTAATTAATGCATTTGCACGGCAACTGCAGCACTATACCAAGATGTCCATCACTGTATAAAGCCTGCCCACTTCCCCTGACATGCATCCGCAAGTCAGCGAAAACATTGGTAACATCAGAACCATCCGCACAGTTGTGGTTGACCTGACCCTACCCCAGAAACTGCTAAACTTCCTGTCACCATCTAGACTTCTGCCAGCGAATGCTATGGCAGGGGCTTAATTATGCACGCCCCTGTAACGGGGTTTAAACGCCCAAGCACGCCTGCGTTTCTCTGCCCAAGTCTCCACCCTCAAACAGTAATTTCCTGTCAATCACTGTGTGAAGACTCTGCGTGCTCAATGTGACCGGTTCTCGCACGCGCACATGCATCTTATGAATGCAAACATCAGCTGGCTGCATGCGAACGCAGCCTTGTGAACCAACCTGGATCAGGCCCATTGTTCATTATGAGTGCATAAGCCATACACCTAATAGGATGCATTGTATTTATGTAGGTCTAAATTTGTTACTAAATTATTATCCATTATTGGCAGCAGTATTAGGAATGTATTATTGATATTATTAATCTTATATTGTATGTGTTTTTTTGTATGTGTTTTTGAAATCAATGTTTTTTTTATATATAGTCAGAAGAAGCCAGTATTTCATTGGTCTATCAAAAATGTACTTTAATACTCATGTTGACACCTACTTTCGCGAAACATTTTAGCATGTTGTGGACTAATTCATGACAGTGAACCCCATAATGTTAGGAACACCAATATAGAGGAGCCTTGACGTTGGCCCAGCGCTTATTCATATATTTGCAAAATACCTCTGAATTTCTATTATTATGTAGGATTCAAGTATTTTTGCTGATATTGCTGCAGTGTGCTGGAGGGAAAATCCCTTTTTTTTCTGTAATTCATGATAGTTGTCTGTCTTGTGATTGCCTAAATATTTTTGAATGACAGACACATAACTCATGCTTCAGATTCGGTTTCAGTCATAGATGTGGTAAAATTCGGATTCTTCACCATTTTCCAAATCTGTGGGCCGTCAAAATTCCTGCCTTTAATTTTTCAATACTAAGAGATGGAAATGTTCGACAAATATACGTGAAACAATTTAAAATTGTTTCATTAAACCCAGTTTGATATGGAGAGGTGGCAGTATGATTTTTTTCCTGTCAATTAAGGGCTCATGAATGATTTTGGCTTATCCTACAGTTATAACTTCTCTTGGAGGCCATACAGTTTGCTGCCAGTGCTTTTGTTTTGCACGACTATCCCATAAGCATAGTGACAAGGATACTTAGTATATCCACTTTGCTGCTCAAGAAGAAAGTTTACCATTTTTAAAATCGACACAAACAGACCACTGATGCTGAGAATAAGCATTTTTTTCTAAGACTAACTTGATATTTTCATACTGTTCTTTAAGTTTTGTTGAATGACTGATAGGAATCGATGCAAATTGATTCCCATTGTGCAGTAATATGCATTTTAAGCTCCTTTTAGAACTATCCAAAAAGAGCTGCCAGTCTTCTGCTCGATATTATGGTAAGCCCATCATCTGGAGAAGTTCCGGAATATTGTTGCAATACACAAGATTGTTATATTGGCTAAAGAACGGCAGTATGGCTTGCTTTTTATTTCGATACGACGTTATAGTAACATCTGGCTCAAGACAGTGCATTTCTTGAAGTCTGGATGCTAAAAGCTCAGTTCCTTTTTTCGATAAATTCAAGTCATGAATTAAATTGTTTAGTTCCTTTTGAGAAAATTTGTTTGAAGTAGAGGAACTTTCTTCAAACTCACTTTCATCTGTGTTGTCACTTGCACTGGATGAAATTAACATTTCCACATCATTACATTAAACTTCGCACAAAGAAATGAATAATGGTATAGGTAAATCTTTGCTATGTGGTATTGGTTGTTTTGCAGAATTCATACTTGGGTATTCCCATTTGCGTTTCTTAAATCGATTCATACCCTTCACATTTACAGCACAAAAATAGCAGTCACTCAAGTGATCTTTTGGCTCACACCATATTATAGGTATGCCGACATTAAGTCCTTTTCGATCACCTTTAGCCCAATTGCGGAGTGATTCCACGCAGGTTTCACAAACTTTGTGAGGCACCCAAATCTTATCTTGACATCCAAAATAATCCTGATACACTTGTTTTATGAATACAGTTATAGTTTTTCTTTCTTTTGCAACACCATATGTGCCACAAATATAACAAAAAAACATCAGGGTTGTTAGTACACCGTCTCCGAGAAGAACTAATTTTTATGATAAAAATGTTTTGTTTCACACATTCAGTGCTAACTACATACAAAAGCCGAGGATGCACTAAACAAAACAAGCCCAACCAGCAGGAAATTGGTTGTGGTGGGACAGAGAGTGGGCCAAACAAAGGAACAGGAGGTGTGCTAACTGCGTCACTCGGTCCTCTCCATTGCTCCTCTCTGTATGCTGGGAGGAGGCGTGGCTGTGGTGTGAGGATGTCCCAGCAGGCTCAGCAGTGCACTGCCACGCCTCCTCCCAGCGTTAGTGAGGAGATTTGAATGTGTTATGTGTCTCAAACGTGACTACCAGCTACGTTATCACAAATAAAAAAAAAATGTTGTTATTGTTGTATTGTTGAAAGAGGGTAGTTGTTAAAAAAGCAAAACTAAGTCGATTCTGTTCAGTAAAGCGGCCTAGACTAGAAGGTACTTGAAATGGAGAAAATAATTGAATTTTATCATTTTTAATTTAATTTGAAAACCTGAACCAATTCAGCTATAGCGAAGATCTAATGCGAAAATAGGACCTGCGAGTACTCTCAAACCGATCTTAAATCTTTGGCAAGAAAAAAAAATTTTTTTGTTCCCCAGTGATAATCTATTGACTGATTATTGTACACAGGCATATTACAGTAAATATAATTATATAGCCAGTGGTTGTCTAGCACCAGGATGAAGCAGCTTAGGTTTTACAGACAGCTGAAATCTATTTTTCTTTATCAATCTCTACATGGTATAAAATAAAGTTCATTGTTACGATATATCTTTAACGGTTTAGGCAGCGTGAGCCAAGAAAGCGCTCAGACGTCCATTTTTTTCAATGACTTGATTCACTAAAATAGTCACTTCTCAGCTCCCTTTTGTCATACATGTTTCATACACCTGAGCCTTCCTCGACAAATGCTCTATAGAATAGTGAAAACTGCATTATAATCCGTCCAGTAGTTCTTGAGATTAGCCCGAACAAACAGACATACGCCTACCAGGGACTTTATTTTATATACTAGTATAAATAGATATACTGTAAGCAGGGCCGGTTCTCCCGTTACGCATGGTACGCAGCTGCGTAAGGTGCCACATAGTGAAGGGCGCCTCAGCTACGTACCATGCGGGCCGCGGGCAGACTGTCTCTGTGACACAGCTGCACCACGTGTGTAGCACTGACCGGACGGAGTTCGGTCAGCGCTACACAGCACAAACACACAGCCGCCAGCGCCGGCAACTGTGTGTTTGCTTTAGCAGCTGATGAGAGTTAGACAGACTCTCATCGGCTGCTGCTCCCACTGCCAGAGCCAGACATCTTCCGGCTCCCGCAGTGGGTAATGGGAGTGACGTCATGATGTGACATCACTCCCATAATGCAAAGCGGTGGACGGAGGAGCTGATATCGGCGGTGGGACTAGGTAAGTGTTTTTTTTTTTTATTACGTCTCTACTTCGGGGGGGTGGGGGAAGGTGGAATACTACTGGGGGCACTACAAGGGGGGATTACTAGGGGGGAATACTACTGGGGACACTACAGGGGGTAATACTACTGGGGCACTAGAAGGGGGGATTACTAGGGGGGAATACTACTGGGGACACTACAGGGGGTAATACTACTGGGGACACTACAGGGGGGATTACTACTGGGGGCACTACAGGGGGGAATACTACTGGGGGCACTACAAGGGGGGAGGAATACTACTGGGGGCACTACAAGGGGGGGATTACTAATGCGGGCTCTACAAGGGGGGATTACCACTGGGGGCACTACAAGAGGGGGAACTACTACTAGGGGCACTACAAGGGGGGGACCACTACTGGGGGCACTATATAAAGGGCACTGCATAGGGGGTACCACTACTGGGGGCACTACATAGGGGGGCGGAGTACTACTGGGGCACTATATAACGGGAATACTATTGGGGGCACAAGCGGCACTGCACAGGGGTTACCACTACTGGGGGCACTGCATAGGGGGACTACTACTGGGGGCACTATATAAGGGAAATACTACTGGGGGCACAAGGGGCACTGTACAGGGGGGACCACTACCGGTGACACTGTAAAAGGGGCACTGCATAGGGGGGCGCCAAAAAATATACTTGCTTACCAAAAAATTTGGGCTAGGGCCGGCCCTGACTGTAAGTACTAATATAATAACGTTTAGATTAATTGGAGTTAAAAATATAACCGCTTTATTTTTATAGTTGTATTTGACACCATAACCCAGCAGCAGTTTCAGAGGCATCTCACATCACTTCCACCACAAGTCCTAACCATAAATAGCTGGAATTCTGAACTTATTCCATCCATCATCTTAATTTTCAATGAGTGGTTGATTAAGTTAACTGACCATTTTCGAGAGAAGCAGAAGTAACTTTCTTGCCAACTATGGGGGTCCTAGACATGATAATTCAACAGTTGTGGCAGTTGACAATTCTGTGTTTGATTGATAAAGCCTAAGGAGTTTTGGAAGAACATTATAATACACAGGAATAATGTCACTATTAATGTTGCAATCAGACAATTTAATAGCCGAGCTAAATGTGTTAGGTAAAAGATTCATGCTAAATCCCCCAAAAAGCTGGATCTACACTAAAGACATAGAATAGACTGAATACATCTTAAATTCACAGAAAAAACTGTGTGTGTGTGAAGTCAGTGTGTACCTGACCTTTTTGTGAATTTAGGCCCTCATTCAGAGCTGGACGCTCTGAGCAGAGTGCACGCTCTGAATGAGGGCCGTCCTCCATAATTATGGAGCGTCCTCCTGGACGCTCGTATAGCTGTGGGTCACCACCCACAGTAGAAAAAGGAGGGGGATTTAACCCCCTATTGTACCTCAGCACACTGAATAATACCTGCAACAATATATGAAGACTATATGGTCATAGAAATTCAGAGATATTAGTTGCATGCATTTGCAAATACATGGGAGGCTGCTGGGCCACGTCACGGCTTCTCTGTTACCAGCAGTCCCTAACACTAAGGGGTTCACGTCCGGGCGCAGTGCACCCCAAAAAACGTCCTACCAGGACCCCCCCAGGGCATCACACGAAAATGGAAAAAAAGAGTGACAGTGCAGTGTAAAGTATAGCTGTGTGAGAGTAATCATTAAGTGTGGAATGAGAGGTTAAAATATATGTGAAAAAATACATGAATAATAAACAAACATAAAAGGTGATGTGAAAAGCAACTATGTGTATTAAGTGGTGATGCCCTGAGGAGGCCCAGCCAGACCAGTCCCGGGGGCCCTACGCCCAAACGCTCACCCCAAATGTAAAATATACCAATTATAAGGCCTCGTGATAAAGGCACATATATAATTTTGTCAAATGTAAGGCCTCATGATAAAGGCACATACATAAATGCATCCAAATTGAGAGCCAGCTTACCTGGGAGTCACCCCTGTGAACTCTAACTAGCACTACTATAACCAGCATGCCCTACTAATGCTGGCTCCTTCATGACGTGGCCCAGCAGCCTCCCATGTATTTGCAAATGCATGCAACTAATATCTCTGAATTTCTATGACCATATAGTCTTCATATATTGTTGCAGGTATTATTCAGTGTGCTGAGGTACAATAGGGGGTTAAATCCCCCTCCTTTTTCTACTTAGTATGACCCCTCCCTTTCATGCACCTGATTAGTACTGCTAGATTGATTGAGCAGCTGCCATTTTTGTTTGTTTGTTATGAGTTGCATGAAGGAGCCAGCATTAGTAGGGCATGCTGGTTCTAGTAGTGCTAGTTGGAGTTCCCAGGGGTGACATCGCAGAGTGATTGAGAGCAAGTGCCATTTGTGGGTGGTGACGGGGGGGGAAGTCGGGCAAACGCAGGCCTGTAATTGCGTTTCAGCGCTGTTGCAGGGGCCTGCATAAATTATCCACTGTGATGCCCTACGCAGCCTGAGGCCTGATAGCAAGTGTGGATGTTAGCAATTTCTGTCAGGGCTTGTGCAAGTGTGCACAAAGCTGCGATGGTACTCAATTGTACCGATGGTTTCGCAGTCTTGTTAAACATTACGGATGTGTGCAAGGTAAAGTTGGCGTCCCTACGTAGTGCTGAGATTGCATTGCGATCGCAATGGATTAGCATATTATCGCTGTTGAACTGCGTGCGTAATCGCTATTGCATTTGCAGTTGCTTTCCTTGCTGAATCAGGCCCTTAGGGCCTGATTCAGAGCTGCTCGTAAGCGGCCGCTCGTTCGCTCCGAGCGATGTTCACACATCTGCGCATGCGTATGGGTTGTAATATGCATGCGCGAAGCAGTCATTGCGGTCGGAAATTGTGTGCTCGCAAAATAGCGAATGCCTGCTAATTTGAGTGACAGAATGAGGCATTTGTGGGTGGTAACAGGGGAAGGTGCTTGAAAACGGGGAGTGGAGATCCGAATGCAGGCGTGCCAAAAAGTCAAAACGGGCGTTTTAAGGGTGTGCATAATTAACAAAGCAGCGTCATCGACCACGTCACTTGATTGTTTCTTAGCCTGAACTGTTCGCATGATTGCGGTAGGAAAATCCAACCTCCAACCACAAGCACTGCGAGCAGTTCAGACGCCTTTCGATGTACTCAATTAATCTAATAAATAGCGGAGATGACGTAGGATGCGAGCGGCCAGGGGGCGTCTTTACAAAATAGCGAGCGCATGTTTCGTTCACTCGCTCAGACATAGAGGCGTCAACAGACCGCAAATAGCGAGCGCTCAATTTAAATAGCCGGCCCCTTTTTCTGAACGAGCGAGCGCAAATAGCGTCCGGCTCTGAATCAGGCCCTTAGTGTGGATCTGGCTTTTTCTGTATACATTTAGTTTGGAAAGAAACATGCAAATTTAGTATAAATCCAGCCTTTGTGAGTTAATTTAGTGTGGATATAGCTTTTTCTGTACGTCTAATATGGCAAGATCCTGGTGCATGTTTGTGTATGAATTTAGTGTGGGTCCAGCCTATTCTGGGCATGTGTGTGTGAACTTCTGTATATATAATTAGGGATGAGCGGGTTCAGTTCTTGCCCGAACTACGGGGACCCGAGTCAGATCCGAGCCGGCTCGAGTTTTCCCGCCTGACTTGGATCTGAAAATGAGGCAAAACATCATCATCCCACCATCAGATTCTCGCAGGTTTTTGATTCTATAATGGTCCCGTGATCACCGCCATTTTTCATTCTGGCTGTGGAGCGTGAAGAGGGAGGGAGCTGGGATCTGTTGATGACGCTGACCATAGGGGCTGGCTACTGTTGTCCATATAGGGGCTGGCTGTTGTCCTGTCCATAAGGGCTGTTGTCTATAGAGGGGCTGGCTGGCTATCGTCCTGTCCATAGGGTCTGGCTGTTGTCCTGTCCATAGGGGCTGGCTTGGCTTTAGTGCTGTGTTATCCAGGGGGTGCTCTGTCCTGTTTTAGCCACACCTGTCATTGGCGTAGCTATGTAGGGGTGCTGTGCTCCTGTATGTCAAGGGGCTGCTGCCCAAAAAATAACAAACAATTGTTTTTGTGTGAGTGTTAGCCACACCTGTCATCGGCGTAGGTGCGCAGGGGTGCTGTGCTCCTGTCTGTCAAGGGCTGCTGCCTCTTTCAGGGGTCCACCCCAGTGTTCCAAAAAAAATTAAAATACATTTTGTGTGTGGTTGTGTGCATAGTGAGTATGGAGGACAGTCACATAACCAGTCTTGTAGCTGCCGGCAGCAGTCATGATGACGATGCAAGGCCGTCAACGTCATCTGTGAAGGCCGATGTACCAGGGCTTAAGTCAGGCCAAAAGGTCAGACAAAAAAAAAAATCAACTTTGACCCTGTTAAAGCAAAAAAAATGTAAAGCTAAGTCAGCTTTAGAGAAACAAAAAATTTACAATATGCCATTCACTACACGAAGTGGCAAGGAAAGGATAAGGCATTGGCCTGTATTTATGATGACTGATGGTTCTAATGATAATTTAAGCCCCTCTGCTTGTAGGAGAGGTACAAAAAAAAAAAAAATTGTTAAGATGAGTAAGACACCAAAACCAACTGTGTGCTCTGAAAAATCCCAAATCCCAGAGTAGAGTTCAATTGTATCCGCTGTTGCCATGTGTAATACTGTACTTGAAGAGGATCCTTTTTCCAACATTTGTGTGCCTTCTAACATAGAAATCGAGGATGCTTCTGTGGAATTGTACGAGGAGGATATTTATCTAGTTGGCGATAACAACAAGGATGATGAGGATGTTGATGATGATGATGATGTTTGTGTAAAAACTGTAATTCAGGCAACAGTTGTTGCCCATGGTGGGAAAAATCCCATTGTTGTCATGCCTGGGCAAAGGACCAAAAAGTCCACTTCTCATGTGTGGAATTAATTCCACCCAAATCCGGACAACTTTTGCCAAGCCATTTGTGACCGTTGCCAAGTAACAGTGAGTAGAGGTAAGGACCTTAACCATCTTGGAACCTCCTCCCTGTTATGTCACTTGCAGCGCATTCATCAAATCGGAAAGGGTATTGAAACTTTGGGGACAAAAAAACAAACAACAATCAGTCCAGTGTCACCAAGCTGCTCCCTTCTATCTGGTTCCAAGAACCTGCAATATCCACCAACACCTGCATCATCAACAACCTCATTCGTGATCAGTAGTAGTCCTGCTTCCAATATCATAAGGACTGACTCCTCTGCTATCCATTGTTCCTCAGAAGGATCCTTGAGCGTTACGCCTGGTGCTGCTGCTGCTATAAGTGGATCTTCATCCCAGAAGGGGACCAGGAAGAAGACTACTTTTAGTAGTTCAGGAAGTTCAATCAAACAATTGACTGTCACACAATCCTTTGCATTGGCGAACAAGTATGGCAGCAAACACCCAGCTGCACAGCGGATTACTGACACCATAACAGCTATGCTGGTATTAGATGTGCGTCCAATGTCCACCATTAATGCAGTGGGTTTTACCCAGTTAATGGAGGTCCAGTGTCCCCCGCTACAATGTGCCTTCTAGATTCCACTTCTCTAGAATAGCAATTCCCAATCTGTACAAGGGCATTAAAAAAAAACTTATAAATGTCCTCTGAATTGCCATTGTGCCCACTGTCCACTTAACCACAGATATGTGGACAAGTGGGACAGAGCAAACTAAAGATTACATGACTGTGACAGCTCAATGGGTAGGTGTATTGCCTCCAACAGTGCAAACAGCAGCAGCTAACAAATGCCAGCTCATTCAGAGGCAGGCTACTCTGTGTATCACTGGTTTCAGTAAGAGGCATACCACTGAGAACCTCTTAGAGAATCTCAGGGAAGGCCATACAAGGCTACACTACGGCCTATGACATAGGGAGAGGAGCGGGAATGCACCTTAGTCAAGCGCAGTAGAGAATAATTTCTGTTTTGCACAAGGTTCTCAAACCCTTTGAACTTGCCACATGTGAAGTTAGTTCAGACACTGCTAGCTTGAGTCAGGTCATTCCCCTAATCAGACTTTTGCAAAAGCAGTTGGAGAAACTGAAGGAGGAGCTGAAGCGGAGTGATTCCACTAAGTATGTGGGACTTATAGATCAAGCCCTTCATTCACTTTGACAGGATCCAAGGGTCATCAATCTCTTCAAATCAGATCACTTCATTTTGGTGACTATACTTGATCCTAGGTTTAAGTCATACCTTGTATCTTTCTTTCCAATGGACATAAATCTGAAAAGATGCAAAGAGCTGGTGGTGAAAAAATTGTCAGCTCAAGCAGAATGTGACATGGCAGCACCTCCTCCTTGAGTTACTACAGCTGCCAGGAAAAAAAAATTTTTTCCTAAGAGACACACTGCTGGTGGTGATGCAGATCAGTCAGCAAAATGTTATGACATCTGGTTGGGTCTGAAAGAATTGCCTACAATGAGTGACATGTCTACCGTGACTTTGTCTGATACAGACACCATTCAGAGAATGGTGGATGACTATTTTAGGGATAGCATCCAAATAGGCATGTCAGACAGTCCGTTTCACTACTGGCAGGAAAAAGAGACAATTTGGATACCCTTACACAAACTGGCTTTGCTGTACTTAAGTTGCCCACCCTCCAGTGTGTACTCTGAAAGAGTTTTCAGCGCAGCCGGGAACCTTGTCAGTGATCGTCGTAACATTTTACTTACCCAAAATGTGGAAAAGATGATGTTCATCAAAATGAATTACAAATTCCATGAGTAAGACCTTTACCAGCACTTACGTCCAAAAAAGACATTAGCGTCTGATTCTGTAATGGTGGATTCCAGCGGGGATGAATTTATATCGTGTGAAGAAGAGGAGGATGCACACACTGATGGGGATGATGATGACAATGATGACATCTAATGTACTGTAAAGCCAGTTTGTGTATGGGATCATTGCCACCAATGTCCACTGTGCATTGGCAGCTTGTTTTGTGGGGGTCCAAACAAACCAATCATTTCAGCCACAAGTGGCAGTCCCTGTCGCTGTGATTGGTTTGTTAAACTGTGAATGTCCTGTTTCATATATACAACATAAGGGTGGGTTGGAGGGCCCAAGGACAATTCCATCTTGCACCTTTTTCCTTTCCCTTATGTGCTGGTTGGGGCATTGTTGCCTGCCATTTTAATATTATGGTTTATGAATGTCCATAAATTGTAATGGCCACAGACAGCATTTCCTGCATGCCACTTTAATTTTTTTTAAAGAAAATTCTGAACCAATTACTGCTTGTTGTGTCAACCCGATGGCTCAAGTCGCCCAACAGTGACATTCAGCCAAGGGTTCTCAGCTCTTAAGGCTGCTACACGGCCCAAAGGTTGCATCCTGCTTCTCGGCCCAAAGGCCACCTGTCGTCACTCCTCACCAGCCCTCAAGGTTGTAATGGTCACAACTTGCCAAGAGTTCTAGACCTCAAGGCTGTTGCAGGACTAATCATAGCTCTGTATTCCACTACTACTCAGCCCGGAGGCTGCATCAAACAATTAACTATCAACTATCAATTCTTCAGCCAGGGGCTGCACCAATTATCAATTCTTCAGCCATGGCTGTGCCAATTATCAATTTTTCAGCCAGGGGCTGCACCAATTATCAATTCTTCAGCCAGGGGCTGCACCAATTATCAATTCTTCAGCCAGGGGCTGCACCAATTATCAATAATTCAGCCAGTGGCTGCACCAATTATCAATTCTTCAGCCAGGGGCTGCACCAATTATCAATTCTTCAGCCAGGGGCTGCACCAATTATCAATTCAGCCAGTGTCTGTGCCAACTATCAATTCTTCAGCCAGTGGCTGCGCCAATTATCAAGTATCAACTCTTCTTACTTCAGCCAGTGGCTGCGCCAACTATTAATTCTTCAATCCTCAAGGGGTACCCCAACCATCATCTTTGCACAGTCCTCAACTCTATTTATCAATCAGTTTTGAGCCAGCTGGCTGGATGCAACCTTTTGACCCTTTAACATTGATGAAAAAAAATCAATATTGAGAGCTGTGAGGTTGTCAAAATTGACTGGAAACGAGTGGAAATAAATGTTATTGAGGTTATTAATACTGTAGG
Source organism: Taudactylus pleione (assembly GCA_031769625.1). Lineage (NCBI taxonomy): Eukaryota > Metazoa > Chordata > Amphibia > Anura > Myobatrachidae > Taudactylus > Taudactylus pleione. Next base: position 34,595,541 of record JAUIMM010000052.1, read on the forward strand.
AATGAAAAAAGGCCAATTTTATGTGATTTTAGCTGTTTTTATGATTTTTTAAGAAAAAATCCAGATCCAAAACTGAAAAACAAAACACGGAGGTGATGTTTTGGCAAAACCAATCCAGATCCAAAACATGGGGGTCAGTGCACATCTCTATATATAATATGGAGTCAGCTTTTTGGTATATTTAGAATCACTTTAGCTTTTCTATATAATTGGTATGTCAAGATCTAAGCGGGTGTGAATTAGTATAGATCTGGCATTTCTGTATATTTAGTATGTCAAGTTTTGAGTGTGTGTGAAATTAGTATGGATTCTGGCTTTTTCTCATACTTGCAGACTCTTCTTCAATGGCCGGGGGGCTCCTGAAAATCGGGTGGTGCTCGCGGCCACCCGCAACACTGGGCAAGTCTCCTGATCCGCCGCCACCCACGGAAAAAAACTCCCATCCTCCCGGCAGCTGTCATGAAAGTGGGCAGTCGGACCTCTATGAGCAAAAGTATCCATGCGTATAATCCATTGACTTTCACGTTGGAGAAGCAATTTAGATCTATTACCTCCTTTAAGAAGAGGCGGTACATGATCAATCATGCGATACTTTAATGTCGCCAGGCTATGCGCTGCTTGGCAAAAATGCCTGGTTACAGGTTGATCGCTAGTACCAGATATGAGTGCCAATCTAATAGAGGAGCGGTGGACAGCTATCCGCTCCCTAAAAGACCTTTCCGTCTTACCAATGTAAGAAAGCCCGCACGGCCAGACAATTTGATAAATCACAAATTGGCTTTTACATGTCAGATGATATTGAATATTAAATCTTTTCCCAGATAATGGATGATTGAATTAATTGCCTGGGATAAGGAACCTACAAGTAGTAGGTTCCTACGGAGTATATACGCCCAATCGCACAGGCAGAGCCGCCCACCAGCACACGTCATCTCCAGGAAGTGTATTAAAACATTGGTACATCGAGGACAATCGGAAGCGATCGCAGCGCCTGTGGTTGCCTTACTCTACCGCAAGCACTGCGAGGACTTCAGTGTAAAAAACAGGCATGTGACGTGTACTATGATGCTGCCTGTTAATTATGCATGCCTTAAAAACGGCGTTAAAACACTCAGGTACGCCTGTGTTCGCACCTCCGCTCCCCCATTATTAGTGTTCTGCCCCTGTTATCACCCACAAACGGCCTCTCCTGTCACTCATTTCACTGGGCTGTCTTTGCTGGGCGAGCGCAGAACGAAGTGTGCGCATGCGCAATCCATCGGCCCCCTTGCAAGGGCACAGCGCTAGCGAGAGACTCTGAAAGAGGTCCTTAGTGTGGGTGTTTTATTTTCCGTTGTTTGTGAATTTAATACAGATCCAGTCTCTTCTGTGTAGAACGGATATGGCTTTTGCCTTCTTCTTGAGCTACTGAGTTTACCCAGATTTTTTATTATATATATATATATATATATATATATATATATATATATTACACACACACAGTACTGTGCAAAAGTATTAGGCAGGTGTGGAAAAAATGCTGCACAGTAAGAATGCTTTCAAAAGTACAAAAGTGGAAGTGTTAATTGCAGTTTGTTAACTGATAAAAATAAGCTAAGTGAATGAACAGTAGACAAATCAAAATCAATATTTGGTGTGACCACCCTTTGCCTTCAAAACAGCATCCTTCTAGGTACATTTGCACACAGTTTTTGAAGGAATTCAGCAGGGAGGTTGCTCCAATTCCTTCTGTCACTTCATGTAATCCCAGACAGACTCGATGATGTTGAGATCAGGGCTCTGTGGGGGCCATATCATCCCTTCCAGGACTCCTTGTTCTTCTTTATGCTGAAGATACAGTCAGGTGCATAAATATTGAGACATTGACAGAATTTTCATAGTTTGGCCTCTATTCACCACCACAATGGCTTTGAAATGAAACAAACAAGATGTGCTTTAACTGCAGACTTTCAGATTTAATTTGAGGGTAATTACATCCAAATCAGGTGAACGGTGTAGACATTACCCTCAAATTAAATCTGAAAGTCTGCAGTTAAAGCACATCTTGTTTGTTTCATTTCAAAGCCATTGTGGTGGTGAATAGAGGCCAAAATATGAAAATTCTGTCAATGTCCCAATATTTATGCACCTGACTTTAGTTGTTAATGACATTAACTGTATGTTTGTGGTCATTGTCCTGCCGCAGAATAAATTTGGAGCCAATCAGACACCTCCCTGATGGTATTGCATGCTGGATAAGTACCTAGATAATACTTAAATAAAGTATATATCAGGTGCACACTAAAAATATAATAAATAATAAAAACCAGCTAATAAAGCAGCTCTCAGTAGGGGTGTTTGGGAGCACCCCACAGAACAATGACTACACAATTAAATAAGGAAAGAAGACAGCGCTAATAACTAACTCTTTAGTAAAATAACAATTTAAATATCAATCATAAAGCAACATAAATCATTATAGAAATGGCCAATAAAACATACATCTGTACCTAAGTCCAAGTTATTTAAAAGAAGTCATTCATACGGAGTATATAGGTCCCACTGTTCACTGGTTAAACTGTATTCATCGATCCAAATAAAGGAAAGGTACAGTGGGAATCCAGTATTTCGGAGGAGAAGGTTTTCCTTAGATTAATTGTTAGTCACAAATTACTCATTTGACCGGCTCTGTAGTGGTGTTTGGAGAATATAAATCCAAAAAGACTACTGGGAGATGACTTGGAGTTCCACTCGTCACCAATTTGATCACCTGGCTTGCTCACAGCATCAGCCTAGCTATGGTGAACGGGACCGTATGAACGAAGATTTAATAGTTCGGCATGTACTCACGGCTCCTATATACTCCGTATGAAGTGCTTCTTTTAAATAACTTGGACTATGTTTCTTTCTCACTGACTATTATTTTAATCGGCATTAGCTGGTTTATGGTATTACTCTTGGTACTGATGTATGTTTTATTGGCCATTTCAATAATGATTTATGTTGCTTTATGAATGATATTAAAATTGTTACATTACTAAAGAGTTACTTTTTAATTTTTTTTATCTATTAGCGCTCTCTTCTTTCCTTATTTAATTGGATAAGTACCTCCCTGTATTTCTAAGCATTGAAGAAAACATTAACCATGACCAAATCCATTTGCTGAAATGCAGCCCCAAACTTGCAAGGGACCTCCATCATGCTTCACTGTTGCCTGCAGACACTCATTATTGTACTGCTCTCCAGCCCTTCGGCGAACAAACTGCCTTCTGTTACAGCCAAATATTATAAATTTATACTCATCAGTCCAGAGCACCTGCTGCCATTTTTCTGCACCCAGTTCTTATATTTTCGTACATTTTTAGTCGCTTGAACTTGTTTCCACATCGAAGGTACGGGTTTTTAGGCGCAATTCTTCCATGAAGACCACATCTGGCCAGACTTCTCCGAACAATAGATGGGTGTACCTGGGTCCCACTGGTTTCTGCCAGTTCTGAGCTGATGGCACTGCTGGACATCTTCCGATTTTGAAGAGAAGTAAACATGATGTGTCTTTCATCTGATGCACTAAGTTTCCTTGGCCAACCACTGCGTTTATGGTCCTCAACATTGCCCGTTTTTGGTGCTTCTTCAAAACAGCACATCTTGAAACCCCAGTCTGCTTTGAAATCTTTGCCTGGGAGAGACCTCGCTGATGCAGTATAACTACCTTGTGTCTTATTGCTGTGCTCAGTCTTGCCATGGTGTATGACCTGTGACATGAAACTGTCTTCCACAACCTCACCTCTGTAGCAGAGTTTGGCTGTTCCTCACCCAGTAAGCCTCCTACACAGCTGTTTCTGTTTCAGTTAATGACTGTGTTTTACCTACATATGAAAATGATGATCATTATCACCTGTTTGGTATGATTGGTTAATTATACACCTGACTACAATCCTAGAAAATCCCTGACTTGATTTAAAGAATATTGATTTGATTTTGATTTCACTTCTGTTCATTTACTTAGCACTTTGTTAATTGCTAAACATAAACTATTGACACTTCTATTTTTGAAAGCATTCTTACTTTGCAGCATTTTTTCCCCACCTGCGTAAAACGTTTGCACAGTATTATAAATATTATATAGGCAAAGAAACTATTTTGAAGTAAATGGATGTTCTGACAGCAACTTAATTTAATCATTACACAGCACATATATACTGTACCATACCTACTATAGAATATATGCCTATTTATGGCTGTCAGGCATATACTCTTGCCAGCAGTCATTTGTATACAGTAGGTGACAAACAACCTCTGAGATAAAAATGGGCAGTGTTGGAAGCCCGACCTGATGTACCCCGATTTTCTATTCAGGTATAAAACATGCTGCAGCCTTCTCTGTTTTTGCACTGCAGAATCATGGCCAAATTACTAGGTGGCCAGTATTAAACGGTAAATAATCATTTGTGGGCCCATTTGTAACATTAGTAAGGGCCCCAGTGCAGTCCAATGGCACAGCCATCCATCAGATGTGGGCCCCATAGCAGCTGCGCCTATGGTCGTTACCCTCTTGCTTACCTGGTAGACTGGTAGTGGTCACTAGCTACACTTGCCACTTAGGAATAGATATCATTGGGCACTACTACTAGCCAAACATAAAGATCAGATACGGACTGATGTCAAGAAAGAAATGGATACAACAAGCAAAATTATTTTAATTGATCTTTGAAAATTTTGTAAAATACATTTATATTTGGATGATTATTATATATAGCCTATTTTATATGTATGTATATTCCAAGATTACCAGGCCTCCCTCAGGTCACAGACTCCCAAAATGCATATCAGTCAGCACTGACAAAAACTAGTCTTTAACCTGCTCCCAGCACCACTCTCTCTGCAATAACCTCACCCACATAATTATTATCAGCTTTGCTCTGTTTTTTCTCCCTGCTGCTTCCCAGCACTGTCAGCAATGGAGGGCGGGGACTGACAACATCCCCTCCTCTCTCTGCTGCTGCTGCTGGTTTCCATTTCCAAGCTCAGGCTCAGCAGCAGCTTTTCCTATTAATCTGGCTATCGGTAGCCCATGTACAGCAGGGCAGGCAGGCAGGCTGGCACTGGCTGTTATGTAGCAGAGGAGAGGCGAGCAGTGCATGCACAGGCTCAGCTGCTGCAGTCGCTTTCGTGTGTACCTAGCACCCAGTGATTAGCGGGAGCTGCAGTCACCCTCCTCTATGTCTGCAGCATAATGGAAACAATGGGAATACGAAAGAAGGGTCCGGAGAATATGCAGCCTGAAGAGGAAGAGGAGGAGGTGGACCCTCGGATACAGGTATGGCATGGGAATGAGATGTGACATTGGCATTGTGTGTGGCACACTGTGCCCAGGCAGTAAGGGAGGAGGTGTGTCTGGCTTTCCTCGCCAACACAAGGTCGGACTGAGACTTGTGTTCCTTAGACGGCATATTACTGCCAATGTTTTAGTTTTATTTTATTTATTCTAATACTTGCTGCAGTAGTATCCTTTTGTAGCCATTAGTGCTGGTTATAATAATTTGCCCAGTATACATTTGTACACACAGTATGTATCACACATGTTTTTTACAAATATGTCAGTGTATTTTTTGTTTTTATATGTATTGAATTTTACAATGAACTAAGCCAAACTACTAGTGAGTGCATTTGTTTTACATGGATATCATTAATCATGCAGTTTTGTAATAAATGCATTAAAAATAGTAAATGACTGTTGCATGCTTGTGTATATGTGCCAGACTATTTGTATATCTATAGCGGATATAAAATATACATTTACTGCTGATTCATGATGTCGTTGGAATGCTGTAGTAGACGTCCAATGGGGTGGGTTTACCGAACATCATAATGCTATTCATTTCATTTACATATAAAGCGATGAAAACTCAGCAATTAGGATGGTGGATGGGTAAGCATTATACTGCAGACAGTGAGACTCTCAGACACCAAACCATAGGGGATGTATAATAGTTCTTATCTATTTGTGGGCACAGCAGTGTGCAATTCACCATACATTAATGCCAACTTTCCTTGTATTTTTACCATACATCTGAAGATAATGTAAGACTCAGACCCTGTTTATGCCCAGTATAGCACCTTTTGTTTCTGTTGCAGCACATGGCTACAATACAAAGGGTTGCCTACTCTTACTGTAATAACACTACTGTATTTCTAGTATGCCTTGTAGTGTGAACAATTCCTGTATGTCAGCCTCTAGTACAAAGCCGTACATGCCATTATACTGTATGTGCATGTATATAATTTTTTTTTATTAATAGCCACATTAAGTAATTTGAAGTAAAGCACTTTGATAAGGGTTTATCTATTTTCGTTATTTAGCAATACACTGACTAAGGATAGTTTCCTATGAAGTGACATATATAGGCTACAGAACATCTATTTAGACATCTTTCTAGTTCTCCTTTTCTCCACAGCCCTGTAGTGCAGACAATAGACCACTTCATGTGAGGTTTTCCCTGTGGTTTTTTATGCTGGTTCATTACCGAGTGTCCTTTTAATAGGGTCCACAATGGCAATATGTTTTTGTTATGCTTCGATGTGAGAAGTGTGGCTACTGCCGTCATTTATCAGCACGTACCCTCCTCCTGATCCCCAGACGTGCCTCCTTTTCAATGCTCTTTTTTCTGGTTGCCAGCAGCCTAATACTGTCTGCAAAGGTTAATATGAAATGCGCAGCAGATGTTTTCACATGGGCATTGTTGTTTAATCTGGTGGTGGTAATCCATGGAAGCTGGAGAGGTCTCACTGCTCCCTACTGACCGTTATAGGCAGGGTGGATGGATGTAATGCCATCTCATTACATAGTTGTGAAAAGCAATGCTTTTCGATACTTGATAAGTAGCATGTAGCCACTGTCTATGGGGATGATGGTAGAATGCACTAAGGGTCCCATTTAATAACGATCCTTATTACCAGGAGCACATTTCATTTAATATCGCAGTGATAATAAGGCAGCACGGATGGTGTAATGGTTAGCATTACTGCCTCACAGCACTGAGAACTCTGGTTTTCTCCCACACTCCAAAATATACTGGTAGGTTAATTGGGTCCCAACACAAAAAAAATTAACCCTAGTGTGTATGTGTGTGAGCATGTGATGGGGCATATAAAGTGTAAGCTCCACTGGGGCAGGGACTGATGTGAATGGACAAATACTCTCTGTAAAGTGCTGCGGAATATGTGTGCGCTATATAAATAACTGGTAATAAAATACTAACGAATATTCCGTTTGTATATAATATTACTTCACCATCCTGCAAGGTCCAGTGACTTTCCCTTCTTTGGCGGCATCCTCTGCTCTGTTGCTAGCAGCCGATCGCTGCCAACGACTTACACTTGTCACCCGGCAGGGACTCAGCATGCTGAAGCCGGAAAGGCTCTTGCTTTGTCCCATGAGTGCTAAAGGGGTTATGTCTCGGTTTTAAAATGGGGCCACAAGTAGGGTTATGGTGCATACACACGATCAGATTTTTTCTTCAGATATGGACGATAACGATTTAAAAATCGTTCAGTCGTTCATATCTGAAGGAAAATCGTTCATATCTGACATGCCTGAACGATGGACGATCAACGATGCGCGTTCCCGTTTGTCAGATAACGATATCTGACATCTGATGGGTTTGCAGTCAGACTTGGACGATTCCATTCATTTTAATGCAGTCAAAAATCGTTCAATCTTTCAAATCGTTCAAAACTTTGGTCAAATCGTTCAGTCGTTCATCTGACAAATCTGACAAGTCTGACAAATCTGACCGTGTGTACGCTCCATAATGGAGCGTACACACGGTCAGATTTGTCAGACTTGTCAGATTTGTCAGATGAACGATTGAACGATTAAACGATCTGAACGATTTGAACGATTTGACCAAAGTTTTGAACGATTTGAACGATTGAACGATTTTTGACTGCATTAAAATGAATGGAATCGTCCAAGTCTGACTGCAAACCCATCAGATGTCAGATATCGTTATCTGACAAACGGGAACGCGCATCGTTGATCGTCCATCGTTCAGGCATGTCAGATATGAACGATTTTCCTTCAGATATGAACGACTGAACGATTTTTAAATCGTTATCGTCCATATCTGAAGAAAAAATCTGATCGTGTGTATGCACCATAATGGAGCGTACACACGGTCAGATTTGTCAGACTTGTCAGATTTGTCAGATGAACGACTGAACGATTAAACGATTTGAACGATTTGGACGATTTGACCAAAGTTTTGAACGATTTGAACGATTGAACGATTTTTGACTGCATTAAAATGAATGGAATCGTCCAAGTCTGACTGCAAACCCATCAGATGTCAGATATCGTTATCTGACAAACGGGAACGCGCATCGTTGATCGTCCATCGTTCAGGCATGTCAGATATGAACGATTTTCCTTCAGATATGAACGACTGAACGATTTTTAAATCGTTATCGTCCATATCTGAAGAAAAAATCTGATCGTGTGTATGCACCATAAGGCTGGAGAACTGTCAGATTTCTGTAACTTTACCCTTTCTTAAAAAGTGGTGAATAGAACCTTTTGCCAGGTTTTATGCCAGCAAAACAACTCAATGGTCTATAAATAGAGCACTTTATATTAGAACACAAGTTGGTCTTATATAAAAAGGCACTTTAGGGGGAATTCAATTAGGTGTTAATTGAGTCCTGTGAGCTATTCTCGCTGCAGACTTGCACCACAAATTTCAGTTGCAATTCAATTTCAAACTCAGTGTTTTTTTTTTTTCAAAGGAAATTTGTGTTATTACACCACCCTCCTGAGCAGGTGATACGAAAAGGAAAATCGTAATTTTTAGGAAAAAATGACAGGGCACAGTGCAGAATCTCTGCTGCACCCCTCCCAAAGAAGAATCATGCACTTGGAGAGGTTTAACTAGCATAATTTGGCCAATACAAAGACATGTCAGTTTTCAGGGGAATTCCTTTAAAAAGCTCAGTAATGGGTAAATTATGTGGGACAGATATTTGGAGGGGTGTAATGATGGGGGAGGGGTTTTTGAACTTGCAGATGGGAGCTAAAGGTGTTTATTCAGACTTTTTACAAACTTATATAAAAATACTACAAAATCACTGTACAGTACAAGCATTTTCCTGTGCCCCAAAAACACGTGTTTCCTATAATTTTTAAACCATTATTAAAATGGATGCAGAATTCCTCCCTTTAAAATGTATGCTCTCATCCTACAGTTTGCCCTCACCCTCTCAAGTAGTATATCAAGAACCTCATCTCCTCCTAGTCCTCAAATTCCGACATCACTTCGCCATTTTCAACTCCCTCCTCGCCTTGACTTTGCCATCTACTTTACATCTAAAACTGACTCCATATGTCAGAACATTTCCCACCAGACACTCATCACTCTACCCCTCCCCACCCATCTTACCAACCCTGACATCTTTCTCCCCTGTATCTGGAGAGGAAGTCATGGCCCTCATCCGGTACTCCCCCCCCTTCCTCCTCCCCCCTTGACCCCATCCTTCTGCCTTTTCCCATCTTGCCAACCTCCTCTATCTCTCCATGTCATCAGGCACTGTCCCTTCTGCATTCAAGCATGCCCTTGTCTCCCCCATTCTTAAAAAACCTAACACTCTCTCCAACTACCAACCCATCTCTCTCCTCCCTTTTGCCTCCAAACTCCTTGAGCATATTATAGGTAAGAAACTTCACAGCCTTTGGCGCTGCCTTTGGGAGCAGCAGAGAAGATCAAAACATAAGTCACCGACTCATAAATCAGAAATACAAATAAAATTGATCTTACAAATCCGCGCTATAAAGTTGTTCCAATTCTTATTCCAAACTCCAGATGTTTTTTTTGCATATGGACTTATATACTGGAAACATCAAGAGAAACTATTTTGTCATAATGTTCAACATTAAATTTTCTCACCCCAATGTGTGGGTACTGAAAATGATAAGTGACGAGTCCCAATCCAGAAAGTTCCTTTCAGGGGTATCAAAAAGTCCCGTGATGAGCACCCCACACGTGATCGAAGTTTCATGCACAGATGCTTACATGTATGCTTACTTTTGTAAGGTATGTTATAAACCCGTAGCAGTTTCTTTATTATCTTCCATATGCTGCTCCACAAACAACGTATAATTTAGGTCCAAAAAAAGATTTTTTTTTATTTCATAAACATCATCTGCCCAGTGTGACCCATATTGCTTACATAGCGGTATTCCCGGGTTCCATCTTCCGCAGTAATCCATGTTGGGATATACACAGGGTATGCATATGTTCTTTTTTATGCAGTTAATAAATTGATGGTGGTACAGCCATCTTTGTGATTACTCCTGTTTCTTTTTGGGATCTTTTTTTTTTTTACCTAAATTATACGTTGTTTGTGGAGCAGCATATGGGAGATAATAAAGAAAATGCTACGGGTTGAACATTATGACAAAATAGTTTCTCTTGATTTTTTTTTTGCATATGGACTTATATACTGGAAACATCTGGAGTTTGAAGTATTTGGAACAACTTTATAGCGCGGATTTGTAAGATCAATTTTATTTGTATATCCTTGAGCATATTGTTTACAACCGCCTTACCACCTTTCTTTCCTCCCACTCCCTTCTTGACCCATATCAGTCTGGCTTCCGTCCTTTCCACTCCACTGAAATTGCTCTCACGAAAGTCAGCAATAACCTCCTTGCTGCCAAATCCAAGGACCACAACTCTGTGCTCATTCTCCTCAACCTCACTATTGCTTTTAACACCGTGGACCACCCTCTCCTCATGCAAATTCTTCACTCCCTTGGTGCATGTGACACTGCCCTCTCCAGGCTGTCCGCTAATTTCTCTGACTGTTCCGTAGCTGTCTCCTCCATGACTCTTCACCGCCCCCCCCCCCACACTTCCACTAACGTTAGGTGTCCTCCCAAAGTTCTGCTCTTAGAGACATCTTCTATTCTCCCTTTATGTGGGTGATTCAATTCAACGGGAGGAAAATAGCGCCTGGAGGGATCTCCTGGGCTATTCAATTCACTGCAATGTTTACTCCGACGGCAAGCAGTTAAGTTGGAGAATGCTGGTTCTTGCGACTTACCCTGGGTGTTTAGTCGAGAGAATAGGCATTCTCCGACTAAAGTGCTGGCTGCGAGGTTGTTATTGCCGCGCTAAGTCGGAAAACAGCCTGGCAGGCACTTTAGTCAGATTTCTCCTTATTAGTCGGACTAAACAGAGTGCTGAATTGAATAGATCCAGGAGCTCCCTATATGTCCTCTTTAGGTGAACTCATCAGCTCTTTTGGCCTCCAATATAATCTCTATGCTGATGATATTCAGATCTACCTTTATTTCCCTGACACCCCCCTCCCACCTTTGTTCTCACTCTTATCTCCAACTGTCTCTCTGCTATCTCTTCCTGGAAGTCCCAGCGCTTTCTTAAACTTAACATATCTGACTGGCTTGATCATATTCCCACTCTCCCGCATAATCTCACTTCCCACAATTTCATTATCTATTGGCAGCGAAAACCAACTCCTCTAGCTTGTGCTCTGTGCGTGGTCTTGGAGTTATCCTTGGCTCCTCCCTCTCCTTCAAACCACACATTCAGTACGTTTCGCAGACCTGCTGTTCCCATCTCAAAAATATTTACAGGATCAGACCCTCTCTCACCCAGGATGCTACTAAGACCCTAATCCACTCACTGGTCATCTACAGATTAGACTACTGTGTAACCTCCTCTTATCTGGCCTCCCTGACTCCCTCCTCTCTCCACTCCAATCTGTCCTCAATGTCGCTGCTTAGCTCATCTTCCTCTCCAAACACTCTATATCTCCCTCCCCTCTACTCCAATTCATACACTGTGTCAGGTTGCTGCCTAGGATCGGCCGTTACTCAATTCAGCGCCGGCTTCCCCTGACTTCCCGAGCGGTAAGATGCCAGGCGCGGCGGTGGGTGACGTGCTGAGGATTATACCTGGGGTCTGCTAGGACATCCATGTGCTCGCTCTGTGATGTGGTTTCTGCGGTTACCGTCATGGACACAGCCATGATAGTCTATATCCTGATTAGCCCTTTACCCAATTGTAGCATTGGTTGCTGTCATTTTGTATTTATCCACGGTGTGTTTACTCAGTACTTCTACTGAGTACAATCTCCTAGAGTCATCTCCTGTGCCGGTCCTGCGTCTGAAGCCACAGTGCGTGTTTTTAGTACGTTATCCAAGTACCATTTCATCATACCATTCTCCTGTGACAGATGACGTATTCAGTACATACGCTGCTGCTTCAAAGTACAATCTCCTAGTGCCATTCTCCTGTGTCAGCCTTGCATCTGGATCTACAGAGTGTGTACTCATTACATTACCATAGTAAAAACTGCCAGTATCTTTTTCCTTTGCTTTCCCTGTGATAAGTGTTCTTCCATTTCCAGCTTGTGCCAGATACCTGACCAAAGGGCCGCGATCTGCTTGCTGGGTGTAGCTTAAGCCCAAATCCCGCTTGGAGGGGTCACTGGTGAACACTTCCATGTAAATTACACTCCGCGCCTTTGGTCAGGTCTAGCCAACATCTGGTACTAGTGGATGAGGAAGTCATTCATCCAGGCACCTCGCCTCCTGTTCCTACCCTAACCTGGGTCCACGTCTTCCAATACCTTGGCAGAGGGTCAGCATAGCCTGAGCGTGACACACTGGCTCCCCCTCCCCTTCAGAACCCAATTCAAGCTTCTCACACTCACTCACAAAGCCCTCACCCAATCCTCTCCTATTTACATCTCCCTTCACACCCTTGCTCACCTACTTTGCGCCACAAATTCATGCTGCCTCTTCTACCAAATTCTCTCCCTTGCTCTATCACTCTCTCCACCTCTTTACTAACCTTAAGATGGGCTCTTAAGACCCACTTCTTCTTCATCAAAGCCTTCCAGCTCTCATCCTACACCTTTGCTCCGTGATCCTTCCTCACTGTCTAACCCATCCATGTCACCCTTGTCTGTCTGCCTCTCTTCTTTAGAATGTAAGCTCTCACGAGCAGGGCTCTCTTCCCTCGTGTGCTTCTCCTTCCCTTACTTATACTATCATTTACTCCTAACTCCCCACAATGGCACCTAACACTTTGTTGCTGACTCCCTGCTACTTATTTAAGTGTTATTATCGCTAATGACCTTGACCTGCATTGGTTAGTATGGTTAATTACTGTGTTCTTGTGTGCTCATTTGCTTATGTACTTTGTAAGGCCCTGCAGAACCCTTGTGACAATAATATTAATAAGTGCAAAAACCATCCATTTGACACCATTAATGAGCCTCCAGTACTTTCCTTATGTCCACTAACTGCCTTCTATATGGTTCTGTTACTTCAGTTGTCACATTTTTGGGATTCAGGACGATTTCCCCACTTTTACATGCTCTTCATTGCAACATTGCAGTGAGTAGTGCAAATTGGCATTTCTAATGTTATTGCGCATTTCATGAAATTAGCTTGCATTTACAAACTTGCACCAAATTTAATTCCCCCATTTGTATTCATTACAAATAAATGGTGAGCTTCATCTGACAGTGTATGGCCTGCAATTAGTACTGGACCAGTCTACATGAAGGTCTTTTGGCTGAACGATCCCCCGAATGTGCTGGATGATCGATATCGATCATCCAGCACACCACCAACCCACCAACGACAGCCCGTGATCAACGATTGCGGGTCCCTATAGTAACCTGGTCGATATCGACCAGGTTGGCCTGCATGCACGGTCAATGGACGATATCTTTATCGTCATACGTGCCCAAGCATCGCAGGTCTTTGGTGGGTTGGAGGCACCGAAAAATGCACAATATGAATGATAACGATATTATACCATATCGTGCATTTTAATCGTACCGTGTGTACGCACCATTTCACTATGTCTGGACTCTGTTTATGTTTTACAGTATTTGCAGCATCACATATTGTAGCATTTTTATGGCAGCTAATTACACTAAACATATTCATTTAGTCTTCTGTCCACTATTTAATATATATTATTGTATATACATGAAATAATGTACCTAAGTTGTTTCTCCTGGTGTCGATGTGAAAGTTACGTAGTGACTGACATCACGGTTGATATATTTCACAGTTCAGTTAAAAATATAGCACAGAAAATGTGTAACCTCTGCCATCATTATTAACTAGTGTAGATGCAGTTGTTCAAACAGAGCTGGCATGTTGTATATTTTCTAAAGGGAAAATACTTCTGACTGTCTTTTTATATTTTTTTTATGTGTTTGTTTTTCATTTTTCCAACACTCTTACCTGTCATATTTTATACAATATGACTACTTAGATACGTCTAGGTCATTGCTTTTGTAATTTCATTCAGGAGTACCCATAAAGATTTCTCTAGCCATCCGGGTAACTGTAAGCCTGTTGATTTCAGAGTTGCAATGTATTGGTACAAAAATTGCAGCATCCCAGTAACAAAAGCTATTGACTAATGCTGGCCATACACCTGCACGACCAGCATACGTTCCGATTCAGCATCTGATTCCCCGGAGCTCCCTGACAGTCCCGGCAGCATATTTGTTGTTTTTCTTAGCACACGATATGTCGTATGATCGATCCTGTGCCTCACGCGCTCATTAGGGAAACAGTCATTGAAATGACTTGAATTGCCGTACAATGGATCGCATGAACAAAATAAACAGCACGATCTCCACACGATACGATGGAACATATGGGCTGCACATCTGATCATAAGTTTCGATTATAGGAGCTGTGGGATCGCGCATCGGATCTTATCTTACTAAAATAATACACGATTTTCACAAGATCCATCGTATGACTCATCGAGAATCGGCCAACCGGCCTGAAATCGTGCAGGTGTATGGCCAGCATAAGATACACCTCCGTACATCCAGTGTGCATATTTCCAGTTCCCTTCCAGCAGTCTAAATATTGTTTTATTGGTCATCATAAGTTGTACACGAGAAGTGTATGATGGAAATTAAGTTTATATTTTTATAGAAATAGTTGTTTAATTTCAATAGGACACTATTATCCAAAGTGTATAACTTACATTAATGTTCAAATAAACTATGTTAAATTAAAAATGTTATGGCCCCAATTCATCAATAAAATATTGATGGTAAAGCGTAGCAATACACTGCTTTGTGTGTTTGCACTTTCGTGAGCTGACATGCGCAGTGGAACAGACAGCCCAGATTTGGGCTCTCTGTTCCACTAATAAAATAAATGTGAAAACCAAAAAAGATTAAAAATATATAGAAAAAGTTAAAATGAAAATTTTTGGAGAATAAAGCATTATTTTCTATAATTGTCATCTGTTCTCAACAGTCTGAGATAACAATTAGAATTGTGATCCTTATTAAATGAGCTTCCCCTTGCAAATTATTGCGTATATTGGGTTAAGTGGGCAAACCATAGTGTCTCACTTTCACATTTTCATCTCTCGTTATCACAAATATCTCCGGCATGTAGGTGGATCAGGTGTGTTCAAAATGAATAACAAAGAGAAATATGTTAAACTCATGAACTCCAGCCCTTTTTTTTTTGGCAGAGGGTTGTTCAAGGGCATGATGACATGATTTGCTGTAAATGGCGTAATCCTATCCCTACTACAGAATGCAGCAAATTTTGTCATTGTGCAGTGGCAGTAGGGTTGGCATCTCCTGGCTGGCACGGGTAAAAAAAAAAATCGGCAAAGTAGACATGTTTAAACTTTAAACTAGATTTAATAAACTTTCTAGTAGATGAGGGTTTTTTTGTGCAAATCGCCTACATACATTTCTCCGAAAAATTGTTAGCTATTTATTACTTTACATATATATTTAGGAGAAAAAGTATGGTGTATAAAAAAGGATGGCCAGTATCGGCACAATCCACAACAAACATGCATTGCACAAACACAATTATAACACAACAGGGATTTACACTCTACCTTCTAACTTGATTACTCATCCGATAGGGTGATGACGCTGTCCCCATCTGGTAAGTACACCAACAGCCCAGTTATCCGCTTTAAAATCTTAGTTCACCGCACTTGAGTTAACGCACCTATCTTGCAGTAATTTCACTTAATGCAACTATGCGGGCTCCAGCTTACCATATTACCCATATTACCAATCCAATTCTAAAAAGGTGTGCGCTGTAGTTTTCTATGATATTTATTATGTTAGTATGGGGAAATCATCCTGTACCCCCAAAAAAGTGAAAACTAGCATTGGATAACAGTATAGAAGTATATTAGTGGCCAAACGCCAAAGCAACTAGTGCTCTAATGTGTCAAATGGCTGTTTTCAAGAACATTGATGGAAAGATAAAATGTAAGTGTTTTTCAGCAAATTTATGCTCATAAAAATGCATTTTTGTGCCATTTTAGCCCCATCAATACAACACGCCCATATACTGGCCCCACATCATTGAACACATTATTCTGCATTTTGTAGAATATCACACCAACAATAACGTCATTATTGGCCAAATTAAGCTGATTAGAAACTTCCAAGCAGGGGCGTATCTATAATGGGTGCAGGGTGTGCGGTGCATACGGGCCCCCGGGTCCAGGGGAGCCCACACCGCACACCCTGCACCCATATTATTTAAAACTTACCTCTCCAAGGTCCCGCGTCGGATGTCTCAGTGCTGCTCAAAATGTCGGAAAATGGCTGCCGCAACCATTTTTCCGGCGTTTTGCACTTGCGCAGTGAGGAAGTCGCCGGGAAAATGGCGACCGTGCCATTTCTTCAGCGATCTGTGCATGTGCAGTAGACTCTGTGTGGTTCTGAACCAAGTCCCAACATTTTATACCTTTAAAATAGGAATTTTCCTAAACTAAAAGCTGTGTTAAATCCTTTGAAAAGTTTAATGAGGCTAAATTTGCGCGGCTAATTGGATATAAAAAAAAACAGCCAGCCGTGATAAAGTTGTATATAGCCGCATTAATCTCTGAAAACGGGTTAATTCGGATAATTGAATATGCCCCAAGCCTTTAAATAATCTCAGAAACAATGTAGGTTAAGACATGTGATCAGCACACATGCCAGCCCCCGTCCTAGAGATTTAATCTACCTCTTATGTCAATCATTTGGTTTCTCTTGTGGTGACATCTTGTGTTAACACAATACCCTAAATAACATCTGCATCAGAGGTTCCCAAACGCGGTCCTCAAGGCACCCCAACAGTTCAGGTTTTAGAGAGATCCATGGCTGAGCACAGGTGGTTAAATCAAATTGAGGTACTAATTAAGTCACCTGTGGTCAAGCATGGATATTTCTAAACCCTGAACTGTTGGGGTGCCTAGAGGACCGTGTTTGGGAACTTCTGAACTTTAACCTATTTATTTAATTGTGCTGTTGTGTGTACAAATGAACAAATGTGAACATAACTTGCAGATTGAGCCAGCAGTTGGTCTTTTTAAGAACTGTTTTCATGTCGGTGACTTTCTGTATGAATGCTACAAGGAACAGAGGGCCTAATTCAGACCCGCTCGCGAGCGCTGAGCGCTCACAAGCGGGTCGATGGTGCCCTAATGCGCATGCGCACGACGGAGGGAGCTCCGTCGTTCGCATGCGCGAGACCCGCATAGCGACAGCCAAGCTGTCGCTATGGGTCTCGCACCAAAGGGGGCGTGCTGTCGATGGTGACTGACAGCACGCCCCCTTTGGTGGGCGTGCCGGTCCGTTGCTACCCAGACGGAGGC
This sequence comes from Taudactylus pleione, assembly GCA_031769625.1. NCBI lineage: Eukaryota > Metazoa > Chordata > Amphibia > Anura > Myobatrachidae > Taudactylus > Taudactylus pleione. The sequence goes on from JAUIMM010000052.1 coordinate 34,613,210, forward strand.
GTTCCCATGGGAACGCCTTCCGTCTGGAGCCGGCCCCACTGACATCACTAGTGATGTCAGTGGGAGTGCTTTTGGCTCTGACAGAACCAAAAGCACTCCTGGGCTTGCGGCAGCAAGACCCTACCGCAGGGTCTCGTCGCAAGCCCGATGGTCGCGATGGTCTTGACCATCGCGACCATCTTTTTGGCCACTTGCATAAGCTGTGGGTGGTAACCCACAGCTATGCGAGCGGCCAGGAGGCCGCTCCATTTTTAGGTAGGGGGGCCCTGATTCAGAGCGAGTGCTCTGGTCAGAGCGTCTGGCTCTGAATCATGCCCAGAGTTCCCCATAACATGCCTTCCAGCTGATGGTGAACTGCTGCAACAATAACATTCTTAAGTTACTGTTTAGATAGGCTGTGCTAATGGTTACAGCAGAGTTTAATTTACTAAGATTTCTTATCTTCTCTACATTCTGATTGTATTTCATATTAACCCATCAATGCACAAGAAATCATTTAAGGTTGTGCTAGCAATTTCCATCCCATTCCCACAGTATAGATTTCTGTTTTATGTGGTCTTCTCTTGTCTTCATCTTTTTGTGGTATTTTATAGGGCCCTATTTACTACAATCTGCATTTCAAATGCGGTTGTAATGTGACCTTTCCCATAAATTAAGAAATATCACAGGAGTTGCTCAAAAATCCATTGCAGTGACAGAGGGAAACCCCTCCGCAGTCTTCTTACTGTATTTTTCGCGCATGCTCCGACGACTGGTGGAGGGAGACAAGACCATAGCAGATCATCTAAATGATCATTTTTGCTCAGTATTCACTACAGAACAAGAGGGGAAGGGGCCACAGTTAAGTTGCTTTATAATAATGAGGTAGATACAAGTACATTTACAGAGGAAAGGGTCCTAACAGAACTGGCAAAAATGAAAGTGGATAAATCAATGGGGCAGATGGCATGCATCAAAGAATACTAAGTTGGGATGTACTAAAGGAAAAATGCGGTAAAAACTAAATTTTCAGGGAATTTACTGCATTTTCTTAAGTACCAAGCCTAGGCCGCCCGATTTTTTTCGATGCAGAGGCTATCGCCGGGTTTTTCTGGTGCTATCCTATAGAAGCCTATGGGCTTCTTACTGCATCCTGCTCCAGATGCTTCGCTGCCGTCTCGCCACCCCGCAGTCGCCCAGCACTGCCACAACCACCCCCCCATCTCAGCCTTTTGTGTGCTGGCCCATACTGCTCCTGGGTTCCCCGCTTCCTTCTCCTCTTCTTCTGGGAACAGGGAGGAGGAGGAGGAGCCCAGGACTTCCTGCAGAGGTCACCAGCAGGAAGCTCCCGGTGCTAGGAGGGGGAGGAGATCCCCTCACCCGGTGACGGCAGCTTCGCAAAGGGCAGCTCTTATCACGAGTTGTCCTTTGCGATACTAATCACATATATTAGTACATATGCGATAAGTATCTGTGCAATGAGTACATCCCAGCCTAAAAAAAGAGCTTAAAGAGGTGCTGGTAACACCATTAGCTGAATTATTCAAACAGTCGCTAGCTACATGAGTAGTTCCAGAGGACTGGGAATATAGTCCCACGGCAAAAAAGTGGAAGCAAGGAAAAGGCAAATAACTACCGACCAGCGAGCCTTACATTATTAGTAGGGAAAATAATGGAAACACTATTAAGAGAGAGTTGTAGAACATCTCAAATGCAACAATTTACAGAATCCCAAACAGCATGGGTTTACTAGGGGGGGGGTCATGCCAAACAAATCTTATTGACTTTTTTGACTGGGTGAATAAAGTAATAGATCAAGTGGGGGCCGTAGATGTAGCTTATTTAGACATTTAGTAAGGTTTTTGACATGGTCCAACATCGCAGACTGATAAACTCGAAAATTTGCGATTGGATTCTAAGCTGGTTGAATGGATAAGAACTTGGTTGCAGAATAGGAAACAGAGAGTTGTAGTAAATGCAGTCTCAGGAGGGAATTGTGACAAGTGGTGTATCCCAAGGATCTGTTCTTGGATCAGTGCTTTTTAATATCTTTGTTGATGACGTTGCAAATGGTATTAAAGGAAAAGTATGCCTATTTGCAAATGACACAAAAATATGTAATGGTAGACACACCAGGAGAGGTAAGACAAATGATGGAGGATCTAGGTAGACTAGAGGAATGATCAAGAATGTGGCAACTACAGTTTAATGCAAAATCATGCACTTGGGTCTCAAGAACCCAAAGGTAAAATACAGTATCAAGGGTACTGTAATGGAGACTACAGAGGAGGAAAGGGATCTAGGAGTCACTATTTCAGGTGACTTAAAGGCAGGTAAGCAATGTAACAAAGCATTGAGGAAGGAAAGTCAGATGCTTGGTTGCATAGGGAGAGGAATCAGTAGCAGGAAGAAAGAAGTACTAATGCCACTGTATAGGTCATTGGTACTGGAGGCCACATCTCCAGAAGGATATAAATACATTAGAGATTGTACAAAGAAGGGCAACTAAAATGGTGCATGGGCTACATCACAAAACTTACCAGGAAAGACTAAAATATCTAAATATGTGTAGCTTGGAGCAGAGAAGGGAAAGGGGGGACATGTTAGAAACTTTCAAATAACAAGGTGCAGTAGGGAGACATTCTTCAAAGGAAGAGACGTACTCGAACACAAGTCCATGCACTGAAAGTGGAGGGAGGTAGGTTCAAATAAAATTTTAGTAAAAATGGCTTCCCTAAAATGGTAGTGGATAAGTGGAATAACCTCCCATCAGAAACAGTACAGTAGAGCAATGTAAACATGCTTGGGATTGGCATAAGAATATCCTTACAAAGAACTGAGGATCACATAGGGTTAAGATTACCAAAAGGTAAAAAATGGCAGACTAGATGGGCCAAGTGGTTCTTGTCTGCTGTCAAATTCTATATGTTTCTAGTGTTTACATGCTTCAGCAGTGTGCTTGAAAACCTAATTCAAAATATACTTGGTGATATCCACTGTGAAGTTAATGACTGTACTCTCATGTTATGGAGCAACATCACTTGAAATTTACATGCCGTTATGTCGTCACCCCTGCTGCTGTTTGCAAAATTGTTAATGTACTCTTTCTATGCTGACTGTATGAGTCAGTAGGAAGCTAGTCCGGCCTTTACCCAAAGCTATGTAAGCCCTTACTGTGATACTTTTACAAACAGAAATTATGAAGATAAACAACAATTACTTAAAACATTTTACAGTTTCATTATTTCGTCATTTCATGAGCGGTCTCGGTTGATATGAGGATTATGGGCCTGATTCAGAGATTTACAGAAGTTCTATATTTACGTAAATCTCTGACGTTTTTTGATCTGTGCAGATCTGGTACTGTGATGTCGCTTGCAGTGCCCCAATAGCCGAAGCATGATTGACATTGTGCTGGCGTTTGGGGGATGGTGACAGGGAGCGTTACAGAAAATGGCGGGAAGGGGGGATCGACCCGTCATCTGGACTGCTGATGGCAGCATCCTTTAACATGGCTTTACTGGTCCCAGCAGCGTGATTTTGCCAGACAGCCTGAGGGCTCCCCAGATGTCCGACGTTCACACAGTTGATGCATCTGATGCTGCGGATGACAGGAGCCTGCAGTGGGAGTAGTTTTACTTTGCATATTTTAGCACAGCCGCTGCGTACAAAGACTCATTGCCTGTGCTTGTATGTAAATCTCTGAATCAGGCCCTATGTTCATAGTATACATGAAGGCTACTTTTTTTTTTTTTTTTTTTAAAGTGTGAAGGAATTCTGTAACAATCCTCTTCAATGTAACATGCACAATTATTAATATATGCAAACAAAAGTACATAATTGTTCACAAGAGACGTAAATAAGAAGTGATACTGAAATGGGGGAAAAAAAAAAGAAGTGAAACTCAAAATCTTATTATGTATGCTGGGAAGACATTAAAATGATCTGTGAACATTGAAGACAATAAAACCATAAGAAGCGCCGGATCTCCGCTCCTGCACAAAGCACTAATTAAGTCTGCACATATATGCGTCAACACTGTCTGTCCGTTTTTGCTTACTGGAGGTTTTTTTTTTTTGATATTTTTCAGTTTGTTTCTTTTATTTGGTCAGTAACTCTAGATCACATCTTAATGGAAATGCTCATTACCTGGACTACATTTATTATATTTTTCAAATGTATTTATTTATTTTTTTTAAATGAAATATATTAAAGTAAGATATTTCTGCTAAAAGGGCAGATTATCATTGATTGAGACTAGTGCTTATGGTCATCAGATCTTCACAAAAATAAAGCATTGTCAAGTGAACAACTGAAAAATGATTTTAATCGAGCAATTTTGACTTTTAAGAAAATAGAGAAAAGGCAGCATCCTATATAACTTATCAAATCTTATATTTATTTTCAGCAGGTGTTAAAATCGGTAGTAAAAAAATATTTTCCAGTAATGTAGGAAGCTGAATGCGTTTAAGCATAAGCAAAAAAAAAAATAAATTGTAGAATTCAGCCAAGATAATTTGTGCTACAGAGGAAATCTACAATTTCCTCCATGCTAAAACAAGCAGATATACTGTATGTATTATTTACTTTGCATTGTTTGTAACCTGTCTGGGTAGTTAATCCTATGTCCATTTCCTATTTTCTTAAAGGGACAAAACCATAAAGAGTAATATATTAGTGTTTAGTTTCTCTACATCTTAAGGATATGTTAAACTTAAGGATGAGACATGCTATTCCTAGTAGTAAAAGTATTAAATACTATAATTAACAATCATTTTAATTGAGTAGACGCAACTTATATTGGAATGTAGAAAGGTGTTACAGAGAACCCTTTTTGTGAAAACTCTTGGGATAAAATACATGTGGCAAACGGCTGCCCCTTCTTCAGTGTGACAGTATTCCAAGCCTCAGGGCATAGTTGCCGACTTTTTTGGACCCCCCCTTATAGTAGCTCCAAATGCGTAGGTCCAAGAGGCAAATGCAAGGGGGTGGTGATGCATCAAAACACCCTCCCCACTTACTAGGGAGGTGAGTGAGATTCAGAATGTTTTCTGCTTTCTAGAGAGTCAGGGAGAAGTCCCTGCAATTTGGGAATCTTCTTGTCATTGTGGAGGTGTGAGCAAGTATGACTTGTGGTCCAGTTGCAAGCATCCACTCTTTAGGATAGTCCCCCCCCCCCCCCCCCTCCCATTTGTTGCAAGTGGAGAATGAAGGAATACATATGTGACAAGGGTAGAGTGCACAGGGAATGCGAGGCCTATGTGTTCCCCACTCTACCCTTGTCACACAAGCTACCTCTTGTTATGTGCGTTTCTAGCTCCTCCACCTCTCCTACCTGCTCTTCCAGTATTTCTACTTCAGGGTCCATAGGGTATCCACAGGATACCTTGGGGTATAGGTGTGACGTCAGTCGCAGGGCACCAAAGAGTTAAGCTTTCAGCCTCCCAGGATGCACTAGGTCCCCCTCCTATACCCCGCCCCCGGGCCAAGGCACCTCAGTTTAGTTTGGTACCCGGCCAGAGTCGGGTGCACCTGTTGGAGTGGGGGCTAGAAGAGCCCCTGAAGCTTTTTCTTCATGCAGCTGTGGCTGCACATCTGGATGAACAGCATGGACAGTCAGTCCTGACGTCCATGCTGTCTTCCCTACACCCCGCCGGTACCAGAACGCCGGTACTGATCCGGGGATGCTGGTGGGCGTCTGGGGTCACAGCTAGCGGTGACCCCAGATGCTCCGGACCATGGCCGGATTCAAGGGGGACAGAGGTAAGCAGCGGGGTCCCGCGGTGGGTCCCCGCTGATCACATGGTCCTAAGTCCCCAGGCAGGGGGCTCCCTGGGGACTGGCTGCAGCGTGGAGCCAGGCGACCAACCTGCGCTTCCACTACCCCCTGGGACAGCGGACCGCAGCAGAGCGGTAGCGCTGCGGCGTCCCAGGGGTTAAATGCATGCCAGGGGAGCGCGCCTTCCCTGTCTCACAGCCGGCGCCTCCCCCGCTGCACACAGCCCTCTCTGCACTGTGCTGAATGGTCCTGTGTCAGCGCTCCTCCCCCAGGCCAGCTTCTCTCTGCTCCTCGGCGGCCATCTTCTCTGCAACGCATGGTGAACGCTGCTGGAAGCCTGGAAGGAAGCATCGTGGTCTGGGTCCCCCCGCATACCTCTCCTCCGCTGTGGCTCAGGTCTGTGTATGCAGCGCTGTGTCCTACCAGGCCCTGTGTCTGTGTAGTTGAGTGATCAGCGCTGTTAGTGCAGGAATTGTTATTTCTCTGCATTGTATGTGACTGTGCTAGCGCTGCTGCCTGTAACTTTATCTTCTCAAAACTGTCAGCTTTATTACTGTCCCTGTCCTTTCTGCTAAAGCCCTTGCAGTGCGGTGCTGCAGGGTGGTCTCTCGCCTATTTAATACTTAATTGGTGAGAGAGGTCACATACGTGGTGCCATCATGTCTGAAAGTGATTTTCCCCTCCGGCTACAGTGTACCACGTGCAAAGTACCGTTAGCGGAGGGGGAGGGTAGCGCGGAGGGCCTTTGCCGGCAGTGTTTGTCCATGGCGCGGCCTATTACGGTTACAGCACCGGTACAGGAGCCGCCCTGGGCTTGTTTCGCTCAGGCGTTAACAGCTTTAGTGGGCCAGTTAGCTCCGCAGCCCGCGTTTACTCCGATGGGTTTGTCCCAGCAGTCTGTGGTGTCGTCACCCATGCAGGGGTTCCCACGACAATTGGTGGTACCCCACAGTCTCCCTATTTCCCCGCTCCCGGGTTCTCAGGAGCCAGCGTGGGTTAACTCCCTGACGAGTTCTGTACAGCACTTGTCGGATGTGTTGCAAGGGGAGTCTGTGATGCGGCCTCATAAAAGGCCGGTGGCGTCTCTGTCCGCTCCTTATGAGGATGACGAAGGGACGTCTGATGATGGGGAGATTCTGGATCCTTACGATCAGGAACCTCTCCATACTAAGGACGCTGATGCTAAGTCCAAAGTATATATTCCTGGACTTATTCGGGCGGTCCGCACAGCCTTGGTGATTGAGGACGAAGTTCCCCCAGCGGCTAAGTCTAAGTATGCCTTTTTCAAAGATGTGAAGGGCGAGGCCACAGTCTTTCCTCTTTCGGGTCAGTTGGTGGACCATTTAGAGGAGGCGTGGAAACAACCTGGCAAAAGATACCAGCCGCAGAGACGCCTGGCGGTGGCTTATCCGTTCGCGGATAATTATTTTGCTAAGTGGGAATCCCCTCCACAGGTGGATTCTCACGTGACCCGTCTTGTCCGTAGTGCCACATTGCCGATGCCGTCCATGTCCTCCCTTAAGGATGCTACGGACCGCAAGGTAGAAATCTGCTTGAAGTCCGCTTATTCCCTTGCAGGGGGGGCAGCACGGCCGGCTATGGCCATTTGCTGGGTTGCCAGAGCGATGGAGCGCTGGGCGGATTCATTAGAGGCTTCTTTTGAATCCGACTGTCCGGCCGAACAGGCGGAGTTGATTGGCAATCTCCGTGATTCGGCCACCTACATCAACGAGGCGGCTCTAGACATTAGTACGTTGGTGTCTAGAATTTCTTCAGCAGCGGTAGCTGCTTGTCGCACCTTGTGGCTGCGATCCTGGAAGGCGGACGCAGATTCCAAGAAAGGTCTGGAAGCGTTGCCGTTTACCGGAGAAGTTCTCTTCGGTCCGGATCTGGATAAGATTGTGGCCACGCTGGCGGCAGCCAAATCTGCTTGTCTCCCGTCGGCCGCTGCTCCTTCTGGTTCTGGACCATCGTCCTTTCGGTCATCTAGGGCCCAGGGCAGGCCCAAACCACAGTCGTTTCCTCGACAGGCTGGCCCTAAGAAATCGGTCAAGCCCCGGAAGCAGGCATGGAGTACCAGACGTCCGGCCCCCAAGCCAGATGACAAGCCTGCGGCCTGATGGTCCGGGCCTCCCTTTGGGGGATCCCAGGGTGGGAGGCCGCCTGCTACAGTTCGCCCAGTGTTGGTCGACCACTACGACAGACACTTGGGTTCTGGAGGTGGTTTCCCACGGATACGCCCTCTCCTTCCGGCACAGACCCCCGGCTCGATTCTTCACCACGGGTCTACCATCAGACCGGAGCAAGGCTACGGAGCTGCGGAAGGTATTGCACACTATGCTCCAGGCTGGAGTTATAGTGCCTGTTCCATTCTCCCAGAGGGGCCAGGGTTTCTATTCAAATCTATTTTTGGTACAGAAACCCAATGGGTCATATCGTCCGATTCTCAACCTCAAAGCACTCAACAAGTCTTTGCGGGTCCCGAAGTTTCGGATGGAGACCCTACGGTCCATCATTCTGGCGCTGGAACCTGGGGACTACATGGTGTCATTGGACATACAGGACGCTTACCTGCATGTCCCTATTCTTTTGCGCCATCAACAGTTCCTCCGGTTTGCAATCCGCAGCGACCACTTCCAGTTTCGGGCGTTACCTTTTGGCCTGGCGATAGCACCACGTGTTTTCACCAAGGTGATGGCGGTCATGGCGGCTTCTCTGCGGCTGCAGGGAGTCCGCATGTTGCCGTACTTGGACGACCTGTTATTGGTGGCAGGATCTCCAGAGCTCCTGTTACACCACTTGGACCTGACCATTGCGCTACTGCAACGGCACGGCTGGCTAATCAACTGGCAGAAGTCCACTCTAATCCCGTCTCGGAGGATTCTGCATCTTGGAGCCTTATTGGACTCGGGACAGCAAAGGATCTTCGTGACGGAGGACAAGATCTCTGCTTTACAGTCAAGGGTGCGCAGTTGTCTGCACAGCCGCCGGGTGTCCTTACACTCGGCGATGAGGTTACTGGGCTCCATGGTGTCGGTGTTCGACATGGTGGATTACGCCCAGTTTCACTCCAGACCTCTGCAGCACCTGATCCTGTCCAAATGGAATGGGCTGCCTCAGTCTCTGAAGTCCCAGACGATTGTGCTCACCCCGGAGGTTCGCCTGTCCCTTGCGTGGTGGTTAAAGACGACCCACCTCAACAAGGGATGTCCGTTCTGGGTTCCAAATTGGGTCCTGTTGACAATGGACGCCAGTCTTCGGGGCTGGGGAGCAGTTTCGGGTCCACACTTGTTCCAGGGCAGGTGGACGCCGACAGAAGCGGAGCTTCCAATAAATATCTTGGAACTCCGTGCGGTCTTCAATGCTCTCCAGCAGGCACAGCGGTTTCTCCAGGGTCACCCGGTGCAGGTCCAGTCGGACAACGCTACCACCGTGGCCTACATAAACAGGCAAGGAGGAACTCGCAGTCGTGCGGCTCTCGTAGAGGTCTCTCGGATCCTGGTTTGGGCGGAGCGCAATCTTCCGGCCATATCAGCGGTCTTCATCCCGGGAGTGCTAAATTGGGAGGCGGACTTTCTAAGTCGCCAGGACGTTCATCCGGGGGAATGGTCCCTGCACCCGGACGTTTTTCAACTACTGGTGGACAGGTGGGGTCTTCCAGAAATCGACCTCATGGCGTCCCGGCACAACAACAAGTTGCCGGTGTACGGGTCTCGCACAAGAGACGAAGGGGCGTCTCTGGTGGATGCTCTGTCCGTCCGGTGGACGTTCCGGTTCGCATACCTGTTCCCTCCGGTCTCCCTTCTTCCACGGGTAATCCCGAAATTCAAACCGGAAGGAGGGACGCTCCTGTTGATAGCTCCCGCGTGGCCCAGACGGCACTGGTTCTCAGACCTTCAGGGTCTGTCCGTGGACAGTCCTCTGCGGTTGCCGCTACGACCGGACCTTCTGTCTCAGGGTCCTTGCCTTCACCCGGACCTGACTCGGCTGTCTTTGACGGCGTGGCTGTTGAGACGGCCATGCTGAGGTCCCGGGGGTTTTCCAGCTCTGTGGTGCGTACCATGTTACGAGCTCGGAAACCGTCTTCCGTGAGGATATACCATCGCGTGTGGCATACGTTCTTCCAGTGGTGTCGACCGAGAGGTTATGCACCGCGGGAGTTTCGTCTGTCTCGGATTCTCGCCTTCCTGCAAGCGGGACTAGATCATGGGCTTCGTCTTGCTTCTTTGAAGGTACAGGTTTCGGCCCTATCTGTCTGGTTTCACCGTAGGATTGCTACAATCCCGGATGTGCGCACCTTTATGCAAGGTGTTCTCCGTATTCAGCCGCCCTTTGTTCCACCTGTGGCGCCTTGGGATTTGGCTGTGGTCCTGAGGGCTCTCCAAGGACCGCCGTTTGAACCACTGGGTCATTGGATATTAAATGGCTAACAGCTAAGACTGTTTTCCTTCTGGCCATTGCTTCGGCCAGACATGTTTCTGAGTTAGGGGCTCTTTCTTGTAGACCCCCTTTCTTGGTTTTTCACGGGAACAGGGCAGTGCTCCGCACTCGGCCCGAGTTTCTTCCCAAAGTTGTTTCCCAGTTTCATGATAACGAGGAAATAGTTGTTCCGGCCTTTAACTCAACAGGTCTTTCCGTGGGTGAGGCCTCTTTGGATGTTGTGCGGGCCTTAAGGACTTATGTTGACCGCACTTCTTCGTTTAGGAAGTCGGACGCTTTGTTTGTCCTCTATGGCTTCCGTAAAAAGGGTTGGCCTGCTTCAAAGCAAACTTTGGCAGCCTGGATCCGTATGGCTATTTCTGAAGCTTATCTTCATGAAGGCCTACCGGTCCCTCCTTCTCTGAAGGCTCATTCCACTAGGTCTGTGGGTCCTTCGTGGGCAGCTCGACGTGGTGCCTCGGCAGTTCAGATCTGCAAGGCTGCTACGTGGTCTTCTGTCCATACCTTCGTGAGGTATTACAGGTTTGACACCTTCGCCTCTCAGGATGCTTCCTTCGGGCGGCGGATTCTCCTTTCTGCACAGGAGCGTCCCCACCCTTAAAGGATACTTCTTTGGGACATCCCCAAGGTATCCTGTGGATACCCTATGGACCCTGAAGTAGAAAATATGAGATATGGTAAGAACTTACCCTTGTTATCTCTATTTCTACGAAGTCCATAGGGTTCCACAGGACTCCCGCCCTGTCGCACCTGTGCTGCAGATGGGCTTTGCTCTGGTCACCGGTTTTCCGTCTCCCTCTGGTGAGAATGTGATTCTTGTATGTGTCCAGATCTTTGTTCTCTCTCTTCCTTCTCCTCCTCCGGCCTATGGCTTGGTAACTAACTGAGGTGCCTTGGCCCGGGGGCGGGGTATAGGAGGGGACCTAGTGCATCCTGGGAGGCTGAAAGCTTAACTCTTTGGTGCCCTGCGACTGACGTCACACCTATACCCCAAGGTATCCTGTGGAACCCTATGGACTTCGTAGAAATAGAGATAACAAGGGTAAGTTCTTACCATATCTCATATTTTAATACCTGCTGCTAGCGCAGAGCTATGTTGCTACTTGGTCAGAACTTTTCCAAAATGTTGGGGACCTATTTTCAAAAGAGATGGGTAATATTCACCTCTTGAATGAATAAATAACAACAAATCAAATAGACCTTACTCCCAAGTGTCCCTGTCATTAAATTATCAGTCCCCACATTTAAAACATTGACCCTATTTTGCATTATCAGACTATACAATATATCTGTTTATCTTCAGACGTCCGACTGTCCTCTTCCCCCCCCCCGGTAACCTTCACGTACTGCCGGATCCAAGTCTTATCCTGCCTCTGCTCCCCACCTGTCGAACTCCCTTCCATGCCTGACCAGGTTCTTCCCAACCTTCACTCTTTTAGTTTGTTCCTCTCAGCCCACCTCTTCACCAATGCCTGCCTACCTTCCACCTGATACAATTTTTACCACTCGCTCCAACTGGCCCTGTCCCACAACTCCCCCTGTCTCCCTATGCCCTCTCCTGCTAGATCTCTCAAGTCTAAACATTTGCACACTGTCCATGCTCAAAATTGTATGATTATACCTGTTCTGCTCATTTACACACGTTGTATTGACCCACAACTATTCTCATGTAACTTTTAGTTATGTCTCTCTTGTTTAATTTGATTGTTTGCTCACCGGTGTAGCGCTACAGAGTTTGTTGCGTCTTAAACTTTGATGATGGCACTAATCTTTTTTCTGACAACTTGTCTGTCGTAAGCTGGAACACACTTAAGTGAACCTGTAGCTGATTTGGCAAGCTATACACACTTACCATTCGGCCGCTCAATATGTCTGGCCAGACTTCAACAACTGGGCGGGCATTTAAATTTGCACATGCCAGTTGTGATGTCATTGCTAGCGGTTCCTGTGGCCAGTGTACGGGTGGTTGGTGGGTCACCTGTATACACAGGCAGTTGTACCAGTATGTCTGCAAAGCATATCGGCATCGGCTGTGCTGCAGGGCCAACCTAATGTGTCTGTGAATTTATTTGTTCACAGACATATAGTCTGTAGAAGTGATTCCCAACCTCGGTCCTCAAGGCACACTAACAGTCCTGGTTTTAGTGATATCCAAGCTTGAGCACAGATGGTTAAATCAAAATAACTAAGGTACTAATTAATTTGCCTGAGCTTAACTATGGCTATCCTTAAAACCTGGACTGTTAGTGTGCCTTGAGGACCGTGGTTGGGAACCCCTGGTCTGTAGACACCCTTCGATGCACTAAGAGATTTGTAGTTCGTCGGCTGTACAAATGACATCGCATATGTGTGCCCTGCATTAGGCATGCACACTGTGGTTGGATTTGAAATGTGAGATTTTTTTAGCTGTTTATTGTTTGCTCTTGGCCTATTGAGGCTGAATTTTTGTTGTAAGTATGCTTATATTTTATGGGTTGGATATGAAATCCCAGCTCCCCCTCCCCGCACCCTAAGCCTGACACTCCCTACTCTGTGCCTAACCTTAACCCTCCCCCTAATGCGTAACCCTAAACCCGCTACCTAACCCTAATACTGTATCATAGGAAAAGCAATACATTTCCTGCCCTAACAACTAGTTTAGAAACTGCTTATACACAATGTTTGTTCCATTATCACAGGTTAAAAAGGTCACCATTATTTCTCATTCAATAAATGTTAGATGTCCCAAACTGTAATGAGTCCTAAAGGCTGTCTGCCATGAGTAGATGCAGTTCAGCAACAAACTGGTTACGATGCCCATTGCGAGTATGGTGTATATTGCGGTCCGCAAGTCCACTAAGTAACCTTTTTCTATTATGCCGCAGACCTCTCTCCAGCTGTCTGTGAAACTACAGATCTCAGCATGCTGTACCTACTGACTAGAAGGAGTTAAATTTCGACAACAGCTGCAAGATTTCTGTGACACGTATGAATTCTAGAACTTCCCCCATCTACAGGCACAATAATAGAGTAGACCCTTGCACATTGAACATGAAAATATCTTGGTTGGTTGTTTTTTTGTTAGGATTGCAAGTTATCGGACAAAAGGGCATTCTGGGACGCTGTCAGAGAATTTCTGTAATGAGATTCACATTTTCTGTTTTTATTTAACATTCCAATCACAGTTTTCATCACTCAGACTATAATTTACAGGAAATGGCCTATTAAAAAAAAATAAGGGTCAGGATTTTAAAAAGCCTTTAACACAATAAATATTTCTGTGCATTTTCCTTGGTATTTTTCTAAACCCAGAACCATAGTCTTAGCCAAAAACAAAGCCCTTTTTTGAAAATTGGGGAGAATATTTCTCCCATGACATAGGTGCCCACTAAGAAGGGATTTTTCAAAATGTTACTCCTGGGGTGAAAAGGACTAAAATGTTTCCTCACTCTGTGCAATGTTCTGACTGACTGTCTCATTGTGGCTGTAGTACAGTTCAGAATTCAAACACCAGCTGTCATCCCCAGTGCTTCCACACATCATTTTAGAAGTTGGTTAGGGAACAAAATGTGTTACTAAAGAGGTGGGAGAGGAAATGTGTTACTACACAGGTGAGGGAAGGGAATGTGTTGTAACACATTTTCTTCTCTCGTCTCTGTCATAACAGCAGTGAGAGGGGAATGTGTTACTATAGAGGTGAGAGATGGGAATGTGTTACTACATAGGTATGGGAGGGGATGTGTTACTCCAAAGGTGTGGGAGGGGATGTGTTACTACACAGGTAAAGAAGGGGAATGTGAAATGTTTTACTTCGGGGTGAGGGAGGGTAATGTATTATTTCAGGTGTGAGGGAGGGATTGTATTTCTACTCAGGTGAGGGAGGGGAATGTCGAATGTGTTACAACACAGGTGAGGGAGGGAAATGTGTTATTACTATATAGAACCGTAAATATCTAAGGTCTACTGGATGAAACCATCAGCTAGTAGTTATATTAAAAAAATTAGGAATCTTTCGACTTCAACCACGACTGTTCAACAAAATCACCCAAATACTTTTGGCAAAGTGGTATGGGTTTTATAGCGTTCTCTAGACATAGAGGGGGTGATGCAATTATTTTGCACCCCAGATCTCCCGTGGGCGATATTCAATTGTTGTGCCGATTGCGCACATAACTTTACACGCATGTAAAGCAGCTAATCCTGTCTAAACTATTTGGCACACTGCCAAAAATGCACTTTGTGCACCCAAAAGCCTAACTACTCCTAGCCACCTCATGAGGGTGCAAGCAGAGAAAATGGGTGCCCAATTGGCACAACAATTAAATAACTGTCAGGCAAACAATTGAATCTACCCCAGAGAGCACATCATGCTGTTTAAATATTGATAACCAAATAATTTAAACCAGGTGTCCCAGACTGATTAGTTGCTGCATGGTTTTATCAGTGATTATGTTTGAATAATGTGCTTTTTGGCTGGAACATTCTTCAACCGCATTGGAATGTTTATGCAGCAGTGTTATGAAGGTAACTGAAGTTCCCAAGGACAATCACCATTCTAATAGGCAGCAAGTTCCTCTTTTAAATTTGGTTTTGAGTATTTTTGTTGTATATGCTGAAGAATCAGGTCTGTGTGCACATGTGGGGCTAATGAAATGGCAAAATTTAGATTTGCTAAAGCATTCATTTACATGAGGGCAGATGTGAATGAAATACGGTCAAGCAGTGTCGGGCTGGGGCATGAAAGGCCCATCTGGGGAATGCAGTGATAGGTGCCCATACATAGGGGTGTGGCCAGCCTCCAGAGGGGGTGTGGCCAGCCTCCACAGAGGTTTGGCTAACCATTAGATGTTCATGGACTGTGCCCCTTTAAAATTGCATATATAGTAATTACAGGGTGGTCAATCCCGGAATCTGCTTGATCCTGTTACTTTGGTCTAAAATTAGCGGGATTTCGGGATTAGTGAGCGCATGCGCCTCCACAATTTATAAGTATTATTATTATTATCTTTTCTTTAGTGCCATGCAGCGCTGAGCACCTGCAGCATTTGCTCAGCCCCGGCCCGCCCCTTCAGCAGCGCTTGCCCACTTAATTGGAGGAGGACTGCTGCAGCACAGTGACAGACTGACACTGTCACCACAGTCTTTACGGTCTGAGTGAGTGGGGAGAGGAGCGCAACAAGCGCTCGTCAGTCCACTCCTGGCCAGCACTCGATAAGTTGGGAGTGGTGGTCGGGGCTAGCCTATAAGGACTGGAGTCAATCCCGGGAATGAGTGTTTTTCAATCCGAATCCCGGGATTGAAAAAACGCCCCGGGATTGGCATCCCTAGTTATTACTGCTAGTGCGTGCATGATAATGTACCAGATTAATAACAGCAATGCATTGTAGAAAATACACCATAGTACTGTGCAGTATAGTGTAACATATGTATAATATATAGTTCAAGTGCCAAGTCTTGAACCTGATCCCTAGGGGAAGAGGTAGGCCGTCAGGCAGTGGGGCCTACTGGGGAATTCCCCTGTACTTCTGTGGGCCAGTCTGACCCTGCAGTCAAGGATCCTGTACTGAATTTAGCAGAGTGGCAACAGAGGCCACTAATCTCTGTTATTAATTTACCACACACTTGACCAAATGGAGTTGCCTATCCTTAGTATTGTACTAAAGCATTTCTAACCAGTAAAAAACAAACAATAAATGTAAACAGTCAAGAGATATTTACCCACATTCTACCCCATTATATACCTCTCCACCTAATGGCAGAGCAATATTTGGGACCTTGTGGCTTCTAATGTGTCCCAGAGTATCTTGCTCTTTTGACACACAACAGCCTCTAATGTGTCCAGGGCACTAATTAGATGTGCTCTTGACTTGTCCAAAGAGTAGAGTCAACCATTCTACATCCAGGGAAAGTATCTCCTGGATAACAAGGCATGAAGGCATCAGACTTATGCCGCTCAGACATCTGGGGGTGTGAGGGAGTTTTGCTGGAAACATGTTTATGTGGGTGGATATATAATTTTGTAATTTCTGCTGCTCTTATACCATTATGGACTAGACCTTTATTCTCCTGAACACTGTATGGAAAGCACGGCCCTGTCTAGATCAAATATATGAAGAATGAGCTATATTAATTCAATTTTCAATATTTTTGGCACTACCAACAATATTGAGTACTGACTTCTGCAACAAGATGATTAGCAATTGTAATGTAAATACAATTTACTGCCCTTTTGTACTGGTTTGTGTTGTGCAGTTTTTACACAAGAAATCAAAACCTGTCCTTCTACTGTTATGGTTTTATTTTATTTTTTGCATTTCTACATAAAAGCTAGTTTATTAAAATAATTTTTGCTTTCTTTCTCTTTTTACTAGGGAGAACTAGAAAAGCTTAATCAGTCAACAGATGACATCAACCGGAGAGAAATCGAGCTTGAGGTATACAAAGTTGTGTCTTACCATATACTGTATTTGGTACAGTCATATTATGCTGATAACTCTGGTCACAAGACAGCATGAGCATGCCTTTGCATAGCTGCCTACATTCATGGAATGTTCGTGGGGACTTCTGAATTTCAGGATGCTCTCCCAGCATAGTAGACCAGGAACTTAGTGACGTGTTTGTGGTGAATTTCGTAATCCTAGCCCCATCCCTAGATGACGCAAATAGTAGCATGGAGTCATGGGGATATTGATGATGCGATTCCCTCTGCCATGCCTGTTGCACCTCCCACTTGCATCTGTCCTCCTGGATCTCCTAGAGGGTGCTCGAAAAACATTGACATGTATGTGCCTTGTCCTGTAGCTCTTTCATTTTGAGAGTGTGCAATGTAGAGATTACAAGGTTAACCTCAGTAAAACATTTAGCACAATGAACATCTTCCTGTGTAATAGTTTAATAAATAGTTAGAAACTACTTTGCAGTATAGTATAAAGCTGCATACACACACAACGATTTTATGAATGATTTTCTGTTAGATTATCTGTCAGATTTTTTAAAGTGTAATGAACGATTTTTTGAACTACAAACGATTTTTGTAACTTCCCTTAATGAAAATCGTTCAGTTGGTCAGTCAGAATGAACTACAAACGGGAACGCACATGAACGATAATCGTTATAACTCAGAAACTGAACGATTTTTTTGAACGATAACGACGTTGTTATAGTTAAATCGCTTAAAAAAATTGTTACGTGTGTTTGCACCTCAAGTCTTAGCCTTAGACAAATACATTGTCTCTCTGTAGAGTGCTGTGTGATCACTAGACTGCCACAGAACATTTACACCTATTAGTCCATGTTTTCTCTCTATTGCTGGGATGTATTAAACAGTGAAATGTGGTAAAATATCTGAAAACTGCTGTTTTCAGAAGTTTATTGCAGTACATATGGATTGCTATAGCTACATATGGATTGCCACCAGAGAGATCTGCTGCAAACCTGTGGCACAGTAAGCCCCATAGAATTCAATGGGGCTGCAATGTGCCCATATACAGCAACCCTAGAAAGCATAACAATAACTTCCCCCTGAGAGATCCTTAAGATCCCGCTCCAGTCCCTGCTTCTGGCACGTGCGCAGGTCATTGGCCGTGCATGTACATTGGCAGGACTCCTGAGTCATAAATCTGAAAGTCACTGCTTCTCTGGGACAGCTCTATATCAGAAGAGTAAGCATTCATACCAGTGTTAAAAAGTAGGGGCAGGATGTACTGCAATCAAATTATGATACATCCCTCCTCAAGAGTGTTCTCTTAAAAGATACAGTAATACACTCTCAGCAGTCAAGTATGGGTAAGCATGTTGGGATTCCCAGTTTAACAACACTATATACTTTCTTTAAGCTTCTTGTGTTATAGATATTGTATATTCAATCTGTTCACACCTATCTCCCAATATTTAAGCTGAGTACACACTGGACGATATATTGTTTGCGGATCGGTGGGTGTGTACAGACAATATGTCTGTGAATGATGTCGGTCACAGATATATCGCATTGGCCCTGCAGCACAACCGATAGCTAATATTTCTTCTTGATGTCATAGGGGACACAGTCATTACCTTGGGTGTAGGCTGGAGCAGGAGGAGTCCGGGCACCAACTAGTAAAATGTTTTCTTCCATCAGACCCAGCTCCTTCCCCTATACCCCGCCCCCAGCCACAGGCAGCTCAGTTTTAGTATGGTGCCTTGCAGGGTCTGTGGTGAGGACTCATTTCACCAGATCGGTGAGTACTTTTTGGGCAGATCGCCAAGGTGCCTCGGCTGAGCAACTTGATAGGACACCTGCCATGGTCCTGCGCCCATACTTTCCTAAGATTCTATTCATTTGACACCTTCGCTACCATGGTCGAGGATTTTGGCTGAAGGGTAGTCAGTGCAGCTCCGGCGTGTCCCCTCCTTTGTGGGGATAGCTTTGGGACGTCCCAAGGTAATGCCTGTGTCCCCTATGGCATGAAGAAGCAAAGGAGATTTATGGTCTTACCTGGTTAAATCCTTTTCTTCGGGATCCATAGGGGGGACAGAGCATCCACCCTGGCGCACCAAGGTTTTTACTCTGCTTCCAGTCCTCCTTTTGGTGTTTCTTTGTGTTTGGACCTCTATGTTTGTTGGTTTTCCTTCTCCTCTCTCGCTTCTGTGGGAGGCACATATAGAAACCATTGTAATTCCTACACAATTCACCTGATTTGGATGTAATTACCCTCAAATTAAATCTGAAAGTCTGCAGTTAAAGCACATCATGTTTGTTTCATTTCAAAGCCATTGTGGTGGTGAATAGAGGCCAAAATATGAAAATTCAGTCAATGTCCCAATATTTATGCACCTGACTGTATGTGTGATTGTGTGTGTGTATATATGTGTATATATATATATATATATATATATAATATAAAAAATAATAATCTATGAAAGTTTTAGGCAGATGTGGATAAAATGCTGCAAAGTAATATGCTTTCAAGAATAGAAGTGTTAATAATTGTTTATTTTTATCAATTAACAAAATTCAAAGTGAATGAACAGAAGAAAAATCTAAATCAAATCAATATTTGGTGTGATCACCCTTTGCCTTCAAAACAGCATCAATTCTTGTAGGTACACTTGCACAGTTTTTGAAGGAACTCAGCAGGGATGTTGTTCCAAACATCTTGGAGAAATAACCACAGATTTCTGTGGATGTAGGCTTGCTCAAATCCTTCTGTCTCTTCATGTAATCCCAGACAGACTTGTAGATATTGAGATCAGGGCTCTGTGGGGGCTATATCATCACTTCCAGGTCTCCTTGTTATTTTTTACGCTGAAGATAGTTCTAAATGACATTGACTGTATGCTTGGGGTCGTTTCCTGCTGCAGAATAAATTTGTAACCAATCAGACGCCTCCTTGATGGTATTGCATGATGGATAAGTACCTGCCTGTATTTCCCATCATTGAGGTCACCATTAATCCTGACCAAATCCCCAATTCTTTTTGCTGAAATGCAGCCCCAAGCCGGCATTCTACTCCAATGTGATGGAATCGGTATGAAATACCGATGGACGGGACGCCGGCAGTCAGTACACTGACAGCGACATCCCGATGGTTAAAATCCCAACAGGGGAACGGTAAGTAATGGTTCCCTGCCATATTTACTGCCTAACCCTCCTCTCCTGCACCCTAATACTAACCCTCCCTACCCCGCACCCTAACCCTCCCCCCTTAGTGCCTAACCCTAAGCCCCCCGGTGGTGCCTGAAACTAGCCCCCCCCCTTGCCCGGAGCCTAAGCCTAACTTCCCTACTCCCGCAGCCTAACGCTAACTCCCCCCGGGGCGCCTAAACCGAAGTCCCCCTACCCCCTTATCCCCACCCCGCGGCTCATACTCTCCTTTCCCCAGTGTTCTTACAACTGGGATGCCATCTGCCGGGATCCCGACATCTGCGTCCCGAGTCATGTCGGGATTTCGGCGCCGGTGTTGTCTCGGCGGACGGGATTCTGATCCCGGGGTTCCGGCAGATGGCATCCCGCTTGTCTGGATTCTAACCGCATCCCAATGCGATAACACATTCACTGGTGCCCTCCTGGTGTTTGCTAAAAACAAGTAATGCAATAGAGTAAACAAAAAGGCGGCACTTACGGTTCTTCCAGAAAAGAAATTCACTGACAACTGTGTCAAGTCTTGTTCTATGTTTCAGTCCAGATTACTTTAATCAAGAAAAATGTAAACATAAATACCTATATATCAGCATATCTGTAGTGATAGGTGTTGTCTCCCGATTCTGTCCGCCGGGTGCCACAGGTATGACCTCATCAACTCCACACCCAAGTGAAAAATAAAAAAAATTAAGAAAAAGTTTCAGATAAATATATATGTGGAATAAGCCAAACAATAAACATACTAGAAGTATGTGAAAACAAAGTCCAACATCTGTATGCACTCATCCTGAAAATATTGAAGAAAAAATTAAAAAAAATCAACAGCCAGGCCAATTAATGTGTTACATGTCTAGCATTGCCATCAACCATGCTTTAAACCATGGTGTATGCATCTATATTACAGTACCCAATCTTCTTAGGAGGTCTAACATCCTAATACTAAGCTGCCCCAGCACTGCTTGTCTTCCAAGGTCGGCCGTTGCTATATAATCGGCTGTTCGGTTGAATGGCTTATATATATCTCCCAGTGTCTACCCAGCATAAGACAGCTGATTCAAGCAAGTCTGCTTTGGGGTGGGGTGGGAAATAGAGTGAAGCCTGCTGATGAATCTGGTCTCTCTTACCTCATCCTCTCTGATATAGATGCTCAGGTCACCTGCATCAAATCTAAAGCCATAAGTCATGTGCAAGAAGTCCCTTGCATGTTCACCTGGGGCAAGCCAGCCAATTTTTGGGGACTGAAATATTTAAATTGAACAAACTCCCATTCAGATTAACCTACTGGGCCAAAGTACCATAATGGGACATACTACCCACCTGGAATGAATGGTAAATTTGTGGAAAAAAATAATGTAGTGTAGGATTTCCCTGTGCTTGATACACATAACCCAGGTGATACCAAGACAAAATAAAAGAACCATGAGCATACCAAGAGAGCAGCATGAGCATTTCAGGTAGTGGGGCAAGGTGTGAGTTTGGTAGGCTGGAGAGCAATTGGTTATAGTAATCTAGGCGAGAGATTGTATGGGTATGACAATGTTTTAGTGTTTTCTTTGATGAGAGAGGCCCATATCCTAGAAATATTATGTAGGGGAAATTGACAGGTTTGGTAGAGACCTTGGTGGGGGAAAACACATCATCTTCCATTTTAAATAAGATGCTGTTGCATGGAAGTGGTGTCTAATGCTAGAGTGAGGTCTAAGAGCATAAGAATAGAGAAATGACATGTGGATTTAGCCGTGGGGAGGTTGTCTGTAACCTTTGTGAGGGTAGTTTTTGTAGAATGTAGAGATCAATAGACTTATTGGAGTGGGAGAAAAGGAAGGAAGTGAGTTGTAGACAACTACTGAATAAATGTAGGTATGTAGGGACAAAAGTTATGGGGTGGTAATTCAAGAGAGGGTTTCTTATGAATGAGGGAGACCAGGGCATGTTTGAAAGAGGAAAGTAAGGGGCAGGAAGAGGGGTAAAGTTGACAGGTTGGGTGATGTGAGAGAAGGCATCAGGAGGAGAGATTGGAGTAGTTGATAAGCAGTTGGATCAAGGTGGCAGAAAGGGAAGGAGATGTCTTGATGCACATCCTCCATTTTTTGGCAAAGTGGATAAAGTAGGAGGGGATTAATTGAACATTACAAAGGTTGGAGGATTGGGAGGAAATTAGAGGTTAGACTGTTTACAAATTGAAATTTCATCATAGTGAGAGCCTGTTTGCAGCTGCCCACTCCATCCACTGTCCATTGCAGATATCCTCCAACATGACCCATTCCACCAGGTACAAAATGCTCTGCTCCTGGCCTACCCACCTAATGTATAATTGCAGTCACCTGTGTTGAACTAGGTAATTGATGAGAAAGGTGTTTCAGCACAGATGGCAGCAATCATAAATTAGTTGAGAAATCCAGGAGCAAAGTATTGTGTACCTGGTGGAATGGGTCATGTTGGAGGTTCTGGGAGTCTAGTGGACTTATGACCACTGCCGCTCAGTACTCACATTTATAGATTGTCCCCAGTCCTAACCACATATTACTAAAGAATCCAAAAAAGGATGAGAAATATGTATGTACTGCTGGTTTAAAGCTAGAATAAAAAGTTCCTGAAAAGACCTGAGAGAATCTAAAACTACCAAAAGTCTCAAATTTACCCTTGCTTCTTTGACTACTATTATAGTGTCATATAACCAAGTTTCTACAGCATCAAACATGGTTAAGCTTGAACCTACTTCCATACAGTACCTATTGTTTTAAAATCCGATGACCTAGCTTTTGATTGAATCCCAAAAGTGAAACCAGACTCCACTTCCTTGCTTACGTTCCTCGCCAGTGAACATGTTTCTATAGAGTCCTCAGACCAGAAACTAGAATATGCATATATTAGTGTACAACAGCAAGGACGACTGTCAGGAAAGGATGACAACTAGTTATGCTTTGCAGCTGAGTTGAGGCTTTTTTTTCTGTTTGTATACTAAATGCTGAGAAGGATGAGATAAACCTGCATTTTATTTCAGCTAGCCGCCAGAGTGCTCCAAAAACATGCTTACTACAGTTATGTAAAGTAAAGCTGGGTACACACTAGATGACCTGTGTACCCGGGTTGATGGCATATGCGGTGGAACGACATATCGGGCAGTCCGTACACTCCACACGATCTGGTGAACAACCGCACGATATGTTGTTCCCCCGCCGCATCTAAACGTGTGGAGTCGTCAGTTAGATTTTTAGTTTGAGCAGCATGTACAGCAGATCTAAAGATGCGATGGATGACCGTCGCATGTGTGCGTACACACTGGACGTTTTGTCGTTCCGATCCGTCGGAAATCGGATATAGGGCTTAGAATTAAAAGTAGATCTTATTTGTTTAAGAAAAATAAAACTGTTTACTTTAAACTTTTTGTCTAGAGAACCAGCCTCTGGTCTCACTCACTGATGACATTGTTAGGTTATATCCTGGATTTAATTTAACCCCCCTCCCATGTTAGTGTTGACATTCTGAATGTGTCTAATAGTTCCCAAAAGCATGTACGTTTAGAGCTCCACCCTAAAGTGTTCTTGTTTTTAGAAAATGAAACCACACATTTAAAAAAATAAAAATAAAAATTGCCTTTTGTAACGCCTCTATAGTGTTGAATAAAAGCTCTGTACTGACAGGCTACTGTGGAACATATGATGCTAGCTCTGGTATTCTGAATTCTCTCTTGATGAATATTGTTTTTTATATAAGTTAATATAGAATTGACTATTAAAAATAAATTACTTATAAGTCATGTAATCTGTCCCAATTAGTGTGTTTGAATAGGATCATCAAAGCCAACCATTTTTTTTGTCTTATTTTTTCTTCCCTTTAACTGTTTAAATAAATTCTCTCCACATATCGTGAACAATGGTATAGCGGAGATGTATCAAACTTTTTAGAGAGATGTTGCTTATAGCAACCAATGAGCTTCTAACTGTCCTTTATGTAGCATAGTCTATGAAATGACAGTTGGAAGCTGATTCGTTGCTATGGGCAACTTCTCCACTTCATCTCTCTCCAAGGTTTGATACATCTACCCCTACATGTGTACAATTAAAAAATGCACCATAAAGGAGAGGGGTAAATGTGTTTCTGACTGTCAAGCTGCTGATTTTTGTGGAGCTTTCAAATAAACAATGATGATTGTGGAATAGACATTACACAATATCAACATAGAGCCTCTTTTATAAAGTGCTAAATGTAGCAGTGTCCTCTCTGGTGCTGTGTGCTTCCATATTGCTTTATAACTTTTATATATATATATATATATATATATATATATATATAGCCTCCATTTTGTGCAAGTCTAAGTAGATTTCCACCTAAGCACTTTGGTACCAAATTTTAATTTTGCAGAACAGATTATTGAAATGAAATAAAGGGGTAGAGCTACAGCAATTCTATTTCACTAAAGTACTTAATTTTTGGAACAAGCTCGGAGTTGGGGGTGATCAGGTGTCAACCTGTACATTTTTTACTTTTCTTGTTTTTCTTTATTGGAATATAAAAATACAAAACAAAATACCAAGCGTAGGCAAACAAACATACATTTGGGATATGGCACAAACAACAGATTAAACCATAAGACACACCTCTAACATACAAAGAATTTAAAAACAAATAGCAGGGGAAAAGGAATTCCTATAGCATCCCTGACACGGCTGCATAGCTACAGAGAGAGACACATTTATAAAGATATTTGAAGTCCCCTAAGGAGGACCAGGTAAAATGATAGGAGGAACTACAATCTAGGGCCATATTCAATTAGGCTGCGAAAAGCCATTCTCTGCAAAACTTTTTCGCCGATGACATCATTTTTGCCGATTTCAGTTATCCCCGTATTCAACAGTTCAGACTTTTCGCCGGAGTGAAAAGTCAATGCATTCGGACCATGAATAGGTGGTGAGAAAAAGTACAGAATTGGGGTTTTGGGGTGCAGACTTCCAAAAACCACCCTGCACCTCTTGGAGAGGCCCCCAAAGGTATTCTGTGACCAAAATTTTTTAAAAAGTACCACAGGACCCTCCAAAAAAAGTTTTAATTTTGGGTGCGAAAAAAAAAAAGTTGGGGGACAAACTTTTAAACTAGCGAAATAGACTCGGGGGGGGGGGGGGTCCGTCCTGTGGGGAAAGAAGGCCATACTCCATCTGTGGGAAAACATTTCGACGTGATGCCAAAAATGTTTAATTGTGAGGCAATCTTGTAAACAGTGGTGGAGAGACGCCGCAAGCTAGACACATTTCGGGCAGACGTCCGTCTGACAAACTCATCATGAATCTCTTCAGAGGAGATAGATATCCCTTAGGGTACACATACAAAGGCATTTCTCCATAGTAATGGTGCATGATTTTGCCACTGTTTTAAAAAGCAATTCCACAGAAAGTTCAGGGGAAATATCACACTATCACACTAGCAGGACAGTCCCACAGTCATTTTGGAAAAGATAATCCCCTGCCAAAGTAAATTATAATGCATAGAAATTGCATGAGTGGCTGTCAGGGGCCAAGTCAACACTTTATCGAGATCCTTGGACCAATCAGATGGAGTTAAATGAGTTATCACATGTTGAGCATGGTCCTGATGTAATGCAAAATGAAGGGTGGGAGGTAGGTCAAATTACGTTTGGATATCTGTGACCTTAGGGGTTGTGAGAAGCAGCCCGCTGAGTGAATGGATAAGCGGCTTCCCTGCCCATAAATGCAGGATTGTGAAGGAAATTGGAATGGAAGAAATAAAGTGTGTTGACTACAGTATTAAAAAACTAAATTTCTAATATGTTTCCACATACCCCATGAATACATCAGTAATGGGTTGTCCTGGACTTCCTTAGGGAGATCAGGACGCTGAGAACGGAGGTTAAAGATATGGTAGGGAGGAAAGACTGCTTGAGCGGGCTGTCGATGTAATTCTGAGTCCCTGATGTACCTCAAGTTTTTGGCAAAATTATGCATCTGAAGATTGGGATTTATTTTTTTCTACCTTCCATGACCTGCTATTTGAGTTTAACTAAGACTATACAAGGGCTTTATTCTGCCATATGAATCTCCTCAACACCCTATCGAGCAGCTTCCTATCCCGCATCCTGTACATTTAATGTGACGCATTTTGTGCCTTCCAGGTGCAATTCGTCAGAGAAGTGTTCAGGGTAAAACAAATCTTCCAACACAGTGTCACACGTAATAAAGGCAATCATGCCGTCCCCTCACTCTGATGATTAAATTAAGCCATATACATGAAGATAAACCAAAGTGTGTTTTAGGAAAAAAAATTAATTTGAATGAAAATGAGGAGGATAATCTATTTATGGTAAATTTGCAGTATTGTACAGCTTTCTCTTTAGATTTTTTGTACCTTTACGCAATAAGTATAGGCATGTACCTTGATCTGTGCTGGGTGAACCATCAATGTCTGTTGTGATTTGTAAATGAGGACCACAGTGTCAAATGAGGTCAACGTTGGGCATGAAAGAACATATAAAATTAAAACCTGTATTATCGCCGAGATAACCCTGGTCGCACCTCAGTGGAAACGGCTCCCAAAAAAATCCCCGGGTCCAGTGAGCAGGGTTTGACCTGGGTTAAACGGCAGTGTTCTGTAAACGGGAATTTCGGGTCGGGCGATAATTTACAGCATAGGGAGATTCGGATTTCCGGCAGAAGAGTTCCATTGCACACAGTTGCAGTGTAAACGCGGCTGACCCGGGAATAACCCAGGTTGAAGTGTACTGGAAACCAGGTGTGAAGCAGATTCTGTTGCGGGTTGGAACAGTGGGCCTGATTCAGACCCGCTCGCGAGCGCTGAGTGCTCGCAAGCGGGTCGATGGTGCCCTAGTGCGCATGCGCACGACGGAGGGAGCTCCGGCGTGCGCATGAGCGAGACCCGAATAACGACGGGGTAGCCGTCGTTATGGGTCTCGCACCAAAGGGGACGTGCTGTCGATGGTGAGTGACAGCACGCCCCCTTTGGTGGGCGTGCCGGGGGCGTGGCTGCCAGACGGAGGCGTTCCCATGGGAACACCTACCGTCTGGGTCCGGCCCCATTGACATCACTAGTGATGTCAGTGGGAGTGATTTTGGCTCTGTTAGAGCCAAAATCACTCCAGGGCTTGCGGTCACCGAGACCCTACCGCAGGGTCTCGTTGCAAGCCCGATATCATTGACGCTCGCATAAGCTGTGGGTGGTAACCCACAGCTATGCGAGCGTCCAAAAGGCCGCTTTGGGAAAAAAAAAAACACGCCCTGAATCAGAGCGGGCGCTCGTTCAGAGCGTCCGGCTCTGAATCAGGCCCAGTGTTCCAAATCCCAGGTCGGACCAGTTACTTTGGTGGAAAAGGAGTATAAGTTGTGTCTTTCCTACGTAGTTTGGCTGTGTCAGGATCTTACCATTATTTAAAGTTATTTTATAGCGCACACATATTCCCCAGCAATTTAGAGATTATTTGGCCATTCACTTTAGTCAGTCCCTGTCCCAAGTGAGGTTAAGACTGTGCTCCCTACCACATGCATACATTCACATTAGTCAGTCCCTGCCCCAAGTGAGGTTAAGGCTGTGATCCCTACCATGTGTACACAAATACTAGGCTGATTTTTTTTTTTTTTTTAAATTAGAATTATTTAACCTAATAGTATATTTTGAGATTGTGTCAGGAAACCAAAGCACCCGGAGGAAACGCACTCAAACATGGAGATAACATGCAAACTCCACAAACAGATAAGGTCTTGATGGGAATGGAACCAAAGACCGCTTTTGAGGCTGTAATGCTAACCACTACACCAAGTATACTGCCCATGTGGTCTAACCCAATTAATGGTACATAACTAGATTAAATCTACTTTTATATGCAAAATATCTTTCTATTAACATTTCTGTAAATTGGATTTTAAGATCTTAATACCCTGTTGTGCCATCTGTTCTGTGCATTTTTTCTATATCCTGGCATAAACAGTGGACTTTAAAGTAAAAGCTTGATTGACTTTCCTATTAATATTT
The DNA here is from genome assembly GCA_031769625.1 of Taudactylus pleione. Lineage (NCBI taxonomy): Eukaryota > Metazoa > Chordata > Amphibia > Anura > Myobatrachidae > Taudactylus > Taudactylus pleione. The sequence goes on from JAUIMM010000052.1 coordinate 34,641,004, forward strand.
TGCTAGTTCTGTAACTCTCTATACATTCCTTTTAAAATATTTAGGTACTTAGCTGATGGCAGCTTGAGAGATTGTACAGTGAACCGGAACGTTTAATTTGATAAAAAAATAATCTTTGAGCCTTTGTTCATAAGACATTGTGTTCCCTGTAACAGCTGCAGGGAATGTCATGCGTGGCTTCACTTAACGTAATAATGGCTCAAGGAGTGTGGCACAAAGTGTTTCTTTTAAGATTATCCATTGATTTAGTTAAAACTCTCCTTTGCAGTTTTCTTGATCAATAGATAACAGAGGATACCCTGCGTAAAGCAAAGCTCTGAACAAGTCAGCAAGCGTTTACTCATTAAAAAGGGATCTGATTTTTCCAAGAAACAGAATAAGTTCTTGGTATGATGATCATAAAATAGCCAAAAGAGTTTATAATTAGTTCATTGTATAGTCCCAGTTTTGGTGGGACATGGGCTATATTTTTGGATTCCAACTGCTCATTGAATGTGCAATTTAAGGGAAGGGGGGGTTAGATGTAGGCACTTAGAGGGGGAGATTAGGGTTAGGCACTGGGGGGGAAGGTTAGGTTAGGCACCCCTAAGGCAGGGTTATTGTTAGGGGAGGGAATTAGGTTAGTCTATACTTAGGGTCGATCAGGATTTTCACCCATGTTGGGCAGCCGCTGTCGGGATTCCAACAGCCGGACTTGCGTCCGGTGGTAAATCATACAGATTCCCTCCATTGGGGTAGCAAACCCCAATGTATAGTTACCAAGAAACAGGCGGCACTCCCGGATTTGAAGCTGAAGAAATAACTGGTGCTTTATTGCAACGGTTACTTCCTGACGACGGGGAAATAATCCCGAAATGTTGCGATAAAGCACCAGTTATTTCTTCAGCTTGAAGTACGGGAGTGCTGCCTGTTTCTTGGTATGTATATGTGTATATGTTTTGCACACTATCCATTAGTACTTAGGGCCTCATTTACTAACAAGTTTTATCACCAAACGAGTGATACATTTCAGTGTGTATGATAAATGGTGCTCCAGCCAATCAGCTCCCAACTGTCATCTGTTAGAAAAATGACAGTTGGGAGCTGATTGGCTGGAGCACCTTTTATCATACACTTATCACTCTTTTTGGTTGATAAAACTCGTTAGTAAATGAGAGCCTTAGTTTGGAAGCCTTTTGCTGCAATTACATACCTCCTAACATTGGTGGCCAGTGGGCCGGGGCCTTTAGCGTGCCTAAGGCGCGCTTACGTCAAGAAAGGGGTGGGGCCTAGGGAAAGGGGTGGAGCCTTGCAGACCCACCGTTTGTCACTGTGCAGATGCTGGGCTGCCTCCAGGCTCTCTCTGCACTGTGGATAGCTGCTGTGCGCATGTGCACAGCGTCTATTCACCCAATGCTTACCCGCTGCTGTGCCATTCACCTCAACTGCCCCTCCCCCCCCCCCCCCCCACACACACACACACACTGCGGGACACTGATGTGTTTGGTGCCATTTATAGTGTCTTGATCATACAAATTTGGCCCACATCTTTTGCTGTCATACATCCCCACAGCATACAGTAACTGGATGCTTCACAGTAGGTGTTGTACACTGAGGTAGCAAATCTCCAATTCTTATCTGGACATATTTCATTCCATCACTACCAAATATGGATATTCTGGTTTCGTCACTCCAGATGACACTGTTTCATTGTTCTTCTGACCAGTTAATATGCTTTTTAGCCCATTCTAATCTTTTCTGTCTTTGTTTGAGAGATAAAAGCAGCTTTTTCCTTGGAATTCTGGCATTTAACCTAAAATATTGAAGTCTGTGTCGAACAGTCCTGGCACTGATGTTTACACCACATTCACGTAAATCATTGTTGATTACCTCAGACTATTTTCTTCTGTCACTCAAGCACAGTTTTTTCATTCTTCTATCACAGCATGGTGTTGTGGATCTTTCCTATTTCTATTCAATAAAGATAATTTGTTGCGGTGAACTGTATTATATTGTGTATAAAATTATCTTTCCAATGATATACACCTTCATGGGACTTTCTACTGGGGGCAGTACCAGGGGAGGGATTACTACTGAGGGCACTACCAGGGGGGATATTGCTACTGGGGGCACTATCAGGGGGGGTATTACTAGTGGCGGCACTACCAGAGGGGGAATATTACTACTGGGGGCAGTACCAGGGGGCATTACTACTGGGGCAGTACCAGGGGGATATTGCTACTGGGGGCACTACCAGGGGGGATATTGCTACTGGGGGCACTACCAGGGGGGTATTACTACTGGGGGCACTACCAGGGGGGTATTACTACTGGGGGCACTACCTGAAGGGGAAAATTACTACTGGGGGCAGTACCAGGGGAGGGATTACTACCAGTAGCTGCTGCATTTCCCACCCATGGCTTATACTCGAGTCAATAAGTTTTCCCAGTTTTTAGTGGTAAAATTAGGTACCTCGGCTTATATTTCAGGTCGACTTATACCCGAGTACCCGAGTATATACGGGATAATATATATTTATATATTATGTGTCTGTATGGTATACAACCGGGAAGCCGGCTGCCTTAATACCGGCAGCCGGCTTCCCGACTGTCATATCCCGGCGAGGGATGAAATGCCGGGCGTCTAGATGTAGACTCCTGACATTTCCCCGACGGCGGGCGCTGCAAGCGGACAGCTGCGGGGGGTGGGGGGGGAGGGTTAGGTTTAGGCCACCCGGGGGGGGGGGGTCTTAGGGTTAGGCGCCTCCCCAGGAGGGTTAGGCTAGGGGGAGGGAGGGTTAGGCACCCCTGGGGGGGACTTAGGGTTAGGTACCCCCCCGGGGGACTTAGGGTTAGACACCCCTAAGGAGGGTTAGGAGGTTAGGTTAGAGAATACTTACCTATCCACGATCGGGATTTCCAGTGCTGTCGGGCTTCCACTGCCGGGAACTCTGCTGGTGTCGGCCAGGCGCTGCCGGGAATCGAATTGCTGGCCATGCGGCCAGCGGTATTTCATACCGATTCCGTGTGTGTGTGTGTGTGTGTGTGTGTGTATATGTGTGTGTGTGTGTATATGTGTGTATATGTATGTATGTATGTATGTATATATATATATATATATATATATATATATACATGCAAAGAATCAGCGGCACTCCTGGACTGGTATCATAAGCAAAAAAAGGGTTTAATACATGCCAAACTGCCGACGTTTCAGAGCCAGACACGGCCCTTTTCTCAAGGCTGGCATAACAATATTAAATATATGAACAGCAGACATAAACACTGCTGAGTCTTACCTTTAAATAGCGGTGTGTTTCCTGTGTGCCGGCGCCGGCCAGGACAGGCAGGGGGAGGGGTTGGCGCGCACACGGCGGCTACTGTCCTCCATGGATGACATCACTCCAAAGCTTGTTGGTTGTCATAGAGACAAACCTCAAGCCTGGTATACTGTCTGTCTGGCCCGCGTCAGCTACAAGGAGAGACAAAGAAACATATTGTGTTACATACATGCAATAAACTTACATATAAATATCAGTCGCTTAAGCTATTAAAAATGCATACAAACTAACTACATATAATATATACCATAGACTAGAACAGCTATAATGATAAACTACAGGTAAGTCATCCTAACCACACTTTGAGTGGTTACTCAATACAAAGTAGTATCTGAAGCGTAACGATTGTCTTTACAAAAATACATTAAGAGACAGTTTCTCATTAAGTCCCGCAGGATGGATCGTATTTAATTTGTGTATCCAGGACGCTTCGAGACGCAGAAGTTTTTCGCCTCTATTTCCTCCCCTTAACGTTGTTGGAACATGATCAATTAAAATATGTTTCAAAGCAGACAAAGGGTGGTCAGCTAGCAAAAAATGTCTAGCCACAGGTTGCTCAGCCACTTTTTTTAGTAGGGCTGATTTAATGGCCGATCGATGTAAAGCCATCCGTTCTCTCACTGTCCTGATGGTCTTACCGACATAATGGTACCCGCACGGGCACATTATCAAATAGACTACGTATGTTGAAGTACAGGTGAGGACATGTTTTAAATGATATATATGGTCACGATGGGGATGTTTAAATGTTGATCCTGTCATCATATATTGACACGTGGTACATTTTGTACATTTGTAGCAACCTGGTGCTTTTGCCCGTATACTTTGACCTTCCTGACTGGGATGCACGAATCCAGTTATATCCGTATGGACCACCATGTCCCTAATATTTCTGCCTCTTTTGAAGCACGCCATCGGTCGTTTGCCTGTAAAGCAAGGTAAGTCTTTATCAGTTGAAACTATGGGCCATAATGCCCGTGTGGCTCGCTGGATCACTGGACTACTGGTTTGGTATTCAAGTTTCCAAGGGATAATGTTACCTTTGTCTCTATTTGTAGATTGTAATAACGTGTCTCTTTGAAGTAGCAGGACCTCATCTCTTTGCTTCCTTAATTGAGTTAAAGAATATCCCCTTGTCACGAACTTGTCTATTATTTTTTCCAACTCTTGTCGAGTATGATCAAGGTCACTTGAAATACGTGCAATTCTCATCATTTGTGATTTTGGAAGCCCTCTCACAAGTGATTTAGGATGATGGCTATTGGCCGCAAGTAGGGTATTACGATCCGTAGGTTTACTATATACCCCTGTTTTAATACTACCATTTTCGATAGTTACTTGAACGTCAAGATAATTCAATGTAGATGTACTACAGTTATAGGTCAATTTAATAGGTGAGTCACGGTTATTAATTTGTTGCATCAGCACCTCAAATGCCGTTAAGCCACCAGTCCATAACATAAACAAATCGTCTATGTACCTCGTGTAGATAAGTATGTGTTTACTAATTTCTACATTAGAGAAGAACATATCATATTCTTCACTAAACATATAGACGTTTGCGTAGCTCGGGGCTACGTTACTGCCCATGGCACAACCGGACACCTGTTGATAAAACTTCCCATTGTATAGAAAATAATTGCGTGACAGCGTAAGTTCTAATAACTTTAAGAAAAAGGTTTTAATACCGGCAGCCGGCTTCCCGACTGTCATATCCCGGCGAGGGATGAAATGCCGGGCGTCTAGATGTAGACTCCTGACATTTCCCCAACGGCGGGCGCTGCGAGCGGACAGCTGCGGGGGGTGGGGGGGGAGGGTTAGGTTTAGGCCACCCGGGGGGGGGGGGGGGTCTTAGGGTTAGGCGCCTCCCCAGGAGGGTTAGGCTAGGGGGAGGGAGGGTTAGGCACCCCTGGGGGGGACTTAGGGTTAGGTACCCCCCCGGGGGACTTAGGGTTAGACACCCCTAAGGAGGGTTAGGAGGTTAGGTTAGAGAATACTTACCTATCCACGATCGGGATTTCCAGTGCTGTCGGGCTTCCACTGCCGGGAACTCTGCTGGTGTCGGCCAGGCGCTGCCGGGAATCGAATTGCTGGCCATGCGGCCAGCGGTATTTCATACCGATTCCGTGTGTGTGTGTGTGTGTGTGTATATGTGTGTATATGTGTGTATATGTATGTATGTATATATATATATATATATATATATATATATATATATATATATGTATGTGTGTGTGTATATGTATATATATATATATATATTAATTATACACTAGTTTCAGCTGGTTAGAAATATTATTAGTATTTTATATTAATATCATATTCCTTCATTGAGACTTACACCACAGCTGCAGGCTACTCATGAAGAAGTAAATTAACTGATTGAGATAGAAGCAGTTAATATCTATACAAAGTGTTAGCATCAGATTTGTGAGCCAAACTGATTTCATGAAAAAACAGCCTATGAATTCACTAATGGCATCACTAAGGGCCTCATGTATCAACTGAATTTTATCATTCACAGAGAGTGATAAAACTCATTGCGTATGATAAATGGTGCTCCAGCCATTCAGCTCCCAACTGTCATTTTTCAGACAGATAACAGTTGGAGCTGATTGGCTGGAGCACCATTATCATACACAACAAATGTTATCACTGTTGTAGGTCCCTATTTGTCATCGAAGAATAACCCCTTTAGCGCTCGCTAAAGGGGTTATGCCACCCTTTTCTGGATTTAACAAACAGCAGTAATCTGAAGGCCCCCAAACATCAGCAATTTGCAGCAATCGTGCAATTTGCAATCGATTTTGTATAAAAATCTTTCCGTTTTTCATTCGATAGCAGATTACAGAATTGCCACAATCGATTGAAAGAGGGAAGGATTTTAATACACAATCGATTGCAAATTGCACGATTGCTGCAATCAATTGCTGATGTATGGGGGCCTTAAGATTACCGCTGTTTGTCAAGCATCGCTCTCGCCATCTTTTAGATGGCGAGAGCGACACGGTCCCCATTTCCGGCAGTGGAGACCCGGCCGTGTCTTTCTGGCTTCAGTGAAGCCTTCCAGGCACTGCTGGGTCCCCGTGTCATTCACATGCGCAGACGGACCGTCACGCATAACACCGGAGCCCTGTTGCTGGCAGTGTTAGGCTACCAGTAGCCCAGCGGAGGACCAGAACGAGGACTTTGCGGGACCTCGCCGGAGGGTTAGTATTTGTAAATACCAGTGAATTTTTTCTTAGTATTACAATGAAAAATTGCGCTGTTATTTACTTTAATTTTTAAATGGGGGCCAGAATATGTTGCATCACGTGTGTACAGTTGACGTTGGTACAAGTAAGTTTGCACAGAGTCATTTTTAATGCAGTTTTGTTGCCCAGGATCTAGGTTTATTTTCTGATTTTGTTTCTCAGATGGATAGTTTAGCTGGAGCCCCAGGGATATAGCCCCATCTACATGCAGCTCTTTCTCCCGACTCTTACTGTACATCACTGTCTGAAAACCAGGGAAGGGGATGAGCTGGAGGACCCTGCACAAGCTCTCTGAAGAGTTTGTGATTGTTCCTCATGACCGCATCACCGCCTGCCGTCAATTAAATCTTAGCACTAAATTGATTTGCTGGCAATGGGGTAGGACATCTTAATAAAATCAGTTGGTAGTGTCGCTTTAACCCCTTCACTGCTAAGGATGCTTGGTCTATCTTTCACAAATGTTTCTAGACTGCTTTGAAGGAATTGGTCTAGATTTTGTTCTCTTCTTATAATGCATTCTCTTCTCTATGCTGAGCACTGTATTCAGTATGGATTGAAAAATACCGTACGCACGCAGTTCAACTGCGATAGTATGCTAATCCAGGGCGATCGCAATGCCGCCGCAGCACTACATAAGAACGCTCACTTCACCTACATGCACATTCGTGATGGTTAGCGAGACTGCGAAAACATCGCTACCATCGGACCCATACGCACAGTTAAGGCAGGTCAGACCTAACTCAGGAATTGCTAACTTCAGTGCACACTATGAGGCCTCAGGCTGCGTATGGTATCACAGTGGATAATTTATAGACGCCCATGGAACCGTGTTGAAACGCACTGGCACGCCTGCATTCACCCGACCACCCCCCGTCAACACACGCAAACTGCACTTCCTGACAATCACTCTGCGATGGGTCTGCGTAGCCGCTGTGATCTCAGTCCCGGTCGCAATGACTGGTTTGTGCACTGCAATTTATATGTATGCGTAGTATGCAACAATCTGCCGATCGCGTGCGTATAAAGCAACTGTGTACGGTAGTGAATCAGGCCCTTAGCCGACTCGTGATGGATAGAATTTGCAGTAATTGCTTTTTTTGCTTTCTTGAATGTTCTGTTATGTTTTTACTTTTCAGCCTCTCTGTAGCATGTTGATATTGATACTATATTAAAGGGTGGCAGTAATTCTGCACTGCTACATAAAACATGTATCATTGCCGGAGAAGCATGAGCAGCGCCTCCAGTTCTAGAAATGAAAACAGATCTGGTAAAGGCCACAAATAGAATCCTCCCCCTCCCCCCCTTCCATCCCTCTTAAAGGTAGGGCTACAATAACTAAGCAGTATTCCTTTCTGATTACAGTGACCTTACATAAGAGACTCTTCATAGACAAAGATGTCTTAGCTGTTTAATGGAGTTTGGAAACCGACGTAAAACAAACAGGTTAACTGTACAAATATTTTTTTTTATAACACACCTGCAGTTATTTATGTGACCTGCCGTTGGCTTGTCATATGACCAGATAAACTTGGAAACAGCGTGACCCAATTCCTAAAATACTGCTGAATTTCAAGCTGCTATATAATTAGGGTTACATGCTGTAATATTGTATGGAAGTTTGGTATTTGGGCGTGTGCGTGTAGAACAAATAATATAAATATTATGCACCATTTATAGTCTGTCTGTCCCCCTCTTATTTATCAGTTTATATTTTACGTCCATCTGTACTATTTTTTTGGATGGCTGTGAGAAATGTAATGGGCATCCTTCTAATACATTACAGTGACTTGAAACCAAGGGCCTGATATTGATCGACAGCTCGCCCCATTTTGTATGTGGGGAGAGGGGGGGGGGGTGGCTGTACAAATAAAGGCATTCCCGAAGGAACGCCTGCCGTTTGCGGGCGGCCCTACTGACATCACTCGTGATGTCAGTAGTGGACTTCCTGCTCTATTAGAGCAGGAAGTCCACTTGGCATTGCGAGTGCTGAGAACCTACCACAAGGGTCTCTTCACAATGCCGATGGTCGCGATAATCACGACCATCGCCAAGCCTCTTGCACAAGCTGTGGGTGGTCACCCACAGCTGTGCGAGCGGCCCGGAGGCCGGATTTTTTTATTTTTAAAAAAAAGGGGCACCCTGATTCAGCGTACGCAAATAGCTTATGCCTCTGAATCGGGCTTCAAGACCATAGAGATCTATTAAATCTTAGAGAGAGGAAATGGAGAAGTTGCACAAAGCAACCAATCAGCTTCTAGCTATCATTTATCTAGCACAGTAAGAAGCTGATTGGTTCCTATCGGCAACTTCTCCACTTTATATCTCTCCAAGGATTGATACATCTCCCCCCATATGTTTTACCAGTACTGTGCACTCAGCATTCTGAATCACAGTTTATTAAAAAGGAAGGTGTACATTAGGAACCTTGTGTACTCCCATCCCTCTGCTTACCTGAGCAGGCGGAAGTTGGGAGGCCGCATCTTCTACACAGACTGAGACTTTGGGCTGTGACATCATAGCTCAGTGACACAATCTCGGCATATTGCAAAAATGGTGCTGATTAATGTTCTATGAGTGTTTTACTGTATAATGTGTGCATATAAGTTATTTACTAATGACGGGGATAACTGTAGTATATGCACGAAGCTGACTACAGTAGTATGCTAAATTATGCTTTAAAATATCGATATGTGTGACAAATATAGTGGCCTACAACTGACCCATTCTAATTCTGACCAGGCAGATTTGTAATAAAAAGCGTATAATTGTGGTATGGTAAATGTATAAATGTAGTGAATCGTTGAGCTTACTTGAATATTTAAGTCTGACTTAAAACTAGTCTTGCAGCCGCTCTTCGTTAATGTACACATGACTTAGCTTTGCCAGTTCACAACAATACATATTTTAATGTAATTCCAAAATGTAAATGCTACATTGAAATTGAATTTGTTATTTCTGGATTTTGCCAACCTTAGGGCTCAATCCAATTACCTTGCGTCCGTAAGATCTTTGGGGCAACAGCTGCACTTTACGGCAACCCAAACTTGCACAACAGTGCTGGAAGAGTCATAGGGTTCCGAGCGAAATTGAGCACCGAGCGGGCTGAGAGGGGTGCAAATTCAGGCGCTGTTGCCGGCATTTTATCGCTGTGGCAATGGCAACTTGCACCCTTTGTGGACAATTGGATTCACCCTTTAGATCAGGGGTGGGGAACCTTTTGATTTATAAAATATTATTTGCGGGCCCGCCGCAGGTCACGACCCCTCCGTGTGATGTCTCACGGGGGCGGAGCCACAATCGCCGGTAATTACAGCAATGCCCAGAGCATCCTGAGGATGCTCCGGGGAACTGTAAGGTCAGCGGTGTGACCGTCTGAAGCTTCCTAAGGATGCTCCAGGCGGCATTACTGCATAGATTCTGGCTGCAGATTCTGTTCCGAGGGCCTGACCAAATGATTCCGGGGACCTTATACGGCCCCGGGGCCTGAGGTTCCCCATCCCTGCCATAGATGGTGATAGGGAAAGGAGGATTGCAGCAGTACATGTACTGCCACAATCCTTGCTAAATAGACATGGGTTAAATAGCAGGGGAAATGCTATTTCCGGAGATATACAGTGAATTTCTGTGGTGGTAGCCGTTAATGGGGAGAAGCAAAATAATTAAAACCTAACTGGTTCGGCTCTAACTAACATCCAATTCCCTCTCTCAAGGTGAGAGGACCTAGGGCCTGATTCCAATTTGCAGTATTGCACAGCAGCAGGTAAGCGCCTGTTCAATACTTTACAGCTAAGATGCAAATACAGAAGTAGGGGCGTCTGTAGGAAAAAAGACACCTCCTGCATGCATCTATGATCCGAGTGCTGCATCAGATCGATGATTGCAGCCCTCGGCCAGAAAGCGCAAGCCAAAGTTGACTCAGACTGGCAGTAGTGGTCAGCTGGGTCCAGGAAGTCTGGTCCGACAGCGCAGTCCCGGTTTCCACCCTCCTAAACGATGCTGCGGCTAAGGGGTCCTGTGCATACGCAGATCCCCAAACATCAGATTTGTACGTAACCCATCTGGTTTGCGTACAAATCCAAATCATGCCCCTAGTGTCCAATACACAAAACAGCATTTAGCACTGCACTTTGCGTGAGTTGATCTGTGTATTTGATATATAGATGATTTATTACACACACAGTGCAATTTATTAGCAAAACTATGTAATTTTCCACTCTGTATTGTGTATAAAGATGCACAGATTGGTATGAATAAATGGCGTGGTTATTTTTATATACAAGTAGATACTCCAGCTCGGCCAGCTCATCTGTATTGAAGTTACTCAGTCATTCCCAACGTTTGGCATTGGATCCTCGGGCTTGAATTGAGCATGACGACTCCCACGTGCGTACATGAAACCTATTGAATCCCAAACTGTCTTTCAAAGAGGATTGGTTTCCAGCTGTGCATTCAAAACCTTCGATAGCTATTATTACTGCAATAAGGAATCCAGGCAGGAGGCCACGGCTATCTCTTTATCATACCAGACTTCTTAAATAATGCAGAAACTGTGCTTGTATAATTACTGATGCTGATAAGACGTCCAGGGCATTAAGCACTTCTAGCGTAATATGATTGTTACACAAATACCACATCCAAATAATATAGACCATCTGTGACCAGACTAAACTGAATCCTAGTAAAAACTGCTGAACATAAGTAAGCCCTTTGCTATAAATTGTGAAATGTAACTTTCTTTGTATGTTAGTTCCACATATGTTTGCAATCTTACAAGCAAAGCGATCCCTACCCTTTGTTATGTGTGCATTTATTTTGGCTAGCTAGTATTTACCCCTACTATATTTTTTTTCAGTGTCCTGTTTCTCAACCTGCTCCACACCCAAATGTGTTGTCTTGGGTAATAAAGACAGCCTTTAATAGACAACATTAATTCATAGCACAGCAAATTGTTAACCGGTGTGGTGTATTTAATAAGAGCAAAGACATGCTCACAATAACAGTCACAAATGCATTTTCTACTTCAGGGTCCATAGGGTATCTGGTGGATGCTCTGTCCGTCCGGTGGACGTTCCGGTTCGCATACCTGTTTCCTCCGGTTTCCCTTCTTCCACGGGTAATCCGGAAATTCAAACAGGAGGGAGGGACGCTCCTGTTGATAGCTCCCGCGTGGCCCAGACGGCACTGGTTCTCAGACCTTCAGGGGCTGTCCGTGGACAGTCCTCTGCGGTTGCCGCTACGACCGGATCTTCTGTCGCAGGGTCCTTGTCTTCACCCGGACCTCGCTCGGCTGTCTTTGACGGCGTGGCTGTTGAGACAGCCATGTTGAGGTCCAGGGGGTTTTCCAGCTCTGTGGTGCGTACCATGTTGCGAGCTCGGAAACCGTCGTCCGCGAGGATATACCATCGCGTGTGGCATACGTTCTTCCAATGGTGTCGACCGAGAGGTTATGCACCGCGGGAGTTTCGTCTGTCTAGGATACTTGCCTTCCTACAAGCGGGACTAGATCACGGGCTTCGCCTTGCTTCTTTGAAGGTACAGGTTTCGGCCCTGTCTGTCTGGTTTCACCGTAGGATTGCTACAATCCCGGATGTGCGCACCTTTATGCAAGGTGTTCTCCGCATTCAGCCGCCCTTTGTTCCACCTGTGGCGCCTTGGGATTTGGCTGTGGTCCTGAGGGCTCTCCAGGGACCGCCGTTTGAACCACTGGGCTCAGTGGATCTTAAATGGCTAACAGCTAAGACTGTTTTCCTTTTGGCCATAGCTTCGGCCAGACGTGTTTCTGATTTAGGGGCTCTCTCTTGTAGACCCCCTTTCTTGATTTTTCATGGGAACAGGGCAGTGCTCCGCACTCGGCCTGAATTTCTTCCCAAAGTTGTTTCCCAGTTTCATGTTAACGAGGAAATAGTTGTTCCGGCCTTTAACTCACCTGGTCTTTCAGTGGGTGAGGCCACTTTGGATGTTGTGCGGGCCTTAAGGACTTATGTTGACCGCACTTCTTCGTTTAGGAAGTCGTACGCCTTGTTTGTCCTCTATGGCTTCCGTAAAAAGGGTTGGCCTGCTTCAAAGCAAACTTTGGCAGCCTGGATCCGTATGGCTATTTCTGAAGCTTATCTTCATGAAGGTCTGCCGGTTCCTCCTTCTTTGAAGGCTCATTCCACTAGGTCTGTGGGTCCTTCGTGGGCAGCTCGACGTGGTGCCTCTGCAGTCCAGATCTGCAAGGCTGCTACGTGGTCCTCTGTCCATACCTTCGTGAGGTATTACAGGTTTGACACCTTCGCCTCTCAGGATGCTTCCTTCGGGCGGCGGATTCTCCTTTCAGCACAGGAGCGTCCCCACCCTTAAAGGATACTGCTTTGGGACATCCCCAAGGTATCCTGTGGATACCCTATGGACCCTGAAGTAGAAAATATGAGATATGGTAAGAACTTACCTTTGTTATCTCTATTTCTACGAAGTCCATAGGGTTCCACAGGACTCCCGCCCTGTCGCACCTGTGCTGCAGATGGGCTTTGGTCTGGTCACCGGTTTTCCCGTCTCCCTCTGGTGAGTGTGATTCTTGTGTGTATCCAGATCTTCTTTCTCTCTCTTCCTTCTCCTCCTCCGGCCTATGGCTTGGTAACTAACTGAGGTGCCTTGGCTCGGGGGCGGGGTATAGGAGGGGGACCCTAGTGCATCCTGGGAGGCTGAAAGCTTAACTCTGTGGTGCCCGATGACTGACGTCACACCTATACCCAAGGTATCCTCTGGAACCCTATGGACTTCGTAGAAATAGAGATAACAAAGGTAAGTTCTTACCATATCTCATATTTTTTATTTTGTTCTTTCTTTAGTTGGTTTTGTTTATTTTTACTGTTAATGGTATAATTTGCTCATCAAGTATTGGTTGTAGTTTTAGCAGATAAAAAAATAAATGGCTCCTGTAGAGAATTATAAATGAAGTTTTTATTGGTGGTTATTATCCCTAGCTGGGACTCAATGTTTGAGCATCATGTAATAATATGTAGATCTGTGCCTGCTGAAGTGCCAATGTTTTTCTAATCCACAGTTCATATATGCTCATATGTGTAACAAAAAAAAGATATAAGGGATCGAGGGTCTGGTGTGCTACAAAATTAACTAATTTGCAGGTTCTGAACTTATTAAAACTCCAGGATACAAACCACTTGGTGATGTCATAGGCGATAGAGAGATTGCTACTGTTTTGCATGATAGCAAATGTAGTTTTCTGCTAAAATCACTGCAAACAAAGGTCACCATGATTCACAGAGGTGCCTTTAGAATGTGTTTATGGGGTCATAAATACATGACCTATAGATATATTCTATGTTACACACACTATGTAATAATTGAATTACCCCTTTTAGAAAGGAAATACATTTTGCACACTCCTGTGGTTATGGTTCTCACTCCTTTCTTATTAATGTTACAATAAGGCGTTTGATTTGAGAAAGGACTGTCAAAGAAAACCAAAGCTTGCTTCAATTCAAGGACATATCATTAGTACAGGAGGTAGTTGGGATCCCGGCATCGACATTCTGACGGTAAGTAGTGGGGTTAAGTTTAGGCACTATTGGGGGAGGGTTACATTTAGGCTGTGGAGGGAGGTTAGGTATAGGCACTATGGAGGATAAGGGTTATATTTAGGCTGCTGGGAGGGAGGGGTAGGGTTAGGATACTTACCAACAGGTGTCTGTATCCCTGTAGGGATACCGGCATCGTTATTCTGACAGCCAGTATCCCGAGCGCCAGCATCCTGTACCCAACCCCATTAGTACAGCCAACTGTTTAAAAAACATAAATAAAAAATATGGCCCTCTAACAACCTATACTGTATATCCACCTGACTGCCACTAATATAGGATACAAGTTGCATATGCTTATGTACAACTAATGTAACATAATGTCGTTTTCATCAGAATTAAAAAATGTAGATATGGGGTAAGATATTGTTTTTGTAAGTCAGTAATTCAATTGAAGGACACTGCAGCCAGCCACATTGACCCCTCTTTAGCAGGAAATGGCTGATAACATAGGGTCTATTTACTAAGCCTTGGATGGAGATAAAGTGAAAAGAGAGAAAGTACCAACCAATCAGTTCCTAACTGCCATGTCACAGGCTGTGTTTAAAAAATGACAGGAGCTGGTTGGCTGGTTCCTTATCGCCATCCAAGGCTTAGTAAATAGACCCCATAGAGCATTAGATTTCACTATAAATGTTCAACTTTATATATTTTTTTTTTACAACATGATGGAGAAAGGGTGGGGGAAACATGTTAAACAAACAAAAGTAATAACAAAACCCAACAGTCACAATTCTAAAGAATAACTTTGGTACGGTCAAGAGTAATGCTTGACTAGTTGGGAGCAGATGGGGAGTTAGTGGCTAAGACGAAGGAGGCAGGAAGGAACAGGAGAAAGAGATTGGGGAGGGCGTGTGTAGAATTAGAGGCTTGTTGGAAGTAAAGGAAGGAAGGAATTAGAGGGGAGGAGTGAGACAGGGTTAGGAGAGAGATGAGGATCTTTTTAAGAGTTTTATATGATGGCAACACTGATGGAGGACTTAAGGGTGTTGGAGTGTATCAGGTCCCAAGCCCTCAGGCCTATCTTGCAAATAAAGTCTAGTTCTCTGTCCTGTTTTTGGGAGGAGGAATAGTTTCAGGGGCTAAGATAGAGCCGGGAGATGGCAACTCTGGGCCTGATTCAGAGCCGGACGCTCTGACCAGAGCGCTCGCTCTGAATCAGGGCCAGCCTAGCTTAAAATGGTGCGGCCTCCTGGCCGCTCGTATAGCTGTGGGTGACCACCCACAACTTATGCGAGCGGCCAAAAATATGGTCGCGATGGTCAAGACCATCACGACCATCGGGCTTGCGACGAGACCCTTGTGGTAGGGTCTCGTCTGCCGCAAGCCCGGAGTGCATTTGGCTCTATCAGAGCCGAAAACACTCCCACTGACATCACTAGTGATATTAGTGGGGCCGGACCCAGACGGTAGGCGTTCCCATGGGAACACCTCTGTCTGGGCAGCCACGCCCACCGGCACGCTCACCATCGACAGCACGCCCTCATTGGTGCGAGACCCCGAGTGACAGCTTCCCCGTCGCTCACCGGGTCTCGCGCATGCGCACGACGGAGGCACCTCCGTCATGCGCATTTAGGTAACATCGACCCGCTTGCGAGCGTACAGCGCTCGCGAGCGGGTCTGAATGAGACCCTCTGTCCATTGGGTATTATGTGCAGTAGCGTTCAATAGGTAGAGAGACTTTGAATGGGGGAAGTCGGAATGAGGGAATGGATAAAGTGGTGTATTTGTATGTATTGATAAAAGTTAGTGAAGGGGATCTTGTGTTTGTTTTGAAACTCCTGAAACATGTACGGGATAAATTTACCAACAAAATGATGGACCCTAGTAATGCCCACTGCAGCCCATATGTATGTATGTATGTATGTATGTTGCAGAGTGCTGGCCTGGGGGGAAAATCTGGTGATTCCACAGGGGAGTCGAGGAAGAGGGGTGTCCGAAAAAATGGTGGAAGAGTTGACCCTGTGCCAATGACAGAGCGTGAGCACAACCGTGGGGACCAGTCGTCCAGAGCTAGGCTTATGCTTCGCTAGGAGCCAGGGAATATGTACGAGCAGGTCCGCGGCTACCAAGTCAACCTCCAGGTCAACCCAATGCTTAACAGATGGTGGGGTGTGCCAGGCCCCCAACTTTAGAATTTTGTTTGATAAACAGTAAAGTTCTGTCAAGTTTTACATATAGATTTGTGACTGGTATTCATACCTATGATTGCATATAATGCAACTTGAATATTAGGTTTAATCCCCTTTTTAAATTGATACAAACAAGCAATGCTGCATAGACCAAATAAACTCTGTTGAAGCTACATTTCTCCCCTATAATTTCTATCCCCAAGCTGAGCTTTCATTATCTATTCAACATGGTTGTATGTTCCTATAGGACACTTTCAAAAATGACCTAATATTTTTCATTAATGGATGCAGTATTGTCCAAGCTTTAGTCAATAAAAGGAAAAATGTATGTATTATAATAATTGTTGATATCTATCACAATTTGAAAAAATGAAGCAATTTGTAGGGTGAACCTTATATGTAGTTGTTGGCTAAGAAAGGACGGGATGTGCCAGGGCAGGCTGAGGATGTAATGAAGTGAATGGAGACCTACACACTTGGCGATGTGGTCACGATGCGATATCGTGTCCGATTTGCCCTTGAACTTTCCCCAGCAGCTCCCCGGCAGTCGTGGGCATGATTTGTTGTTAAAAACAGTCCAATGTGACAAACGATCTATCGTGCCTCCTAACTATTCCAGTGCATCGTGACTGAGATTGTCAAATTTTGCCTACAGCACGGCAGATCTGAAGATGCGATGTACGATCCGTGGGGACGCTCATTGGCATTGTGAGTGGACGCTCACGATTTGGGCATATTTTACATGATTTGTCATCACGATACGTCGGAATCGGGCAAATCGTGTAAAATATCGCTAAGTGTGTAGGCACCTTTAGGTTGTGGAAGGAGCTGGGTCACCAAAAGTATATAGTGTGTGTCCTTCAAACTGAAGCAGGAGGATTATGCTGTCAAGCATACCTCTATATAAAACTCAGATCACTTATCTAACTTATTTTAATTTATTTATTATTCTTAATTTGTAATATGTATGGGGACGTTTTAAGTTTGCTGTTGTATTGGAAGTTTGTTAAATAAAATAAAGAATTGCCAGCTCTGCTAAAATTAAATGACCAACAATATAGATTTGAAAAGGAGTTTTTCCCTTTGTGTCTCTTTCACTAAACCTCACACTTGGTGTTGTTTCATAGGAAGGAAAGGATATATATCCATGTGTTCCTTCCTTTATATGTCAGTGTTTAATATATATACATCTATTTCAGGATGCCAGACAGAGGTTCCGCTCTGTGCTGACAGAAGCCACCCTGAAGCTGGAAGAGATGGTAAAGAAAATCGGAAAATCTGTGGAAGATTCCAAGCCATATTGGGAAGCCAGGAAAGTGGCCAGGCAGGTGTGTAGGGGATCCCCGGCTGTGTTACACTGTAGTCTACATTCATTTACCTACTTCTCAGTGCGTTATGATGATTGAGGAAATGTTTTGAAGGCATTGATTACTGACACACACAGGCTTTCCGGGAATGTGAGAACTGTTGACCTTTAAAGTAAACTGTAGCGACTCATCTCAAATTCTTTATAGTCCTGTCCCATGAACAGGATGTTACATACAATACAACAGATTTGTTTCAAGGGATCATGTAATAGATTATTGAAGAAAATTAACACTAGCTTAGTAGTTGGTGTAGTCAATTGGTCGTCAGTTACCATGTCAACAGTTATGATGTCAACATTGTTAAAATGTCGACCGGTAACTCGTCAACATGGGAAATGTCAACATTCTCAGAATGTCAACATTATGTTTAGGTGATGGGAGGGCTAAGGTTAGGCACAAGGGGGAGGTTATGGTTAGAATGTGGGGGGAAGGGAGCTTAGGGTTAGGCACTAGAGGAAAGAGGGATAGGGGAGGAATATGGGATGCAATCGGGAAACTGGCTGACGTGATCCCGACAGCTGGCTTCCCGACTGCTTTATCCCGGCGTGGGTTAAATGACAGGCGTCTATATCTAGACACCTGTCATTTTCTCGACGCCGGGAGACAGGCGCCCGGCATCCCGATCGAAGGGATGCCGGGCGCCGCAAGCGGACAGCCTCTTTAAGGTTAGGGCACCCGGGGGGGACATAGGGTTAGACACCCCCAGGGAGGGTTAGGATTAGGCTAGGGGGAGGGAGGGTTAGGGTTAGGCACCCCCGGGGTGGACTTAGGGTTAGGCACCCCCCCAGGGGACTTAGGTTTAGGCAGCGGGGAAGGGGGGTTAGGGTTAGGCACTTAGAGGGGGGATTAGGGTTAGGCACTTGGGGGGGAGGTTAGGGTTAGGCATCCCTGAGGAGGGTTAGAGTTAGGGGGGTTAGGTTAGTATATACTTAAGTACGATCAGGATTTTCAGCGCTGTTGGGCTGTCGCTGCCGGGATCTGTCCATCTGTCGGCTGCCGCTGCCGGGATTCGAACCGCTGGCCATGCGGCCGGTGGTATTTCCTACCGATTCCAGGAATACTAACCGGAAAATTGGAGCACCTGAGCCAGAAATTAGGGACCTGGAAGTCGCTACAGCTGCCGGGAGAGAAAAATGACTGCTGGACCACCATCTACAACATGAAGGTTGACTTGGTCAATGTCGTCATTATGACCATGTTAAAATGATGACTGTTGACATATCATGTCACACACATGCCATTGTGGCCTTCACAAAGTGAACTGTATTTATTCCAGAAGATATTGCTCTTCTGAAGGTAGCACTGACTTTGTAATTAACCTAACGATAAAAAAAAGGTTATAGCCATTAAGTGGTCAGTCAGGGGAAGATTGGTGCCTCTGCTCTGTACATCGGAAGTACTTGTGGCTCTCCCTCTGCAGTGACTTGTATGATGTAATTTGTAGTACCACACCAATTATCGATCCACAGGTTGCCGAAGACCTTTCTAAAGGGTATGTTTGTTTCATGCTGTTGCAGAATACTAATATAAGGGTGTAGACCAGCAAATGAGAATGGCCTGTCTGAGCATACAGTGCAATCAGTTCTTTCTATTATACTGTTTATACAAAACAGTTTCAACAGGCTTTGCAAATCCTATGTCTTATTGTTTAAAAGGAGATTGACATAATGATAATTAACCTAAATAAGTCTGTTATTCCATAAGGATGTGAGAAAGTAACAATATGTTTAATTAAATGACTCATGTTGGCATTATATCATCTTCTATATGACTTCAGTAATTACTGTTTATTGTAAGAAGAACACAGCAAAAGGGCAGTGCAGACCTAATTACTGTATGTGATCATTGTGCATGTCATTTCCTGTCCAAAGTGGCATTTCCATGGGTCGGCTCAGCTGAGAATCCATTTTGTTGTTGTAACATTCCTTTCCCACCTATTGTGATCCACATCCTTCTCTCTCTAACTACTAACGATGTCACTGACATCCGGCTTCTCTGAACAATGAAATAGAGGGAAATGCTGGAGGTTATACTTGCGTAGGTATGTAGGCATTCATTGACGGGAGCTTGTATTGTTTTAAGTCTTAATAGAGGCTATGTTTATGTGTTCGCTGGATACAAATATCTAAAATGTTAGGGCTACAGTACAGGTACTCCCTAATGATGGTGGCTATTTGAGTGTTGTAGAGTTTATTTAGGTTGGTGCACATGGTTTCTCACACTGCTTGCTAGTCTGTTGCCTGTGCACCTTGCACCACTGGCCTTACACATGTGCATTGGCAATTCCAGGACTGAAAGCCCAAATTGTGCTTCACTGTGTAGGCACATGCTTAGAAGAGGGGCCTTAGGGAATTAATAAAACTCCCCATCTCCCCATCCGATATATAGGGCCTGATGTTGCAGTGTTACACAAGAAGACTTTAAGTCCGCAAATTATCCAGTTGTTTACTTTTTTTTGGTACTATAGTACATTTCTATAAAGCAGTGACCCTGTCAGCTCCTAATTTACAGATATTGAATTGATGTGTAGAAACAAACTACAACAGAGGAGGCACCAATATAGTATAGTAATGTTTGGGTCTCTCCAGCTCAAGTACTTTATAAAGTACTATAATGCACATACAATTCAGTATAAAAATTAACTCCTCTGTTGCGTACTTGCACACTGTCCCATATTTTTGGTAGTTCTCCCTGACTCTGAGTCGCATGAGGACAGGTAACATTGTCAAATCCCACCCACTTCCCTAGATAAGTGGACATTGTCTCTATGACATAATTAGCTGCTAATCGTGACATCAAGGACCTGCCCACAAGGCGTGATATCATGTTTTGCAGCTTTGGAATGTGAAGGCTCTGCAAGGATGGCTCAAGTCGTGTAACCACACTTCCTGAAGTTGCCCTTTGACCACACATGGAATCTCCTGAAGGGGAGATCTGAAGAGTTGTAAAATATGATTTACTGTCCAGTGTGTCCATCCTCAATCCCCAAAGCTGCTGTCCAGGGGGTCCATCTTCAAACCCCTATAGCTGCATATTTGTCCACTTGCAATATTGTATATCCAGTAAACCTGAAGAATATATGACAAATGATTAACTACTAGCTATCAGATTAAGCATGTGGTATGTTCCCTTTTTGTCCAATGCCTGTATCATATCAGAAGTGTAATGGTATAGTGTAATATTGACATTTGTCCGTTTTATGATTTAAACATTTGTTTTATATTGGAGACTTCCCTTGTCCATGTTTTCAGCAATATAACTTTTATTACTTGGCATTGAGGGCTTGTTTTTTATCTTTAAAAATTATCACATATGTCGTTTTAATAGGTTTCTTTTCTTGCATCTGTTTATCAGCTCTCCACTTTCACACTGCTGCAGTGTCTACCACACCTGGCACTGTAAGCAGCAGGAGCAGGGGTGGGAGAGACACCTCTAATTAAGCACAGGACTCATTTTAATGCAGCACAATCTTCTCTGTATTATTAGCACGTTGCATACTTTCTATTTTAAAACCGCTACAAGATCTATTAAATTGGTGGTACAACAGCTCTGAATTAGTAGAGTCAGTTTGCCATTATTCTGGGACCCCAAAAGAGATGGCTCCTAATAGAATGAAGTGTATACCTGATGATTCAGGACCCTCAAAATGCTGCAAATATCATACTCCGATCACATATGTGAATAAATTCAACAGTTAGCTCTCAACAATGTTCTGCTGGGAAACCTTGGGCCCTGGCATTCATGTGAATGTTGCGTTGTTACCTAAACATTGTTGCAGACCAACTTAGTACACCCCTTCTTGGCAACAGTATTCCTTGATGGCAGTGGCCTCTTTCAGCAGGATAAGGTGCCCTGCCACACTGAAAATATTGTTCAGTAATGGTTTGAGCAACATGGCAAAGAGTTCAAGGTGTTGACTTGGCCTCCAAATTCCCCAGATCTCAAACCAATCGAGCATCTGTGGGATGTGCTGGAAAAACAAGTCCGAGCTGATGAGGCCCCACTTTGCAGTTTACAGGACTTAAAGGATCTGCTGCTAATGTCTTGGTGCCAGACACCACAGATCCCCTTCAGAGGTAGTGTGGAGTGAATGCTTTGATGGGCCAGAGCTGTTTTAGGTGGCACGAGGGGGACCTACACAATATTAGGCAGGTGGTTTAAAGTTATGGTTGTTGGGTGTAGATATGCCACAGTTATACGTAAAACAAATTTGTTTTCAGTTTCTGCTTTCGCTATTCAGCTGTTGATCCCACTGAGCTCAGTGGTCATTGTTGTTGCTTACTACATTACCTTATCCAGAAGCATAGCAAAGGGACCTACATCTCCTCAACTGACCTGTACTGTCTGGTTCCTCACTCTCTCACAGACTACTCAATTTACTCCTTCTCATTGTCACCACCATTCTCTCCAATCTTACATATTCTTTCCGGCGACCTACTGTATACTTAACCTTCCCTATCATTATTTCCCCTTCATTGCTTGCTTTGTTAGTCTGTAGCAACTACTTTATTTCACTAAATGACAAACAAGCTTCCACCCATCCATGTTCTCTCGTTGTCCTCCCTCTGATGGCTGCTGGCAACATCTCAGCCAACCCCAGGTATTGTACTTTTCCCACTATCTGCTAAGTCTTCATTCCCTCCTAACTTTACATCCACCTAATACTTCCAATCCCTCCCACCTTATCCATACTACCACTTTCTGAGCGCTCTGGAAAGCTAAAGCTGTTGGTAATAATCTGACATTAATCCCTGAACTATTCATATTAAAATCCCATAACCATCTTGTCATTACAGAAAGCTGGCTAATCTTCTCTGACACTGTGTCGTCCTTGGCTCTCTTCCACAGGGGATACTCTATCAGCTCCACTCCCAGACCCACCGGCAGCCGAGGTGGCAGAGTTAGCATCTAACTTTCTCCATACAGCACCCTGCCCCCTTTCCAGTTTCCTACTTTCTTGACACCTTTGCTACCTTGTTCACTTATCTCCTCTCCATTTGATCTCTCTAATACTAGGTGATTTCCAAATTCACATCAACCAACATTCTGAATGTCTTTGCTGCAAAAGATCTTTTTGCCTCCTTCCTCCTCTGGTCTTGCACAGTTGACTTAGGGGTCTATTTACTAAGCAGTGTTAGGAGACAGAGTGAAAAGTGATAAGGTGCCAGCCAATCAGCTCCCAACTGTCATCTCACAGGCTTTGTTTGAAAAATGACAGTTGGGTGCTGATTGGCTGGTACCTTATCACTTTTTGCTCTGTCTCCTAACACTGCTTAGTAAATAGACCCCTTTATCTCCTACCCACTTTGATGGACACTCCCTTTACCTTGCCTTCTCGCATTCTGCTCCATATCTTTTTTTTTTTTTTTTTCTCCGACCACACACTCCTTTCATTCATATCTTTCCATGTCAATTCTCAATAACACCACAAGTCTATTATGTCCACTGTCTTGGTGTTCCTTAGGTGTATATTTACTAAAGTGCGGGTTTATAGAAGTGTAGGTGTTGCCCATAGCAACCAATCTGATTCTACTTATCGTTTATCTAGCACCTTCTAGAAGATAATAGCTAGAATCTGATTGGTTGCTATGAGCAACACCTCCCCTTCTATAAACCCACACTTTTTTAAATATACCCCTTAGTGTCTCCTTTTTCTGCTTTCCTCCTTATATCTAGTCACTCTTCTAGTGCTTTTCCCGCTACTTCTGAAATATACCTTTATCTGACCCAATATGCCACCAAAAAGCTTATCAATTCTCTCATCTCCCATCTCGGCTACTTCAGCCGCCTTTACCAGTGTGGCATTCCCTTCACCTAACTATCTTTGCTCCCTTCTGTCCTAATTGACACTCCTACTTGCGGTACCACTCTGCAAGCCACACAAATGCTCCAGAATCCAATTCATATTTCTTACCCTCACCACATTGGTCTGCTTCAAGTGCTAACAGATTCAATTATCTATTATACACAGAACATATCTTACTCCTGAACGGGTAATGTAAGTTTGAAGTGAGGCTTAATTCTCACTGTCCTAAATGTTTAGCCCTGGTAGTACCTTATTTCATCATATATTGGAGTTCTCTAAGGTTAATTCATTTTAGTTGTGGGCAATGCGTGCATATCCTCTACAGGTGTGTCTCTCCCTTTGCTGACACTGAGGACATGTCTGCCGTTTTATTTTAGATAAGGAACTCCTAGACCAATATACTAGACCACAGATTCTCAAACTCTGTCCTCAGGACCCCAAACAGTGCATGTTTTCCTGGTCTCCTCACATAATCACAAATGAAATAATTATCTCCACCTGTTGATCTCTTAAAATATATCAGCCAGAAAGGAATACACCTGTGCACCTGCTGGGTGACCTGGAAAACATGAACTCTGTGGGATCCTGAGGACCGAGTTTTAATAACTACTGAACTAGACTGTGAGCCGTATTCAATTTGAGCTGAGCCGCGATACTTTATCGCGGCCCGGACTTTTCGCCTACTTCGCAAGCGGAAAACTATTGCGCGCGTGCCCACTTTACCCCGTATCCAATTTGAAAGTACGCGAAAACGGGACCCGACTAAACTTGAACAGGCGGAAAGTCCTGTCAGATTTGGGGAAATCAGCCTGACACCCCCCAAAAGATGCTGTGACTTGGGGGTTCACTATGGTACCCCCTGATTTGGTTTGCTGAAGGTATTTGGTATCTTTAAATGGGCTAAATAGCGTTTTTCTATACGTGGTGCAGAATAGTATTCAGGAGTGTTTTTCTGCAGAAAATAACTATTCCCAGCAAATTTGGGGTACTTGAAAATGGAGGTCAGCATATTTAAAAGTTGCTAAAGTGAAGTTGAAAAAATTGTGAAAAATCCACCTGTCGCAAGCACCTGCAATCAAAAAAACTACCTGGGGCATACTTGGGGAGCCCCCAGAGTCAAGTTCGCTAGTTTTTAACTTTGTACCCCAACTTTTTTCGCCCCCTTTTTCAAAGTCATTTATGGGGTGTCAAGTGTTTTTTAAAAATGGTTTGACACAGTTTACCTTTGGGGGACTGTCTGAAGGCTGCACAGGGGTTCCCGCAATGTTGCACCCCAAAACCCCAATTCTGCACTTTTTTCCGACTGCTATTCATAGGCGAAACTTTTTCGCCTAGTACATTGCATTGACTTTCCGCCTAGGCGGAAAGTCTTTCAAATTGAATACGGCATAAAAGCAAAACAGGCGAAAATGACGTCATCGGCGAAAAAGTATCGCGGATCCGGACTTTTCGCCTCAAATTGAATACGGGCCTATGTTTTTAACACACTAATTCTGATTACAGTCTGCATAGTGTGGACCTGGATGGCAGGCATTGGCGCTTATTTAGCTGAATGGGTATGTTTGCTTAATGTTGTTGGATGAAGAGAGCTCCTCCACTGCCTTCAATCCAAAGATAAGCTGACTCATCGGACACTGGGACCCGCCGGAGCTCAGCCACAAGCCCGAACCTCTGACATGCGTTACTGCGCATGCACGGCTTCTCCGCATGTTTTTCCTCCCTGGCGTTCCATGCGAACAGACAATCCCACCATACAGCCTCACAGAGGGCCTGATTCAGAGCCGGACGCTCTGACCAGAGCGCTCGCTCTGAATCAGGGCCGGCCTAGCTTAAAATGGAGCGGCCTCCTGGCCGCTCACATAGCTGTGGGTGACCACCCACAGCTTATGCGAGCGGCCAAAAAGATGGTCGCGATAGTCAGGACCATCGCGACCATCGGGCTTGCGATGAGACCCTGCGGTAGGGTCTCGCTGCCACAAGCCCAGGAGTGCTTTTGGCTCTATCGGAGCCAAAAACACTCCCACTGACATCACTAGTGATGTCAGTGGGGCCGGACCCAGACGGTAGGCGTTCCCATGGGAACGCCTTCGTCTGGGCAGCCACGCCCCTGGCACGCCCACCAAAGGGGGCGTGCTGTCACTCTCCATCGACAGCACGCCCCCTTTGGTGCGAGACCCCCAGCGACGGCTTCCCCGTCACTCGCCGGGTCTTGCGCATGCGAACGACGGAGGCGCCTCCGTCGTGCGCATGCGCATTTGGGTAACATCGACCTGCTTGCGAGCGTACAGCACTCGCGAGCGGGTCTGAATGAGACCCAGAGGACCATATGAGACCACAAGTACACTATTATCATAACCGCTATAGTGAGGGGCAATAGTGCTACCATCCGCCGGTGCATTTACCACTATCACGCCCGACTCTCTGCAATGCCTCATGCTCCAGGCTGCTCTAATCTTTATATCTGTATATCGCTATTTCACCTGTGATAACCCTTTGTCTTATGAGACCGTAAGACTGAAAAATAAATGTTGTTTTTTTTTGCAAAAAACTTAAAACAGATGGGGAGCCTTGCACAGTATAAAGCTCGTCTTATTGCCAAAAGATGTTGATTAAGGAGAGACTTTCTCACCTGTGGCAAGATAAAACACACTGCGTGTGGTCATCGCTTTAGCTGCTACATATGATTTACTATTACACCATCTAGACTTCAACTCTACTTACTTATCTGAATGATGAACTGGAGGAAGAGATTTACATGGGGCTAATAGAACACTATAATAATGAGTTACAGGAAGTTGTGTGTTCTTAAGAAATCTCTATATGACCTCAAGCAGAGCGGTCGCTGTTGGTAAAAAAAAAGTTGGACACCACCCTACTGGAGATAGGTTTCTCTAGTTCAAGAACTGACTCTCGCTTGTAATATTTTTTTGTAGAAAGAATATACGAATAAATTGTTTAAAATTCATACAATGTGATTTCTGTCTCTTACAGTTGGTGTACGTATGATGGAAATTACATACCTCTCTCATCTTTTAAAGTGCAACAACTTGCACAATCGGTGGCTGTCCAAATACTTTTTTGCCCCACTGTATATAAAAAATATATGTCATGTTGGGGGCAGCAGTCTCTCGCAAACATGTTGCTGAATCATATATCATAGAATTGCTGAATCATATATACTTGCCTAATAATAATTTTAAAAAATCAACAATTTTAGGGACATTTTGAGAAGTTGATCCTCTGGAAGAATGCCTGAAAACATTTATGAATAACCTTTGCTTGTGATTTGATGTAGGTTTAAAAAAAATAAATGAAAGGTTCCTACACATATTTAGTTATAGAAGGAGCATTATGTTTGTTGTAGCAATTTTATTTTCAGTTCAACTGTCCTCTAATAAAACCTAATACCTATAGTCATCCATTCCCCGGGTATAATGTCTGCATGTATAGATGTTTTGTGTAGCTTAAATAGTAGTTCCATCCCAAAGCGTATTGCTTTAAGTGCTTGTTGCATTGATGTCTATGTGTTGCGCATGCACGGCTTCTCCGCATGTTTTTCCTCCCTGGCGTTCCATGCGAACAGACAATCCCACCATACAGCCTCACAGAGGGCCTGATTCAGAGCCGGACGCTCTGACCAGAGCGCTCGCTCTGAATCAGGGCCGGCCTAGCTTAAAATGGAGCGGCCTCCTGGCCGCTCACATAGCTGTGGGTGACCACCCACAGCTTATGCGAGCGGCCAAAAAGATGGTCGCGATAGTCAGGACCATCGCGACCATCGGGCTTGCGATGAGACCCTGCGGTAGGGTCTCGCTGCCGCAAGCCCAGGAGTGCTTTTGGCTCTATCGGAGCCAAAAACACTCCCACTGACATCACTAGTGATGTCAGTGGGGCCGGACCCAGACGGTAGGCGTTCCCATGGGAACGCCTTCGTCTGGGCAGCCACGCCCCTGGCACGCCCACCAAAGGGGGCGTGCTGTCACTCTCCATCGACAGCACGCCCCCTTTGGTGCGAGACCCCCAGCGACGGCTTCCCCGTCACTCGCCGGGTCTTGCGCATGCGAACGACGGAGGCGCCTCCGTCGTGCGCATGCGCATTTGGGTAACATCGACCTGCTTGCGAGCGTACAGCACTCGCGAGCGGGTCTGAATGAGACCCAGAGGACCATATGAGACCACAAGTACACTATTATCATAACCGCTATAGTGAGGGGCAATAGTGCTACCATCCGCCGGTGCATTTACCACTATCACGCCCGACTCTCTGCAATGCCTCATGCTCCAGGCTGCTCTAATCTTTATATCTGTATATCGCTATTTCACCTGTGATAACCCTTTGTCTTATGAGACCGTAAGACTGAAAAATAAATGTTGTTTTTTTTTGCAAAAAACTTAAAACAGATGGGGAGCCTTGCACAGTATAAAGCTCGTCTTATTGCCAAAAGATGTTGATTAAGGAGAGACTTTCTCACCTGTGGCAAGATAAAACACACTGCGTGTGGTCATCGCTTTAGCTGCTACATATGATTTACTATTACACCATCTAGACTTCAACTCTACTTACTTATCTGAATGATGAACTGGAGGAAGAGATTTACATGGGGCTAATAGAACACTATAATAATGAGTTACAGGAAGTTGTGTGTTCTTAAGAAATCTCTATATGACCTCAAGCAGAGCGGTCGCTGTTGGTAAAAAAAAAGTTGGACACCACCCTACTGGAGATAGGTTTCTCTAGTTCAAGAACTGACTCTCGCTTGTAATATTTTTTTGTAGAAAGAATATACGAATAAATTGTTTAAAATTCATACAATGTGATTTCTGTCTCTTACAGTTGGTGTACGTATGATGGAAATTACATACCTCTCTCATCTTTTAAAGTGCAACAACTTGCACAATCGGTGGCTGTCCAAATACTTTTTTGCCCCACTGTATATAAAAAATATATGTCATGTTGGGGGCAGCAGTCTCTCGCAAACATGTTGCTGAATCATATATCATAGAATTGCTGAATCATATATACTTGCCTAATAATAATTTTAAAAAATCAACAATTTTAGGGACATTTTGAGAAGTTGATCCTCTGGAAGAATGCCTGAAAACATTTATGAATAACCTTTGCTTGTGATTTGATGTAGGTTTAAAAAAAATAAATGAAAGGTTCCTACACATATTTAGTTATAGAAGGAGCATTATGTTTGTTGTAGCAATTTTATTTTCAGTTCAACTGTCCTCTAATAAAACCTAATACCTATAGTCATCCATTCCCCGGGTATAATGTCTGCATGTATAGATGTTTTGTGTAGCTTAAATAGTAGTTCCATCCCAAAGCGTATTGCTTTAAGTGCTTGTTGCATTGATGTCTATGTGTTGTGACAGAAGTCTGGTTCACTGCTCTCTTACTATGTTGTGTCATCAAACAGTGTAATGGACTATAACAGCCACAAGAAACTGCTCCTATGTGATTAAAACCACTTAATTGTCAGTATAAGAAGTAATTCCAGAGATAATTATATGGCTGTCACACTTGACTTTGTGCAAAGAAAGGATACTAAAATTATTATCTAAAAATTACTGTGGGTGAGGAGTAAAATTGCATTGGCTCTGGAGCCTTTAATATCATTAAATTGGTATAGTGCAGGAAAATTGTCGTTCAGTGTATTTTATTCATTTCAGTGTTTTGAATTGGAAATGGTCACCAGTATTGTAAACGGCAATTATGATGTAATATTAACAATATATATATTGTATCCGGAAAGTATTCACAGCGCTTCACTTTTTCCACATTGTTATGTTACAGTCTTATTCCGAAATGGAATAAATTCATTTTTGTCCTCAAAATTCTACACACAATACCGCATAATGACAATGTGTAAAAAGTTTTTTTTACGATTTTTGCAAATTTAATAAAAAAATTAAAAAAATAAGAAATCACATGTACATAAGTATTCACAGCCTTTGCCATGAAGCTCAAAATTGAGCTCAGGTGCATCCTGTTTCCACTGATCATCCTTGAGATGTTCCTACAGCTTAATTGGAGTCTACCTGTGGTAAATTCAGTTGTTTGGACATGATTTTGAAAGGCATACACCTGTGTATATAAGTCCCACACTTGACAGTGTATGTGAGAGCACAAACCAAGCATGAAGTCCAAGGAATTGTCTGTAGACCTCCAAGACATGATTGTCTCGAGACACAAATCTGGGGAAGGGTACAGAAAAATATCTGCTGCTTTGAAGGTCCCAATGAGCACAGTGGCCTCCATCATGCGTAAATGGAAGAAGTTCGGAACCACCAGGACTCTTCCTAGAGTTGGACTGCTGTCTAAACTGAGTGATCGTGGGAGAAGGGCCCTAGTCAGGGAGGTGACCAAGAACCTGATGATCACTCTGTCAGAGCTACAGCATTCCTCTGTGGAGAGAGGAGAACCTTCCAGAAGGACAACCATCTCTGCAGCAATCCACCAATCAGGCCTGTACGGTAGATTGGCCATACGGCACATGGCAGCCCGCCTGGAGTTTGCCAAATGCACCTGAAGGACTCTCAGACCATGAGAAACAAAATTCTCTGGTCTGATGAGACAAAGAATGAACTCTTAGGTGTCAATACCAGGCGTTATGTTTGGAGGAAACCAGGCACTGCTCATCACCAGGCCAATACCATCCCTACAGTGAAGCATGGTGGTGACAGCATCATGCTGTGGGGATGTTTTTCAGCGGCAGGAACTGGGAGACTAGTCAGGATAGAGGGAAAGATGAATGCAGCAATGTACAGAGACATTGTGGATGAAAACCTGCTCCAGAGTGCTCTTGACCTCAGACTGGGGCGTCAATTCATCTTTCAGCAGGACAACGACCCTAAGCATACAGCCAAGATATCAAAGGAGTGGCTTCAGGACAACTCTATGAATGTCCTTGAGTGGCCCAGCCAGAGCCCAGACTTGAATCGTATTGAACATCTTTGGAGAGATCTGAAAATGGTTGTGCACCGACGCTCCCCATCCAACCTGATGGAGCTTGAGAGGTGCTGTAAAGAGGAATGTGCGAAACTGCCCAAAGATAGGTGTGCCAAGCTTGTGGCATCATATTCAGAAAGACTTGAGGTTGTAATTGCTGCCAAAGGTGCATCCACAAAGTATTGAGCAAAGGTTGTGAATACTTATGTACATGTGATTTCTTAAGTTTCTTTTTTTTTAATATTAAATTTGCAAAAATCTCCAAAAAAACTTTAAATGTTGTCATTATGGGGTATTGTGTGTAGAATTGTGAGGACAAAAATTAATATATTATATTTTGGAATAAGGCTGTAACACAACAAAATGTGGAAATAGTGAAGCGCTGTGAATGCTTTCTGGATGCAAAAATAAAATGAAAAAAAAAATAATATAATATATATACATACAGTCAGGTCCATAAATATTGGGACATTGACAGAATTTTTTGATTTTGGCCTCTATTCACCACCACAATGGTTTTGAAATGAAACAAACAAGATGTGCTTTAACTGCAGACTTTCAGATTTAATTTGAGGGTAATTACATCCAAATCGGGTGAACGGTGTAGGAATTACAACAGTTTCAATATGTGCCTCCCACTTTTTAAGGGGCCAAAAGTAATGGGACTATCAACTCAAAAGCTATTTCATGGACAGGTGTGGGCTATTCCCTCGTTATTTCATTATCAATTAAGCAGGTAAAAGGTCTGGAGTTGATTCTAGGTGTGACATTTGCATTTGGAATCAGTTGCTGTCAACTCTCGATATGAGATCCAAAGAGCTGTCACTATCAGTGAAGCAAGCCATCATTAGGCTGAAAAATCAAAACAAACCCATCAGAGAGATAGCAAAAACATTAGGTGTGGCCAAATCAAGTGTTGGCAACATTCTTAAAAAGAAAGAATGCATCGGAGAGCTCAGCAACACCTAAAGACCCGGAAGACCACGGAAAACATCTGTGGTGGATGACAAAAGAATTATTTCCCTGGTGAAGAAAAACCCCTTCACAACAGTTGGCCAAATCAAGAACACTCTCCAGGAGGTAGATGTATATGTGTCAAAGTCAACAATCAAGAGAAGACTTCACAAGAGTGAATATAGAGAGGGTTCACCACAAGATGTAAACTATTGGTGATCCACAAAAACAGGAAGACCAGATTAGAGTATGCCAAACAACATCTAAAAAAGCCATTACAGTTCTGGAACAACATCCTATGGACAGATGAGACAAAGATCAACTTGTACCAGAGTGATGGGAAGAGAAGGAAAGGAACTGCTCATGATCCAAAACATACCACCTCATCGGTGAAGCATGGTGGTGGTAATGTCATGGCGTGGGCATGTATGGCTGCCAATGGAACTGGTTCCCTTGTATTTATTGATGATGTGACTGCTGACAATAGCAGCAGAATGAATTCTGAAGTGTTTCGGGCAATATTATATGCTCATATTCAGTCAAATGCTTCAGAACTCATTGGACGGCGCTTCACAGTGCAGATGGACAATGACCCGAAGCATACTGCAAAAGCAACCAAAGAGTTTTTAAGGCTAAAAAGTGGAATGTTATGCAATGGCCATGTCAATCCCCTGACCTGAATCCGATTGAGCATGCATTTCACTTGATGAAAACAAAACTGAAGGGAAAATGCCACAAGAACAAGCAGGAACTGAAGACATTTGCAGTAGAGGCCTGGCAGAGCATCACCAGGGATAAAACCAAGCGTCTGGTGATGTCTATGCGTTCCAGACTTCAGGCTGTAATTGCCTGCAAAGGATTTGCAACAAAGTATTACAAAGTGAAAGTTAGATTTAGAATTGTTTAGTTTGTCCCATTACTTTTGGCCCCTTAAAAAGTGGGAGGCACATATAGAAACCGTTGTAATTCCTACACCGTTCACCTGATTTGGATGTGATTACCCTCAAATTAAATCTGAAAGTCTGCAGTTAAAGCACATCTTGTTTGTTTCATTTCAAAGCCATTGTGGTGGTGAATAGAGGCCAAAATCTGAAAATTCTGTCAATGTCCCAATATTTATGGACCTGACTGTGTATATGTGTGTATATATATATATATATCAGTCACTCAAGAATGCTGTAACTCTCCAGATCATCCACTTAGGAGCCAGCGGGCAGTGAGGGGGCACAGATTGTCCTAACGTTTGTTTATGTGGAATATACAGTATTTATCAAACGGAAAGGGGGCCCAAATCAGTATCTTACCTAGGGCTACATGTGGTTTTTAGTATACGATACAGCTAGTACGAAAGATGTAGTCTGAAAAAGACAAGTAATTTAGGTGCCTATTTATTAATCTTTGCATTTTGTACCCATTATCTATCCTCTGTTACTGCCATTATCTGCAGTGATGGCAGATGAAGTATTGGAGAGATTAAGCAAAAAAAAAACACTTGCCAGGACAGCGGGCTCAGTAAGAATCCTTCCTGGTGCAGTCTCTGTAGTGAGGTGATGACTATTACGATCAGTTCCGTCTTTTGCCCCGGCCTAATCACAGTTGGCATGAAGGGGAGAAGTATGCAGCTTGCCAGGGTGATATCAGAAGTTTCCTGTCTGGCAATGGTGTATCCAATTGCCAGATATAATAATTTATTTTAAGAATGAATTATTATTTTTTTTTTTTTTAAAACCTTTAATCAAAAAATACCTGCCTAACTATGCATCCGATATGGATGAGGAGACACCTGCTGAGATAACTTGACCCATCACCAAGATCAATCATAGCGCTGTCATAAGTTACATTTCAGAAATCCATAAACCTTTGTAAACAATATTAGTTACATGTCGCCTTATAGCCCTGTCATACCACCATGGTTGCATGACTTGTTACACAGAGACAATGATTGTAAATGTTGTGTTTTTTCAAGTAAATGTGTATTTCCTATATTGATTTATGATCATTCCGTCATGCAGGCTCAGCTAGAAGCACAGAAAGCCACACAAGATTTCCAGCGTGCTACAGAGGTGCTTCGCGCAGCAAAGGAAACCATATCCCTGGCAGAACAGCGGTTGCTAGAGGATGACAAGCGCCAGTTTGATTCCGCTTGGCAGGAGATGCTGAACCACGCCACACAGCGAGTAAGCCATGGAAAGATTCCATTCACATTCTAGAAACCTGTATTGCCTTCTATGGGCCATAAGGCTCATGTATCAAACAACTGATTAGACCTCATTTATCACGTGAGGTGACGCTGTGGTTCCAAACTAAAAAGATTTTATTTTGAGTAGGGGCATATTCAATTTGGAGCGAAAAGTCAATTGCCAGACTTTTTGCCGTCATCGGAGGTTTTGTGGTCGATGACTTATCGCGCTCGTCTCCGCGATTCCCCGTATTCAATTTGAAATCGGCGAAAACTTAACACGGCGACATGGAAATCAGCGAAAAGACCTGTCATTTTGGGGAAATCAGCCTGACACCCCCCAAAAGATGCTCTGACATGGGGGATCACTACTGGTACCCCCAAATAGTCCTGCTAAAGATATTTGAGGTCTTTAAATGGTCTCAATAGGTGCTATTTAGCAGGAAAGTGGTGAAGAATAGCATTCAGCAACTTTTTTGGAAAAAATAATTAGTCCCATCAAATTTGGGGTACATGAAAATGGGTACTAGCATATTTTATAGTGGCTAATGTGAATTTTTAAAAATTGTGAAAAATCCACCTGCTGCGGTCAAAAAACACCTGTGGCATACTTGGGGACCCCCCTTGAGTCTATTTAGCTAGTTTAGAAGTGTGTCCCCCATTTTTTTTTATCGCCCCCAAAACTAAAGTACTTTTTTGGGGTGTCCTTTAGTGTTTTTTTTTAATTTTGGACTCCGATTACCTTTGGGGACCTGTCCCATGGGTGCTGGGTGGTTTTTTAAGGTTTGCACCCCAAAACCCCAGTTCTGCACTTTTTTCACCACCTATTTATAGGTGATACTTTATCGCAGGGTTCGAACCTCTGACTTTCCTCATCGGCAAAAAGTTGGGGGAAATTGAATACGGGGAGAAGTGAAAATGCGAAAGTTACGTAATTGGTGATAAAGTATAACGGCTTTTCGCTCCAAATTGAATATGGCCCTATGCTATCTATAGCTCGTTTGACATTTTCATTTTTATGGTTTCACAAGTATTGAGAAATGATTAGCATATGTTAAAAATGTTCTATGATATGTAGGCTACTACGTGTGGCTACTTGAGGCACTGTTCCATTGTAGCCTATGAGATACCAGGCAATTAAGATAGGATCATTTGAAGAGACCTACAAGTCTTGGAGAAGGAAGCGAGATAGAGCAGGGCTATGAAAAAGAGCTTGGGGAACACAGCACCTAGATAGATGAAACATGGCTGAGGCTCATAAAAATTAAGCACACTCTTTCCCCCTGTAAAAAATATAGATGGCATTACCTAGGTTATGTAAAACATAGGGGGAGATGTATCAAAGCTTGGAGAGAGCCTTGGAGAGAGAGAGAAAGTGGATAGAGATAAAGTACTAACCAATTAGCTCCTAACTGTCATTATTCAAATACAGGGCCCCATTTATCAAATAGTTTTATCATACGCAACAAGTTTTAAAACTCGTTGCGTATGATAACTGTGCTCCAGCCAATCAGATCCTAACTGTCATCTGTTTAAAAAAAATGACAATTGGGAGCTGATTATACGCAACAAGTTTTAAAACTCATTGCGTATGATTATTGCGTATGATTAAACTCATTGCGTATGATAAAACTGATTGATAAATGAAAAGTGACAGGAGATGATTGGTTGGTACTTTATCTCCAAACAGTTTCTCTCTTCAAGGCTTAGTACATAGACCCCAAAGTACCAACCAATCAACTCCCAACTGTTGTTTTTCAATCACAGCCTCTAAAGTGATAGTTAGAAGCTGATTGGTTGGTACTTTAACTCTTTCAACTTTCTCTCTCCAAGTTTTGATACATCTCCCCCATAGTGATATAGTTACAGTATAGGAATCTTTTCCACATATGCTGTTAATGTGGGTACACCAGGAATCTGGAAAATGGCAAATTAAGCATTTTAAGTTGAAGATTGTAAGCGGCAAACAGGCCCTGTCCTGTTATACTCCTGACACATTGAAACCTTACAAGAAGAGGACCTACATCATGTGTTCATCTAAATTTCCTTCAGTGAGTTTTAAATATTCCATTATTGGTTCTTTAGGATAATACTTGTCTTTAAAACAAGCTGGTCATATGCCAACACAATCTTTTCTTCGTTAAAAAAGAAGCAGTATATGTGTACTTGCTATGTACTGTGTAAATGAAGCCTGCTGCCCGTTTTATGCAGACAAAGTAAATGCATTTATTAAACACCAAAAGTGCATTACTGATTAATTACATCTTGTGTCACTTACCAGCACCAGGCAGGGTTGTTCAAGGGAGAGTCTGTTCTCATGAGCTCTGAGGATCTGGGAGGAGATTTGCCGGTTAAAATTAGACATGCTCCAAAAATGACAAACTTCCTTGACCACAGTGTCTCCTCTAATTGGAGCCAATGGTGTCCTCCTTCGTCTACCATGAGTTAGTTTACTGTGCAGTCAAAGGTCCTGAGGAGGAGTAAGAACCTGCCGGAGTTATAGGGGGTACAATACTGTGGGGGGGGGAGAGGCATGGGGGCTATCAGAGGAAGGGGAGAAAAGCAGTTCTTGGAGAAGGAAGTGAGATAGAGCAGGGCTATGAAAGAGAGCTTTGGGTTCATAGCACCCAGGTAGATGACATAAAAGCTGGGTAGAGGCAATAGAAAATTGGGTTAACAAAACAGAAT
The DNA here is from genome assembly GCA_031769625.1 of Taudactylus pleione. Taxonomy (NCBI): domain Eukaryota; kingdom Metazoa; phylum Chordata; class Amphibia; order Anura; family Myobatrachidae; genus Taudactylus; species Taudactylus pleione. The sequence continues at coordinate 34,677,238 of JAUIMM010000052.1, forward strand.
ATCGCTAGCAGACAAATTAGCTGTGGGTAAAAAAAAGATCTTGGGAAGGAGGAAAGAAAGGAAAATGTTGGAAGATTAGAAGAGAAGAAAGTGTGTGTGTATAGAGAGAGTGAGAAAGATGGTGAAGAATAGAAAAGACCTGGGGGAGTAAAATAGGCTAACTAGAAGAAAGAAGACCTAAGGCCTGTAAAAATGGGTAAGGTTAGAAAAGGGTGCCAGTGAAGGGTCACAGTAAATTGCGCATGCGCACGACCTGACGAGGACGAATAAAATCCTTCCTGGATTTACAAATCGCCACTGCAGGGCGTAGGGTAAGTCCATCTCAAGATGATATTACACAGAGTCCAGAAGCAAAGTAAATTGTGGTAAGCCTCATCCCCATAGGTGCTCTCTCTCACATGCAACTGTGCTGCCCTAATTCCCATCTCTACCAGATATAAACATAATGGTTACCATTAATACAGAGAACACAAATGGGCTTCCTGCATCAACCACTCTTGTGGAGCTAATTACATTTTTAATGAGGTAGGAAGTCATTATTTCTAATATATATCTGTGTCTTCAAGGTCATGGAAGAAGAACAGAAAAAGACGCGCAGTGAACTAGTACACAAGGAAACAGCTGCTAAATATAATGCTGCCATGGGCAGGATGAGGCAGCTAGAGAAGAAATTGAAGAGGAGCATCAACAAATCAAAGTGTGTATTAGACAAAGATTCTTATAGTGCGAGGAGAAAAGTGCATTGTGTCTTGTGGTGTTGTCACCTAGAGAACAGCGTTAAGATGTTATAAGAAAGTGGAAGATCGAAGAAATGTTAATTCTGTTAGAGATGGATGTAAGAATGTTAATAGACCAGTTTGATGTTTTAGTAGTTTGAAAATGAAGCTGTGCCTTTAGTGAAATCAGCACTAGACATCGCAGTTATTATTAATGCTGGTCACACTCGCTGATCACAAGCTGTATCTTGGGAATCAGTATGTTATACCGCCGGCTGCACGGTTCAAATCCTGACAGCGGAAGCCCAGCAGGGGTGAAGATCCCGAAGCTAAAAAAGGTAAGTAAAACTAACCCTATTAACCTAACTCCCCCTTTCCCACAGCCTAAACCTAAGTCTCCCAGGGGGCTGCCTAACCCTAACCGCCCTCTGGGGGTACATAAAACCCATTTCCCTAGCCTAACCCTAACCCTCCCGTGGGGCTGCCTTACGCTAAGTCATCCCCGGGAGCCCCTAACCTAACACTCCCAACCGCCCCCCAACCCCCTCCCCCCCCACCATGGCTGTTCACGCCCAGCTTACCTTCGATCGATATGCCGAGTGTCGTTCTCCCGATGTAGGTCTAATGACAGGCGCCGGTATTTCAACGCCTGTCATTAGTACCTTGCCAGGATTTGACAATCGGGAAGCTGGTGGTCGGCATTGCGACAGTCGGCTTCCTGACTGCGTCCCGTATCTTGGTCCTACTGCACAAAATGGTCATCTGCAAACTAGATTCATTGGCGTTGTTGGAAATTATGCTTTTTTGTTTTCAGTCACTGCATCATTGCATCTCACATCTTCCTGCTCTACACCCATATGGAGCATACACACGGTCAGATTTGTCAGACTTGTCAGATTTGTCAGATGAACGATTGAACGATTTTACCAAAGTTTTGAACGATTTGAACGATTGAACGATTTTTGACTGCATTAAAATGAATGGAATCGTCCAAGTCTGACCGCAAACACATCAGATGTCAGAAATCGTTATCTGACCATCGGGAACGCGCATCGTTGATCGTCCATCGTTCAGGCATGTCAGATATGTCAGATTTTCCTTCAGATATGAACGACTGAACGATTTTTAAATCGTTATCGTTCATATCTGAAGAAAAAATCTGACCGTGTGTATGCACCAATAGTAACATGGCGGACTTGCCATTGGCAATATGTTGCTGCGTGTGAGTTGTATTTAGTATTTCTAAGAGGTGAGAAAAAGATGGATAGATGCATGCATACATACACACATACACCTTCACCTTGTCAAAGAGAACATTTGAAATGTGTCATGACCAGCAGTGCTCCTCCATAATGATGACACTCAACAAATAGTTTCTCTTATCTCAGTGGGTTCTCCTTTCCTCTGTGCGCGTGTGTGTGTGTGTGTGTGCGCGCGCGCGCGCGGTGCTCCTGACTGGGCTCTTCTCTTCTGTACAAAGGACAGATGCAGTGAGCGTAATAAGGGGCGATTCCTGCTCATCCTCTGACTTATCTCTCTTGGGGGCCAGTTTATCAATGAGTTATGAAACACAACAAGTTTTAAAACCCTCTGTGTATGATAAATGGTGCTCTAGTCAATCAGTGCCCAACTGACATTTTTCAAACCGATGACGTGCTGATTGGCTGGAGCACCATTATCATATGCAACCAGTTTTAAAACTTGTTGCGTTTGATAAAACACATTGATAAATGGGCTCCTTGTTTGGTTATAATTAAGAATGATCAATTTGAAGGACCTTAGTTTTGCTCTATTGCAGTACATTTATTTTGTACACCTATGTTATAAAGAGGAAGATGTATTAAACCTTCTAAAGAGGACAAAGGTAGTAGTTTCCCATAGTAACCAATAAGCTGCTCGCTAGCATTTATCAACTACATTCTGTAAAATAGCTAGAAGCATATTGGTTGCTCTTGACAATTTCACTTGTTTTCCTTAGAAGGTTTGATGCATCTCCCCCATAGTTTGTTGTTGAGCATGTTATGAAGAAGTTTTTTAATTTATTAAGTAAAGCTTTTCAACAGTATAAACCTTTTATTTTAATGTTTGTGGTTTCAAATATAATGAGGCATATCCAATTAGGCACAAGTTTTACTGCGCGGTAATCTGCGTAAAATTCTGGAATCCAATGGTTTTCCCGGCACGTTAATTACCAGAGGTTCATTTTTACACCGTTTTCTGCACCCTCTGGTTATTCGCATATGGGGTATCAGCCGCTGATGTAATTGGTCAGTGCCGTCAATTAGCTGTTTGGATATGCCCCATAGAGTTTAATAGTTCACTAGTGCTTTATGCCTCGTGACTTCTTATCAATTTATTATGCCTCAGTAGTATTACCAGTTCTATTTTATGTGATGGATAAAATGCTCATGAACATTGGTAAATTTGCGGTCTCCATTGTATGTTGTGTGTGTGAGTAATAAGTAGTTTAATGAGTATATGGAAATATGATTTCTACATGTTAAGTTGTATCATGTATTCTGTATTATAAGTTTCCAATTATAGGCTGTAAATAGATGTACTGTTTGTGTAGCTGTGATGCCCTAGACACAGCGTTGCTCAGTATCCTATTTATAGTATCTTGTTTTTGCCAAGAAAGCATTGAGTTATTTGTGGTGTTTTCGTTTTGAGGACAATTTGCATCTAGAGATCCCTGCTGGAGTAGTCACCACTTGGCTGTTATTTTACACTTACATTCTGTATGTATTGCGGAATTCCTGGATTGGATGTTATAATAGTGTGTACAGTGTTGTGTCTCCAGAATGCAATCCCAGGGACTTGTAATAAATGGTGCATTATCATTAGTGAGAGGGAGCGTTTCAGGCAATTGCACCCTGGAAAAAATTCAAATGAGGTTTTCCAAAAGGCAAAGAGACAGATCCATTTACATGGTGGCCTGTGTGTCAGCACCTCTTCCACTGCGTTTCACAGCATGACGCAAAAATGGCTTCCTTATCCAGAGCACCCTATGGGCCCATTCTGTGTTATGTGCTGCAGCATCCATATCTGTGACTTTATGCTATTATCACTACAAGCCCTTCCCTGGTGTACAATCATGTCTGAATGTGCAAGGACTGAGATGCCCAATTTGAGTTCTTTTAGATGCTCAAATACCTTTTGCACCATTGAATCTTGCTCCATCCCCATGCTAGATGCAGGTTCTCAGTCAGTATGGCCTCCATTGTGAGTGATTTATACTTCAGTGACACTCCCACAACATGCCCATAAGACGGGCCATGTGCCCACGTAGCCACCTCCCTATCGCCTATCAGCCACAGTCCAGGTACGCCCAATACATTTTGATGATGGTGCAATCGCAGCACAGGGACTCTGGATGTAAGCGCAGTGTGACTATGCTGCATGCAGGGAAGGAAAATCACTGAGCTGCGTGCAGCATCCGCATTGCGTATACCTCAGACTCAGCCCTGTGACTGGATTATATGACAGGAGCGGAAGCTCAACAACAATTTTTATTTTATTTTTACTTGGTATCAGTAGATTTAACATTTCTTCTCTTGGAAATGTTTATACGCCTAATCCTGTGGGGCTGCCATGGTCATTTTATTTCTGCAGCGTCAGTAAAATAATTTTTTATTCGTGTCCATGTTACACTGTTTAGTAAACTATTGTTTGCTTTGCTGTGATCCTAACAGTAACAATATATGTTACAGTAAGAGGACAAGTGTCAGATGCAAAGAGACACATGTTATGCAGCAGGGATAGACATGGATACTAATTATTCATCATACACAATCACATTTGTGTACTCAGGGGTGACTCGTGCAACACAAATAAGCCCATGGAACATTATGCAATGTAATGCCCCTTCATTGCTTTCCACATTAGGCTGCACGCTGAGCATATCCGCATTTCAGTTTATGGCTTTTTAATAGAATCTCAAATATTTTCCTAATGTGCAGAGTCTTTCCAGCCAATCAGAGTCCAGCTCTGACACTTTGTATATATATTTATCATTATATATTTACTTTTTCTACTTCAGGGTCCATAGGGTATCCACAGGATACCTTGGGGTATAGGCGATGGCGGCAGACATCCAGGCACCACAGAGTTAAATTCTCAGCCTCCCAGGATGCACTGGGGTCCCTCTCCTATACCCCGCCCCCGAGAACTCAGTTTTTCGTTGGTGCCTGGCCGGACCAGTCGCACCGTACAGAGGGGGGTCTTTTCAAGGCCCCTGAAGATTTCTTCGTAGCTGTGGCTGCATAATTAGAGTGCTCCAGCATAGGACAGTCAGTATTGACGTCCATGCTGTCACTCCTACACCCCGCCGGTACCAGAACGCCGGTACCGATCCGGGGATGCTGGTTGGTAGCTGGGGTCACAGCTAGCGGTGACCCCGGCTACCTGGACTGTGGCCGGATGCACGGGGGACAAGGTAAGCGGCGGGGTCCCGCGGTGGGCACCCGCTGGTAACACAGTCCTTTTTGGTCCCCAGGCAGGGGGCTCCCTGGGGACCGGCTGCGCGTGGGGCCAGGTACTGATCCTGCGCCTTCCACTAGACCACCAGGGACAGCGGACCGCAGCATGTGCGGTACAGCGCGGCGTCCCAGGGGTTAATAGCAGGCCAGGGGAGAACGCCTTCCCTGTCTCACAGCCGGCGTCTCCCCCGCTGCACAGTGCCATTCCACAGCGGTCTGAGCGGGCTGTGTCAGCGCTCCTCCCCCAGGCCCGCCTCCTCTCTGCTCCTCGGTGGCCATTTTCTCACTACATGTGCTGGGAATGACAAACGCTGCTGGAAGCTGTTACAGGTGCCATTACGGTCCGGGTCCCCCGCATACCTCTCCTTCAATTAAGGTCAGTGTATGCAGCACTGTTTCCTACCAGGCTCTGGTCTGTGTAGTTGATCGCAGTGCTTGTAATGCAGGATGTTATCTGTGCATTGTATGTGACTTAAATGCTAGCGCTGTTTGCCTGTACTTTCATTTCTGACTGTCAGCCTTTTTCCTATCCCTGTTCTTCTGCTACAGCCCTTGCGGTGCGGTGTTGCAGGGTGTTTATTACCTCACAGTAAACGTGGTTTTTCTGTGTGGGAGGTCACATACGCTCCGTTCACAATCCTCATGTCTGAAAGTGAACGAGGATATCCTCTTCCAGCTATAATGTACTGATATCATGTGCAGTTAGCGGAGGGATATGTAGACGCTGAGGGTTTATGGAGGGCATGTTGTATTATATATCACGCCCCATTTCTGTCACTGTGCCTGCACAAAAAGGGACCGCCTTCGGCTGGCTAAGATGCTTACAGCCCTTGTGGGCAACGCTCCCTGCGTTTCTCCATAGGGGTTATCGCAGCGAGTGGTGGTCTCATCACATGCAGGGGTCCCTGGGCAGTTGATGGTACCCCAGTGTATCCTGTTTTTCGCCCCCCCAGGTCTCGCAGGAGCCTGTGTGGGTGAATTTATTGTCCAAATGGTATAGCACCTGATGGACGTTTTACAGGGGGAGTCACCATTTCGGCCTTCTAAACGTCCTTTCGGGTCTCAGACGGGTAAGGACATGACGTCTGATGACGGTAACATTATTGACTTTTTCAGACACGAGCCCCTTAGTGCAAAGGAGGCGTAGTCTAGGTCTAAAGTCTATATACCTGGCCTTCTACGGGCAGTCCGTGCGGCTTTGGTTATTACATATCCCCCGTGGCTAAATCCAACTATGCCTTCTTGAAGGATAAGGGTGTTGCCACTGTAATTCCTCTATCTGGTCAGGTGGATCATTTAGAGGAGGCGTGGAAAATCCGGGTAAGCGGTTCCAGCCTCAAAAACGGTTGACCTTTTGCATACCCCTTTGCGGATAATTATTTTTCCGAATGGGAGTTACCGACACGGGTAGATTCTCATGTTGCACGCCTAGTGAGGAGTGTTACGTGGCCCATGCCCTCCAGGTCCTCCTTGAAGGAGGTTACACATTGCAAGGTGCAAATATATCTAAAATCCAATTATTCCCTTGCTGGAGGGGCTTCCAGGCCGGCTATGGTCGTGTGCTGGGGGGCCAGAGCCATGGAGCGCTGGATAGGTAACTGGATCTCTGCACACTGACTCTCCAGCAGAGCAGGTGGATAGTGGCAAATTTTCAGAGACTTAGCCACGTTCATAATGAGACCGTCTTACATATAGCCTACTCCTTTCCAGAATCTCCTCGGCAGCAGTAGCAGCTCGGCAGCAGTAGCGGCTCGCCGCTCCCTGTGGTTGCGCTCTTGGAAAGCGGACGCAGATTCTATTTGGAATGCTTTGCCTTTTACGGGACAGGTCCTGTTTGGCCCTCATCTGGACACAATTGTGGCCCCGCAGGCAGCAGCTACGTCTGCCTGTCTGCCATCGGCTACAGTCCCATCGGGGTCTGGGGTTTTGTCTTTTCTGTGAGGCCAGGGTAAGTCTAAAATATTGCTTTCCAAGACAGTCAGTAGCCAGGAAATCTGCTCATCCATAAGAACAGGCTTGGATTACAAGACGTCCTACTTCCAAGTTGGACTATAAGCCACGGGCCTCCTCTCGGGGCACCCCAGAGTTGGAGGCTGGCTTCTCCAGTTCACCCAGTGTTGGTGTCTGACCTCCACGGACACTGGGGTAAGAGAAGTATTTTCTTGAAAGTATGTCCTCTCCTCCCGGTAATAGCCTCCCAGACGGTTTTTCATTACAGGTCTTCTGTCAATTCAAGACAAGGCCCTGTAATTTTTGAGGGTGTTACACTCTATGCTCCAGGCAGGAGTTATAGTACCTATTCCGTTGCCCCAATGGGTCTTACCTGGACATCCTCAACCTCGAATCCTTCAACAAATTCTTAAGGGTTCCTTGGTTCAGGAGGGGGACCCTGCATTCCATCACTCAGTGGAGCCTGGGAATTTTGTGGTGTCGTTGGATATATTCAGGGTGACTACCTGAATGTCCCTATTTTCTTCAAACACCAGTGTTTTTCCTCAGGTTTGCAGTGGTCGATAAGCATTTCCAGTTTTACCAGGGTCATGGCAGTTATGGCAGCCCACCTGCAGATGCAGGGGGTCTGCTTGTTACCCAATCCGGGCGACCTCCTGGTGTTACCAGAGTCTCCAGAGATACTTCAGTACCATCTGCAACGGACAATATCTGTGTTGCTACGTTAGGGCTGACTGATACACTGGAAATGGTCCTCTCTGATTCTTCACAGAGGATGCTCCATATCCCAACATCTGCGGATCTTTGTGATTGAGGAAAAGATCTCTGCATTACAGGCAAAGGTACGCAGTTGCCTGCAGAGTCGCCGAGTGTCTATTCACTCGGCAATGTGGTTCCTGGGTTCCAGGGTGTCGCTGTTCGACATGGTGGAGAGTACCCAGTGTCACTCTAGAAAAATTGATCCTCTCCGGATGGGATGGGTTGCCCCATAGGATAAAGTCAATAGTGCTTTCCCCGAAGGTTTGTCTTTCTCTGGCCTGGTGGCTGCGGAAAGCTTACCTAAACAAGGGGCACCCCCTTTGGGATTGCGCACCGGGTCCTTCTGACAACGGACGCCAGTATCCGTGGCTGGGATCCAGTGACGGGTCCACACTTGTTCCAGGGCAGGTGGACACCAGTAGTTTTTGCGCTTCCCATAAACATCTGAGAACTCTGAGCAGTATTCACGGTTCTCCAGCATGCAGGACAGGTCCTCCACGGAAATACCGTGCAGGTACGGTCTGACAACGCCATCATGATGGCTTATGTAAACCACCTAGGTGGTTCCCGAAGTCGGGCGACACTAACAGTGGTGTCCCGAATTCTGGCTTGGGTGGAAGGCTATATCCCTGCCGTCATCGGCAGTGTTCATTCAGAAATCCTCAGATAGAAAGCAGGCTTTCCCAGCCGTCAGGACGTGCATTCAGGGAAATGTCCTCTTCATCAGGAGGTGTTCAATCTTCTGGTGAACAAGTGGAGCCTTTCAGAGATGAGACTCTTATGGTAGACGTATGTTGGTCCAGTGGACCTTCTAAGTTGTGTACCTCATCCCTCCGTTATCCCTTCTTCCAGTAATAGCAAGAAGGAGGCGCTCTCCTGCTGATAGCTCGTGCGTGGGCCAGACAGCACTATTACTCAGATCTTTGGAGTGTTTCAGTTAACACTCCGAAGCTGTTACCTCTACGACCAGACCTGTTGTCTCAGGATCCTGGCTGATACCCAGACCTGGGTTGTCTGTCCTTGCCGGTGTGGCGGTGGAGACTGCCCTCTTAAGGTCTAGGAGTTTCGCTTCGCACTTGCCCTGGTTTTGTACCTACGGTGGTGTGTAGTTTCCACATCAATGAGGAAATTATAGTACCTGCCTTTACTTCCCCAGTCCTTTCTGCTGGTGAGGCCTCTTTGGATGTGGTACGGGCTCTAAGAATTTAAGTTGACCGTATCAGTCCATTTAAGAAATCAGACTCTCGGTTTTGTCCTTTCTGGTTTCCATAAAATGGGTTGGCCTGCCACTGCGCTAGCTTTGGCAGGATGGATTCACAGGTCTTCCTGTTCCATCCTCTTTTAAAGCTCTTCCACTAGGTCTGTGGTTCCTTCGTGGGCAGCTCGACGTGGCGCTTCAGCGGTTCAGCGGTGATTGGCAGCCACGTGGTCATCTGTCCATATTTTTGTAAGGTATTATGTTTTTGATACCTTCGCCTCTCAGGATGCTTCCTTCGGGCGGCGGATTCTCCTTACAGCACAGGAGCGTCCCCACCCTTAAAGGATACTGCTTTGGGACATCCCCAAGGTATCCTGTGGATACCCTATGGACCCTGAAGTAGAAAATATGAGATATGGTAAGAACTTACCTTTGTTATCTCTATTTCTACGAAGTCCATAGGGTTCCACAGGACTCCCGCCCTGTCGCACCTGTACTGCAGATGGGCTTTGATCTGGTCACCGGTTTCTCCGTCTCCTTCTGGTGAGAATGTGATTCTTGTGTGTTCCAGACTTTCTTCTCTCTCTTTTTTGCTCCTGCTGCGGCCTATGGCTTGTTACGAAACTGAGTGGCCTGAGGCCCGGGGGCGGGGTATAGGAGAGGGACCCCAGTGCATCCTGGGAGGCTGAGAATTTAACTCTGTGGTGCCTGGATGTCTGCCGCCATCGCCTATACCCCAAGGTATCCTGTGGAACCCTATGGACTTCGTAGAAATAGAGATAACAAAGGTAAGTTCTTACCATATCTCATATTATTTATTGCACTGCGTAAATGGTTCTACTTTATTTTTACACTATATTTATAGATTTTTTTACAATTTTATTTCCCTTAATTAAGCCATTTCCTATTTTGTTTTTGCCAGGCTCCGTTTTATGTTGAAGTAGTCTCCACACAAAGCTTACCTCCTCCATATTTATTATGTTTTCAGTTTCCCACATCACATTTCAGACATAAGAGTGTTAATGAATGATACGTTTTGTAAGACAGAAAAATGTGGTGTTCTGTATACTGAGAAGGAACACCCATATTCACTGGGAAATGCTATTTCTGTGTACATACGTAGAAAGATGGGGATTAAAAGAGTAACAAATTTATTAATTGTTAATACTTTTATAATCCATTAGATCTCATTCTATAAATTGTAGTCAAATGTCAGATTTCCTTGGAGACTAAAGTAGAGAAAAGTCCTGACTATGAAGATCCTGCCCTCCCTCCCACACTGGCAACTGTAATATATTTGGGCTGGTGCTTGCCACCGTGTCAGTAAATTACTGGTTCCATTTACTAATCTGGGAATGGTTCGCAACAGTTACATATCTCCTAACACTCATGAATACACCCATCCAGGCCACACCCCTTTTGTACTCTATGTTGATCATTATAACATTATTTTTTTTAAATGATAAATGTATCTGCAATCCCACCACATTCAGTGGTATATGAGGGGTATTCAATATGAAACGTTAACTTCACTGTCGAAGTTAACGTTTCATATCGGAGTTTTCACCTGCGTTAAAGTATGGTGCGCGCTCCCGCTTATCCCCGTATTCAATATAAAATTAACGAAAACGGGAAACTCCGAAGTTGGATTTGCGTAAAGTTACGAATTTTTCCTTAAAATAATTGTAAGACCCCCCTAAAGTTGTAAAAACATGGGGGATCACTATGGGTACCCCCGTTTTAGCCTTTAATTGAAGGTCGGGGATTTAAATACCCGCAGCAGGTGTTTTTTTCCCGACATTGAAGAAGTGTTGCAGTAGAGCACTTATGTTATTTTTTTCGTTTTTTTTAGTGGTCCCATCAAATTTCGGGTACATGAAAATGGGTACTAGCATATTTTGATGTCCCTACAGTAAGTTTTTAAAAATTCTGCATTTGTGCACCTGCCGCTATAAATCTATTCTAGAAAATATCTGCCGCATACTTGCAGAATAGCCCTGAACCTATCTCCCTATTCTTAAACAATTTTTTCCCTTTTTTTTTTTTTTCACCCCAATTTTTAAAATAATTTTTTGGGGTGTCCCTATTTTTTTTTAAAACTTTTTTGACAGTTATTTTTTAAATGTTAGTCCCAGGGGTGCAGGCTATTTTTTTTAAGCCTGCACCCCTAAACCCCAATTCTGCATCTTTTTTTCGGTGAAAAATTATCCCTGTTTTTTATCAAAGACTTTTCAAAACTGCGATAAGTCTTTGATATTGAATACAGTGTAAAACTAAAACCTGCGATAATGACGTCATAGCTCCGATATTAACGCAAAAACGATGTTATCGCACCCATATTGAATACCCCTGTATGTCTCAAGCAGCGAAAAACATGGAGAAGTGGAGAAGTTGCCCATAGCAACCAATCAGCTTTGAAGTAGCATTTTTGTATGTACAGTCTATAAAATAATAGGTAGTAGCTGATTGGTTGCTACGGGCAACTTCTCCACTGGTCCACTTCTCCACACTTTTCACTGCTTGATACATAGATTCCTCGGGCACTTAAAATGAGTGACCCTGGAGTACTTTGGGTAGTGTACCCTGAGAAACACATTTTAATTGGTGTTTACCAAAAGGGGAAGGAAAATGGGTAAATCTGTATAAATGGAGCATTCTCATGTCAGAACTCTGACTAGTCGCAGTGATAGATGCTCCCTCTCATTTACTTAGAATGGCTTTGGTATTATACACACTAACTAGTTAACTAGAGTTAGGAGGCAGACAGGAAAGACTGATTGGAAAAAAAGGAACTACTGCCACAAGCGTAAAGCTAAATAGAGAATATAAAATGTCTAGATAGGAGGCTGCCTATACCTTTTTTTATACTTCTACATTGCATGTGTATTAAAGAGCATTTATTAATCTAATTGTTCAATCCTCCACAGACTTCTTCTCATGGTATAATATTATTGTTTTGCAGATAAATGCATAGACCTGCTTACATTGTCCTCCCACTGTCCATCCTCTGTCAGCCTTTATCCCGGTGCTTGTCATTATGTAATGTATGCTTTGTTTTTTTTCTGCCTAGACCCTATTTTGAAATGAAGGGAAAGTATTACCTGCAGCTTGAGGTTTGTACAAAATTCATTTTCTTTAGCTTTATTGCAGATCATGTTGACTAAAATAAATAAAATTACTAAATGTAGTCAGAACTAATAAAACCAAATGTAACCATTTTTGTGAAACATTATACAAGTGATTAATGGTGACCCGATGAACAGTGGCATCATAAGGGGAGTACGTATACATAGTGCATGGGGGTACTACCAAAATGCCAGCTCCTCCACAGTGACTGCACTGTGGATAATATTGTACACGGGGCTGTGTGCCATCGATGGCGTGGAACCATTATATTTCCGCCATCATTGCAAAACCATCGACCATCGGTGGTTAACAATCAATGGTTATCCCTACTATTTGGTGGACTGGGTGACACCGACCCCAGTGATGCCACTGCTGATGAAGGCTTGCAAATTTTCATTCTCTTGAAGATGTTCTCTTAAGTTGTCTTATAAGAACTAGAGAATCCCACACTGCCCAGTCCACTTCCACTCAATTCCAACATTTTGACACTTGCCCCTCAGCACCATTACTTACTTGGTGGAGTTGGGTAATTTTCCTCCTTAGACATCCTTTTTCCCCAAATAATATATACCCTTAATGTGACTTCCCTTTTTTGGATCTCTTTTACATTGCTACGGGTTGATTGGTGTCTCTCCCTGCTTATTCAATCTAAAGCCGGGTACACAATAGATGATATGTGTACCCAGCGACAGCAGATGCAACGGCACAATATATTGGGCGGTCCATACACACTGCACGATGTGGTGTACGACTGCCCGATATATCGTTCCTTTGCAGAATCCAGAAGCATGGTGTCAGTCGCTGGATCTTCTGATCTGCCTGCACTTCGTACAATGCATGGCACATGGAAGCGCGTAATAGTGCATACACTCTGGACGACATGGACGATTTGTCATTCCATTTCGCCTCAAAATTACAAATCGTTTAATATATCGACTAAACAAGATATGTGATGACGGACAGTGTGCCATATTTCTTCACATTGGCCTGAAACGGCACCTTGAGAATGCAGACAGGCTTGGTGTAGGCTTTATTAAATAGGGAATCCACGGCAAGTGGATAAAGAGACTTAAAGGGAGTTTAAGAAGTCATTAAAGCTGTGTCCTCATGCACCTAGCATCCATACACTATATGGCATGAAACGCCCAGCGCGACTGAGCCACTCCCAGTGGGGCAGTGTACCATCTTTTTCTTTAAATTATATGTCTCATTTGCATCGAAGATGGAGTGAAAGACCACTGAAAGGGGGAGATGCTTCATCTGTGACTTGGTACATGTTTACAAATAATTCCTGTGCGTTTAAAGTTACAGCCCAGCATTTCTAGTATACTTTGGGGGAGATGTGTAATGCTTTGGAGAGAGATAAACTACCAACGAATCAGCATCTATCATTTTTCAAGCACAGCCTGTAAAATGACAGAAGCTGATTGGTTGGTGCTTTATTTATCTATAAAGCATTACACATCTCCCCCAATGTATACTAGAGATGGACACAGATGTACAAATGTCCCACATCAAATTGATCAGGGCAAGCCAGCAATGTAGTCTGTCGCTCCTAGTTGTTTTATTTATGTGAATAAGATGCACATTTTGAATGAAAAAGATGCTCGAGTGACTGAGTCGCCTGTATCCTGGTGCCACGACCAGAACCACAGTGTATGAGGGCACATCTGTATGTCAATGGTCAGTATGTTGACGGCATAATGTAGACATGGTTGTGATGCTAGTTACTGTAAAGCCATATTCTTCCGTCCCAGGCGAAAATGCAAGGTCCTCATGACCACAATGGCACGCACAGGCCACTGGTAGATCTTGGATGCTTAAATGGAGGCGCACATGCCCCTCACAGTATGCCATGGCTCACTACACAAACAAATCCCCTATTGCACATAACCCCACCCACCATCATTTCTTATGCTGTGGCATACCCCCCGCCTCTAAGATATAGGGGTGGCAGATAGGGGACAGAGATGGGAATGTGTGGGGAGACAGACAAAAAACCCTGTAAAGCCAGACAGAATAGCTAGTGAATCGTCAAATTTCAGGACTGTTCCCTCCATTTAGCACTTGGAGCCTGCAAAACCTCCTTCCCCGTGTCCCCCCAGGGTGGAGGGTGTACAGAGAAGAGAGACAGGGGAAGGGTGGATAGAGATGACAGATATAAAGATTGGGGGGGGACAGAGATGAGAGAGGGACACACATGGAGCAGGGACGCCTGAGATAAGGGAAACTGAGAAGAGAACAGAGATGTGACAGTCTCTCTCTCATCTAACAGATGGGGAGTAGGGACAGAGATGAAAGAGAGAATGACGGGAGGTAGTGGAACAGTTGACAGTGAGACGGATGGGGACAGAGATGAGAGTGAGACTAATGGGGATAAAGATGGGAAGCTAGGACACAGGGAAAAGAAACCTTAAACACCGGGCACGATGACTAGCAACCTGGCAAATGGCGGGTCTAAAATACTAATAAAGGCATCAAGCACTTGTCTTGTCTTACATTGTTTATTTTATTTTTACCACAATATATCTTTTGTCATCAGCAACTGAAGAAAACTGTGGATGACCTTCAGGCTAAGCTTTCTCTGGCAAAGGGGGAATACAAAACTGCCCTGAAGAACCTGGAGATGATATCCGATGAAATACATGAGAGGAGGCGTTCCTCAGCTATGGGCCCCAGGGGGCATGGGGTGGGCGCTGAAGGCAATAACTCTTTGGAAGATCTCTCAGCATGTAAGCTGGAATCTGACACCATTTCTAGTAAGTCCGTGGTGTTTTACTTTGGGAAAGCTCTTAAAGAATTTAGCATTACAGCCTTGTATCTATGTAAGAAAAATCTGAGAGCTCTGAGCAAAATATCTAATGAGCAATCATACATACAGCCTAGCATTACACAGAAACCACACTTTGTACTATAACAGGAGTATAATACATTTTCATTCTATTCCCCAAAACAGAATGTTCAATGGTGTCTTATAAAATCATATACTCATATTCAGCACTGTGTACACTTTGTGGTGCCTGATAAATAAAAGATCATCGTAATTCAGCAACAATGTGTACTTAAGCAAACTCTGAAATATTTGGGCCACTTTAGATTTTGAGAGGGGATATTTTCTAGCTCACCTCACACTGTAAAAGTAAAGGTATACAGTGTGTAAGTGCTGCGTGCAGAACCGGGCAGTGTCCATGCATACATAAACCATAAATGTCACTCCTGGCATCGCAACATTTTGTCCAGGTGCAAATGTGCTGCCTTTTAGATCGATTTTATTCTAACGCTAATTGAGACACTAATGCTGGCCATACACTAGCGCGATTTCGGGCCGATTGCACGATTTTAGACGCCTCGTACGACGCATTGTGTGGAAATAATATAGTATTTAGGTAGGAATACGATCCGATGCGCGCTCCCGCCACTCTTCTATTGTATCTGATGATCAGATGTGCAGCCCATATTATCCGTCGTAATCTTTTGCAGATCGTACAGTGTATTTGCACATGCGATGCATCGTGCGTCCGACCGTTTGAGCGGCGTCATTTGGGTGACATTTTCCTCTATTTAAATCTTTTATGATCGCATGTTTTTAGCGAGGCACATGATCGATAGTATCACGACCCGTCATATAGGGGAGAATGATCATACGTGAGATTGTATGTACATCGTGTGTCAGAAAGAACCAAATCGTGTGGCCGGGACTGCCAGGGAGCTGCCGGGGAGTTCAAGGGAAATCGTATGATGAATCGCATCTTATGCTGGTCGTACTAGTGTATGGTCAGCATAAGGGTTAATTATTCGAAGGGAGGAGATCCCCATCTCTGGCAAACACTGGTGTTTCTCCCTGGGATCCTGCTGTGATAGATCCCGCCACATTAAATGCATGGGGAAAGCATATTTAACAATGATTGCAGCAGTGTATTGTCACAATCCTCCTGTTACCTCAGGATAATTTGACTCTTACAGTTAATGACCAGTACTACTAACAAGGCTGCCTTAGCGGCATTTCACTGATAGATTAAAGCAATAGGATTTTTCTATTGCTTATTTTTAATAAATGGGCTCTAGAATGTCTCCTTCCTCCGGTCCTATGCATGCGGCATTAGGGAGAGGCTTCCTGGCTAGAGAGGACACATCTAAAGGTAACATTTATAGTACAGTAGTTACCATAATATTGTAGTGTATTGAAATAAAAGATTTGAATCCATGTTGAAAGGCATACATGCAGCTCATGTCATACTTTTTTAAATGTCATTTTATTAGCCAGCTAAATTACCATCCGTAACAGCTAATACGCCAGTTCTTTGTCTGAGACCAGAAGAGCTCTTACTTTGTAGACAAAACAACACATCCTGTATATACACTGGGACAGGATAACCTGGCAAAGAAATAGCCAAGTGACCCATTTGTTATAAAGCACAGGAAAGTGCCGGCATTATCTGCTTGACTTTGGTTCTTTGTTTACTGTACTATGATTGCGTTGTGTTTGAGAACTCAGTGCTGCCTTTCTTGTGACCTTTTTTTCTATCACCGCTAAGTTTCCAGCCTACGGTTTCTTTTTCATATCATGGAAATCTAACTCTCACTGCTCGCCATGAGGGTTAGCTCTGTGTTTATTAAACATATGGTGCTAAACAAAAAGAACTTGTTTATGCTTTAGGTTTTGATTTGCTCCAATGCCAAGGTATTTTTGCTTTGATTTTGCTGTTCAACGAGTATTAAAGCAAATTTTAACTGTTGTCTTTCTGCAATTCCGCTACACTTCTTCCTAAGTGACACATGGGGCTAACAAATGCAGCCCTACTTTCCCCGGCACTCTGGGCCTGATTCAGACCCACTCGCAAGCGCATATCACCCGCAAGCGGGTCGATGGTTGGCCAGTGCGAGCCCCGAAGCGAGCGCAAACAGTACTCGCTCCTGCGCTCGCAACAAACGGGGCGGCTGTCTATGTTGATCGAGAGCTCGTCCCGTTTTGTAGGCGGAGAGAGGGGGTGGCTGGGCAAACGGAGGCGTTCCTGCAGGAACGCCTGCCGTTTGTGGGTGGCCCTACTGACATCACTCATGATGTCAGTAGGTGGACTTCCTGCTCAATTAGAGCAAGGGTAACGAAACGTAAGGGTCTTGTCGCAAGCCTGATGGTCGCGATGGTCAAGACCATCGCGACCATCACCTGGCAGCTCACAGCCTGGCAGCTCGCATAAGCTGTGAGTGGTCACCCACGGCTATGCGAGCGGCCAGGAGGCCGCAACTTAAAAACAAGCGCCTGCCCTGATTCAGAGTGAGCTCTCACTTTTTGCGGGCGGCTCTGAATCAGGGCCTCTGTCCGCTGTGCAGCAGCACCGAATTGACACCATTACATTGAATGGGTTTGGATGTGTAACAGGTATGAGCAGGAGGACCAGTGACAAACCACACTTTTACATGGTGGTAGTGCAGCTTACCACATGCGAAGGGGCACATTTCATTGGTGTTTGGGGGGTTGGTTCAATGTGTTCATTATACAAACAGATTTATATAGATTCTTTTTACTCCTAATAACTATACTTTACAGATACTGATCGCCTCAGTTATATTTAAGAATGAGTGAAATTATATCATATGTCAGTGTATGACTTTGTCTTTAGTCTGACTGACTTAGAAATATCATGTCCATTGGTCCGGGCATGAGCATATGATAGTGTGATTACTAATACAGAGGTAGAATATGGCCTATTTCTGCCATGTGTTGTAGCTCATGTACAAATATTAATACTTCCTCTTATAATTTTGAAAGTGAGAGTATGACTGTGAGAACTATTCTGTTCTCATGAAACTGTTAGAAGACAGGTTTATTTATGAGAAGTTTATGGTTTTATTATACACAGCTGGTCGTGCATTGTACTCGGGGAGCACCGTTCTATTCATTGTACTGTATCAGCGCTTAACGCTTAGATGGACATTAAATAAGAGGTTGGTACAATTTCATTATAGTCTATTTGTATCAGTCTATGTAAAGAGGCTTGGTATGACTATTTTAGCATAGCCCTAACTCTAAGTGCTCCCTAACCCTAACTTCATATGTCGCCATTCTGACTACACGCCATGTAAATGCCCAGTGAGTGACAATCACAAATGAAGCTAAATAAATTTTTTCCTTCTACAGTGACCTCTGAGGTGTTTGACGATGACAATCTTAGCAGTCTGATCTCTGAAGAAGACTCTGAGACACAATCTCTATCAAGCTTAAGCTCCGGCCCAACAAGCCCCTCTGAGATTCTGAGCAATTATCCACCTGCACCTCGTCCTGGCAGCTTAGACTTGTCAAGCCCTGTATCCCTTTCTGAATTTGGGCTGATATCGCCTGTCCTTGGCCCCCGCAGTGAATGCAGTGGGGCGTCGTCACCAGAATGCGATATGGAGAGAGGTGAGATGGATGAAATAACTGGGGAAATGACTGTGCTGTACAAGGAACAGTGTTCTCTGGGCTTTCTATCAACCCAGGAGATTCTTAGGGTTCTGCACCTAAAGTCTGAAAAAACATTTCTATAAATTATAGAGAGGGGTCATCAGTGTTTGGTCAACAGCATGTAGTGACTGGTGGTAAGATTAAAGAACTGATGTAAACACTCTCTCTCTCTCACTCACTCACTCACTCACTCACTCACGTACGTTTAACTTCAGTGTTATGAATTCCTGTAATAAATTGTGCTGCTCTTGACAAAGGGTTTAAATGTATTCAACTAAAAAAGATAGCAAATGTCTGATACTTTGGTAATTTTGGAGCTATGTAGCTTTATATTTTCCTCTCATGTGACCTGTTCGAAACACCAATTTACTTCTGTATTTTATTATATTACTTTGATGACTATAGACTTCGGATTCCTAGTGTAGAGCATCGTTTTTTATTAAAGGTGTCATATGTATTTTGCATGGCTGGTAAACTTAGGCACCATAACACAGGGAATAATGTACAGTAAGTCAGATACATTCTGTTTGCTATGTTACACAAGTCTAGTATAGCTAACATGTGGTGTTTTGTGTTTTTTCCTTTGTTTGATTAGGGAATAGGGCAGAAGGATCAGAAAACAAAGCCCAGGACAGACTAAACAATAACAGCGGCAGTAGAAACCTCATGAAATCCAATGGTTTGCCTGTGCTGGACAACAAGATGAAGCGGCTGTCTTTGGAGTGTGCAGATCATGGAACCAGCACAGAGAAGAAGTGTGCAAGGTCTCAGTCCCTGGCCTCAGCCGTGATGGTCAACGTAGTGTGAACACTGTGACATACCGATTGCAGAGCAGATTTGTCTGTGCCAAACCCCTCCTCTCAGTACATCCTGTGTGCGCTGCTGGGATGTAACCTGGAATCAGTGGAAGACATATAGCATGAGCTAGTGTGGTGAATACAGTGCAGATGGATTTTCCAGCAGGTGGTTACGATTCTATTTGCTGTCCTAATTCACCATATATCCTGGAATTAGGGATGAAGAGCAGGATACCTATAATCTGAGCAATAAGTAAAACAATACATACGAGAGCCTTTGCCAAATGGGATAAATCCCAATATTTGTGACAATGTTCTTTTCTTTGAGTCTTTGCCATATATGACTGTGATCTAGTGTGTTGCAGAGATTCAGCAGCATTGGATTATGTGCACCTAACTCTCCCATTGAATGTGACTGCCGTGTAACACTTCAATGTGAAGCGTACAATGGACCTTTTGTGAGCAACTTACTTTTTTAGATACTCAATAGCCATGTATTTATTTATTTTTTCTGTTTAAACTTGTATTTATCTAACTATATATTGGAAAGTTCAATGTTTAATAATACTCAACAGCCAATATATTGATTCTTCCCACCCTTCATTCAAAGACGAGCATTAATTTATAAACCAAATCATCAACAGCCATTCACCTTTCCAACAACAGGAACCATCATCACCGTCTAGCTAACCAGTGTAATACACACACATATCTGCCCATCGTGCCTCATCTTTCCAACCACCCTAACAACTCCCATTCTCTTTAGTCATCGCATCAACTGATTTATGTTCCTCAGTTCACATAGCCTAATAATCTTGTATTCAACCAAATGAAGACTCTGCCATCAAATTCCTCATCAAACTTCATTTACTTGACCTGTGTCATCTGTTGGAACACCCGGTATAACTATCAGCCCACCAAGCCACCAAGCATCATCTATCCATCCAACGCCACCATCACCCACTGGTTACGCAAGTCTATTAAATCAGTTTTTTTAACCCTACATATCCTGACAATCCATCTAGCCAATCACAAACCAATTATCAACCCTCCTTGTTGAAATACAAGCCCATTTATTCAAGAACGTGCAGTCCCCATTTTGTATTAGCACTTGCACTGTTTTTTCAATATATTTGCACAATGTTTTAAAGTGTTCCATATTTAAAAAAAAAAAAACTTCTATTCTTAAAGAGAATAGAAGTGGGTAAGGATCTCTTTTCTATTTAAAAATAAATCTTTATTGCTTATATTGTGGACAAATGATTAATTTGACCCATACTTGGTATACTTCGTATGTTTTATAGAAAGTCACCAGTGGATCATTGTTGCAAACAAGAAACTAAGTGCTTACACATCTGTTTTCTTGAAGTTGTATCAGCTGTCAATTGGGTTTTTTCTTGTAAAATAATTACCAGGCTAATCTTTAATGTGCCATTGGGTGTAGACCTGCCCATTCATTAATCACACAATTGAAGGGGGGTATAATGTCCCTGCAAATATGGTGTAATAACTATGTAAGGATTAGTGCAGTTATCTGATGTTGACACTAGATCTTGCCACAGTATTATAGACACACTATACAGTACAAGTGACTGGAACAATCGTCATTAGGCATAGTGCATGGTCTTTCTGATGGGAGGCGAAGATACTAGTTAAATAGATGCAATGATGCTGCTCTACAGAGACAGTGGAGTCCGTGCATCTAGTTGGTAGTCCTAGCATAAGCTAGCCTCTTTTCTGTTATTGATGTTTGCTTTCCTGCTATGTGAGAAGTCCTACTGCTGCCGTCTGTGTTGTGTTCTGTCTAAACAACAACTTGTATGTTTCTGTATCATTTAAGTGTATTAAATGGTGTTTCATGCAACTAAAATTTATTCTTTCCTGTTTTTGTTGCAATGTTATCATCTTAGGGCAACACAAAGTAAAAAGGGAACATAATAAACAGAACGGGTATCACGCAATGCCGTTAATATAGTTTCTTCCTATCAAAAATGGGTTAAGATAGATGGAAAGGAACTATATTTTTTGTATTGAGTGGTACCCGTTTAATACTTTACAAGTGGTGTTATGTTCCCTTTTTACCACATTTTATTTTTGTAATTCTACACTCGCATATTTATTTTCCTAATTACGTCACCTTTCTTTTATCAAATTGGTCATTTCTCCTAGACAAGGGGTTCTCAACTCCAATCCTCAAGTACCACCAGCAGGATCTTATTTTGTGGATTTAATTAAACAAGTGAGTTAATCTATTTTGCTGGGTCAGTAATTATCCCACATTATTTTAATGCATTGCGTCATTACCAGCAATTTTGCATTTAATTTATTCATAAATTAATTTCACTATAAACATAAGTAAATCAGTAGGTTCTCCCCTCCAAAAATGAATAACCAGGCTATATTCTGGGCTGGTTAAAGCTAAAACAGGGACAATGATCACGGGACCACTAGAGAAAGTATGCTAGCCCCATGGGTGGGTGTTTTGCAGCGTAGCAGGGTTACTCGCATTATGGGGTTATTGCCAAAATATGAAACCAGCCCTAGCTTGGCCAGCATGTGGCAGAATACCAAAAGGGAATTGGGCCTGCCAAAACAATGTAGCCTCCATCCAGGTAAGCTGATTTGGGACTCCCTGTGGTATTGGCGCTAGTACCATAGTGCAATGTCCTAAAATTAAGTATAGTTATAAGTCCCAGCAAGCCCAGCCATCTGCTTTGAAATACAGGCACTTATGGGACTACTTTAGTGTTGTGTTATGGTACAATACATTTTTGCTCCAGATTAATCTATACATGAAGATGAACAACACTAACTAGGTACTGTATTTGAAGGCCCCATAGCAAAAATTTGTAAAGGCCCCTATGTACCACCCAATGCATGTAATTTTGACAAGGATGATGGACCCCCCTCAGCTCTGGGCCCCATAGCAGCAGCTGCACCACTTGCACGTATGGTAGTTACGCCCATGTACATATGGCACATTTTGCATCCTTTTTTTCTGATAGCCAAGTGTTCTAGAACTGAATTAAGCCGGCATGCCTTGTGTTGTATATGTAATATACAGTAATTCTGTGTATTGTCCTGTTACACGTATGATGCCTTTTTGCTCTGGATGCTTCCATATGCAAGCATCTACAATACAATACTATTAGGTTATCTACCCATTATGTAAATTGTGTATTTTTCAAACTTACTGTATCGAACAGTATACAGCATTATCTATTTAAAATCATATTACAGGTTGAGTTTCCCATATCCTAAATGCTTGGGACCAGGGGTATTTTGGATATCTGAATATTATGTATTTTGGAATATATGCATACCATAATGAGAGATCCTGGGAATGGGACCCAAATATAAACACTGAATGCATTTATGTGTTATATACACCTTATACACACAGCCTGCAGGTAATTTTATAGTTTCAGTAATATTGTGGCTCAAACAAAGATTGTGTACAGAAATGAAATTCATTTATGTTTCAAATACACTTTATACACAGGGCCTGAATGTAATTTTAAACAATATTTTTTAATAATTATGTGCCTTAAACAAAGTTTGTGTACACTGAACCATCAAAAGGCAGTTTTCACTATCTCAGTAATGCTAAAAAAAAAATTCTGTATTTCGGAATATTTGGATATGGGAGACTCCACCTGTACTGTATAATCTAAATATTTTAGTTTTAATTAAAACCTCCATGCTTATCAATGTTTAATGAAACTAGGGAAGTAATGTTTATATTTGTTGCGGTAGTAAGAAGAAAAAAATTATTTTTACGCACTATAAAATCTCTTCGTTGGAGTCCATGTGGGGGATGCCATTACTTATGGGTTATTCGTAGTGTCAGACACTAGATAATTGAAACTGGCTCCCACCCCATATAACCCCTCCCCTTCCACCAAAAGCTCAGTCTATGTTTAAGAAAGCCGAAGAAAGACCCATGGAAGAACTAAGAAACCAGGGACCAACAAGTATCTAGTAAGAAACCAAACAAGGGAGGGATCCCGGCATTTGGACTCCAAGGAAGAGACTTTACTGTGAGTAAAAATCAAATTAACTTTTTTATCCATCTGGGGGATGCCATTACTTCTGGTATATACCACAGCAAGCCAATTAAAGTGGGGGAGTGTCGGAACTGACCGCTCTAAGAATTTTCTGCCCAACACTGGCATACCTTGCGCAAAATGTATGGAAGCGGTAACATTTTGTAAAAGTGTGTACGGATGACCAGGTAGCTGATTTGCACAGCTGCTCAACTGAGGCACCATACTGTACCGCCCAAGAAGCCTCGACAGCACGAGTCAAGTGAGCCCAAATTGAGGCCGGAACCGTCACATTCAAGGGCAAACAAACCTGCCCAATGGCATAATTGACCCATCTAGCGATGGATTCTTCCGAGGCTGGACAGCCTCTTTTTGGTGCATCAATCAACACCAGCAGGGAATCCATACGTCTCAAAGACACAGTATGGTCTAAGTAAATGCGTAATGCACGTACCACATACATCAGTGTTAAGGAAGAAGCTTCACTAGTCACTGAATCCTGGCGAAAAGCTGGAAGGACAATATCCTGGTTAATGTGGAAAGCAGATACCACCTTCGGAAGAAAGGAAGGTTTAGTGTGTACCTTATCCTCCTGAAGAATGAGAAGAGGAGATTTTCAAGAAAGACGCTAACTCACTCTTCTGGCCGAGGTAATGCCCAAAAGGAAATCTAACAACCTTCAAAGTAAGATATTCCAATTCTACACATTCCAAAGGCTCAAACTGTGCCTTTTGAAGTGCCTCCAAAACTAAATTCAGGTCCCAAGGAGGAAGCGATGGGACATAAGGAGGCTGTATGCGCAGAACCCCCTGCAAGAAGGTCTGAATGGAGGCCAATTTCCTTTGAAACAGGATCGATAGGGCTGAAATTTGTCCTTTGAGAGGACAATCCTTGACCCATCACCAACCCCTCTTGCAGAAAGACAAGAGACGAGATACTCAGAACCTTTCAGGTTTGAACTTCTGTTGTTCACACCAAGAAATATATATCTTCCATATCCGATGATAAATCTGAGAAGTAACTGGTTTGTGAGCCTGAATCATGGCTTTCACCACAGATTCTAAAAACCCTATGGCCCTCAAAATATCGGATACATGAACCATGCCATCAAAGCCAAACTAGGCAAATCGGGGTGACGGCATGGACCCTGAAGTAACAGAATTGGATGCAGGGGCCGACGACACGGAACGTCTGCCAACATGGTCCGAAGAATTGTTTACTAATGATGGCTTGGCCAGTCTGAACCTACCAGAATGACCGGCTGTGCCACTGATCAAATCCGCTGAACTACCTTTGGTAACATTGCCAGAGGAGGAAAGATATTCCCAGCTGGAACACTCAAGGTGCTGTCATGGCATCAACCAGAGATGCCTGAGGATCCTGGGACCGAGGTCCATACCTTTTGAAGCTTTTTGTTGAGACAAGAAGCCATTAGATCTATGTCCAGAGATCCCCATATGGAAACTATTTCTGCAAACACCTCCTGGTGTAATTCCCATTCCCCTGGATGCACACTGTGGCGACTTAAGTCCCTCTCCCAGTTGTCCACCCCCGAAATTTAAAACCTAATTTTCTGCCCGATGAAGGATGTGAGAAACCTCCCTCATTGATTGCCAGTTGTGTGTGCCACCGTGCTTGTTTATATAAGCAGCTGCCGTGGCATTGTCTGATTGGATTCGCACTGTTAAGTTCCTTAGATCGCATTGAGCCTGAACCAATGCATATCGTATTGCCGTTAATTTCAGTATATTGATGGAAAGAGGTGCTTCCTGGACAGACCAAAGACCCTGTAGGTGCCTGTCTAGAACCCAGAGCCATAACTAGGGTGGTGCGACCAGTGCCATGGCGCAGGGCAGGGGGCGCTGTTCGGGCCTGTCAGATTTCCTGTTTATTATCATTCTCACTTGTAGCTTCCTCTTCTTTTAATCCCAGTATCTCCTGGCCTCCCCTATCTATTCCCCATGAGACCATGGCCCTTTTTCAAGTGCACTATCTTATGTTCCTATTTAAAAAATAGGGATGGGGGTGCCAATACTCTCTATGGCACCAAAAAATCTAGTTAAGGCTCTGCTAGAACCACCGCCCCCCAGCCTGTTATGCCACATATCCACTAGCAGATATAAATGAGCGATTGAATGATAATGATATCGTTATCATTCAATCGCTCATTAATTGTGTATGCTCTAACCAATGTAATAAGGGTCTCCACAGGTAGCACCTCCAATTATATATATATATATATGTTCAAGGTGTGCAGTCTGAGGTCCACTTCCTATATAAACTCAATCAGTGCATTGCTTTGCATGCCTGGAAAGCCTGAGACACTTTCCACTCAGGCTAGCACCCTTATTACATTGGTTAGAGCATGGAGTCTGGCATTGTAATATGCACACCAGTCAGAGGCACAAAATAGGTAAGTCCTGCAAATATCTAGACTCTGTAGTGCAGCTTTGGTTCATTTTTGGGGCGTGGGTCCCCCTGGATTGCTTTAGTTAATCTGCTTCAGGGCACCGCATTATAACACTTTTCCTTTATAACACTGTTTAACCCTTCACTGTTTGTTTATTATATATGTATTTCACTTTTTATTTTCATTCTTTATATGCAGCCTGGCTGCTCTGAACTATCTTTTACACTGCACTTTTCTTGCTATGGTGGTGCCCTGGGGCGGCTTGGCTGGGCCAGTTTGGGGGTGTCCTGCGCTCTGGATCTGAATCTTAGTATGTTAGGGACCTACCCGACAGAGGTTACCCGGATGCGGTGGGTAGGCCCATAACCTTGGCCAAGATTATGCCAAAAACCTCTATTCATTGCAAAAATGTATTTATTTATATATAGTCAGTTAATTTGGAGTTGAGCACCTGTACTTCTTTTTTTTGTGTATATATCAATTGTCTCCACAGGTAGCACTTCCAATTATATATATATGTTCAAGGTGTGCAGTCTGAGGTCCACTTCCTATATAATCTGAACATCTGCCTGTTTAATAGAGGGTCTGGCTTCACCCATCAATGAAGCAATTGGTTTTGTAGTGGACGGGCATGAAATCTGGCAAAAGGAACAGCTTCGAATTAAGCCACCATTTTTCCCAGTGTCTGCATAGCCCTGAGAACTGACTCTGTAAAATGGTCCTTATTCTGGATTGAAGATGTTGAATCTTTGCCTGCAGAAGAAACACTCTGTGACACTGGGTGTAAAAATACCATCCTCTGAGATGGAATTAAATTTGATTTGGGAAAATTGATGATCCAGCCGAATTGCTGGAATTGCCTATGGTAATCTGAAGATGATGTTGCAATAGGGCTATTGAGGATGCCCATAGCAACAAATTGTCCACATAAACCACTTTCATCCCCCCAGGGAGATCATGTGTGCCATAACCTTTGTAAAGACTGTGGGAGCAGTGGCCAAGCCGAATGGCAGAGCCTGAAATTGAAAATGCCGATGTCCCACTGCAGATGATGTCGATGACCCCTCCATATAGGAATATGGAGGTCTGCATCCTTGATATCTATGGAGGACAGAAACTCCCCTTCCTCCATGGAACAAATGACTGACCTTATTGACTCCATCTTGAATTTAACCCCTTGAGGTTGAGAATGGGACAAAACGAGCAGTCTGGTTTGTCTACCAAGAAAAGACTGGAGTACAACCCCAGGCCTTGCTGTAGTACCAGAACAATTATTCCAGAATCAAAAAGCACATCAATTGACACTATGAGAGCCGCATTTCTGTAACCATCCACAGGGAGAGGCGTGAAAAGAATCTTTTTGGAACAGGACCCTCCAAATCCAAAATGTAACCCCTGGTTACTAGTTGATTTACCCAAAAATCCAGATTGGATTGAATCCAAGTTTTCCAGAATTTGAGTAAGCGGCCTCCCACCAGAGGACGGGTCCCAGTCCCGTGACAGTTATGTGGATTGAACTTCTGGTTTAGCAGCAGGGCAACTGGTGCTGGGGACAGCACGTCCCCTGAAGGTCTCTCTCCGGGGACCCCTAGACACTCACCGGAAGGCCTGAAAGCTTCCCCTGCCTTGAGTCTGAAAGGAACGAAAGCTAGGGGATTTTGTTTTTGGTGTAGTTACAGAAAGGTAAGGACTTTTCTTCTGTGATCTGAGAAATAATTTGAGTTAATTCTGGACCAAACAAAGAACCTCCTTCAAAAGGCAACTCCTCTAAAGCATGCTTGGAATCTATAACAATAAAGAAAAAGTTGCACCTAGATAGAAACCTGGATTTTGTTTAATTGCCTTTTTTCTTGGTGCGCTCTATCACCCAGAACAAGCTGAAATAATATATGTTACAAATTAGTATGGACAATGTATAGGCGCTCACATACTGTAAACCTAAAACTCTTATGCAGATAAATAACAGATATCTAATCGCGTAACCATTAAACGATTAGATATCTTATTTATCTGCATAAGATAAGAGTTTTATGTTTATGTGAGCGCCTATACATTATCCATACTCATTTTTAATATGCTCCGATTCTGTCTGCCTTCCATGTTTTAAGCCATAGTGAACGCCTGGCGGAAATGGCCAAAGCCGGAATATGAGACACTACCTGAATAGTATCTATTAAACCATCACCTATATAGGTTAGAGCTTCCAAAATGTGATCAGCTAAAGAGCTAGCTTCAGAAACATCCCCTGATTGAAAACCAGTAATCATTTGGTTCATCCAGGGATTGTTAGGATTTATCACCCAGGCGCTGGCCAGAATTGGGCGCAGCGAGACACCTGACAAAGGGCCTGATTCAGAGCCGGACGCTCTGACCAGAGCGCTCGCTCTGAATCAGGGCCCTCCTCCATTAAAATGGAGCGTCCTCCTGGACGCTCGTATAGCTGTGGGTCACCACCCACAGCATATACGAGCGTCCAAAAAGATGGTCGCGATGGTCTTGACCATCGCGACCATCGGACTTGCGACGGAGACCCTGCGGTAGGGTCTCCTTGCCACAAGCCCTGGAGTGATTTTGGCTCTATCAGAGCCAAAATCACTCCCACTGACATCACTAGTGATGTCAGTGGGGCCGGCTTCAGACGGTAGGCGTTCCCATGCGAACGCCTCTGTCTGGCAGGCACGCCCCCGGCACGCCCACCAAAGGGGGCGTGCTGTCAATCAACATCGACAGCACGCCCCCTTTGGTGCGAGACCCGGAGCGACAGCTTGGCTGTCGCAGTCCGGGTCTCGCGCATGCGCACGACGGAGCTCCCTCCGTCGTGCGCATGCGCAGTGGGGAACATCGACCCACTTGCGAGCGTACTGCCGCTTGCGAGTGGGTCTGAATGACCCCCAAAGTGAATAAAGATTTAAGTACAGCTTCATTCTTCCTATCCATAGGATCTTTGAGTTGCAGACTGTGTTGCGGGAATGTGGATTGTTGGACATTCTGAAAACTTTTTATTGTAGGAGGTAAGTCCCTTCCTGACTTTTGTGTCTATTATATATTTTTATTGAAAGAAAAAAAAACTATTTTGTAACTGCAGGCCCATTCTGATCTTTTATCATTGGTTAGATAAAGGGGTCTGTTTACTAAGCTTTGGATGGAGATATAGTCCTAACTGTCATTTTTCAAACACAGCCTGTGACATGGCAGTTAGGAGCTGATTGGTTGGGACTTTCTCTCTGTTCACTTTATATCCATCCAAGGCTTAGTAAATAAGACCCCAAAGTCTCAAGCAGAGTGTTTCTAAAGCTGTGTACCCAGCCTGACAGGACCTGGCATGCAGCAAGTGCATACACACTTGCCCATGCCTGGTCAGATTGGGGGAGGGATGCGCCATGCTGCATTCCGCATCGGCCCTGCAGTAGGGATGACGGGGATGTAGCTAATGACCTGCGGCAGCATACATATCATAGGTACACACTAGACTATGTACCCGATATGTCGTGCGGACATATCATCTGGTGTGTACCCAGCTTAATAGTGCCTGTATATTCAAAGATATATTTTTCTTTTTAGGAGTACACCTTCAATATAGGTACCCCATTCCATAGGATCTGATAATTATGAAAACATGTGAAGTCTGTTCATATTTTATCCTTAAGCAATTTGCTATTGGTGTGCTGAAGGAGTCATAAAAATGGCAACATACATCAAGCCCAGGTATTATTGGCATTTCCTAACAGCTGTGGCACTCGTTTCGAATAAAATCTCTTATCAAAAAACAACACAGCTTTGTGGTGAAAAAAATATTTTATTGCACTATTCTTTGAAATTCTCCAATAAAATATTCAAGTACACATTAAAATGCAGTTTACTAGCAGTACCCTTTCCCGTCTCTAAAAGAAGTCTTTCTTCATGGAGTAGGGTCTGTAAGCAATGGATGATAATCTAGAAGAGTATTGCAAGACGTATCCTTATTTCCGCTCCCTGCATGCACCATGTAAACTCTGTGCCTGACAGGATCCTCCTAGAAGCCGGAATTGTACAGCAGAGATGTGTCCTGAGAAGTGTTCCCTTCCATTTCCTGATCACTGCAGCTGTGAAACTTTGATCTGTATTACGCTATTGAAGTCCAAAAAGAAGGGGCCCTCCTGAGCCGCCAAAAATGTAGTGGGGACAATGTTATAAATTCCTGCAGGTATATTGTCTGCTTCCATATAGCAGAATCCACATCTGTGCAGGGGAAAATAAAAAGAGCAGTCAGTGACAGGGCCTTGGCTATTTTCTGCATTTATTCTTGTGGAATAGAATATTAAATAAAAATACTACCGTATATACTCGAGTATAAGCCGAGTTTTTCAGCACATTTTTTGTGCTGAAAAAGCACCCCCTCGGCTTATACTCGAGTCATGCCCGCATGGTACGCTGCTGAGTAGTGTACCATGCGGGCCGCGGTGCAGACTGTGTCACTGTGACACAGCCTGCACCGCGTGTGTAGCGCTGACCAGATGGAGTTCGGTCAGCACTACACACTGCTAAACACACAGCCGCCGGAGCCGGCAGCCATGTGTTTGGTGTAATCAGCAGCCGCTGAGAGTCTGTCAGACTCTCAGCGGCTACTGCTGCTCCCACTGCGGGAGCCATCTTCCGGCTCCCGCAGTGGGTAATGGGAGAGACGTCGTCATGACGACGTCTCTCCCATTATGCAAAGCGGCGGAGGAGCCTGTAGCAGCGTCGGGACCAGGAGCGGGGTTACAGGTAAGTGTTTTTTTTTTTTTTACATCTCTTTCTACTGGGGGGGCTACTACCGGGGGGTACTACCAGGGGGGATATCGCTACTGGGGGAACTACCAGAGGGGGGGGGATTAATAATGGGGGAACTACCAGGGGGGGATGTTGCTACTGGGGGCACTACCACGAAGGGGGTTAATACTGGGGGCACTACCAGGGGGGGGATATTGCTACTGGGGGCACTACCAGGGGGGGATATTGCTACTGGGGGCACTACCAGGGGGGGATATTACTACTGGGGGCACTACCAGGGGGGGATATTACTACTGGGGGCACTACCAGGGGGGGATTACTACTGGGGGCACTACCAGGGGGGGATTACTACTGGGGACAGTACCAGAGGGGGGATTACTACCAGTAGCTGCTGCATTTCCCACCCTAGGCTTATACTCAAGTCAATAAGTTTTCCCAGTTTTTTGTGGTAAAATTAGGTACCTCGGCTTATATTCGGGTCGACTTATACTCGAGTATATACGGTAATTTTAAAACTCCAGGTAAGAATGACAGACCGTGACCTCAGTTTTCAATGACTGGGGCCAGACATTTTGATCTCCTCTTTGAGAAAAGATATTTCTATGAGTGTGCATATTTTGCTAATTATTTTATAAAAATTGAGATAATAAAACCCTTATGTAAACACATCGGGGCAGATTCAATGAGCCGCAGGGTTGTCCCTGCAACTAATTGCCGTCCAAAATCCCCGCTGTGCAGGGAAAAGCTATTAAATTAAATGGCCTTTTCCCTGCGCTGTAATATTGGGACTCGCGTGTCCCCCCACCCCCCCTTAGAATGAACTATTTCAATATTTCAAATAACATGTGCAAGGTGTAGCTCCACTTAAAGACAAATTGTAGCACATGCATTTTAAATGTAAAGTGTATGAATAATTAGATGAAATGAGAAGAATGATACCTGTAATCTCCACTGCTTTTCTTCTGGAAGCCTGATGGTCCAGGATCTCCAGATGTGGACACTGTAATAACCTCAAACCCCACACTGTATTGCCTGCATGGTAAATAAGGGTTGTGTCTTTAAAAACAGATTTATACATTGATGGAGATATCGGATATAATATGCTCCAAAATTGTACAAGATTATGGTTTAGCCTGCCAATACTATACTTTCTATTTTAAACTGCAGGAAAATTTTCCCTATGTACTACTACAATTTTTACCGTTACTAAACAATATTTAGTTTTAAATGGCTAAAACAAAAAGTACTTTAGCATATAAGCCGGAGGTATGTAAATGTGGAAGCAGTCACCAAGGGCTTGTCAGTTGAGAGTGCAGCCATGTAAAACCTGCAAAGTCACATAACCCACCTAAGGGGTCGTGGAGAGAAAAAAAGTGGATGGAGATAAAGTACCAACCAATCGGCTCCTCACATTTTTCAAACACAGCCTGTAAAAGTGACCGGAGTTGTTTGGTTGGTACTTTATCTCTCTTTCCAATGCTTAGTACATAGACCCTAAGCTCTTCATGATTGCACCTGTGAATCCTTGTGCTTGTGTAAGAAAAAGAGACTGAGGGGAGTGCAATAGGGGGGAGAGAGAAGATGAGAGAAACAAACGGGGCCGGGTGCTACAGAGTGGGGTCGAGAGAAAATACCTGTAATGCAGAGCACACATCTAACGACTGGTCCAACATTCTAGTAATGTACTAATAATCTCAAGGACAGCATTACACACCTTGGTCCTCTCAGCTCGACCAGCAATGGTCCAGCTTTCTCCATATGAAACTGGTAGATGGGGTTATTTTTGTGGGTATCTCTGAAGTTGCCACAGCCTCCAGCACTCTGACCTTTCCACTGCCCATTAATCTGGAAGAAGACACATTTCCTGGTAGAACGCAGGAAAGGAAACTATAGCACTCTATAATCTAATAAAGACATCGTCTTACCCGTTTGTTTATTGTGTATGGTGTCGGAATCTTGGAAAATGTAAACTTGGTAGCCGCATACACCTACAATACATAACCAAGTCATGTCATTTGTGTCCATACAGATTTATTCCTCACCCCACCCATGTCACATTAGAGAGCAGCACCATCCACCCTTCATGGCACATGACAATGGGCATCCTATTCTTTGTGCTCACCAGCTCATCCACACCACAAAGTGCCAGAGGACAGATCATGCTTGCGTATATATATAAGAATTGCCAAGCCTTACTATAGGATAGGAAAATATCAATTATGTTTGGGGAAGAAAACGTTTTGTCAAATGCATTTACAACTATATGCATACATTGCTTATTGGCTTAATGACAATAGTTCTCTGTCTGACACAAAATTCAACAATATATCTAAACCTTGAATACAAATGTAGTAATATTAATAGAACACCACTAAGTTACATTCAGTAGGGTATCACTTTCCTACAGAGAGAATGTAATTGATGGTAAGACTGAACATCCATTAGTATAACCATGATTTCCTGGACAGGTGAATGGATGCCTTTTCTGGTTCATACAGCCAAATGGTGACTAATTACTAACCCACTGTTCCATGATCCTTCCTCACTATATACCCCACATGTGTCACCCCTGTCTGTTTGCCCCTCCCCTTTAGAATGTAAGCTTTCACAAGCAGGGCCCTCATCCCTCACGTGCTTCTTCTTTCCTTATGCTGGGCATACACTATACAATTATCTGTCAGATATCTGTCCAATCTGGCTGGTTGGAATGAAAACCTGGTAATGTATGGGAGCAAATAACAGTCGATCATATAGTCTTAAACACTGGAAAACTGACAAAAAACAATTGTTCAAATTGGTTAAATTCGTGTGTTTTAGCCAGTTTGCCTGAACAACCATTTTTGTCTGTTTTCCAGTTTTTAAGATCATATAGCTGATTGTCATTTGCTCCCATACATTACCAGACTCATAGGCAAACGCAGGGGGGGTTTCCGTCTGCCTGGAAACCCCCCTCCCCAGCACACACCATGACCACAATATAAAATATGAGATATGGTAAGAACTTACCCTTGTTATCTCTATTTCTACGAAGTCCATAGGGTTCCACAGGATACCTTGGGGTATAGGTGATGATGTCAGTCTTCAGGCACCACAGAGTTAAAGTTTTCAGCCTCCCAGGATGCATCTGGGTCCCTCTCCTATACCCCGCCCCCGGGCCAAGGCATCTCAGTTACGTGACAAGCCATAGGCCGGAGGAGGAGAAGAAAGAGAGAGAAGAAAAAAATCTGGACACTCACAAGAATCACATTCTCACCATAGGGAGACGGAAAAACCGGTGACCAGAATAAAGCCCATCTGCAGTACAGGTGCGACAGGGCGGGAGTCCTGTGGAACCCTATGGACTTCGTAGAAATAGAGATAACAAGGGTAAGTTCTTACCATATCTCATATTTTCTACTTCAGGGTCCATAGGGTTCCACAGGATACCTTGGGGTATAGGTGATGATGTCAGTCTTCAGGCACCACAGAGTTAAAGTTTTCAGCCTCCCAGGATGCATCTGGGTCCCTCTCCTATACCCCGCCCCCGGGCCAAGGCATCTCAGTTACGTGACAAGCCATAGGCCGGAGGAGGAGAAGAAAGAGAGAGAAGAAAAAAATCTGGACACTCACAAGAATCACATTCTCACCATAGGGAGACGGAAAAACCGGTGACCAGAATAAAGCCCATCTGCAGTACAGGTGCGACAGGGCGGGAGTCCTGTGGAACCCTATGGACTTCGTAGAAATAGAGATAACAAGGGTAAGTTCTTACCATATCTCATATTTTCTACTTCAGGGTCCATAGGGTATCCACAGGATACCTTGGGGATGTCCCAAAGCAGTATCCTTTAAGGGTGGGGACGCTCCTGTGCTGAGAGGAGAATCCGCCGCCCGAAGGAAGCATCCTGAGAGGCAAAGATGTCAAAAGCGTAATACCTCACAAAGGTATTGACAGAAGACTACGTAGCAGCCTTGCAGATCTGAACTGCAGAGGCACCACGTCTAGCTGCAAATGAAGGACCCACAGACCTAGTGGAATGAGCCCTCACCAAGGAGGGAACTGGAAGACCTTCATGAAGATAAGCTTCTGAAATTGCCATACGAATCCAGCCTGCCAAAGTCTACTTTGAAGCAGGCCAACCCATTTTACGGAAGCCATAGAGGACAAACAAGGCGTCCGACTTCCTAAAAGAAGAAGTGCGGTCAACATAAATTCTCAGTGCCCGCACAACATCCCAAGTGGCGTCATCCACTGAAAGTCCAGGTGAATTGAAAGCCGGCACAACAATTTCTTCATTGATGTGAAAACTGGATACCACTTCGGGAAGGAATCCCGGACGAGTGCGAAGCACTGCCCTATTCCTATGAAAAATCAGAAAAGGGGGTCTACAAGAGAGAACCCCTAAATCCGAAATCTGTCTGGCCGAGGCAATGGCCAGAAGGAATATGGTTTCAGCTGTAAGCCATTTAAAGTCCACTGAGTCCAGTGGTTCAAACGGCGGCCCCTAGAGAACTCTCAGGACCACAGCCCAATTCCAAGGCGCCACCGGTGGAACAAAAGGTGGCTGAATGCGAAGAACACCTCGCATAAAGGTGTGCACATCAGAGAGCGCAGCAATCCTACGATGAAACCAGACTGACAGGGCAGACACCTGCACTTTCAGAGAAGCCAGGCGAAGCCCATGCTCCAGTCCAGCCTGTAGGAAAGCCAACACCCTAGACAGGCGGAACTCCCTAAGGGAATACCCTCTAGGTCTACACCACCGGAAGAAAGTATGCCACACACGATGGTAGATTCTTGCCGAGGAAGGTTTACGAGCTCTTAGTATGGTTTGCACCACGGAGCTAGAAAAACCCTCTGGACCTTAGCATGACCGTTTCAACAGCCACACCGAGTCAGGTCCGGGTGAAGACAAGGACCCTATGACAGCAGATTCGGTCATAATGGTAACCTCAGAGGAACGTCTACTGACAGACTCTAGAGGTCGGAGAACCAGTGCCGTCTGGGCCACTCGGAAGCTATCAACAGTAGCGTACCTCCTTCTTGATTTGAATTTCCGTAATACCTGCGGAAGAAGGGAAAACGGAGGGAAAAGGTAGGCAAACTGGAACGTCTACTAGACGGACAGGGCATACACCAGAGACGCCTTTTCGTCTCATGTTCGAGACCCGTACACCGGCAACTTGTTGTTGTGCCGGGACGCCATGAGGTCTATCTCTGGAAGACCCCACTTGTCCACCAGACTCCGAAAGACGTCCTGGTATAAAGACCACTCTCCCGGTTCCTCCTTGCTGGTTTAAATAGGCCACCGTGGTGGCGTTGTCCGACGGGACCTGCACAGGGTGACCCTGGAGAACCGGCTGTGCCCGCTGGAGAGCTCTTGACACCGCATGGAGCTCCAAAATGTTTATTGGAAGCTCCGCTACCGCCCGAGTCCACCTGCCCTGAAACAAGTGTGGACCCGTGACAGCTCCCCAGCACCGGAGACTGGCGTCCGTTGTTAACATGACCCAGTTCGCCACCTAGAACGGGCGACCCTTGTTGAGGTGGGTCGTCTGCAAACACCAGGTTAGAGACAGGCGAACATCCGGAGTGAGCCCCATCGTCTGGGACTTGAGACACTGAGACAATCCATTCCATCTGGACCGGATCAATAGTAGCAGAGGTTTGGAGTGACATTGGGCGTACTCCACCATGTCGAATACCGACACCATTGAGCCCAATAACCTCTTTGCCAAGTGTATCGACACTCGACGACACTGCAGACAACTGCGCACCCTAAACTACAAAGCAAGGATCTTTTCCTCCGTCACAAAGATCCACTGCTGCCTGGATCCAATAAGGCCCCGAGGTGCAGGATCCTCTGAGACGGGGTGAGAGTGGACCTCTGCCAGTTTGTCAACCAGCCGTGATGTTGCAGTACTGCAATCGTCAGATCCAGATGGTGTAAAAGAAGCTCTGGAGACCCCGCTATCAACAGGAGGTCGTCCAGATAAGGCAACAGTCGGACTCCCTGCGTCCGCAGGAGAGCCGCCATGACCTTGGTGAATACCCGTGGAGCAGTCACCAGGCCAAAAGGCAGTGCCCGGAACTGGAAATGTTCGTTGCAGATTGCCAATTTGAGGAACTGCTGATGGCGCAAAAGAATAGGGACATGCAGGTAAGCGTCCTGGATGTCCAATGACACCATGTAGTCCCCAGGTTCCAGTGCCAGAATAATGGACCGCAGGGTCTCCATCCGAAACAGAGGCACCCTCAAGGACTTGCTGAGGGCCTTTAGGTTTAGTATTGAATGGTAAGACCCATTGGGTTTCTGCACCAAAAATAGAATGGAATAGAAACCCAGGCCCCTCTGGGAAATTGGAACATGCACTGCGACCAGCACCGGGCGAACTGAAGCAGACGCCCCCCACTTTGGGGTCCCCCAAAAGGAGGCCTGGACCGTCAGGCCGCAAGTTTGTTATCTGACCTAGGAGCCGGACGTCTGGTACTCCAGACCTGTTTCTTGGGCTTGGACAATTTCTTGGCCCCAGCCTGCCGTGGAAAGGACTGTACTTTAGGCCTACCTTGGGCCCTGTGGGCCAAAAGGACAACCCACCAGCACTAGAAGGAATCGTAGCAGACAGAAGACATGCAGATTTTGCTGCTGCCAACGTAACTACAATTTTGTCCAGATCTGGACCAAATAGTACCTGTCCAGACCTTCTAATCCCTTTTTGGAATCCCTTTCCAAGAACGCAACCATAAGGTGCGACGAGCAGCCACAGCTGCAGAGGAGATCCTAGAGGTGAGCATACAAATATCTAAGGCCGCTTCATTAATGTAAGTGGCCGAGTCTCGGAGATTGCCCACCAACTCGGTCTGTTCAGCCGAACAGTCAGAGTCCAAAGACGCCTCCAAATTATCCGCCCAGCGCTCCATAGCTCTGGCTACCCAACACACGGCCAGAGCCGGTCTGGATGCTTCCCTGCAAGGGAATAAACGGATTTGAGGCAGATCTCCACCTTGCGGTCAGTGACATCCTTCAAGGATGACATCGAAGGTATAGGCAACGTGGCACTTTTGACTAGGCGTGTGACATGTGAATCCACTTGCGTAGGGGATTCCCGCTTAGAAAAATAATTGACCGCAAACGTATAAGCCACGGCTAAGCGTCTCTGGGGCTGAAACTGTTTACCTGGATTTTTCCACGCCTCCTCTAAATGATCCACTAATTGATCAGAAAGAGGGAAAACCGTAGCCTCACCCTTAATATCCTTAAAAAGGCATATATGAATGTGGCCACCAAAGGATCAATATCCTCAATAACTAAAGCCGAGCGGACCGCTCGAATAAGACCAGGGATATACACCTTGGACTTAGCGTCCGGCTCTTTGGTACGGAGAGGTTCTTGGTCAGATAGATCCAGAATCTCCCCATGATCTGACGTCTCATCGTCATCCCCATAAGGAGCAGATAAAGACGCCACCGGCCGTTATGAGGCCGCAACACAGACTCCCCCTGTAAAACATCGGACAATTGCTGAACCGATGTAGTTAAGAGTATTAACCCACGCAGGCTCCGGAGAAACCTGGGAAGGGACAGGGAGACTGTGGGGTACCATCAATTGTCTCGGGAACTCCCGCATGGGTGACGACACCACTGACTGCTGGGACAAACCCGTCTGGGTAAACGCAAGTGGCGGAGCTAGCTGGCCCACAAGGGTTGTAAGCGCCTTAGCGAAACAAGCCCAGGGAGGTTCCTGTACCGTGACCATAATCGGCCGTGACAGTGCCAAGCACTGGGGGCATAACCCCTCCGCGTTACCCTCCCCCTCCGCTATTGGTACCTTACATTTAGTACACATGAGCTGGAGAGGAAAATCAGTCTCAGACATGATGGTAAGTATGTGACACTCACACCTATACGTATTGGTATAGTGTGAATAACACCCTGCACACCGCGCACCGCAAGGGCTTTGAGCAGAGCAAGATCAGGGACAGTAATAAAGCTGACAGTAGAAAGTGAAAGTACAGACAGCAGGCTAGCAGTTCAGTCACATACAATGCAGAAGAAACAAATCCCTGCACTATTAGCGCTGATTCTCAATTACTCAGACCCTCAGGCTGGTAGGACTCAGCGCTGCATACACTGACCTGTGACAAACAGAGGAGAGGTATGCTGGGGGACCCAGACCGCAATGCCACCGCTCACAGGCTTCCAGCAGTGTTCACCATGCTTTAAAGATGGCCACCGAGGAGCAGAAGATGAAGGAGGCCGGCCTGGGGAGGACAGCTGACACACTGTGGCCAATCAGGCAGAGCAGAGAGGCTGTGTGCAGCAGGGGAGGCGCCGGCTGTGAGACAGGGAAAGCGCGCTCCCCTGGCATGCATTTAACCCCTGGGACGCCGCAGCGCATGCCGCTCAGCAGCGGCCCGCTGTCCCAGGGGGTAGTGGAAGCGCAGGTTGGTCGCCTGGCTCCACGCTGCAGCCAGTCCCCAGGGAGCCCCCTGCCTGGGGACTCAGGACCATGTGACCAGCGGGGACCCACCGCGGGACCCCGCTGCTTACCTGCATCCCCTTGGATCCGGCCATGGTCCAAAACATCTGGGGACACCGCTAGCCGTGACCCCAGATGTCTACCAGCATCCCCGGATCAGTACCGGCGTTCTGGTACCGGCGGGGTGTAGGGGAGACGGCATGGACGTCAGTACTGACTGTCCATGCTGTACTCCCAGATGTGCAGCCACCGCTGCCTTTAAAAGAAACTTCAGGGGCTCTTCATAGCCCCCCTCTGCACAGTGCCTCCGACTCCGGCCAGGCACCGACGAAACTGAGATGCCTTGGCCCGGGGGCGGGGTATAGGAGAGGGACCCAGATGCATCCTGGGAGGCTGAAAACTTTAACTCTGTGGTGCCTGAAGACTGACGTCATCACCTATACCCCAAGGTATCCTGTGGATACCCTTTGGACCCTGAAGTAGAAATAGTAATATAAGAGAATGTTACTAGCGCTGCATGTTATTCTCAGTATCACAAATGAAATAATTAGCACCACCTGTGGATCTTTTAAAATGTGTCAGCAAGTAATAAATACACCTGTGCACCAACTAGGACATGATGAAAATATGCACTGTTAGGGGTGCACTGCTATAGACCATCAATAGGGTAAATTATTAATACTGTATAATTATACACTATCCAGTACATAAGGAGACCAATATGTACATACAGTATATGTCCAGGGCAGTACTAAGTTCTTCTGCTGCTCCCCCAGACTCCCGGACCTGCTCTAATGCTCTGGAATGATGCCCACGTCTGAAGAAAAACATTCTGCTCAGACAGGATGGACCTTCTGCTGTATCTAATGGCTTACTGTGATCGCTGGTCCTGTATATGCTGGAATTATGCAACACAATATACTTTGTATGTAACATATTAAAGCTGGATAAGTACTAATTCCACCCTCTTCATGGACTGGCCACACTCGCTCTAAAATCAAGCATTTGGAAACCCCCCTCTAAAAATCCTGCGTTTGCCACTGAGACTTTCATTCCAACCAACCAGATTGGACAGATATGACAGATAATTGTATAGTGTATGCCCAGCATTACTTATACTATCTTTTACTCCTAACTCCCCACAATAGCACCTAACACTTGGTTGCTGACACCCTGCTGCTTATTTAAGTGTTATGCAGCAATGGTTATAAACCCTGTAATTGTTCTGTAAAATGTTGTACTGTAAAACAAATGAGCACACAAGAAAAACGTTTATTATGTACTTTGTAAGGTGCTGCAGAACCTTTGTGGCGGCATATAAAGGATAATTATAATAAGGTGTTTTTATAGCATATAAACCCATTCTATCTGGTGTGCTGTCACTTACCCTGAGTGTGTAGTGGATGGTGTTTTGCTTCTCGTACTGAGATACCACTAAAGTAAAGGTGTGGGTTCCAGGTGAGGTCAGAGAAATCTTTGTCAGGTAGTGGGGGCTATTGATCCGGATTCCATCAATATAAGGAGCAGGGTCAGCTATAACAATAACACAGTAAATATTCAGCCAACAGCATAAACTGATTAATATCTGATAACATGTTTATAATTGACATCTACAGTATTAGGTAGTTTTACTTGTTTTAAACTATTCATGTAGAGTGCAGTTATATTATTAATCATGTCTGTGACACCATAACTAGAAACCTTCCACTGTGCATCAGCTTTAACTCATTGTATCCTGATATGAAATAAAGACCAGTTGGCTCATCCAGAATTCTGCCCTTGTCCCAATATAATCAATGGCTTATATACCAAACTATGATTAGATCTAGGGCTTGTTCTAAATATGAGGTGTGTTAGATTAAAATGTGTGGTTAATATTTGTACATATAAGTGTAACATCACAGATGCATGTTTTGTGTGTGTTTTACATGTGTTCAACATTTACTTTAATATTTGTAACCGAAGTTCTCTAAGATAGAGTTTCCCAAACTCCTCCATTACAGTCCAGGTATTAAGGATATCCATGCTTGAGTCCAGATGGTTAAATCAAATTCACCGAGGTGCTAAATAAGCCACCTGTGCTCAAGCATGGATATCCTTAAAACCTGGACTGTAATGGCGGAGTTTAAGAACCTATCCACTAAGGCAGCGTTTTTCAACCACTGTGCCATGGCACACTAGTGTGCCGCGCCAGTAAGGTCAGTGCACTTGTACTGTAGTTTGTTTTATTCATGAGGAGGCCAAAGTATTGAGTTTTACTCCTGTGGAGGCCAATGTAGTGTGTTTTGTTTATGTGGGAGTCAATGTGTGTGTTTTTTCCATTAGTCACACACGTCACATCGCCGGATAGTGTGCCTTG
Organism: Taudactylus pleione; assembly: GCA_031769625.1. Taxonomy (NCBI): domain Eukaryota; kingdom Metazoa; phylum Chordata; class Amphibia; order Anura; family Myobatrachidae; genus Taudactylus; species Taudactylus pleione. The sequence continues at coordinate 34,718,727 of JAUIMM010000052.1, forward strand.
GCTATTTTGTGCAGTGTGCCTATCACTGCACTAAGGGATGGTTCATAACAGCATTTTAATACTTTGTCACAGGTTCCCAAGCTCCACCATTACAATCCACTTTTTAAGGATATCCATGCTTAAGCATAGGTGGCTTATTTAGTACCTTTGTCAATTTGATGTACCATCTGGACTCAAGCATGGATAGCTTTAAACCTGGACTGTAATAGTGGAGTTTGGGAACCTCTGCCTTATGTAATGCAAAAGATGCACATTAGAAATGTATATAATGGTTTAATTCAGTGGTTCCCAAACTCTGCGCTGTGGCACCCTGGGGTGCCTTGGGACACTTGCAGGGGTGCCTATGGTTGCTGGTCCAGCACCAAATTAAATTATTTTTAGTCAATGTAATGTAAATATGCAGTCAAACAGAAACGCAAACTTGTCCAACACCACATAACTGAACCTAAGGATGACAGGTAAGCACAATTCACTTAATTTAATTTAAAAAAAAAAAAAAATTTCTGAATTACTTTTGGCTTAGGGGTGCTGTGAAAACAATTCTGATATTCTAGGGCGCCGCGGTTAAAATAAAAGTTTGGGAACCACTGGTTTAATTAGACCCCTGGTGATCAGTGTCATTTTGTGGGCTTTTTTTTTTGCTGGTACCCAAAATATACAAATTCTGAGACTCCAACTGGGTCCACAACCACACATCACACACCTCTGCTTTACAACATTAGCAGAATAACAGGAACAGCACCAGCACTACACTCCCTTCTCCACTACCTTCTGGCACCAGGGATAAATGCTATCTAGAAGTTAGAGCGTTGCAATCTAAAAACCTTAATACAGCATTGAAATCTTTTGAATGCAGCACATTCTTCTTTTCATGTGTTAACAAGCATTTTCCTTCCATCCAGTTGAAAAATAAATTTAATAAATTAGTATTTTTTTTATTTAGCATATTTCACATGCATATATCTGAATACAGCCTTGCACATTACACACGTCATTTTATTCTGTCAGATAGCAAACACATTATTGGACAACCAGTAACTGAAAGATTTGTGTAAAGAGCTTGCCTGGAATATAGAGTATTGCGTACATAAATATGGCTTAATTCCACAAGAAACCTTAATTATAGACTATGCAGCCATGAAAACTCTGCAATCATTGTGTAATTTCTACAGCTCTAAAGCTAATAATTGACAACATGTTTAAAAAGCATCAAAAACCCTCTCTCATTTCACAGCTGTCATTTACCTGATAACACAGCGAGCTAGAAATGTACAAAAGCAGCAGAAGCGAGAAGGGGTCAGGTATCTATGATCATACACACTGGGCAGGTTTGATTCCTGCTGCTGCTGCATTCTGAATGGGCCTGTGATTTACCGCCCACAGAATGGTACTTACAGACTGCAATAAAAGCCATGTTTATTTAGTACAGTAATACCCCTTTCACATCACTATGCTGGGTCGCACCTGGGATTTTGTTCACAGGTCCATCCTGGGGGTGACCTGGCTGAGACCCCTTTCAGACTGGACTGGCGACCCGATCCAGCACTAATGCCCAGTCGATGACGTCACCGCCATAACGTGCTGAGCTGGCGCATGGAGATGATATCATCTCCAAGCGACGTCTCTTCCTATGCTGTGAACGGGACCTGGGTCACATCGACCCTACCTGGCCTTTTCACACTGCACAGTAACCCGGGTTGCTACTCGTTCACGTGCAATAACGCGGGCTATTGCTGGCAGTGTGAAAGGGGTATAAGCCCATGTCCACTAAACCTAAGTGCATAATTAATATCATAAAGCATAAATTCCCATTCTATAGCACAATACACTAATTCCCTTACCAATTATAATTAGAAGACAAACTTACCTGGGTAATAAACCTTTTTGCCATCATTCTTATAAACAACCAATGTTATAAATTCTCGATTTTGTGCAAAGTCATCCTACAACAAATACACCAAAAAAAATACTTTAATTCAGCAATTTATACAAGACTTTAGGGAGTTGAAAATGTAAATAGTTATAATATGTTAATTTGAAATGAAATGATATCGCTATTTTATATGTAATCCTATACTTCTTACACTGTAATATTGAATCAGCAACTGTTTAGGCAGCTAAGATCTGTGGATAGTTGGTAGTGTTTTGTGGTGTTTATGGGCAATTTGTATGTAGGAATTTGTGATATATTTCAATAATTACCAGAAGGACGGCCTTGTGTGTGAGTGTAGATTATGCAGGTGTGGGTGAAGTGGCAGCATAAGTCTGAAAGGAGTATTACAGACTAAAGGCCCCCATACACTTGCCGACAGGTTGTGCGGTCCTGCGATCAGATACACCGATCCGCCTGTCGGAAATGCCAACCGCAGTCAATGATGTTCCGTGATCCGTCAGAGGATCGGTGAAATTATACATGTTAAATTTCACAGATTTGCTAATTACAACCATATTTTGATCGTATTCGGCAAATCGGTGAAATCAAACATGTTGCATTTCACCGATCCAAAAACCCGGCATCTCTGCATCGCAGGATGGCGGCGATCAGTCGCTGGAGTATGGGCCCCTTAAGATCCAGGAAATTCCATGTCTATCAACCCAGCAAATTATGTATGTGATAGAGGTATAGGGGGCAATCTAATTAGGTTAGAGTTGTCTTGTACTGCGAATTGCAGTTACAATCTAATTCTAAACTCACTTTTTTTCTCAGAGGCAAATGGCGTTTTTCTGTGCACACCCCCAAGGGTGTGAGATGGTAGGGAAAATCTTTATTTTAAAGGTAAAAATGTTGGGACACCGGGCCTGATTCAGACCCATTCGCAAGCGCTATGCGCTTGCAAGCTGGTCGATGGCCGGGCAGTGCGCACGCCCCGGAGCGAGGGAGAAAACACTCACTCCGGGGCTCGCAACAAAACGGGGTGGCTGTCGATGTTGATCGACAGCTCGCCCCGTTTTGTAGGCGGGGAGGGGAGGTGGCTGGCCAAGGGAGGGGAGGTGGCTGGCCGAACGGAGGCGTTCCCGCCTGCCGTTTGAGGGCGGCCCTACTGACATCACTCGTGATGTCAGTAGTTGAGCTTCCTGCTCTATTAGAGCAGGAAGCCCACTGGGGTTTGCGGGAACGAGACCCTACCACAAGGGTCTCATCGCAAGCCCGATGGTCGCGACCATCACTCTGAAAGAGCGTCTGGCTCTGAATCAGGGCTACAGTTCATAACCCCTGGACACTCCTTAATGACTATTTAGGCATTTAGAAGTTTTCAGTTAGCTTAATTGGCCCAATTATTAAATGTCATTTTTGGGTGTTAAAAAAATGGCCTAAAATTATCACAAGATCAACGTTTTCGTTAGTTTAGTCACCCCAAATTTAATTAAAGTATTTTTAAAATGGAAAACAATTATTTAGCATTTAAAAAATAAAATTAAAGTGGTCTCAAATTACTACAAAAATCACCTTTTTTTTTCTAGGTTTTTTTTTTTGCATCTTTCGTTTAATTTGATATTAAACAAGAAGTTTGCTTTTCATCATTTATTTTTCATTAAAATAAAAAAAGAAGAATGCACAAAGCATCGAATTGACACAGTTTAAAACCTCCAGTACTTTCCTTATGCCCACGAACAGCCTTCTATTCGATTCTGCCAATGACGTTGTCTCCTTTTGGGGGCTATTATAGTTTCCTCACTTTATGTAGTTCTCCCAAGTCGCATTTTATAGAAAATTTGCACACCCTCACCGTGAGTACCACAAATAGGCAATCCAATATGTCCTCAATGCAGCTGCTTGGCTAATCTTCCTCGCCAAATGTTCTACATCTGCCTCCCCTCTCCTACAAGCCCAACACTGGCTCACTTTCCCCCTCAGTGCCCAATTCAAGGTTCTTACATTCACTTACAAAGTGAATTAACAGCTCTGATCTCATCTCCCTTCACTCTCCCGTCCGCCTTCTTCGCTCAACAAATGCACGTCGCCTCTCCTGCCAACTGATTACTTACTCCCGCCTCCAAGATTTTGCCCATGCTGCTCCCTACCTCTGGAACTCTCTCCCTCTCCCCATCAGACTCTCTACAAATCTTCAAACGGGCTCTCAAGATCCTCGATTTAATCAAAACCTTCCAGCTCTCATCCGAACCTGCTGCTACTTGCTCCTTCCTCTCCATCTACCCCATCTGTGTCACACCTGTTTGTCTGCCCCACCCCTTTAGAATGTAAGTTCTCACTAGCAGGGCCCCCTACTCTCTTGTGCTACTCCTTACTTATGCGGTCATCTACTCTTCACTCAGGCGTCTAACATCTGGTTGCTTATTTGAGTGTTATGATCACTAATGCAGCAATGTATATAAACCTTGTGCTTGTCCTGCATTGTATTGTATTGTACTGTAAGCCACTTGTTGCTTGTTCATTTATTTGTCTATGTACTTTGTAAGGCGCTGCGGAACACTAGTGGCGCCATATAAATAAAGGATAATAATAATTGGATCTTGCATTTCTCGGGAGTGCACATTTGTACGAAGTTTGCAAGATTCATAAAACAAACTCACTTTTGCAAACTCATACCTAAAGTAATTGGATTGACCCTTTAGTGAGTAAACAGGGACAGTTCATGTTAATGTGAATTTTTTTTCATTAAATGTTAGCATCAAATGTTGGCAGGGTGACAGTCACACGATTGTAAGTGTAGTGGGTAAGACTGTTAAACCATTTAGGGTATGAGTTCTATGACATCATTTTATTATAGTGTGGCTATCGGGATTGTGTGCCTACCTCTCAGTAGTCTCCTGATTGTCAGACCGCTACAGAAGTGTGCCCTGTACGGAAGTGGGATTGGCTTTGGCAATTTAACCCAACGCATCACCTAACTACAAGTGCTTTTTGCCTCATATACCAAATGCATACATGGCTGTAACCAAACCCATGACCCAGGACAATGTGACAAAACATGCACAACACAGTGGTTAGCATTGCTAATACATGAAAGTTGCCCAATACACAATCACATTTGTCAATACATACATCGCACATGGGCCCTGATTCAGAGCCGCTCGCAAAAAGCGAGCGCTCGCTCTGAATCAGGGCGGACGCTTTTTTTTTTTTTTTTAAACCGGCCTAATAGAGCCGGAAGCTCACTACTGACATCACTGGTGATGTCAGTAGGGCCGCCCACAAACGGCAGGTGTTCCTTCAGGAATGCCTCAGTTTGTCCAGCCACCTCCCCCCACCCCGCCTACAAAACGGGGTGAGCTGTCGATCAACATCGACAGCCGCCCTGTTTGTAGCGAGCCCCGGGGTGAGCGATTTCTCGCTCGCTCTGGGGCTTGCACACCGCACATGCGCACTGCCCGCCATCGACCCGCTTGCGAGCGGGTCTGAATCAGGCCCATAGTGCATTTTGCTCAGTATATAAATTAAACACATACATGCATGTTACCCAGTACATACATCACACTGATATGTTTATCCCTGCCATAAGCAACAGAAGATGCATGACATCATAGGAGTGGGGAGACGCATTACAGCTATAGCTAGGTCAGCCCCAGGACTATGGTTGTAGCCACGGTACTCACCTTGGTGGAGACCCAAAGCCATTTACTAAGGGAATGTGGAACATATTGATGGAGTGGCAATAATGGGTTTTAGGCTTTATTCTACCTCTGTTAGGGAGATTTTACAGCAGGAAGCAGGAGAGCTGGTCAGCTGTAGGTAATGCACATATACAGAAAGACCTCCAGGATACAAGTGGGCAGCTGTATATTGTAATTGTCCACAATGAAATTAGTGTTAGGAAAACTGACACCAAAGATTGGACTCCCAGTAAAATATGGTGTATGGTGGTCAGAGTCATCCAAATTAATGTTTGGGTGCAGACTGTAAACGTGGTCAGGTCAGAAGCCATGAGTCTGGTACCCCAGGTAGCAAGGGCAGAGATGGGAATTTTGTATTAGTGATTAATGGAAATAAAAGCGCTCTTTTCAGCATACACAGGGTTAATGGCATGGGTGAGAAAGATATGCACTGGGGAGCCCTGTCACTCGTGCTCAGGAACACAGAACAGAAGTAGTAGCGCTAGACAGCAGTGATCGGCATACAACAATCTGGCTCACTGCGCCAGGCTAATACATACTCTGTGCCAATGATGGTGCCAGCGCAGAGAGTACAAAAAAAAGCTTTCCCCGTGTCTAAGTATTATTTGCATGTAGACGCCAGACAATGTAACAACAAGCACTGGCCCCCGGACCAGCATAGTCAGCTCTCTTGCAGCCAGTCCAAAAGTCGAATGTCAAAATTCAGGTGACATATCGGGTTAGAGGTTATAGTGATAGACTTGCACTGGCTGCGGTGTGTGTGTGCGGAGCCTCGGGGAAGAACTCAGGCACTTTCTTGATCTAAAGTACCTACCTCAACAAGTAAACCTGTAGAATACTTGTATTATAACTTTTATTCATTTGCAAAGGAAAGGGTTACTTTGTACGCATACTATTTTCTTATCTACAGCATACTTCTTTTTATTGTTGCTTTTCAACACCTGTTTTAATGGTGTGTCAGTCTCCTTCTGCTGCACATGACTTCTACTTTGTATTATCACACGTGAACTTATAGTGTTGCCTATAGCTTAGGCAGCCTGAGCCTGCTACATGAGTAAGAGACCAGAATGTCATTTTTTTTTTTATGTAACAGCGAACATGCAAACAGTGATTTCTAACCAGTAATACCAACATTAATAATAAAACATCTACTTGACATGTTATTGTTATTTCATTGATAACAGACAGTGCCCTATAACAGTAAAAAAAAACATTTTTACAACAATGTTCCTTTAAAAAACTTCAATTGTTGATGAGTAAACATGAGGAGTCTCAACAACACTACAGAACTACTAGATGCACAATGTTTCTCTATACATTATCACTTGGCATGTAGCAAAGTACAAAGTGAGCAGTAATTGGTGACTTGCTATATTTATTAGTGATTTCCCAAGCCTGTGTTCGCACAGTGTGCTTTGTTCTGGTTAACGATTTACCCAAGGTTACAAAGGTATACCTAGGTTATCGCTCAGAAATATATATGTCCCCGGCACAAGTTATGGAACTATCACTGTGAATTGCATTAGCGTTTTAGATTGCACAATATTCTGGCAGGTATGAACTCTTTACCTCAATGTTGAAATAATGTAATTTGCTGTGAAGGATGTGAGCAGATAAAACATTTAACAATGTAAATAATTTTTTTTTTTTTTTACATTAATTTTTCCCCTCTTTTGTATTTGCTAAATACGGTGAAAAAATGGGTGTTGGAAAAATAAGACTTATGTTGCTTACCTGTTGAGTCTCTTCGACTCCATAGGGGGCACAGGGATGACACTGGGTATAGCCTGGAGAGGAGAGTCTGGGCACCAAATAATTAAATAAAATTACCCACAAGCCCAGGCTCCTCTCCTATATACCCCACCCACAGCCACTGGACCTCAGTTTAGTTTGCAAGCCCATGGCAGGAGCGAGGCAGAGGAGATTCAAGAAGGAAGTCCGGCACACACACAGAACCATACATACCATGGAAGGTACAGGACAGGTCATCAAGGAAACATACCCCGGAAGGCAGGTGCGTCAGGTTGGGCACCCTGTGCCCCTATGTAGAGACGTAGGGAGGGTGGTTCAGATCGAGCACAAGCTCCAGGCGCCGAAGAGGATAGAAGGCGCTGGCATGACATTCAGGCAGATCTGAGGACGGAACGCGATCACGCCCGTCACAAAGCCACGCCCCCTTGCAGTGACGCGGCTAGCTAGCATCACTGCCTCTCTACCTATCGAGCCCTTTCCCTGTCTTCCCAGAGATTGAAGTCATCGGGAGGCAGGGCTTAAGTATGACAGCAAAGAGGTGGGGCTTAAGTCCCGAGCTGCCAAGTACTGCACATGAATGTAGAGAGGTGCCGTGGCTGTTCTCGTGCCCACAATTAAAAATAGAAAGAAAAGAGGTGCGTGCTGACTACTCTTGCAATATAATTGTGCATAATATATATATATATATATATATATACACATATATATATATATATATATATATATATATATATATATATATATATATAGTGAAGTTGTGTTTAGGGACAGCGCACAGATGTAGTGGTTCCCTCAATGGGATCTGTATAGAGGTAATATAAGTGTAGTCCTGAAGAAGTCCATGCTGGACGAAACGCGTCGAGGCACCCTGACCCAGGCTCTCTAGACAGTGGACTCTCATATCCATGAGGACTGGGTACCATTTTGAAAGATAAGCATTTATTTATTTTTTCCCCAGTTTGTATTTCCCCTTTTTTATACTGATGTTAAACATACCCAAATAAATTACTTGATAAAATGCACTGACGGGGGACCTATTTTATGTCTATCCCAAAGCTTGTGCACAGCTTTTACTCCTCCAAGGATTATTGAGGAGGAAAAGGAATACTGGGAGATACTTTGGTGACACATACTACATGCTTGGTTTACTACGAAATATGGTACGCAGCTAATTGTAGTCCTGTCTCGCTATTTCTGTATAAAAACATACTACGCTATATTACTTTCTCTTTCCCTGGCTTGAACGAGCCCTTTTCAAATGTGTTCCAGTAGATGACATCCCATTTACCCATCCACATTTGAACCATATTATTGGAACCCAGATAAGCTTTAAAATTCTTTCCTTTGGTACGCACATTCATGTTGAGCACCAATTATCACTATACCGAATATACTACACTATCAGGCGCATGTCTTTTTTAACCCCTTTTTCATTATATATATATATATATATATATATATATATATATATATATATATATATATCTATAATATACCTGTAATATATATGTCTGCACTGAGCATCGGGTGACAGCTGCCGGCGGTACACAACCCGAACCCAGTCGTGAACCAATCACAGACCGGCGGCCAAATAAAATGAATCATCGGTGGTGGCCTTTTAAATTTGGCGCCAGCCGCTAGCCACTTATGACTTGCGGATCGGCAGCCAATCAGAATCAGCCGCATGTCTGTTTCTTATTGGCTGCCGATCCGTGCCGTCATTGGTTCACAGCCGGAACAAAGTCCAAATTGCCACTGCAACTTTCCCAGCACTAATCAAAGCAGTCAGTGTCCCTGCCTGATGATGTGCCGCCCACAAGAGCCCACTGCCAGCCGGGGGACAGGGAGAAGCCGGACTCTGCCAGCGCCGACTCCGGACAAGGAAATAGAGGTACAGGGGGTGAGAGAAGGAATAAGGCAGTGTGAGGTGCAAGGGATAGGAGAGGGAAGTATGCAATGTTAGGTGCAGGGTGTGAGAGAGGGGTGCAGGATGTGGGAGCGGGAAGTAGGCAGTGTGAGGTAGAGGGGGTGGGAGTTTTACAGATGTGCGTATGGTACAGTGGGCGTCCTTATGTGGTGCTGAGATAGCAAGCCAAACCACTGCGATTGCAATGCAATTGCGGTTGAACTGCGTGCGTACGCAGAGTTGTGATCCAAGCTAAATCAGACCCTTTGTTGTTTTTTTTTCTTTGAAATGCTCACATGCCCCCACATGTTGGCCACGTTCCCAATTCAGTACAGGTGAAGGGGGCGTCGCAACATATTTTTGCTCCATGCACCATGGCTCCTAGCTACACCTCTGCCCCTATGGAGCAACATAAGTCTCCTTTTCTTCTTCCGCCACAGGGGCACAGGGATGACACTGGGATGTCCCAAGCTGTCCCCTATGGGATGCTCCTGAGCTGCAATGAGCACAGAATGCCCGAAGGCGGCGTCCGGTATGCAAAAGTATCAAAGGCGTAAAAATGGATAAAAATATGAGCAGACGACCATGTGGCAGCTTTACAAAGCTGTTCCACAGAAGCTCCAAAGCGTGGTGCCTAAGAAGTTCTCACTGACCGGATTGAATGAACCGTCACCACGGCAGGGGTAGGAAGGTTCGCCAAGCAGTAAGCCTGACGAATGGTGAAGCGGAGCCAGTGGGCCAAGGTCTGTTTAGTAGCCGCCAGCCCCTCTTATGAACGTCATATAAGAAGAACAGAGAATCAGACTTGCGAATATCTCTGGTCCTTTTGACATAAAGCCGGAGAGCCCTTACCACATCCAAGGAAGCCTCTGGCTAAGAAGAATCCGTAGTCTGGAAAGCAGGTACCACAATTTCCTGATTTATGAGGAAGCGGGATACCACCTTGGGAAGGTGGCCCAGGCAAGTCCACAGCACAGCCCTGTCAGAATGGAAAATAAGGAACGTGGAGCGACATGATAGGGCACTCAAATCTGACACCCTCTGGGCCGACACCGGAGACACAAACGGCGGCTGAACATGGAGAACTCCCTGGAAAAAAAGTTTGCACGTCCGGGAGCAGTGCTATCTGCCTTTGGAAGACAACTGACAAGGCCAAAACCTGGACCTTCAAGGATGAGTGCCAGAGGCCCAAATCCAGACCTGTATACAGAAAGAAAAGGATCCAGGCAAGGCAGAAAGACCTGGGGTTAAAATCCCTTAGTCATACACTAAGAAAAATAGGTACGCCAAACCACAAGATAGATACGTGCCGAGGAAGGCCTCCGAGCCTGAAGAATGGTCCGAACCACCCTCCTGGAAAATCATTTCACTCTTAGATCAGAAGAGCCACCCCGTCAAAGCGAGACTGGTCAGATCCGGATGGAAACACAGGCCCTGAGACAGTAGATCCAACCGCAGAGGAAGAGTGGTTCGTCTATGGAGAGGCCCACCAGGATCAACGAGCCTCCCTCCAGTTTGAACTTGCGGAGAACCCATGGAATCATGGGAAAATGTAAATCAGAGGGAAGGTCCAAGGAACCGCCAGGGCATCTACCAGAAGAGCTTCTGGATCCCTGCAGTATCTTGGTAGCTGATTGTGACAAGACACCATCATGTCTATGTCCAGCAGACTCCAATGGCGGACTAGTAGTAGGAAAACGTCTGGATTCAGCGCCCACTCACCTACATGAACGTCCTGGCGACTTAGGAAGTCCGCTTCCCAATTACCAATTAACTCCCGGGATGAAGACCTCGGGACAGTGCTGGAAGAGGATTCTCTGTCTAACTAAGAATTTGGGCTGACTTCCTGCATGGCTCCTTGACTGCGAATGACACCCTGGTGGGTGATGTAAGCTGCCGCAGATGCATTGCCCAACTGTACCGTTACCGGACGTTCCAGAAGGAGGTGCTATGCTTGACACAGAGCCCTGTACATGGTACGAAGTTCCAGGATGTTGATGGAAAGTCGTTTCTCCTGACTCTTCCAATGACCCTGACAGGTTACCTTCACCCCACCCACGAAGGCTTGCATCGGTGGTGAATAGGACCCAGTCCTGGATCCAAAAGGGGCGGTCCTTGTCCAGAAGTGAGAGCTGGAGCCATCACAGTAGGGAGAGATGTACATCCTGGGGAAGAATGAGTTTGTGTCTTGAGGCTTGGGCAAGACTTGATCCATTGCTTTAGAATGACCCGTTGAAGAGGCCGAGAGTGGAATGGACTGTACTCGACCACGTCAAACGTTGAGACCAAAGACCCCAGAATCTGCATGCACGAGTGTATGGACATCCGACACTGAGAAAGGTGCATATTCTGGCATGTAAGGTCAAGCTCTTATCCAGAGGGAGGAAGACTATGAGCTCTGGAATCCAACAAGGCTCCCAGGTGGAGCATCTCCTGGTATGGAGTTGGCGTGGATTTCCGCCAATTGATTATCCATCCGTGTGACTGTAGAAGCTCCACTGTCAGCTGGATGTAATCCCTGAGAACTATCGGAGACTAGGCCACAAGAAGGAAGTCGTCCAGGTAAAGTAAGATTCTGATGCCCTGCAGCAAAGATGTACTGCCATTACCGCCATAACCTTTGTGAACACACGATGGGCCGTGGACAGACCGAAGGGTAACGCGTGAAACTAATAATGGCTGGTGTGTACATCAAACCTGAGGAAATGTTGATAATTGGCTCATACAGGAATATGCAAATATGCATCCTGGATATCCAAAGATGCCATAAAGTCCCCCAGTTCCAAGGCTAGAATGATGGACCGAAGGGACTCCATGTGGAATTTGGGACTTCAGAAGAACTTTTATAGGATGGGTCAAAAGGAGCCATCCGGCTTCTGTACCAGAAACAGATTGGCGTAAAAGCCTAACCTTCTCTGGGATGGGGGAACAGGAATAACGACCCCTGAGGCCATGAGAGAGCGAATATACTCAACAGCTTCTGCCTTTTCTGGCTGTGCAGGAAGGCTAGTGGATAAGAACCAGGACGCTGCAATGTGAGAGCGTAGCCTTGAGACACAACGTTTCTGACCCAATCCGCATTGCTTAATAGTGAAGGAGGAGACCTCCCACTCAGAGGTCCCCTGGGAGGAGGCCCGTCCCATCATGTGGCAGGCTTGCCTGCTGGCTTGGCAGCCGGACACCTAGCTGACCAGGATTGTTTACCTTTGGGTTTGGAGCTTTTAGGAACCATACCCTGGCTTCTGGGAAATGGCTAACCTTTGGCCCTGCCCTGCGGACAAAAGGAACGAGAGACTGAACTCCTAGGTCTGGGAGTAGAAACTGACAGTAAGAAAGCAGACTTAGACGCTGCTAGCGTGGTCACTATCTTGTCCAATTCCGGATTGAACAGAGTGTCTCCCAAATACGGAAGGGCTTCCAAGGCCTACTTGGATTCTATGCTGGCCTTCCAGGTGCGCAACCAGAGCGCTCTTCTGGCTGCAATTGCACAAGTCGATACCTTAGAAGTCAAAATACCTGAATCTATGGCCGCTTAGGAGAAATAAGAAGCTACCTCTTGAACAAGTGCAACCAAGAGCACATTAACATAAATGGATTTTAAGAAATTTTCCGGTTTCCTATCTGTAGGATCTTTAAGAGATGCTGTGTTAGGGATAGGAAGGAGGGATGACTTAATAAGACTAATGATATGGGCATCCACGGGGAAGGGTGAGGAGACTCCCACTTAGCCCTATCCGCTGCTGGTAGACGGTAAAAGGTAGCAATGCACTTGGAAAATTGAAAGCGCCTACTAGGGTGAGTACACACCTCCGCTAGGAGGTCTTCTAGCTGAGCTGAAGACAAACAATCCGTAACGGTCTTCTTTTGCCTCTTAAATACAGGTGCCTTGGATCTGGAAGGTTGCTCTGATTCCTCCCCTAGAAGAATGGACTTAACTGCTCTAATAAGAACCTTTACGTGTACTGGAGACATAGGGAATTGTCACGTTGGTGGGGATTCAATTAGCAGGGATTCCACGCGCGGGTGTCCCCGAGACCCCGCGCGCGAGTCCCTGCTGTCGGACTTTACCTCGAACCTCATGTTGGTGCGTGGTAAAGTCTGCATGAGGCCGCCCAATTCAGCCTCGCGCGAGCGTGTAAAACACACTTATTCCGCAGTTTTCACGGAATCAGTGTTGTCTCGCGCAGGAGTCCCGTTCTAATGACGCGGGGAAATAGCCATTTAGTTGAATAGCTAATCCCCAGCGTCGCGGGATTTTTACCTGAAAATTAGTCGCGGGTGAAATCCCGCGGCTAATTGGATATGCCCCATAGCCTCCTCTGGGATGGAAAAAATCTCAACGTCAGAGGTAATGGAAGCACTGGCCTCGCCATCTGAAGACACTTCTGAGTCTGAACCTCCCCCAGATAAAGGAGAGCTTTTGCATACAGCAGGCATGCATCTGGGAGCCCTATCCTTATCTAGCATCTGCTGAAAGGACATGGACACCTGAACTAACCCCTGGACTGACTGTGCAAAGGTCTGCATCCAGGGAGGCTCTGCCATGGGAAGCTGCGGCACAGCAATAGGGACAGGGGGCACTGGAGCTGCCATCCGGTCCACAAATTGCGACATTACCTGTGTTAAGCTGGATGCCCAAGCCGGTTCCTGACTGGAGTCAACAGCAGAGATAGACTGTTGCAGGGCCGTAAAGCAACTGACACAAAGGCCATCGTGCTCTGGGTCCTGAGGAGAGATGATGACACCACATTTTTTACAGGTGCACATCACCGAAGCACCCACCTCCTTGGGAGTCCTATTTCTGGACATTGTTATCGTCGCAGAAATCTCCACACACCCAATGACAAAGGTATAAGGGAGGTAACAAAAATGGTCTAAAAGTGCTAAACATAAATGTATATATACTGAGAGCTGAACTCACCAACCCAGGTGACCAGAGATAACAGCAATCATACATATACAATGAAAAAAATTCTCACATGCACACAGACCACTCACTGCTGAATATGTGTGCAAAATTACTCAGCAAACAAGCTTAGATAAGCAGGAAAGAGATAAATATTGATAATTAGGTCACAGGGAGAGCAGGTTATAGAGGAGACAGCAGCCCAGCTTCTCTCCCGTGCTAGAGAGGCAGGCTGAGGAAAATAGCCGCACAGTGTGGAGAGAGGGGAGGATTCTGCCTGGGGCTTGCTGTCTCTGTGAGAGTGCGCTCCAGCGTTGGGGGAGGGGCTAACAGGGAGCACCACCCTCCATCATCTGGCCGTGCCCCCAGGGTAAATGCCTGTGGCTGCTACTAAGCAGCCCCCTGTTGCACTGTACCTTCCCTGGTGGTCTAGTGGGCGACACGGGAGACCAGGAGCCACCACTAGCCAGTACCACCGGTGGTCTCCACACCAGCAGTAATAAGCCGTGACCCGCGGTTCCCTGTGTAGGGAGCCGCCTTACCTTATCCCCATGAAGTGCCGGCTGCGACTCTGGTGTGAGGAGTCCGTGGACAGAGTCACTGACCTAGTCGCCAGTGCTGCGGCCCCGGCGTTGGGGTGGCGGAGCGGCAGTGGTGGTGTCCTGTAGGACGCCTTACATTGCCCACTCGTAGAAAAACTAATAACTAAAAATCCATCTAACACAGTCCCCCCTAAAAATGGTGCCCAGCTCCTGCCGGACACCAAATTCAAAGTGAAGTCCAGTGGCTGGGGGCTGGGGTATAGAGGAGGGGAGCCTGGGCTTGTGGGTAATTTTATTTAACTATTTGGTGCCCAGACTCTTCTCTCCAGGCTATACCAAGTGTCATTCCTGTGCCCCCTAGTGGAGGAAGAAGAAAAAATATTGTTAAAATAGATTAACAATATTTCAGTAGCATTGCAATCAAGCTTTGTATTCCTGCAGACATCTACTGACGGAAATCCTTACAATGAATGACAGTAGTGTCCCGCAGTTAAAACTTACAGACTAAAGAGAATGCTCGAATGCTCTAAATTTTGACGCCTGTCATTTTACCGACGCCAGGAGACCGGCGCTTGGCATCCCATGCGGCCGGTGGTAAATCATACCAGTTGCCCCCCTAACGTTTGTTCAGTTTTGCCACGTACCCTTAAAATATGTTTACATTTATTCAAATTATCCCTTAATCCAAGGGTGGGCAATAAGCGGCCCTCCAGCTGCTGCAGAACTACACATCCCAGCATGCCCTTCCACAATTTTGCTATTTGGTCATGATGAAACTGTTGCAGGACAGCTGGAGAGCCCCATCCCTGCAGGCTTAATCTGAGTAAAATAATTCCAAGCCACTGTATTTAAAATGTTTTAAAAATACTGATTCTGATTAGTGTTTTATAATTGACTTACAAATTGGATGTTATTTTCATTTATAATTTTACAGGGGAGTCATCCTTTCAAAATAATGGTGCTAACATAAATTATAAATTGTGCCATGTTTTGTACTCCTGTATTATACTGTACTCAGCATTTACAGAATATAAGACACTACTGTTGAAGGGATTGTTGTTCACTTTTGGACAACTCTTTCTTAGCCAATCATACCCCAGACATATAGTAAGCATTACTATAAATGTTACCTAAGTTTGTAGACTTTGAACATGTTGAAAGCCTCCCATAGTGATTCAGAAGAGCTCTAATATAGCGCTATGGATGGATTGCAACCTACAGTGCGGCCTTTCTAAACAGGCCCCAGAGAATTTACTGTGCGTATAGGGCAGGAGTGATTAACAGCTGCGATACAGTGCAGCTGAAGACTCTGAAGCTACCTGTACCTGTGTTAGTGCACTGTGCATACTGTAATACAATGATACGTCTGTCAGTACTGGATTACACTACTTTCTAAATAAAAGCAGTGTATGGACGGTCACACAAACCTTATCTGTGATGTGTCTGCTCAGCAGAATCCACACTGCAGCACCACCTTTTGGACACTGGACATCAAGCCTGTACTGAGGATTGTTAGCAAGACTGTAAGCGTCTTTCACCGGACCCTGCTTTGCATCCCATGTACTACAAAAGAAAATTAGAGATTGCCATTATAAAACAGCTTATTATGCAGAGCGCTAATAGCACACTTTTATGGGGCCATGAACTGCGTGAGTATCTTTTCATTTCATATTTTGGTGGTATATTAGTTTTTATAAAACTTATAAAAAAACAAACAAACAAAAAAAAACAATGCACATATAAAAGCACATATATAATAATCACTGAAACAATCAATCGGACAGGGAGGTTAATGCAGAGGTAAATGTACGCCCATTTGTTGAGCGCATCTTTCGAACACATGGGGGGATCAATTAGCTGCGGGGTTATCTCGCGCATCTCTGCATATGATCCAGTATATACGCTAGCTCTGTACACACCTCTATTGAGCAATGCTTGCCCGACTTCCTTCCAGCACTGCATCAGGCCCGATCAGTGAAATGGAATAGAGTGGGATTTCGGTGACAAGTACAAACTCTCAGCAATCTGCCAATATCGCTGGTGATGGGAATCATTAATCAATGCAGTGTTCAGCTTGTATCAGGGCATGTGGAGGTTACAGAAGCATGCTAAGTGGTTTATGCTTTTTGATAGCAATAACTAAATAAATAATAGCAATATTATTTTTGCTGCATGAATCTCATGTGTGATAGTTTGTGTGCAGGTGTGGACAGGGCCATAGACAGAAATGATGGGCCTAGGTAATGGGGGAGGTGTGGTCAAATCCTGGGGGTGTGGCCATGTTTCCCCCCAAAAAGTGAAAACTACTATTGCACACATTGTTCCCCTGCACAGCTTGACCGTGCCCCTTAATCAATCGCAGGCCTGGGTAATTAATAATCACCTCTCTCTGCACCTCTGGGTGAGGGTTAAATGTATTACAGGAGTTAAGTCTGTATTAATGTTGTATGAAGGACATGCTGCTACATGGCAAATATTTTTTGGTTTTGTGTTACCTGGTAATGGTAACAATAGTGTAGAGTTTTTGGCCCAGCTTCACCCAAACTTTTATACGCCACCAGCAGCATAGAGCTTGCATTCAGGTGAAACTCCTTCTGCATATTTTACCATACAGAAACTGTGCAGACCAGCCCTGCAGGCTTGAAAAAATAATGCAATAAATACTTACTTCTCATCTAAAGCCTTCTAAAATGGCAGTACCAATAATTATTTAGTCAGAGTAACCTCAGAAACAGGGTACATGAATGTCTTTCACCTAATTAGCACAATGCATAACTCTTGTCATACATTGTCAGCGAATTCCTGGCTGCCATCTTAGCACACACCAAGCATTTTGAGCCATCTTGTCTGCCAGGGGCACCTCTATTGCAGTGGTGGTTCTAGGGATGGGCAAGCAAGACGGTCACCTGGGGCACTGCGGCCAGGGGGTGCAGCCACAGTCATCTCTACTGATGCCATCTAAACTGACGGTGCCCGGCAGCTCTCACCTGCCGCCACTGACCTACTTAGAAACTGTGCTGCAGCAGCACAGCAGGACTCAGGAATCGGCTCCACTCTCCCACAAGCTCCATGTACCTCAGCCTGAGCTTCCTCTTCCTGTCACAGCTGCAGCCTGTACAGGAGAGAGGAAGTGCTGGAGAGGCTGGAGTCTGGACTGAGCGCATGGAGCGGCAGCTGCACAGCAGAAGGTAAGAGCTGCTGCTGCTGGGGAAGAGAGGTTGGGCAGCAAAACATGTAGGGACTCTGCCAGTCTCACATCAGCTGGAGGGATAAAAGTAATCTAAGGCAGAAATCGTGTAATGTGATAACCGCTCCCTGCTACCCTCTGTATTCCGCTGTCTTCCTCTCACTCACTGACTACCTAGTCACCCACTGCCCAGTCTGCCTCTCCAATGTAACCAAGTGCCTCTCCCTACCACCTTCTCCCAGTCACCCTCTACCTCTCCATACAGGCATGCCCCCTAGAGTGATGAACACTTTTCGGGAGCCTGCATACCTTCGTCATGTGCAGAAGAGAGTCCTTGTTAGGCGTTTTGGGGGGAGGGTGGCACTAAAGGAAACTTTCGCCCTGAGCTCCACAGAGTCTAGAACTGGCCCTGCTCTATTGTTTGACGACACTTTTCATAGTGTTTTGCCAGCAACTTTTGGACTTGCAGCTTATTAAATCAGAAGATTTCTATTCAGAACACTGAAAAAAATGGGATGGCGAGTCGCTGCGAGTTGTGTGTGACATACATGGTCATCTGGCAGTTTGTAACTTGCAATATTTTTAGAAAATAGCACTCCATTACATTTACACTAATGCATACTTGCCAACTCTCCCTGATTGTCAGGGAGACTCCCTGAAATAGCAGCAATCTCCCTGACTCCCTGAAGAGTAAAGCGATCTCCCAGATTGCATCTTGCCCCCATTATGAAGCTGTTCTATATAAAAAATACAGAGATCTATACATTAAAATGGGAATATTAGTATCATTTCCCTGCATTGGTAAGAAGGCACAGTGATCCCTATGGCTGCATACAGTTTTTGATAAGTTTCAGTGTGTTTTCATCAACAAGTAGACTTTGGGACTTTTTCATCAACAAACAGATCTTACTAACTGCTTTGGGACTTGTTTACATTTGGATGTAAGTCAGTTTTATGACATGCCCCCCAGATGTAGCAGTACACTCCACTTTACCGCCGCGCTCATAGGTGCTGCTTCCACAATCTCCCTGAAATGCTTTTTCAAAAGTAGGCAAGTATGCACTAATGTGTTCAGGTGCACACTTAGGGCAGAACTTTCCCAGCAATATGAGTAGATTGCAGTTGTCATAACACATAACTGGAGCTGCAGGTAGTAGTCATTCCCGGATAATAGGAAAGGCATTATTTTACCTATTCTACAAAGGCTCATTTTGCCAAATCTTGTGGAGTACTGGTTGATGGGGCTAGTACTGTGGGGGAAGCTGATAACCATTTTGGGGAGCAATTAAATTGTTGCTTTGATCGAGCGCGATAGCCGCCGGCACTGGCATTGCTGGTTGTATCCGCCTGAGGTGGTCATCAGAAATGTGTGAAAAGTCCGTGGCCTGGGCGCCATAAACAGGACTTAAGATGGGTTTAGCTGCTTTATGTGGCTAAAACCTGTCTATTTAGGCACGACATGTGCGATAAAGCATTGGCACCCAGAAACACAAGAATATCGCCCCCAGATCTCTATGTGCGATATGATTAGGGCGCACCAGGACACTGTGTATATCCGTTTGCGTTCCATTGTGCTTTATATACAGAATCAGTTGCACATAGATATACAAGTGTATGCACAAATAAGCCATTTGAGACAATTTAAAAAAGCAAAATACTGTATTTTTCTTTGTAACAGTAATATACATCTATACTGCTATCCAATATTTATTTGAAGTTTTTAGGGTACAGGCTGTTTTCCCCAGTTTCTTAAAATTTAACAAACAATCAAAAATCGGTCGCGATAATCTTGCGGTCAACTGAATATGCCCCATAGTGTTGATGGCATCAATCTTTTTATGAACACATTAACTCTTTCATTGAGTACTTAATAAAGTTATTATATGCAAAGTTCTTTGCTATCGAATTAAAACTATTTCTTGTACTGTGCATTGTGTATTAAACTATATTATTAAAAGACAAAGAAAAACAAAACAAGTGTGAATGAGACATCAGTATATCCAATCCAGGGGCTGGTAACAAGGTTGTAAACGTGATACACTGTAGTGTCCCATGCGAAAAAAGTTTTTGTACTCTCTGGGTGCTTCTGGTGCAAGGGTCTCATTTTAGGACCTCACTATATAAAGACTATGGTCATCTCCTCATTGAAGATACCATCTTCTCCATTACACTACCCCAATGGGAGAACTCCAAAGTGTGGGGATCAATTACATACAAAAGTAGTACCAGTATTGGACTCTTTAAGGATTAAATATTCTGTATTATACATCTGTGGCGCCTTCCGGATATTTTTGTATTTATTGAATTTTTGGGATCCATCCTTGACAGGGGATCTGTCTGTAAGTGCGGCCAAGTTGGTAACACTATATTATGGTCACAATTGTAATTCCCTATTTCATCATGGAGGAAGTGTACATTTTACGGTTTTGTGTAATATATATTTAATCAATATTTGTAATTGTTTAACACATTTTAAATCAAGGTTACTACTATACATATATTATATACTTCTTCATGCCAATATTCTTAGTGTATAGATCTTTCTTTCAAAATCAAGTTTGTTAATTAAAGAGATAAAAGGGACATACCTGTGAATGCATGTTGATTCTTTAAAAAGGCTTGGGTTCCAGCTCAGGTAGATGACATCATAATATTGACACAGGTCTTCCCATGTAATCCAGAAAATACCTACAAGTACGATGACTGAAGTTGTCAATAGCTATAGAATTTACTAGTGAGTTTTTCTAATGTGTTTGCAAATCCACTCTCTACCTTCACAACTACTTCAGTGTGTCTGTCTCACCTGCAGCCCAGCAGAGAACCACTAGATACAATTACTGGGAGCCTCCCTAATCTAGGAACAACAGAGGATCTGGCATAGGCCATGAAATAATACCCAGCTTCTGACTGGACAGATACATCAATCTTCCAATCAGGAATCGCCTGTCATTTCTAGCTCTCCTATCGGTGTTCTGAAATTATTCTGGTGGCTGGCCAGCAGAGGTCTCAATTGTAAAGAACGGAACCCAATTGGGCTTAACAAATTGTGTGTATTACAGCCCTTGCAAAGTATTTGTTAGCTCTAATCTCTACAAATAGGTCACCAGATTCAACGGGGAAAAAATAATGAAGTGTCCAGTAATGTAGCATCTCAGGTGGTGCCTGACATTAACAGTTTTGGGGGGGAAATATATACGGCTCTTAGAAAGTTTTTGAAGATCTGTTTTTATTTTTTTACAGATGTGTGCTTGCTCGTCTAGCCTCAATATGCCATGCAGCATGATATGTCTGACATGAGTGAGCCGCCAGGTCCTGTGCAATGTGATGCACCAGGAGACTGTGCTGATTAATTTGATATGTGACGCTTGTATATCTGTCTGCAAATGAGTCTGTAAACGGAACTTGGCAAAACGCTGCGGCCCCTGCATCGTAGCACTTCGCCTGCTGATTGAGAGACTCCGTCTCACACAGACCCACAAGTGTCACATATCAAATGAATCAGCACAGTCTCCTGCTCACACCCTCCTGAGGCAGGGAGCAGAAATCTGCGAAAAATCCAGCTTTTGGGCATGCTGACCAGGACTTTAGATGGGTTTAGTCACTTTACTTGGGTACATTTGGCCAGGGGCGTAACTAGAACTTTTTGGGCCCCATAGCAGCATTTTTAAGGGTCCCCCCTAACTTAGGTCTTAAGCTGGCCACACATCTAAAGATTATCTGTCCAACCAGCTGTTGGTTAGTTGGTTGGTTGGAATGAAAATCTGGTAATGTATGGGAGTAAATGATGATCAGCAATTTGCTCCTAAATGCCAGAAAACAGATGAAAATGGTCGTTTGTTAAATGTTTGATCCAAGCAATTTGTTCAAACAACAGTTTTTGTCCATTTTTCGGCGTTTTACTCCCATACCTTACCAGATTTTCATTCCAACCAATCAACTAGTTGGCTGGTTGGACAGATAATCTGTAGATGTGTGGCCAGCTTTACACAATAACCACAGTAGTTCCCCATAAACATTAAATGCCCACTGTAATGGTGCCCCTTATGCAATGCCCACTGTAATGGTGCCCCTTATGCAGTGCCCACAGTAGTGAGCCCCCTGTAGTTGACCCCAGTAATGAGCCCCCTATAATGCCCCCAGTAGTGAGCCCCCTGTAATGCCCCCAGTAGAGAGCCCCCTGTAGCTGCCCCCAGTAGAGAGCCCCCTGTAGCTGCCCCATGTAATGCCCCCAGTAGTGACCCCCTGTAGCGAGATCCCAGTAGTTGCCCCCTGTAGCTGCCCCAGTAATGCCCCCAGTAGTGACCCCCTGTAGCGAGATCCCAGTAGCTGCCTCCAGTAGTGAGCCCCCTGTAGCTGCCCCCCCTCCCCCCTCCGCGTGCGCACACACACAAACAAACAAAAAAAAATTTACCTTTATCCCCGCTCCTGTGAAGCCGCCGACCGTCCCGGCGCCCGCTCCTCGGAACTATGGGAGTGACGTCATGACGTCACTCCCATTATGCACTACGGGACTCGGAAGACGGAGTAAGCTCCGTCCTCCGGCTGCCGCCGGGGGTTTGAAAAGGAGCCAGGCGTCCGCTGGTAACACAATCTCAGCGGGCGCCCGGCATATGGAGGGTGCAGGGGGTGCGATTGCTGGGCTGGCGGGCCCCTTAAGCTGCCGGGCCCCACAGCAACGGCACCCCCTGCACCCTCCATAGTTACGCCACTGCACTTGGCCATGACAAGTGCGATAAATAATGGGTAGTACCCATGCCCGATCGGAGCAACAATAGTACCCATGCCCAATAGGCAGCAAAAAAAGATTGAATACCCACAATCAAGGGGGGGGGGGTTAGTACTACATGGAGAAAGGGGGAGAGGGGATGGGGGGAATGGGCAGTGCCAAATTCAATATGCTGCTGGTCGCCGCTGATTGGCTGCCGGTCCATAAGCCGTGATTGGCTTGCAGCCGTAGCAAAATGTAAACAGGCAGCCGCATGTTGTACGGCACTGGGACAGTGACAGTCCCAACGCTGGGTGCTGAAGTGAAGTGCCAGTATGACATACCGTTTCATACCGGCACACTTCGAGCACTGGTTTGATTACAGTTTAGAGGCACCACGTTGAACTTTACGTTTTGCGTTAAAGGCGAAAAATCTGCCGATATAATATTTTTACTTAACTTTTGTTAGGGCACGATGTACGAAAGTGTAATACACTGTGCTCTGCACCTTGATTATTATTTATTTATATTGATTTATATAGTGCCAGCATATTCCGTTGCACTTTACAATTAGTTACAATACAGCAATAAAAGAAGACTGGGTAATAACAGGCAGACATAGAGGTAGGAGGGCCCTGCTCGCAAGCTTACAATCAATACAGTAATAGGAATTTTATACAGGAGGATAAGTGCTATTTAAATTGGTCCAGACAGATTGCTGAGCTCCATGATCCAGTCGTACAGAACTGTTGGCCTGGGGCCAGTGGGATGTGTGAGTGCAGAAAGAGAACATGTGTAAAGTTATATGTGGACTGTGTAGAGGGCAGGTGATTTGTAGCAGGTGAGCAGGTGTGCTTAGATTTACCAAACCGCATGGGTCTGCAGAGCAAGATGGTGGCGTTTACACTGGTCAGTAGGAGCATAGTCAGAGGGAGGGTATTATTTGCCAAGTATAAAGGTGCAGCAATGTGCTTAGATAGGCAGCATATTTACCACAGTAACATTATTCATAGGATATAGAGATGGATACACTTTATGGGGAGTGCAATGCTGCAGGGAGGGGCGCACAGTCATTTACACAATACGACTTGATACCTGCACCAGCTCTGAGTCTCATCCTGCATTTTGCACCTTCCAGATGCTCATCTACAAGTTTTTAACATAGCTATAGTATATATCATATCATAATACACAAGTGACGCTAATATATATTCTGAGGCCATTACTTCAGGATTTATAAACACTGTAAAAGAATAAAGACTCCCCTAATGTAACATACTACTGAATTCTGTGACCTGTGTAAGTGTTTATAGTAAGGGGCTCCTTATCCCATTCATAGTGATATTATGCTATATTTGTAATATATAACTTGAAAATATATAACATAATATAAATGTTACAGGATATAATTTACCATTATCAATTTTTTGGGCTGTTCGTGGGTCAAAGTTCAGGTATTTCTGCAGTTCCGGGGTCCAGCTCCTCTCGTCTTTCTCACAGAAACGACCTTTCCATCGTAAATGACTCCAAGGATTCTTCAATTGGAGAAACCGCAAATCCTGTACGTAATAAGACATATATACAATTATTTTCTCATAAACAGAAATAGAACAAGTATTGCGTTTAGGAGCATAAAGATCATACGATGTGGCCAGTGGTGTAACTAGGGCAGCCAGATAGACTCTCATTGACTGCTGCAGCACCCACTGCAAGAGCCTGACTTCCGTCCGGCTCCTGCAGTGGGTAATGGGACTGACGTCATGACGTCTGTCCCATTATGCTGAGCGCGCCAGCCCGGGAGGACTGGCGGGCGGCGGGAGCGGCGGCGTGGACTGGAGGAGGAGCAGCAGCAGCAGCAGCGTGTATTCAGGTAAGTATGTTTTTATATATATATTTTTAAAAACCTGTCGTCAGCACTACTGGGGGCACAATGGGGTGGCTACCACTGGGGGGACCTCTACTGGGGTGGGGGGGTGTGTGGCTACTACTGGGGGCACCATTATTAGGAGGACCTCTACTGGGGGCACCATTATTGGGAGGACCTCTACTGGGGGGGGGCTATTACTGGGGGCACCATTATTAGGAGGACCTCTACTGGGGGGGAGGGCTATTACTGGGGGCACCATTATTAGGAGGACCTCTACTGGGGGGGGGCTATTACTGGGGGCACCATTATTGGGAGGACCTCTACTGGGGGGGGGGCTATTACAGGGGCACTTAATCGGGAGGGGGAACCTCAACTGGGGACCACTACTTGGGGGGGGGGGGGGGGGGACTACTACTGGGGGCATTATAGAAGGGGCTTACTACTAGGGGCACTGCACTGGGGGGACCACAACTGGGAGCAATAACAGGAAGGACCACTACAGGGACCACTGGATAGGGGGGTCACTACTGGGAGCCTGCATCAGGGGGACCACTACTGGGGGCACTGCATGGGAGGGAGGGGGACTACTGCTGGGGGCACTATATAAGAGGCTTACTGCTAGAGGCACTGCGGGGACCACTACAGGGGGCACTAGATAGGGGGATCACTACTGGGTGCCTGCATAAGGGGGACCACTACTGGGAAACCTGCATGGGGGGGGGGACTACTGCTGGGGGCGCTATATAAAGGGCACTGCATAGGGGGGGGGGACTGCTACTGGGGGCACTATATAAAGGGCACTGCATAAGGGGATACCACTACTGGGTGCACTGCATTGTGGGGACTGCTACTGGGGGCACTGCATAAGGGGGAACACTACATAGGGCACTGCATTTGGGGGGACCACTACTGGGGGCACTGAGTAAGGGGAACTAATTGGGGGCTGTATAAGGGGGACCACTACTGGGGATACTATGGGCCTGCATAAGAGGGACCACAACTGCATACTGGGGGTACTGTATTAGGGGTACTACTGGGGTTAAGGTGCATATGGATAGGAATGTTAAGCATGAAAATAAAGGGGTGTGTCATGTTGACACGCCCCATTTTTAAGTGACCACGCCCATTTTTTCTCCCACGCGCGCCTTCGGCGCGCGCACATATCGGGGTGTTGGGGGGCTCCAAATACCCTAGTTACGCCACTGGATGTGGCTAAGATGTCCCATTTAAAGCCACAAGCAGTTCCATTCAACTTTTTTGTTTTATGACCCATATATGGTATGAAAAGCGCCATAACTTCTATATTGTACGTAATCATCTGCGTGCTGTTGTACAAACCTCCAGCCCCCCTGACTACTAGCCCCTCCCCTGGAGAAACCCCCAATGGCAGACTAAAAATCCCGCCCCCCAACAAACATCCCGCAAGTATAAAATGTGCATATATATGTACATTTATTTGGTGCACATGCATAGTATAGAACACCCTTACTTGGGGAGTGACCTACTAACAGCCTTGATGAGACTATCACTGCTGGACACAGGAAAAACACTGGAGAAAATCTACTTCTGGACCATCGTAGGGAAAAGGATTACTGATGACTGGATGATGTAACACTGTGCTAGGGTTTTCATGAATGGGCACTAAATTCAGAGAGAGGTGCAATGTGGAATAATGGTACTGAAAGCAATGTTTTACCCATAGATGGTAATTTTATGCATTTTAGGTGTTCTCGAAGCCCATTAAATGAGATTTAACTCAATCAATATTATATTACCATTGGTAAACTACAATGAAGTTGCATCATGTACACTATGAGCAGGTCTGAATGTGACTGCATCTATCCAGTTTTAGCTAACTGCACATGTGCTGCAGCATCTTTAGGGAGGACCCTGAGTCAGATGGACCTCGGACATTTCTCTCAGTCTGTGAAATAGGCGTTTCTGGGTGTCAACTGGGCATATGCATGGAAGAGAACCATCTTGTGGGAGTGTTGCAGGCATGTAGTCAAAGTCACAGTACGCCATATACTGAGTTGTGCGTATGCTGCGGTGATCCGTACACCTAGCATGGGGTAAGTGCTGATACTAGTGATGATGGCGGTTAGATGTGTACGTTCAGACCTATACTCGAAAGTAGCATGTCGTTTGAAATCCGGAACCGTTCAGCACTATAAGCAACTCAGAAACGGGCCCTATGTTGCAGGGAAGCTTTAAAACATATTACTGAATGTGCTTATAACACTCTGTGTTGGGCTGTACTTGGGTCAAAGTTAAGTAAACCTTAACAAACAGTGGGCCTGATTCAGACCCGGTCGCAAGCGCTGAGCGCTCGCAACCGGGTCGATGGTGGCTCACAGCGCATGATGGAGCCGGCTCCGTCGTGCACATGCGTGAGACCCGGCTAGTGACGGGCAATCTGTCGCTCCAGGTCTCGCACCAAAGGGGGCGAGCTGTCGATGTTGAGTGACAGCTCGCCCCCTTTGGTGGGCGGGCCACGGCTGGTGGTTGCCAAAAAGGAGGCGTTCCCATGAGAACGCCTGACGTTTGGGGGCGGCCCCACTGACCTCACAAGTGAAGTCAGTAGAGAGATTCAGGCTCTGTAAGAGCCGAAATCTCTCTGGGGCTTGCGGCCACGAGACCCTACCACAAGGGTCTCGTCGCAAGCCCGATGGTCGCGATGGTCTTGACCATCGCGACCATCATCATGGCCGCTCGCAATAGCTGTGGGTGGTCATCCACAGCAATGCGAGCGGCCAAGAGGCCGATCCATAGAAAATAAGCCTGGCCCTGATTCAGAGCGAGCGGCTCTGAATCAGACCCAGTGTTTCCTTCCAGTGCCTTCATGTATAAGCCCTATCTACATTGTGATTTGTGCTCTGTGCTGAATCAAGCACTCAGCACAATAGATGTACAGTAGAGTTGTGCATAGTCCAATCAAGCATATATAAAAATATAGATTACATCAAACCTTGTATTCTCTTATGTCCAACACAGCGTATGCGTGTGTAGGTACCAAGCCCCATTTTTCTCCTTCCTCCTCAGACATCATGCCTGTAGCCGTGGTTATAAGTACATCACCTTTGTGAAATCTGAAATGAATACAAATACAATAAGGTACAATTGCCCTTAAGAAAACATAAAATGTGGTATTTAAATAATGTAGAAAGAGTTTGGTGTACAAAAAAACATTTTAAGACTAGTGTCACAGGTTTGTTTAGAATTCCACATTTGTTCTCAGGTGTTTATAGAGACATGCAGTATTTTACTGAAACACTTCTTTCCTTATCACACCGTAGAGCTTCAGCTGAGACACCCCTTGACTCTCTGTATGATAAGGGACAGTGTTTCCCATTGAACATAATGAGATTATAGTATAGATGGGCTTTTTGGTCCATCTAAAAGTCCAGTGTGACATCACCCTTAAGGAGGGTATCCACTAGGCAATTTTAGCAAGCGGTTGCACGATAACGGCGTCGATATCGTGCAATCACTTGCAAATCGCGCATGCATCATGCATATTTTGGTCGGAAGCAACCAGCGATGCGCGTGTACGCTGGTCGTTTCCGACATCTATCATCACCCGTACATGCTGGTCAACCTGGCGATCCCGTCAGGTTCAGCATGTGCGGGGATGAGGGATGTGCCTGGACTGAACGAGTGAACATTCAGTCTAGGCACATCACTAGATATACAAACGAGAGCACGATTGCAATGTCCTAATCGTGCTCTCGATTGTATATCTAGTAGTGTACACCGCCTTAACACTGATGATGCGTTGCCACCTCATCCCTTTGATAAGGGACATATATGAATTACACAGATTATGAGGCTAGCTGACTTTAAATCTCCATTTCACCTGATTTTAATCAGCCAAAAACCTGTGTAATTCATGTGTGTCCCTTTATTAAAAGGGATCTTCTGGCAACTACAGTGCTATTTTTATCTTAGCGTCAGGACCCCAGGCTTTGTATTCTGTATTTAAACACAGATTTCATGGAACATTAGTGCAGCTAAACTATGAACACTCACATGTAATGTCCACTGCTACTGCCTGCGGGAGGGGTACAGGATTCTGGCACTCGGTATTCTGGCGGTCAGAATCCTGACGCCGGCATCCTGACAGGTTTAGGATACCGTCACTTGTCGGTCAGTAAGCTAACCCTCCCCCTACCTCTCCACTGCCTAAACCTAACCCTCCCCCTTAGTGCCTAACCCGTAACCCCAATACTTACCGCCGACATGCCGGGATTCTGACAAGTGTTGGGATTCCGGCGCCGGCATTCGGACTGTCGGAATTATAACTACATCTCCTCCCTGCTATGGTAATGTAGCCAGTACTTTGAAAGTGGCCAACCTGGCTTTGCTTTACAAAAAAATAAATCCTCTTTAAATCTAGTGGCCATCACCAAAATCTCGCCGCTACCCACAGATCACAGGCTATTACTATTGGGCTCCTGTCTCATGTACATAAAGAAAAAAAAAACAAGGAAACAAAAGTATAATAAATGCCCAAGCGACAAAGAAATCACAAACAAGTGACAGTCAAGCATTCGCAAACAGACATGGGGACCATCATCAGTTATTTGCACCTGCTCATGACCACACACAAATATTATTATTATTTATCCTAGTCTGCATTTGCTAGCAATTGTGCAATCATGTTCTTACTGTACTGGACGTACATTACAACACCCATTACTCGCCTATCTATATGCAATAAGTGACAGAATCACACAAATCTGCATGGGTGCATATGTGTCCTCCCATTGTGCTGGGCAGAGTGAGATCACGTATTTTACACTACAGAAATGGCATATTACTCACTAGTAATCAGACGGGGAACATACAAGTACAGATTTCCCAGAGATACAGAACATGGGTCACGCACCTTAGGTGTCCATATTAACATGGCGCAACAGAAACCACAAAAGGTACTGCCACCCACAGCAACCAAATACCCATTCTTATCAATCTTCTGCCATATAATCTAAACCAAATGTATAATTTATGGACAGTGTAGTTTGCACAAATACAGAAACATAATCTGACGGCAGAAAAGAACCTAGGATCACACAAATCTGCATAATCATATAGAAGTGTGTCCACTTTTCTGGGCATGTACAGAGCAATTTGACGCAGGTCACATATTCTAAACAACCAGGGATTGTACTATTTGTCTACATCACTTGCTTACCAGACACTGCGCTGGCCTGGAGGACATAATTGGTATAAAAATATATAATGATATCTGCGTTTTGTTAAATATGACAGGGGTGCTTCTCTAAGAATCACACAAGCATTTATTTACATTTAACACAATTAACCACTAAAAGCTAAAAAAATAAAAACCATATAAAATGTAAAACTTATATAGATATTAGCACAACATACAGCCGTTATTGATTCAATAGCTTTTTAGAAGTATTAAGATACAGCTTGCATATAATAATACTATTTTCTATGCTGGAACATATTTAGGAAGCCAGTAACAAATTTGGATACACTTCAGTGATTAGTCACCAATGAGGAAAAGCTATAATACTGTCCTTAGGAACTCTGGTTAGGAGGAAACTAACCCCCCATAAAGGTACACTAGATGGACAAAAGTAAACGGACGCCTGACCATTACACCAAGAGGGACTGTAATGACATTGTATTCAAATGGCGTTGGTCCCCCTTTTCCACTGGATTTTGAAGTGTTTCAGTGGGAATGTGTGCTCATTCATTCTGTAGAGCAGTTATGAGATCAGTCACTGATGTTAGACGAGAAGTCCTGGCTCGCAATCTCCATTCCGGTTCATCCCAAAGGTGCTTGATGGGGTTGAGTTCAGGGCTCTGTGCGGACCATTCAAGTTCTTCCACATTAAACTCATCAAACCATGTCTTTAGTCCTTGCTTTGTGCACTGGGGCAGGGTCATGTTGGAATAGAAAGGGCCTTCCCCAAACTGTTGCCACAAAGTTGGAAGCATAGCATTGTCCAAAAGGTCTTGGTATGCTGAAGCATTAAGATTGCCCACCACTAGAGATAAGGGGCCTAGCCCAAACCCTGAAAAACAGCCCCATACCATTATCCCTCCTTCACCAAACTTCACAGTTGGCACAATGCAGTCAGGTAACGTTCTATCGGCATCTGCCAAATCCAGACTTGCCCATCTGAATGTCAAACAGAGAAGCATGATTCGTCACTCCACAGAACTCTTTTCCACTGCTCCACAGCCCAGTGTAGGTGTGCTTTACCCCACTCCATCCGACGTTTGGCATTGGACTTGGTGATGTGAGGCTTGCATACAGCTGCTCGGCCATGGAAACCCATTCCATTATGCTCCCGCAACACAGTTTTTGTGCTTACATTAATGCCAGTGAAAGTTCGGAACTCTTTAGCTATGGAATCAGTAGAGCGTTGATGACTTTTACGCACCATGCACCAGTCGTTGACCCCACTCTGTGATTTTGTGTGGTCTTCTGCTTCGAGGCTGAGTTGCTGTTGTTCCTAAATGCTTCCACTTTCTAATAATATCACTTACAGTTGACTCTGGAGTATCCAGCAGGGATGAAATTTCACGAACAGTCTTATTGCAAAGGTGGCATCCTAACACAGTACCACACTTGAAGTCACTGAGTTCTTCAGAATGACCTATTTTGTATCACAAATGTTTGCAAATGGAGACTGCATGGCTCGGTGCTTCATTTTATACACCTTTGGCAACGGGTCTGATTGAAACCTCAACTCAATGTGGCCAAATACTTTTTTCCATACAGTGTGTAAAAAAAGTCTCTAGAGGAGGGACGAAGCGCGTTGATCTAAACCAAGCTAAACTCTAATTTAACCTACATCTCGTCTAAATCCTGCCAGGGTACTCCCTTCTTAATGTGATCGATCGCTGTGTGAAAGAGAAAGCTTGTTACTTAGGAAACACTGAGCCGCTTCTACTACGAACAGACAAGCCCGCAAGTAGGAGTCCAACACTGCTGTGCTGTGACTAGTCGGCCCCACAGAGGGAGAACAGCGTGCAGATTCCAGATCGCTGCAAGTGCTCCCGCGGCCGCCCGGCCCATTCAGTCTTACCGGCTATTAATTATCAGAGGTGCGCACCCTGTCCTGGTTAGAAGATAGTTGTCATTCACCCTTCTCCGCTGGTGAGTATTGGATATCAAAACTCTTATACCATTACAAACAGTTAGTGTTGCTACACAAGTTACATTGTAGCAATCGTACAAACAAGCACTTGTGGATTTTATCTAAGCCCGTTCCTTGAAATAGAAATAATCTATGAAAACAACTACACTGGTATTTTAAAAGAGACTTAATTATCTACAAATCGATATTATTTATCACAGGAGTCCCCAATGTTCATACTATTCTACACGTAATTAAGGTTAAAAGACTTGTATTATTCACTATCCACCAAACATTCTTTATTGTGGTTTTTTATGTATATCTTTTTTATCCTGCTCAATACCTTATGCTGCTATTATTATTGTGAGTGTTATATGTGATTGTATACATGTTTAATAATAAATTGGTATGTTAACTATAGCCATTCCTCTATTAATCAATCAATTATTTACATTTTTTTTTACTTTTTTACTTTATCTCTATAGCTATATGTTCCACTGGCGCAGTCTTTTCCTAAAATTTCTAGTCATTTCTCTGTTTAAGGACTTTGGCAATAAGTCCTTAAAGACGTGTTGCAGGTGGAATAGTGGAATATACATTTATTTAAATAATTTATTCAGTTTTTATATTCTATTATTAATATTTAAAACACTTTGTTTGTTA
Source organism: Taudactylus pleione (assembly GCA_031769625.1). NCBI lineage: Eukaryota > Metazoa > Chordata > Amphibia > Anura > Myobatrachidae > Taudactylus > Taudactylus pleione. Next base: position 34,750,947 of record JAUIMM010000052.1, read on the forward strand.
TTGAACTTGACCAGAATTAGAGATGTCCTACCTAATAACTTTGAGAGCCAGAATTTAGAGTGTTTTACACTCTTTTGTGTATAATAGGGCCCCATTTACTTATGAACGAAATACCAGAGGTAATTTTCGTTTAGTATCACTGTGATACAAACGAAAATGCCACTGGTATTTAGTAATACTTACCCCTCCGGCGAGGTACGATGAAGTCCAGAGAAATCCTTGTCCTCGGCGAGGTCTTCCGCTGGGCTGCTGGCAGCGACAGGGATCCAGTGTTATGCGCATGCGTGACGGTCCGTCTGCGCATGTGTATGACACGGAGACCCGACAGTGCCTGGAAAGCTTCGCTGAGACCGGAAAGGCACCGGCGGGTCTCCATCGGCAATAGGGGCCGCAGCACTCTCGCAGACTAAAAGATGGCGAGAGCGATGCTGTACAAACAGCGGTAATCTAAGAATACCGCTGTTTACTAAATATAGAAAGGTGGCATAACCCCTTTAGCAAGCGCTAAAGGGGTTATTTTTCGTTAGTAAATGGGGCCCTAGATCTTTTGCAACTGCCACATACTGACCATGCTGACTAGTAGTAATCTAGGTGCATATTATTCCACTAATGTGGAGGTATACACCTTTATATTATGTTTTAACCTCCTCTGATTGGATCTTGCTGTAGCCTCTAATTCTCTATATAATTCTCTATATAACAGCCGCATTTCATTAGCGTATCATTTTGACTTCCTGTTGCTTTTACATGTGGCACAAAGTTCTGTTGTCATTAAAGAAATGTGTTTATGTTCCACTGTTCCTGCATTCCACTTATCCATTCTCACCCTGTCAGAGTCTCATAAATAATTCCTCATATGAAAAAAAAGCCAGCTCCAGCCTTTCTAACATCTAATCCTTTGTTTTGCTGTGGTTCTGCCTCATCACTGCCTGATTATTAGACCACACTGACCCATGGTCACTAGATCCCCCTCCTAAAGACACTTGATACAAATCTCGGTTCATGACAACTATAGTATCACATGTGCGGTCACCTATTATAATTGAGAGTTTCTACTATTGTAACAGGAATGAACGGTGCATGTCTTACTGAAGGGCTCCCATGACATATGCTGACATTTGACTTGACATTATGATGGCAGAATACCTGGCAGTCTGTTGTACACCGTTAACAAGCTCTGCTAAGATGTCAAAACACAGTTTTAAAAATAGCTTTCCTCCTGGCCAAAAATACATTTATCTTATCAACTGTGTGCAACACTAGAAAGATGGGAATATAGGCAGTGATAGGAAAGAGGAAAAGTGATCAATATTCAAACATTAATAATAATAATAATAATAATAAACACATTGATAACAGTCCTGTAACCCACAATGCCTAGTCAACTCGCTCCTGAGTCAGCCTGTACCACCTCCCCTTTCTTCCATCACCTAATTTAAAAGACAAAATCCTTACCATTCCACAAGCTATCCCAATGCCAGACCCCAGCATCCACCCATCTCCTGCAGTCCCCAATTCTTCATCACTTCATTCCTCCCAGTAACCAAGGACAAAGCACTTATCGCACATCCCACCCCACAACCTGCCCTCTTGACACGATTACATCTCTCCCCACTGCATGCATCTATGCTTCTTTAAACCATGATAACCAGCCTTATCTAATGTACAACACTTCACTACAACAGCCTTCGTGACACAGTTCTTTGTTGCTTCACTTCCTTCCATTCAAACACTCCTTCACCTCTTGCACATTCCTCCTCCATTTACACTATCTGTATGGGTCCAGCAAGACTGTTCTCCGCCCTCTGTTTTTCTCACCATGCACCTTTTTTCTTGGTGAACGGATTCACTTATTTGGTCCCCACTATGCGGAGGACAACGAAATTTAACCCCTTACTAGTCACCTTTCCTACTATCTTGTCTCACCAACTGTCCCTCTGTTGTTTCCACATGGATCTCCCAACACTGCCTACACCTCAATGTGTCCAAAAAGGAGCATACCATCATCTACCCTCCTCCCAGAGTCACCACCTGCCCTCAAATTTCCGTCACTATCTGGGTGTCACCCTTGAATATGTCCTTCAATTTACTCCTCGCAACCTGTCTCTCTTGCAGCCCTGTCACCTGGATATTCTAAACATTGCTAGACCCAATCTTCTCAGCATCTCCCACCTCCATTTCTGTAACCGCCAAGAGGTCAACCCTGAGCCTTAGTGGAAACTTTGGCTTATATTGCAAGAAAACCTTGAAAATAAAAATCTTACTCAGTTTTAACAAAGCCTACTAAGAACACATTCATACATTGTATACTACAATTTGTAAATAAGTAGTGTGTGCTGCATATAATATATTAATTTTCACTTGGCAGCGGTCAAACTCCAGTTACTCCAGTTCAACACGGTTTATGACGTAATATCACATTATATTGGCATTGTTAGGGTTATACCGATGATACAGCATTTTAAAAGTGCTTTTTTTGTCAAAGGCTTGATTGTCAGAGTGCATAGCAATCCTCTCCGGTATCCATCCAGTCAGTGCATGTAGATCAATGTTCTGTGAGGCAAACATGGAGGTAATGTTAGTATGCTTTTACCAGTGCTCAGTATAAATCCTGACACACTTTTACCCAATAAGGGAACTACTTAAAGAAGACATGGTTTATACTAAGGGCCAGAATTACATTAATGGAGCTAGTTGGCACACAGCCCTTTAAAACCCTTAGCCCCTCCCCATCCAGTGACCACATTTCTTTTACACAGAAGAATATAATGGCAATATCCCAGCAAATAAACGAAGCTCATTTTCTTTTGTTTAGTTTGCTTACATAACTAATTATAAAAAAGGTTCTATGTGCAGAAAGCAGGAAAAGGGCTCTACACCTCATTCATGTCCCTAGGCCGAGACCTACTTCCTTTATTGCCAAATCCAGCCCAGCATCCAGTAGCTCAGAGAGTTTCCTAAACTCCGTAAATACAGTCAAGGTTTTAAGGATATCCATGCTTAAGCACAGGTGACTTAATTAGTACATCAGTCAACTTGATTTAACCATCTGGACAAGCATGGGTATCTTTAAAACTTGGACAGTAATGGAGGAGATTGGGAATCTCTGCACTAGCCAATACTTTTTAATCCGTTGAATAAAGTTGGTCTGGTTGTCATTGTGGTTTCTTCTCAAAGCATTAGGGTGAAACATTCTAAACTTGTTTTTTGTACCCACCACCTACCAATAAACACAAATTTATTTCCTCTTACACCATAGATGGAATAGAGGGTAAACAGAATGTTTGCACTGATTAGGGTAGAACATTGATGGCCAGGACTCCATCTCTTAAATCATGAACGATATAAAGAGAAACACTTTGCAATTGATGTTTCTGAATAAATGTTTCTGGAGTCAGGCCGGATTATTGGCTGAATAAAGAACACTAAACAGCACAATAAAAATAAAATAGGTTAATGATGGTGATTCTTGATGGAAGCTAAGATATGTGAAAAATAACCAATCACCATTTTTAGCTAGGGATCTATCTTACCGAATTAGATCCGGGGAAATCATACCCTCCCATCACTTTCATGTAGGCCTTTTCAATCAGGGCCACCCACAGTTCATTCTTGTTGTTAGAATATGAGCACAGCAACTCTCCATTGTGATCCACAGGCAGAAAATCATCAATAATGACCTGTAACACAAACCAAGCATCAGTAATAGAGACATATGCACTATTTGTTTCCGTTACTGTAGTATTATCCATCAGATCATTCCTATAACATAATGGGAAGCTGGTGCCCTAGTACCTGGCTGGTACTTGCAAAACCAATATCCTCTATATCAGGATGTCTGACTATGGCTTGCAGGTAATTGCGTCCCGCCACCTCCTGCATCGAGCCCATTTAGTTCTAGAAGGGCTGGATGTTTGAGCCAAGGAAGTTTATGCTGCTCTGCCTCCTATAGCTAAGTGAGAGACTGGTGAGTTGGGACTCTTTCAGTGCTGTTCTTCGATTCCCACCATCCGCAACCATTTCTAATTGAATCTCAGCTCCATTGAGCACAGCCTCCACTGCTTCTATACTCTGCATCTCATTACCACCTATAGTAGTCTATGGTACACACATGTACTGACATGTGTTATGCATATTTAACTGTGGACACTGCTGTGAAGTCAATTTTGAATTAGGAGCACTGATGTGTGGCTTATAAAGTGGTTGCAGTGTGGTGTGGCATATGAATTTGGGGCAAAGAGGTCTGGCACATTATGAATTGGGAGCTCTGAGGCTCTCAGGCAGAATATCAATTGGGATCACTACTGTGTGGCATATTATGAATTTGGGGCACAGATGTGTGGCATAATAACAATTAGGATCACTACTGTGTGGCATATTATGAATTTGGGGCGCAGATGTGTGGCATAATAAGAATTAGGATCACTGCTGTGGGGTATATGAATTTGGGGCACAGAGCTGTGGCATTATTTGGGGCACAGATGTGGCATATTATGAATTGGGGCACTGCTGTGTGTATATTATGCATTTCTTCACACTGAGTAAAATAAAATTTAAATCTAAAATCATTAAAAATACATTTATTTCAAGATATAATTTTAGTGTGTATTAGAATAAGATTGAAGTAATTTCCTTAATATGGCACTCCAAGAAAATGGTTGGATGCTCCTACTTTATATGACTGTACATAATAAGCCTGAATAGAGCACATTCAGCTAAAGGGGTAATTTTCCCCCTGGACAAACTAAGCTACTCAAGTGGGGCAAACGCTGTTTTGTTAGCATGCAGGGGAAATACGGCCCGTTTGTAAGCCTGCACTTTCCTCTACACTCTCATCGATCCACACATTTTATTTCATTCTTTTTCCCTTGCAGCATAACATGGTTTTGCCAATGTGCAAAATTCTAAATGAGGCCCATTATGTATATATAAAGAATAGGTGCATTATGGTGTAAGACATCTGCCACCACTTAGCCCTGAATTTATTTCTTTTCTCCAGTGTCCCCATAAAATGGGATTTTGGTACTTACCGGTAAATCCTTTTCTCTGATTCCACAGGGGACACTGGAGGTGCTTACGCTGGGGTATAGAGGCGTGGTTAGCTGGAGCTGGCACTAATTAATTCAGAAGTGTGAGGCTCCTCCCCCTCTATTCCCCACCAGCCCTCAGTTTAGAAAATGAAGACCGAGAGGAGATGGAGAACAACAGGAGTGAAAAAGGAGAAATATCACACAACAAAACCATACAACATACGGAACTAACAGGCAGGTGAAGAGCGCTGAGGTGGGCGTCCAGTGTCCCCTGTGGAATCAGAGAAAAGGATTTACCGGTAAGTACCAAAATCCCATTTTCTCTTTCATCCACTAGGGGACACTGGAGGTGCTTACGCTGGGGACGTCCCAAAGTTTTCCCCACGGGCGGGGGCGCTCTGACGAACCTGCAGAAAAAGGCGGCCAAAACTTGTGAACCAATGACCAAGTGGCCGCACGGCACCATTGTAAGTGGAGGCACCTGCACCCACAGAACGTGTGGGGCCGACTATCATTACTGACATCACTTGACTACGGAGAGCTCAACCCACATCAAGGGTAGAAGACACACCCGAGCAGTCTACCAAAGGAGGCACCACCAAAGGTTGGCTTGTGTGGGAAGCCGACCTCACCTCAGGGAGGAAAGCGGCTACCATCCTGAGTACCGCCCTATATGCATGAAACACAAAGTAAGGACTCTTATAGGGCAGAGCCCCCCCATTCCGAAACACTGCACGCCAAAGCCAAAGCCAAGAGAAGCCCCAAGGAGCTATAGGTGGTAGAAAAGGTGGCAGCTCCCGCAACACCCCCTGAAGAAATGGCTGCATCTCAGGCATGAGGCGCAACGTACGGTGAAAGAAACCTGCACTTTAGAAGATCCCAATCGCAGGCCAGAAGCTAATCTGGTCTGGGGAAAAAAAAAAAAACGGGACAACTGCAAAGTCCTAGACAGAAAGCCTCGACCGGTACCCCTGTCATATAAGAGCGCCCGATTCGATGATAATGCACAGCCGTAACCGGTTTCCTGGCGCGAAACATGGTGGGAAAAAATAAAAATGAGTCTGTGATGCTTTTCGTCCTAAAATATCGGTTCAAGAGCCACCCCGTAAAATGCAGTTGTGCTAATTTGGGGTGGACGAAAGGACCCTGTTGCAGAAGGTCCGGGAGAAGAGGAAGAGGCCACAGGACTTTTGCCAGGAGAGACTGAAGGTCCGGGAACCAACTACTCTGAGGTAAGTTCGGAGCCACGAGAAGACTGAGGCCTACTTGTGTTTTATTCTATTTTGTAAACGAGGAATTAGTAGAATCGGAGTAAACCGGTAATCCAAGTTGTAGGACTGCTAGCGTGTTGACTGCCGTCGCCTGCGGATCCCGAGTAGTTGACACGTATGCTGGGAGCTGATGATTCAATCTGGATGCCATGGGAGGTCCACCTGAGGATGACTGCATTGACGCACGAGTGCGTGGGAGACGTCTGGATAAAGCTTCCCTTCCCCTAGGGATGGATGTCCTGGCGACTTAGGTACTCTGTTTTCCAGTTGTCCACTCTAGGGATGGATACTGCCGACAGGATTACTGACTGACTGTCGGCCCACCAGAGAATCTGAGTTACTTCTCGCATGGCCATGAGACCTCGAGTTCCACCCTGGCGGTTGACGTAAGCGACTACCGTCGCTTTGCCTGACTGAACTCTCCCCGGAAGAGACCTTAGCAACTTTGTTGCTTGTAGCAGAGCACAGTAAATTACTCTGAGTTCCAACTCACTTATGGGCCGCACTGTTTCCAGAGGGGACCAACGAACCTGAAAGTGATAGTCAAGGACCACTGCTCCCCAGCCTCGGAGGCTGGCGTCTGTAGTCAGTTTCTGAAATTCCAGGCCGCCAAGAGATTGTTGGATTGTGTCCACCAGAGTAGACCAGTAGCCGGGACAAAATGGATCCGTCGATGATACAGGAGAGACCCTGACCCCTTTGATAGCAGGTCTAGCTGGAACACTCGGGAGTAGAATCGTCCGAATTGTAGTGCCTCGAAAGCAGCTATCATCTTCCCCAAGAGACGTAAACCAAGAAGCATGGACACCCTCTTTGGTCTGAGGACTAGCTACCAGATATCCTGGCTTAGTCTACCAGAATGAAAATCCTCTGCAATGCCGTATCCAGGATCATCTCCAGAACTGGAGTCTCTGGGACGGACTGATGTTGGATTTCTAGAAATTGATTATCCAACCATGTTGGATAGGAGTCTGGTATGTCAGGTAGGCGTGGTCCAAGAAAAGAGATTCTGATGGAGCCTTGAATAATAGGCTTTTAGGTGAAAATGCGGGAAACCGTGAATAACCCTAACTGCAACGCCCAAAACTGTTAGTGATTTTTTTTTTTTAAATTGGAAAACGCAGGAAAGCCTGATGCGGTTCCCCAATGGGAACATGGAGATGAGCATCTACTATATCCAGGGAAATTAGGAACTCCGCTGGTTCCAACTCGCAAGACAGACTGAAGTGACTCCATTTTGAAACGATACATCTTCAGATACTAGTTTAAAGACTTTAGGTTTAAGATGGCTCTGACTGAACCATCCAGCTTGGGCATCACACAAAGGTCTGAGTAAAGCCCCATACCACGCTGATGCACTGGAACCGGAACAAGCACAGTTGATTGTTGCAGAGACTGGACAGCCTCTTGCTGACCAAGCCTGTTGAAAAGACCTTAAGCGAGTTCTGTACCTGTCGTGCAACCTTTTGTGGATGACCTCTACCTCTGCCACCCCGTGCCTACTTGGGAGCACCTCGGCCCTTACCGTGAAAGAGCTGTGGAGCATGAAAAGACTGAAACGAGGGACCAGAGTAAGGCCTCCTGGATCCAAAGCATATCACCAGTGAACTGTAAATCTTCAACAGCCCTTCTGGATTCTGCGTCCACCTGCCAAGAGCGCAACCAGAGAGCTCTGCAGGCAGAAATGGCAGAAGTGGATATGAGAGTACTGATCTGACTGCATGCTCTGGATGTATCAGAGTCCAAGCTTGTATTCAACTGCTCCGCCCAGCCAACTACCGCTTTGTTAATCCAGGCGCTAACAAATATAGATCTAAGTTGAACCCACCCCTGTAGTATAAATAGATCGCAGTGTTGTTCCAACTACGATAAGAAGGGGGTCCCCATGGTACATTTAGGACCTGCCAGACTGCCAGAGAAGAGAGGTGTAGAGGTGTTTGTTAAGTAAAGTAGCACCCGGCATTGGAAGCGTAGTTTTCTTAGAAAGACGGAAAACAGACGCATCTACCGGAGAATATGTTATTCTTTTCATTATCTATGATGGAAAAGTGGGTAACTGGGGGGGAAACGAAGAGGACTCTGTAACCTCTTATACGGTTGTTTCAAGGTCGCTGAAAACCATCCGAAAAGCTGTTGTGAGAAAGGAAAAACAGCCAACCTCTTTGGTTGGTTACCAAAAAGATTAAAAATTTCTGAGTAGCAGGAACAGATTTTAAATTCTGATTCACGGATCCTCATGAACGTGGAGTTCCTCGTCTGACTTTTCTGACTGTAGGACAGTCGTCAGAGGACGCTTTTGAGTAGGTTTTTTTTCTTTTTGTAATAGAAAATGGAGGGTACAGTAGCCGCAGTACCTATTATCCTCTGGTTTTGACAGATGATGCCCTGTGAGGGCAGCAAGGGGCTCGTCTCAGACCTTTCCAGAGGGGAGAGCATAAAACCCCTTCAGCAGCTGTACCTGGAAGTGACGTGAGTGAGGGCAGAAGTGGAGGCTTCTGCCCACACTTTCCAGGAAAAGAAAGTCGGCCCCTTGCGGTCTCGCATCGCTGGCCACGCTGCGGGCACGGTGGCTCACATCGCTCGCCACAAGGATGTATTCCCCCTCTATGCTCACTTGGATGGTAGGGAATGACGTTGGACACTGGCAGATGACGTCATCGTACAATTATGGAAAGGAATCTATCTCTTCCCCCTCCCAGAGGCACGGAGGAAGTAACCTCACATGCATGTGACGCACTCAGTGTGTAACCTCAGCACTGAGCTTCCCTTCCGCTCCCAGGGAGGTTGAGACCTACTCATTACTGCTATCACGTCAGCAGCCCATGGTGAAGCAGAAATAGCCATGGAAGGGACTATTATTAAACAAGGATGACATAATGTGGAGCCAGTAGCATGTGGCTTAGTTTGTTTGTTATGATATTAGAACAACCAAAACAGCTTTTGAGAAGCCTATTGCTTGCCATTTAATATACACACTAATATAGACACTAATATACACAGACTGTATTTAGACTATAGGTGGGAAACAGAGGAGGATAAACAACTCCACAGCCTACAGATTAGCTCCCCTGCTCACTATACACCTTTTAGTGTATATAATTTATCTCACTGGGATCTGAACCCAGGACTTTCACACACTGTGTACTGAGCATTAGCTCTCTGAGCCACAGAGCTGTTTCACTTTTAAGGAGAATCCAGCCTTCACTTTACTCAAATGCAACACTACCTAAAAAGGGAGAGATGCAGGCATGCATTAATAAAGACGGCAGACACGCTGTTTGTAACAGCTCCATGCCGATTAGAGAGCGTCTGATTAGGCTCCACCCCCTTTTACATGCTACGGGTGGCTAAAGTGGCTTCTATGTAGCCATTACCATCTCCTGTCAGCCCCGCTTTGCTGCCTCAGCAAAACACGTGTCCAGCGGGAGCTGAGTTGAAGGCACGGAGCAGCGCTGTGTGCCATGTATGTACACAGCCTGTACTACACGCGCTGGGCAGCGGAGGTTGCATTAAGCTTTGAAAATGGCAGACACGCTGTTGTTACAGCTGTATGCCGCTAGTATGGAGAGAGAGAGCCCGCGCGGATATAGGCTCCGCCCCCTTCTTTATGGGAAGGCTTTGCCTGACTGTCCAATATGGCTTCTGCATTTTCCCTGTGTCAGCCCCACAGTGGTGCGCTATCCATTGGGGGCTGAGAGTATAAGAGGTATGGCAGGGAGCAGCGCTGTGCGCTAATAAACCAATACAGAACGTGTCTCACGCTACAAGCGCTTGTAGCGTGGGGGAGCCGGGGGATGCGCAGCTACATACTCACTGCGCTCCCATGGAAGTCTCTCGGCAGGTCAGCACTCTCCTCTTCTTGTTGTGGAGATGTGCTCTGGCGATAAGGAGCTGTCAGTTGCTTTTAGAATAAGCACTGTGCACTCCTTCCTGAACTTTAGAAAAGTCAGGGCGCCAGGTACCCGGACCCCACCTTTGGTATAGGTGGCGAAGGGTACCTAATTGTGTAAAAGATGCTATAAAATAATAAAATAAAATAAAATGTAATGCTGGAGCACAGCATATAGTGACCAGCTCCTAAGGCACATTTTCTAAACTGAGGGCTGGTGGGGAATAGAGGTGGAGGAGCCTCACACTTCTGAATTAATTAGTGCCAACTCCAGCTAGCCACGCCTCTATACCCCAGCGTAAGCACCTCCAGTGTCCACTAGTGGATGAAGGAGATATTTGGAGGCGTTTACCCCATAACAGAACAATTATTAAACATGAATCTAACATACTGTATATAACTTGCCTTTCTGGGTACACCATTAAGATGTAGCTTCACCATATACTTCCCGCAGGGGTTATATTCTGGTTCTCCTCTTTTATTCTGTGGGTAGATGACGCTAAGTGATGAAGGACACACATTAGGAGGCCATATATTGTGCAAATACATTTTACAGTGTATAACCAAAGCTATTAAAGAGCATTTCTTAAGCTACATCCACTGACCCAAATGGGGTACACAGAATTCTCACGTTTTACTACACTTATACACTGTAATAAACAATGACATCACTAATATTTCTGCCAATCTGTAAATATTAGTTTGTATCAGTGGAATATTAAATTTACTGCTTGGTGCTCAAATTGTAGACCATTCCACATACTGATCACCTTTAAAGTCTTCTCCAGCCCACGACACTTCGGGGGCGATTCAAATGTTTTTTAGGTCGTGATAATTAATAAGCGCCCAGTTTGCTATTAAATTGTTGTCGGCGCTCTTTAAATATCGCCCTCTTCGCCGCCTATGAAATGAGGTTTAGCCGTGCAAAACAGCTAAACCTGTCTAAAATTCTGGTTAGGGCGTGCTAACTGCGGTTAGTGCGCCCTAACCAGGGGGTTTCATACACATTTCTGCTCGCACCCTCCTGAGTGCGTGCAGAAATGCCGGCGGGTATCGCGCCCTGACAGAGCAACAATTGAAATGCTCTGTCGGGTGTCTTAAAGAAAACAAACCAGCCGACAGAACATTTGAATCGCCCCCTCATTCCCGATGTACAGTAGTCATGAATACAGCCTCAATAATTTATTGTTTTTCAATAAACAGCTAGAACATACACTAACGTTCATAAAATTATACAATAAGCCCATTATCCCAAGGTCATACTGTACTTACTGATTTGAATAGGAAGTTTACCAGCCATAAACTCTGCAGCTAATGTCTACATTCCCCCCTTATTAAAATGTGTCAGTGTGTGTGTGTGTGTGTGTGTGTGTGTGTGTGTGTGTGTGTGTGTGAATGTGTGTGTGTGTAGAGCACTATATGCAGTCTTCTCATTTGCATAATACTGCAGAATAGGTCTGTTGCTGTACAAACTAATTATAACATAATTATGTGGGTTTAATTTAAGAAAGCAGCATACTCAATAGTATAAAGCTGGGTACACACTGACAGATATATTGGCCGATTAATTGATGGCAGATGACAGCCAATGGCAGATATATCTGTCCATCGGGCAGTGCATACGAGTGGTCCGCTGACCGCCCGTACACATGCAGCAGAGGCTGCGGGGAGGGGGACGGGACACGCCCCCCCAGCCAGCGGAACCCATGGCCAGAAGCAGATGATGGTCGTTCAGTGTGTATGAAGGACTGTCATCTGCAGATATCTGGCAATGTGTACCCACCTTTAGGTAATCTCTTCAGGCTCCAAACATGAAGCTAGGTAGAAATATCAGAACAGATTTAAGGCTTTGTACCAGCACCATTTGCCAACAACCAGAAACTGCACCTCTACATCTCGCAGCAACAATGTAATAACAGTTGGACTACTTCAATTAGATTATGTGACTGCTAGTTATTGTCCCAAACTGAGCATCTATCTCAGGCATACCTTGTAATGAGCTTCTTGTTATAGCGTCTCTCATAAGCAGCGCTAATGGCGAGGGAGGCCACGAAGGAGCAATCTGACACTATTGTCTGGTAACAAATAAGATATAATTTGGTTATTGGAAATGTAAGAAATACATTTACAGCCATAGTACTTTGCTCCAGCAATGCCTATCATGTATCCCACAGACAACACTACCCTCCATTCTCAAGATTACTAATCAAAATTCAGAAGAGATGGTAATAGCCATTAATAACTACAACTACTAGAACACTGTTGAACAAAGTGTAGCAATGCTGGTAAGATTAGTCAGTCCATGAATCACACAAAAGCTTAAACTCCTGCAATAGTCTCTTAGTGCATCACATTTGGCAACTACAAAACCCTTGTTGCCCCATGCCAGAGACCTCAGCGGATTGGGACATCTCACCCCTGAAAGTATAGTAATGGCTTCCGGTCTCCTGATAACTGGTAGGAGGAGAGGTACAGAGCCCTGTCACTTTCCAACATAGGCAATGACTGTGCAGAGCCACAACTCTATTCTTCTAATATGGGTTAAATGAGAAAGCAAACAACATCTTTGGTCAATGCAGAGAAGTGGCTACAGCCCTGCTGGAGGTGACCATTTACAGGACGGGATGCATCAAGCATTGCATTTTGAATGCAATGCGTCCCACCACTGATCGCATGCATAGCGGTGTATATTAAAACCGTATGCATGAAGATTTGCAATTAAAACCCACAAGGGACAGCTCTTCCGGTAAGTGCGTGGCATTATGATCAGGGAGACCCTCTGCACATGTGAGGCCATTATATATATATATATATATATATATATATATATATATATATATACACACACACACACAAATACACACGCAAACACACACACACATATATATATATATATATACATATACATGGCATTGCCTATCGGGAACAAGCTCTGAAATGTTTCACTTTCCATGAGCTTTATGCATATGGGGAATGTAGTCAAACCTCAGAAAGCTGCATATTTGGAGATTTTACCACATTTTTGTGGATAATGCATCCCACCTACAGGTAGATAAGCAATATTTATGCAAATTACAGTAGGTAATAACTAGTAGTTATATATTGTGTAGTTATTTGTTAGAGAACAGTTTAAATAGTGGTGATACCCGTAAAGTACCAGTATTCACACCTCGCGACCACCATATTGTTAATTTTTCCTTGCTCCCCATAGAGGTGCACAGGAAAAACTGATGATGGGTTACTGTAATAAACGATTATGAAGTCAGCCGCCCATCGTCGCTATTTAATTGTGCAGTATACTTTTTAGTTTTCTTTTTAACATCCACTTTACATCTATTTCCTATAGTTACAGGTGACTGTTATAAAATTAGGACTGGGGCACATGGACTGTTCTGATTCAATCAAGTTTTAATAGGTGCAGAAGGTCCATAGATACAAAACAAAGAGACAAAATAAATCTCCCTAACATAGCAAACATGGGATAAGGAAAATTGGAATGGTTTGTTCAGAGAATAAATTTGCTGCGAATACATAAACATCACAACACTGATTGCAGGATCCCCTCAGTAGCGGATAGATCCCCTTCAGTAGATGTACCCTGACGTCATCAGTTACTATCCACGTGGATATAGAGGGGGGGAATATAAACCTGTGGAGAGCGAGCCACTGTGCCCGAAGTGTGGCGAGCAAAACAAGCCACGAAGGGACAAATTTCTTCTTTTGGTGGCCTTTATGTGGATGGAACTGCACTTCCGTCCTTACTTCACGTCACTTCCAGGTACATCTACTGAAGGGGCTCTACTGTATACACTACCGATCCTCCTCTACTGGTGAGAAACCCCAGAACTCTAATGGGCAGTACATTTACTTTATAGACCACGATGGCACGTTTTTTTGAGCCATTTTTTAGGTATAATAACCTGGAAATGGAAGAGGAGAGCTTTATTTCTAAACATTTAACAACTTTGTAAATATTTTTATATACTGAGTGCATATATCCACCCTATATTAGTACTGAAAAGTACACTTTTGAAACAATTGAAAAAAGAGCATGTGACCTAGTACTTCCACGTCAGAGGGCGCATAAATATTAGAATACCAGCAGATGAGTCCAAACCACCCTGTGAGTGACCACACTCGAAATGCGTTGGTGACGGTGTATGGACCCATCTGCACTTACCTGATAAACCTAACTGACCTTCCGTGGACGGCCTGGCAGTTGCCTAGAAGGGAAGGATTCTGGATATCTCCCACTATACTCACTCTGTGGCACCTGACCAGGTGCCGAACACAGTACGGATCAAACTTTTATCAAATAGTCAGTTGGAATTTTTATTATTCATTTATTACTGTGCACTTTATTGTTTTGCCTTTTGTGTACCTAAAAGTGACACTTTGAATTTTTGTTCATGAATAAATATGTATTTGCTTTCCTGACCTGTTACACTATGGTCGTTCTCTTGTTATTTATCGTTTTATGAGAATTTGGATGCACATTGGAATATTTCTTGGTGGAAAACACAGAATATCATTTAATATACGACGCCTCATATATCATGTGGGAACGTGTGTACATCGATGCATCGGATGAATTATATGAAAGAAGGACAAATGACAGATTAGTAGCGCCGCAAGTGTCATACAAACTTTGTGTTTGATTATTGATGTTTATTTGGGACTTGGAGGAAAGCCATCGTTTGAGGCTGTGGCTGCTTGAATCCTAGTGCTCCAGTGCTTGTTTGCAATTTCTATTTGTATTATCTGTAATATGAAACTGCCTTTATAGTTGCAATTATTTTAAATGTTGGTGCTAATTTACAAAACACATTCTGGTTCCGTAATATGGGAATGCAATTTAAATTAAGGATTTAACCCTTTTGCTGCCAAAATACATTACCACATGTATACATACACTTCGTGGCCACATTATATGGTACACCGGTGTGTTACTGTCAATATATAAATAGATAGCCAATCATGTGGGAGCAACTCAAAGCATAAATGTATGTAGACAAAAAGGTACTTTATCCATGAAATGATTGTTGGTGCCAGATAGGGTGGTTTGAGTATCTCAGAAACTGCTGCTCTCCTGGGATTTTCCCAATAAACAGTGGCTACAGCAGCATAAGCCACACCAGGTTCCACTCCTGTCAGCTGAGAACAGGAAGCAGAGGCTACAGTGGGCACAGGCTCACCAAACCTGAACTGTGCCTGGTCTGACGACTCTCTCAATTTATCCTGCAACATGATCTGATGTGAAAGAATACAAATCCATGGAACCATCCTGCCTTGTGTCAACGGTTCAGAGGTCAGTGCACCTCTGCTGTGGTAGGTAAGCAGAAGCCACAACATTGGCTCCTGACCCCAGCTGGTTTATCACTATATATTTTTTATATAATTATGCTCCCAAAGGCAAGTCTCACATAATATACTCATATGATTAACATTCATGCTCCATTAAGAAATATAAACAGAATTAGTGGCAAGATACATCAGATATAAGGCTCAGCTCATTCTAACAATGTGCGACTTACTGTATTTATCTCAGCCACTTTGTGTGTGTATAATAGGACATGAGTTAGTGATGATTTACCTGCTTAATACTGAAACTTGACACAGTGTAGATCATTGTAGGGTTGTTAGTAATTTCATCTGGCCTCACCCACCTGGAAAACATGGCTTTCTGCTTTGGTGATAGTGCCAACTTGCCAAGCTTGTCTCTGAAGTTCAAAAGAAGCTGTTAGTCCTCTAGAATACAGTATGCTACATAAATGCTATCAATACAAACGCTATAAAGGGATTAAGCAGTAGCAATATCATGTCACCAATAAACAGAGAAACAAAGCTGTGTTCATGCTGGCAACACAAAAAGACTGAGCAGCAGAGTCTAGGCAAGATGACAAATGGACTTCAAGCAGCGCAGGACCTGCTGGGCTCCAGCTTTATAACAGCTAAAGTGCAGCTATCGCAGAAACGCCTGACTGATATAGGAGGACTGTGCATCGCATCAATCTATAAAGCCCTGAACACAGCTAAGAAAGGGAATAGAGGGGACCTATGTGTGGTGCTATAATGCTGCTCCAGACATCAAACTGCAAATGAGCACTCCTGTGCTCTCATCTAAATGCAGGCATCTTATATACAATTATCCATCTGTATAATTATGGTTTTTAACATTTTGCCAAACTGCGTTTTTGTATTTTAGAAATAGGGAAATATCTTAACTTCCTTTTCTTGCAACTGTGTGGTTATATGCTTTTTATCTCATTTTAAATGTGAGTGCAACTTGAAAATAAATCTTTTCTATTTCTGGATAGTATTGCACTATGTTCTTTCTTCTCTATTTTGGAGAGATTATACGTGGTCTGAGGGGAAGTGAAACTACTGAGGATCCATTATATGACTGGGAAGAATTGAGTAAAGAACAGAAGAATTATGCGCCATTGAGAGGATATATTTTCTGGTTATCCTTTTCATGCGGCTGCCTTACTATTCATATTGTAGTGTACTTACGAGAATGGCAAGGGAAAGGCAAATCGTTCCCGCAGATCAACGCTCATGAAAGGCACATACTCAACTCCATTAATCTTTGAAGTCTTCCTGCAAACAGCAAAGAAAAGGTCAGAGTGGGATGGAAAGGAGTACACTCTCATAAGGCCTTATAATGGACCTCTCACCTATACAGAATGGAAGCAGCCATTGTGTGCACTGCATTAATGTTTATAAGCATTTCTTCTACCATTGCACAAGTATGCAGCCAATCAATTTGCTAGGAACCAGTGACATCATACGTGTTCAGCCAACAAAGTGGAGCTCATTTATCCAATGAGTATGAGGCGTGCTGCAAAATCCTCATCTTTAGAGATGTCACTGATATCAGTTTGAGTTACTGGAGCAAGATGACAACGGGAAGAGTTGGTTGGGCTAAGAATGCTTAATTGATTTTTTAATTAGATTTGAGCCCCTCCCTATACTTATACCAGGATGTAACTTACACTTCTGCAGCGGATAGGATTTGTAGGCACACTTTCACTAATATAATAGTAATAATAACAGTACTGATGTCCTCTCACTCTCATAGTGAATTCAAGCTAATCATGAAACGAAACAGACCAGCATTTTAGTTTAATTCAATAATATTAAATTAAGTTTAATTCAATAAAAGTGGATCTGCAGTGTTCACACTGCTCAGTGCTCCTCTCTGCAAAACTATGTGTACGTCTAATTTGTGGAGCTGACTCCATAGATTTGCAGAATAGACGTGCACCGGGAAGAACATATAGGTGCACTAGTATTGAACCATAGTGATTTGTTGTGTACACTGTGTGTGATGTCCACTCTGTGCAGGTGACTGATATCAGTACAGGTACAGCAAAAGACATTCATACCTAAGCACTTCAATCTCCTCCGCTGTGTATCTCTGACGAGGTGGCTCGCTGCTCTGTGTGGGGGTGGCCTTGGAAGCTGGTTTATCATTTAGGCTAAAGTCTGGACCCAGAGGTAGAAAGGGTTTTGCTGGCTGGCTTTGCTTGGGGGCCAATGGCTTGTCTTTTGCAGAAGATTTAGACATAGATTCTTTCAACGACTCTGCTCTAGTAAACAAAATAAATAAATACATAAATATAATTGCATACTACCAATTATTGATATTCTGCTGTTACTTTATTGCAAGTAGATCTAGAAGAATTACAAAGACCCAGGCTAGGACAGGTAGACATTTATGAAGGCAGTCTTCAAATCATTTTCATAGGGGCCTATTTATTATAGGGCAAAACAAAAACAACTCTATGGCCAATTAAAATGGGTGTTTTTCCCTAAACTATTTAATGAGAATCGCTGTATACAATAATGTTATGTTATCACCATCTTACTAGGGCGATAACAGAAGAAAATTGCTAAAGAAAAGTGCTTTATTCCCTCGATTTGCACTTCTACTGCACACGCGTAAACCTCTAGCTGGATCACGCATGTTCATATTCCCTCAGACTGGGTTTTATCAGGATTGTATAACAGAGAAGGATGCATTTAAAAAATGGACAGTCCAGATAAAACAGCAAGCTGGCTCTCACAAAACTCATGTATTTAAATAGCATGTCAATAAATAGCATGTCAATAAGCAGCATGTCAATAAGCAGCATGTCAATAAGCAGCATGTCAGTAAACAGCATGTCAGTAAACAGCATGTCAGTAAGCAGCATGTCAATAAGCAGCATGTCAATAAGCAGCATGTCAATAAATATCATGTCAATAAGCAGCATGTCAATAAGCAGCATGTCATTAAGCAGCATGTCAATAAGCAGCATGTCATTAAGCAGCATGTCATTAAGCAGCATGTCATTAAGCAGCATGTCAATAAGCAGCATGTCAATAAGCAGCATGTCATTAAGCAGCATGTCATTAAGCAGCATGTCATTAAGCAGCATGTCATTAAGCAGCATGTCAATAAGCAGCATGTCAATAAATATCATGTCAATAAGCAGCATGTCAATAAGCAGCATGTCAATAAGCAGCATGTCAATAAGCAGCATGTCAATAAACTTATTAGTCAACCAATAACAGGCAAAAAAACAAATGATCAGAATATAGCTCTAACTTAAATCACAAATAAGTAAAAGGTCTGTTCCAAGAAGCATTTCCATAGCTGTGGACACAGGACTAAAATAGCCCCTAATTACTGTGCATCAGTGACCATACCTGTGCTCCTGAATAAATGATTATCCAATTAAAATTAAGAACAGGGATTGAAAACCTTTAGCATAGCGAAGATTTCTCAACAATATATCTTATATCCCATCATGCCCTGCATGTTCCTGCCTAATGACATCCCAGGAATGCCCTAATTTCAATGAGGTCTTCTAGCATACATGCCGGTGATGTAAATTATAGTACACATTTAATAATGATTATGCGTTTAACAAAGTTACCCAGATATTACACAATTATTTATTCTCTAATGCTGGGCATACACTATACAATTATTGGGCCGATCCGCCAGATATCCGCAGATTGCCCCGATAATTGTAGCGTGTGTGCTGGCGACCAAGGGTTAAATATCGATTGGTCACATGCCGGATCGTCCAGCATGCCCATCCGATAATCTGTAATTTAATGTCGGCCACATCAGGCAGTGTACGCCCAGCCGCTGCCGACAAACAGGCATTTTCCCTGTTCCTTCCTAGGGAAGGAACGGGGAAATGTCTCCTCCTCGGGGGCGGAGCACAGATATCGGGGAAACATCTCACAGTATATGCACGTAATATCTGCAGGGTGACAGGCGGTCAGATAAAATGTCTGTTGGTCTGACAGGCATTTTATCTGGCAGTGTATGCCCAGCTTAAGGATTTCTTATGCAGTTAAGTTTTTCAAGCTGATTATTCAAGTGTTCCATTAGTACATTAAAATATAAGAATTATACTGAACATATATTCACAAAGGGAATGTTTCACTGAAAAAAATAAAGATTAACACATTATCCAGGACTTCATTTTAATGACTGTATATTCATATATTCACCTGTCCAATGCTTGCCGTGCCAACTGTGTCAGTTTGGTTTGAAGGTTTTGGTCTGTAGTTTCATTAGACTAAATAGAAGAACATTTTAGAGGTATTTTTAAAATGAAAAGGAATGTTCTAGAATCAATCTTACACCATTTCAAAAAATGTACAGCATGTATACATGTGAAAAAAACAAAAAACTGTACTTCAGCATTCATTTGCTTTGTCTCCAGAAACAACAGCATAAAATCAGTCAGTGGCAAAGAGAAGAAACTTTATATGTAAAACATAAAATATTGTACAAGACATACAGGGGTATTCAATTTGGAGCGAAAAGTTCGGAATCGGCAATAAATTTTCGCCGATGACGTCATTTTCGCCGATTTCAATTATCCCCGTATTCAATTTCAAAGACTTTTCGCAGGTGCGAAAAGTCTTTGAAAAAAAACGGGGATAACTTTTCACCATGTTTTACATGGCGACAAAAAAGTGCAGAATTGGGGTTTAGGGGTGCAGGCTTAAAAAAAATAGCCTGCACCCCTGGGAATGACATTTAAAAAATAACTGTCAAAAAAAGTTTAAAAAAAATAAAAAATAGAGACGCCCCAAAAAAAGAATTAAAAAATTTGGGGTGACAAAAAAAAAAGAAAGAAGTGTTTAAAAATAGGGTGATAGGTTCAGGGCTATTCTGCAAATATGCGGCAGGTGTTTTCTTGAATAGATTATTAGCGGCATGTGCATTTTTGCAGAATTAGAGCAAAAAAAAAAAAACACTTTAGGGACTTAAAAATATGCTAGTACCAATTTTCATGTACCCCAAATTTGATGGGACCACTTAAAAAAATGAAAAAAATTATTTAAGTGCTCTTCTGCATCACTTCTTCAATGTTGGAAAAAAACACCTGCCGCAGCTATTTAAAACCCGACTTACTTTTGCAGGCTAAAACGGGGGTACCCATAGTGATCTCCATATCTGGACAGCTTTAGGGGGGTCCTTCAATTTATTCCAGATAAATCCCGTTTTTTTTCGCCGATCCTGTTTCGCCGGCTACCGCTTTTCGCAACTTTTTAATTGAATACGGGGATAAAGCGGGTACGCGCTCGATACTTTATCCCAGGAAAAGCTCCGACGTGGAGCGAAAAGTCCTGCACGGACTTTTCGGTCCAAATTGAATACGGGCCTTAGTGTAATATAGTAAGATAACAAATTTATTACAATTCTCCAAGATAAAACTTGGTGTGTCTTCCACGACACACCTCACATATACATACAATGCAACAGAGAAGATATCCAACTTGAAACATGAAATGTATACAAAAACACATTCATGCATCTCATTTCCAGTAAAAAATGGGGAATTACCAGAAGTCCCTCATATAAGGGCCCGTAGTTATAAAGGTGGAGGTCTCCGGATAACCTCTCCCTTGGATCGTTATTAGAGGGTCTCCCGTGTGTAATTCCTCCTGGGTAGATAATCCTGTCACCGACCATGCACCTTTTTACTATATTACACTAGGTCTTGTACGATGTTTATGTTTTTCATATAAACGAGAGTACTATCGCCAGAAACAGACAGTTATACGGGATCAATACAGTTGGGAAGAATTTAATTATTATTTTCTTCATTAGCACCGTGTGCACTTGAATTGTCACAATTATTATTTAGTTTAATGTATCCAAGAGTTATACTATTTTCGACAATTTATCTGCAGCAAATTTTAGGGGCATATGTATCAAAGCTTGACGTGAGATAAAATTGTGAGATATATATCACCAACCAATCAGCTTCTAACTTACATTTTGCAGGCTGTGTTTAAGAAATGATAGTTTGGATCGGATTGGTTGGTGATATATATTTCACAATTTTATCTCACATTAAGCTTTGATACATATGCCCCTTAAAGTGCTAGGCGCCTGTGATCACTTCTTACTATGGTTATTGTTTCCATTATATTAGGATCTGTATATAAACATATGTATAAGTGCAGTAGTAAGTGATTACATATTATAATGCTGGCTAATTTCACGATAAAAGATGATTTAAGAAAAAGTGTCATTTTCCATCAATACAGAAACTAAATATAACCCAGTCTGTGATATGAGGGGAGGGGCAGTGAGGGTGGCAACGAGAGATATGCGAGGGAACAATAATAGATTAGAGAGGTCAATGAAGACAATAAAGATAGATTAGCTTAGACAAAGGGGGTGTCAATGGGATAGATATGTTAGAGGGCAATAAGACAATGCAGGGATGGTGGCAATGAGAGGCATGACAGCAGACAGTGAGGGTGGCAATTAGACATTAGGGCAAGCAGTGAGAGGCTTCAGAGAGTGCAGTGTAGGTGGTAATAAAAAACATGAGAGGGGGCAGTGAAGTTGGTAATAAAAGCATTAGAGAGGGCAGTTAGAAGCATGAGGGTGAGCAGTGAGAGGTATAAGAAGGTGCCACCATATTTCCCTTCACTGAGGCAGACTGGCAGCACAGCAGCCATGGGGAGACACCAGCCTGGTGAGCGCTGCCTTGGCTGCAGTCTAGCTGAAGTGTGCAGGTCAGACATGATTACGGCAATAGCCATGGAACCCTCAAACTGACCGATTGTGACGCATATTCCTCCCTATGTGACTGCACCCTCTTCCATAACCAGAAAACCACCTCCTGTCTTTACCACTGTGTGCGGGAGAGCTAGTAGAGAGCTTTGCTATTAATGTTTTTTTCCAGATAACAGGTAGAAATATGAATGAGACTAATTTTGAAGTGTACCTAAGTTTGTAAGGCATCATAGGCACCTGTACAAGTATTAATGCAAACATTAGTTTGCACAATGCTTTATCTTATGGCATTTTGACAGTGGAGGGCTGTGTAACAAGTAGTTTCTGTGGTCTCATGCATCCAACTGTCACTGCAGGTGGCTATAACATATGGTGATCAACATCACAAGTCAGAGAATATTCAGAGTTACTGTGGAAATCTAATAGTCTATGAAATATACAGTAGGCATTGGCGCGATTGTGTCCAACTTTTTAAAGCAGCAATAATTTAAAAGACAAAATCAATCTGGTTTTACCATTGAAATTATTTCCGCTTTAAAACCTCCTGGAAACTTGCCGGAATTGCACTAATGCGTGCATCTCGCAGGCTATTACATTTCCCCCTTTATTTCTCAGAGATCACTCATCAGGGATACGATCCATGGTCTTAAACTGCCATACACTGAAAGGTAAACCTGCCAATCTGGATAATTTACAACAATTCTGAATGATAATCAGACAGTGTATGTACATGAACCATAAACTGCAAACACTCAAAAACGCCATAGGGATCCACAGGGATACCATAGGGATATGATGGTTGGAGAGATCCAGGCACCAAACAGTTAAAGCTTCAGCTCCCAGGATGCCTCGGGTCCTCCTCCATATATAACCCTCCCCTAGCACAGGCCTTCAGTTGTTCGTTTGGTGCGGCAGGATCAAGACACACCTTTGTAACAGGGGACTGCTCAGGCAGTCCTACGCTTTTATTTTATGTTTTCTTTTATTTTTATGTTTTTGAGTTGGGAGTAATAAGCGTCTGAATTAAGACACATGTACTGCGACCCCATCTACCTCCGCCGGGCCGCAACACCAGTAACTAGGCTGGTGATTTTCGGTGGGTCGGTGCTGAGCTTGCTAGCAGCAATGCTGTGACCCGGACTGCAATTGGACACACAGAGATGTCGGGTAAGGTGATTCCTCGCTTACGAGGAATCGCGCGTGGCCGTCCTTGCTTCTGGTGTAAGAGACGCACCAGAAGCCGCTGTTGTCAGGGCCCGGGATTGTCCGCGTCCTCACTACACCACCGGGGCCATATCGCCTGACGCCGGGGATCAGCAGCAGGCGCTTCTGCTGCCACGAGGCCAGTGTACCGGGGAGGTAGGCGTTTCCTCCAGCAGATCTTTCCCCATCCCAAACGCAGTTCCTATGAAGGGTTTAATGTGTCTGGGTTGCTACGCTTACCCTCCACGTGTGTATGTGTATGAGGTCCACAATCAGTGCGCTCTGTAGCTGTTGGTCTCAGGAGGGTTTTGGTCAGTCTCCCTGTATATCTCTCCCTTGGTTAAGGTATGTAGTGCTCTAGATCCTACAATTCCGTTGTGTTCGTGTAGTTGATTTAGAGTTGATTGTAATTATATTACATATGCATTGTATGTGACTGTTTGCTAGCTGCTGAATTGACACTGTCTTATTATGTCTGTCAATTATAACTATCACTGTTTTTCTCTCCAACCTCTTGGGGTAGAGGTCTTTTTCTCTGAGTACTTCACATTCATTAAGATTTTGTGAAGGCTGTCACATAACATTGCAATTATTGCCTTTATTGTACATGTCAAAAGATAAAGGGATACAGGAGGTGGAGGCCCCTGTGCTGGTTCCATGTAAATCATGTATGGCCTATTTGTCCTCTCAGGACATTAAGGATTGTTTTTTGTGTTGTCTGTTATAAAGAGCCACCTCACCAGCCAGTTGCCCTGTCCTTGGCCAAGAGCCAATTTGGGTATCCTCTTTGTCCCAGGTAATGATGCAGTTTGTGGATCATACGGCTGCTCCCACTATGCCTCCTTGGATGGGGTGTCCACAGATGCTCTTTTTGTATTATATGGTTTTCACAAACGAGGCTGGCCTGCTAACATACAGACTCTTGTGAGACAGCTATGCATGGCTATATCTCAGATGTACACACAGGCTGATCTCCCTGTCCCAAGCACGTTGACAGCACATTCTACTCGGTCTGTAGGGCCATCATGGGCATTTAGTCATGGTGCCTCCGCTGAACAGTTGTGTAAGGCAGCCACGTGGTTTTCTGTCCACACTTTTTTTAGGTTATATGCCTTTAATACTTTTGACTATCAGGATGCTTCCTTTGGGCGAAGAGGTCTCCTTTCTGCTCAGGAGTGTCCCCCACCCTAGGGGAACTGCTTTAAGATATCCCCATGGTATCCCAGTGGATCCCTATGGACCCTGAAGAAGAAAACTAGAGTTATGGTAAACTTACCTAGATAACTGCTTTCCTTCGAGGTCCATAGGGTCCACGGGGCACCCAAACCAACTTTTGGTCACAGATTCCCTCATCTTGTGTAATACCCCTTTTACACCAGAGCTAAAACCCGGGTTATTGCAGGGTTAACCCGGGTAGCTCCTTGGTGTAATAGGGGACAGGGTTGGATTCCCGGGTCGAGTGACCCGGCAATCAAACCCAGGTAACCTGCAGGGTTTAACACGAGAATGAGCTGTGGAACCCTGCAATGTAAATGGCGCGATCTGGGTCACGATGACTGAAGCACACTGCATGTCGGCCGGCTTCAGTGGCGCTTGGAGATGAAGTCATCTCCAAGTGTCCACTTCCACGCCGGAAGAGCCGGGTCACTGCAGACCCGGCTCCGGTATGAACGGCGCTGACTCAGGAAAATCCTGGGTCGGCGCCGGCTAAATTCCGGGTATGAGCCAGTTTGGAACCCTGTTCCAACCTCTGAGTCAGACCCGGAATTTAGGTATAAAAGTGGTATTAAAGTGTTCCTGGTGTAGGATTGCTCTTGCTTCTCCTCTTTCCCTCTCCTGCTTTGAGGCTTGTTAACTAAACTGAAGACCTGTGGCTAGGGGCAGAGTATATTTGGAGGAGGACCCGAGGCATCCTGGGAGCTGAAGCTTTAACTGTTTGGTGCCTGGATCTCTCCAAACATAATATCCCCATGGTAAACTTGTGGACCCTATGGACCTCGAAGAAAAGGAGTTATCTAGGTAAGTCTACCAGAACTCTAATTTTTTATTTGATTTTCAAGCAAGTTCGATCTGTCAGATGGTCGTTATGCAGCTATTGTTTCAATCTTATAGTGTATGGTAATTACCAATGAATGATCTCTCATAACTGATCACTTATACAGTAAAACCATTTAAATGGTGATAATAAATTGTTTAATGTATGGCGTCACTTCAAGATCATCTGCACATCATGTACATTAACCTTGCCTAGGATTTAGGTCGGAGAAATCATATGGCTTTGGATGTCCAAGCAGATAAACGCCCATCCTTTATCTGGCGGGCCCTGAAGTAGATGAAAATGTTTTGGGTCATGATGCGCATATATCTCAGAGCAATGTGAATTCATTCTAACTCAATTCACTTTATTCTAAAGGTATGTATCCATTAGGCGATTAAAATGAGCGATTGAACGATTACAACATTGTGATCGTTCAATCGCTCATTAATCGTGCATAAATCGGGTAGTATAATGTCGGAAACGACAAGCGATGCATGCTCCCACTGGTCGTTTCCGACATCAATCATCGTCCGAACATGCAGGTCAATCTGTCGATAATGACAGATTAGGCATATTCGGAGAAGAGGGAGGGTGCCTGCACTGAACGACATACCGTTCAGTGTAGGCACACACATTGATGAGGAACGACTGTCTGATTACAATGCTGTAATCGTACTCTCGTTCCTCAATCGCCTAGTGGATACGCGGCATTACTCACAAGTATTGTGTTTGATTATTACTTTTATTTACAAACACGCTCATCTGTTATTTGATAATTGTATGCACTATATGTATTTAACAGATTACCTTGGCCACACAGGTTTTCCTTTAATTATTCAGTATAAGTGATTTTTATATTACACATAAGAGCTATACATATTTATATTTAGGGGTTTGGCATATTTCGTCCACATTGATCATGTCAACATTCATAATGTCAACATGTCCATGGCGGCAACATTGAGTATGTTGTGTCTGATGTATTGATGTCTAATGGACAGAATGTTGACACTGTTTTTTTGTGTGAGTATCCCTAACCCATATGCAAATGTCAACATTTTGGCAATGTCCAGGACTCAACATTTATGATGTCGACATTTTATTCATGTCAACATCATAACTTTGCATTCTGGTGTCGACATTATAATTGTCAACATAGACTTCATGACTGCATACCCATATACAGGTGTATATAAACATATTTATGGTATTTATTTAATAATGCCTATTCTTGACTTTTTCTTTTCTATTATTTAGTATTTGTTCCTTTGTTATTCTGAATCTCCCTTCCGTTTAATGCATCGGATGTGACATTTGTACTCACTGTTGTTAGACAGAGCTCGACTGCCTCAGAGTACAGCTCAATAGCCTCTTCTGCATTTCCTTTGTCATCTTCCTGAAACGCCTGAGTGACGAGGAAGCGCGCCCGCTCCAGATCCAAGTGCTGCTTTGATTTTAACGGATCGATATTCTGCGCTTGAACTGTGGAATAGTTAACAAATGGTGTATAGGTTAATTACTATCACTATATAGAGACAAGCTACAGTACATGCACCTAGTTTTGAATTTCTCTCCCTTTAACGCTAAAAGTTAAAAAAAATTCTTTATGGTCGCCTTAGATATGTCTTCACATCTGTGATTGGTTGTGAATCGATCTGCTGAGCCAATGACAACAAAAGGTATCTAACTGGGCAAATGTGTTTTCTCTATTAAAACAAGATGGTAATTTCTCACCACACACACGCGTGTAAAAGAATGTAGGACACCATTATATACTAAGAGAGCTACGAAGGAATGACACCAAAAGAAAAGAAAATGCTAATTACACTACATTAAATTCTAAAAAACAAAAACAATGGTGCTGTGTGTGCGCGGCTGTACAAAGGGCATTTCTGCCTAAGGCTCGATTCTGAGTCTAATTCAGCTCCGTATTTGGCTGTATCTAGCAAATTTCAGCAGACTGCGCATGTGCATCAGTGAACATACATGTCTATGCATATCTCCAAGAGATTCCGGGACAGGCGCATCTCACTCGCTTCTCTCAGTATGTGCAATGGTTGTTTATGGGTATCAACTGTATGGACACACAGCAGAGAACCGTCTAATTGGAAAGTCATGGGATCAGATGGATCTCCTTAGCATGGGGTAGGAGTAATGATGATAGCTGTGGCCGTGCTTGTAAAATCATTGGGCAGTGAAAAGCATACATATGAAGACAGGCAAATAGTCAAATTAGCATTCTGATAGCAAAATATCTGCATCTCTAAGGCGATCGTATTCGGATTTGAGCACAACACAGAATCAGGCATGATATATCGAACATCAGGCAGTTTTATCCAGGTGTACTACATTGTCTTGTAATAAAATAAATCAATAAAAAATAAGAAAAACTCTACAATACAGAAGTCTGGGCCTAATTCAGACCCGCTCACAAGCATGCGCGAAACCCGGATAGCGACGGGCAAGCCGTCGCTATGGGTCTCGCTACAAAGGGGGCATGCTGTCGATGGTGAGCGACAGCACGTCCCCTTTGGTGGGCGTGCCGGGGGCGTGGCTGGCCAGACGGAGGCGTTCCCATGGGAACGCCTACCGTCTGGGGCCGGCCCCACTGACATCACAAGTCATGTCAGTGGGAGTGCTTTCGGCTCTGATAGAGCCAAAAGCACTCCAGGGCTACCCTACCACAAGGGTCTCGTCGCAAGCCCGATGGTCGTGATGGTCTTGAACATCGCAACCATCTTTTTGGCCGCTCGCTATAGCTGTGGGTGGTCACCCACAGCTATGCGAGCGGCCAGGAGGCCGCTCTAAAATTCAGAGGGACGGCCCTGATTCAGAGCGAGCGCTCTGTCCGAACGTTCGGCTTTGAATCAGGGCCTCTGTTCATGAGAGAAAATATCATTTAAAATGTATGCTTACATTGGGTATATCAGGATGATAACATAGAAGTAATTCACATTTCTTAGCCATCCACTTGGGACACTGAAATATGTTAAAGTAAAGTATAGTGAGCTCAGAGGAGCATAGACACCTAGATCTTAATGTGTTCATGCTCCCTCCCCTTATTATATCCACATACCTGCCAGAAGCAGTTTAGTTTAAGTGTACCAGCACTGCAGGGGATTTGGTGTTTTTTCATGTGTATTATTACAAGAAAAGGGCTCCACTCCGGAACAGAGTTAGATTAAGAACCCCTTATAGAACTGTTGGCACTGAGTCTGGAGGTACCATAGCGTTGCCTCCACAACTGACCCCCACTACCAACATTGGATAATCCAGAAGAGTAGACAGCCCCAGCAGCTCCATGCAAACGGATGCACGGTTTCAGGTAGACCTGGGGGAGAAGGGGGTTGCATGTCATGCCTGTTATTGCTCATCTTCGATCTAGGGGGGTGATTATCATTCCATACCGGAATGATTTTTTGATCAAAGCCTCCTCCACTTTCTTGTTTCTGACTTTGGTGCTGGACACTATTCAAACATTAGAATTCCACGGTTGGATTACCAATTACAAAAAGTCAGTTTACTCCCACCCTCCATATCATCTTCCAGAGACTGCCATAGAATAACCAGTTTCAATGGGTGCACCTGCCAGAGGGCAATATTCTTTAGTTACAGGTTCTGTTAAAGTCCCTGTCTAGTCACAAAGGAGCTCTGCTATTTTTGTGCATGAGAATGCTGGGCAAGATGGTTTTGATATTCGAGGCAGTCCAGTTTCACTAAAGGGAGTTCCAGGTCTAGATAATTGCAGTGAAAAGTCTCCTCTTTGTTTGTCCAGTCAGGTCATCAGACTGTCCCCACAAGTGTGACAATCTTTTTATTAGTGGTTGAAGCTGGAGAAAACTCAGTTAAGGGAGACTATGTAACATTTGAGATTTGATGCTGTGTGGTCATGCTTCAAGGTCTTCAGACCTTTTCTTCATCTGAACTTATTTTGACTGGCTTTGACTGTGTGGCTTTTGAAGCCAAGATTCTAAAATCTAAAGGCTTCTCTGATCATGTGATGTTTTGTGTGAGGAAATGAGTCTCAGCAAAAACTATGGAAGACATATCTTTTTGTGTGAACCACTTAGGTTGATTAGTTCATCTATTTAGTTGTCTAGGTGGTAGATGCATTTCTTACAGAAGGACCGGAAGTGAGAACTAATTTTTGAAGGTCCAAATTTTGTCCCTTTAACTTCTCCAAAGTAAGCCAGCTGGGTTACCAGAAGACCAGACTTTTTTGCTGCAGGTGTTGCATGTACAACCTTATTTTGTGACACCTATTGCTCTATGAGATCTTAATTTCATGTTGAATGGTTTACAGCATCCTACACTTGCCTCTTTGGAGTAGGTGGACTTCAGCCAGGAGAGTTGCATATATAGGTGTCCATTTCTCATCAAAATTGAGGTCGTCCTTCAAAACAACCCCTCATTTCTATCTAAAGTAAATTTTAGTTTTCACACCAAACTGGATATTGAGATTCCTGCTAGGACCATAGAGGGGTCTCTCCATCCTTTGGATATGATCGGGGCATTAAGTGCTTATGTTCACATGGCAAATGATATGAACAATATGGATGATCCTTAAAGATGCTCAGAGAAGCAGTCCATTTATAGGTGGATTACTTGCCTCATAAATCAGGCCTATTCTGGGCATCCAACTTCTGAAAACTCAAGGGTTCACTCTACCAAGTCAGGGAGAGCCTACTGGGGTGTGTGGCATGGGACTATGGCTCAGCAGTAGTACAGAGCTGCCACTAGTTTGTTTGTTTGTTCATTCATCAGATTTTACAGGTTTCACTTGTTTGCATTCAGAAATGCCAATTTTGTAAGGTAGATGCTTCCCATACTGCTTCCTCTGAGTATGCCCACCCTTACAGGCAGCTTTGGGACATTCCCAACATATCACCAGTGACCCCCAATGGAGAACTAAAAAAAAACCCAGTATTTTCTACATACGATATATAAAATGTCTGGCACACTTATACAGCACTTCAACCTACCTGCAGTGAAAAGAGCTTGTACTCTATCTTGGTACTCATTTATCTTATCCTGAATATTCTCCAGAGAGGATCCTGCCATTTCAGCGTATATTAGGGCTTGCGCTGCTTCCTACAACACAAATACACATATTCAATGCAAGCCGGTCATGCTATTTTGAAAAAAATATTTAACATTTACAGTAAAACCTAAGAAATAGTCTAAATGTAATATAAAGTTATAAATACACATAGGATTGCTGAGACAACATGCTAGAAAATAAATGTCATTATCTAATTTAACATTTGATGTGGGCTGTAAGCAGTAGGAGCTCTGACACTTCTCTTATCTCAGTCACCCTCTCCCTCTCACACACTGCCTGTCACCTCTTCCTATAACCCCATCCCTGTCACCCACTGCCCATCCCTCTCACCCACTACCTGTCACCTCTTCCTATAACCCCATCCCTGTCACCCACTGCCCATCCCTCTCCCTCTCACCCACTGCCTGTCACCTCTTCCTATAACCCCATTCCTGTCACCCACTGCCCATCCCTCTCCCCCTCTCCCTCTCACCCACTGCCTGTCACCTCTTCCTATAACCCCATCCCTGTCACCCACTGCCCATCCCTCTCCCCCTCTCACCCACTGCCTGTGACCTCTTCCTATAACCCCATCTCTGTCACCCACTGCCCATCCCTCTCCCCCTCTCCCTCTCACCCACTGCCTGTCACCTCTTCCTATAACCCCATCCCTGTCACCCACTGCCCATCCCTCTCCCTCTCACCCACTGCCTGTCACCTCTTCCTATAACCCCATCCCTGTCACTCACTGCCCATCCCTCTCCCCCTCTGCTGTTCCCTGTCACTACTGCCTGTTACCTCTATCAGTCTCTCCATCACACACTGCCTATCACCTCCATCTTTCACTCATTGCCTGTCAACTATCCATCACCCTCTCCCCCTCTCTGTCACCCACTACTTCTCCCTGTCACCTTTCCCTATCACCCTCTCCCTGTCACCCACTGTACTTTGAACTTGGAATTGGGTGGTGGAGGGGGCCCAAAGCAAATTTTTGCACCTGGGCCCATCACTAACAAGTTCCGCCACTGAAAGTGAGAGTTTTTAGAAGTGGAGATGTTGCCCATAACAACCAATCAGATTCTAGATATTATCTTCTAGAAGGTGCTAGTTAAATGTAGAATCTGATTGGTTGCTATGGGCAACATCTCCACTTCTAAAAGCTTTCACTTTAGCAAATACACCCCATAGTCATTAATTTAAAATTATTTTATTAATGCCATTCTAGTAAAATGCAGGGTTTACTAACAGGCTCCCTATTATATAATGTAGGGGATAATGTAGAGAATAAGTCAAAGCAGGGCACAGAGCTCAGGGCCCATCAGTGAATGCTGCAGACCCTCCAACATTACCCATTCTATCCAGTATAAAATAATGATGGTGGTGCACTACGAAACTGAATACAACTGTACTCAACTGTATTTTGAGCCAAAATATGGGTCATTATAGAAATTCCTTTTTGGTGAACTCTTATTTCTAAATAAATGTTCTATAAAACATAACTTTTAATAAATCAAGTAAAAAGATTAGCTGCACTTACAGCATTCTGGGGAGATGTATCAGGCCATGGAGAGAGAAAGTACCAACCAATCAGCACAGCCTGTAAAACAACAGTTAGAGGCTGACTGATTGGTACTACATCTCTCTCCACTTTACTCTATCCAAGGCTTGATACATCTTCCCCTCTGTATTCTAAAAATGTATTCTAAACGTGTACTGAAAATGTGTCTCTGAGACTCTTCAAGAATGACCATTATTTATCTACCCGTTTGGCATATTACACAAATGCATATTATTTCCCTTCCTTTCTACACACTTTCCAGCTGTCATAGGCTGCCTAATGCCAGAGGTTCCTGTGCAGAAGAGGAGGCAGGAATATATAGCTGGCCTTCTATACCTGCAAGAAAGATTGCCATCCGTCACTGTGATTGGAGAGAATTCATGGTCATAAAACCAGTTAATTTATATGTATAGCACACACGTTTTATTTGTTAACTTATTTATGGAATGATTTAGAAGCGTAGAGATTTCCATGCAAGCGAGATTTAATTCAAAGTGATGTGCCGACACTGCACACATATAGGCCATTCACAGTAGAGCCTTCCCTGTCATACTCCTGAGATTTGATATTTAAATGATTAGAATAATACAAATAAGATATTTATAACTTATAAACATCTTCTTTGTTTATTGTAATAATTTTTATAGTTTACACTTACCAGCTTTGTGGAGCTCCCTGGGACTGCAGGGAGATGAGAGCAGGCAGCAGCAACAGCTCATCCTCGCTCCTGTATAGTCAGACATTGCCTACAGAGCTGGGGGCAGGGCCACACCACGGGCAGTAAGCTGCACATAAAGAGAGCTAATAGAGGCATGCCTCTGAGTATGGGGGGGCGTGCCTTAAGCACTGATTGACAACTTGGATGTGTCATGTGACCAGGAAGTGCACTGCAGTGTTTAGAGATCGGAGCTCAGTCAGCAGCTGCAGCAAGAGAAGAGACAGTGATGCAGGTAGGAGAAACAATGGACAATGAAGCTTAGTGTAGTGAGGGGAGAGTTACAGTGAAAGGGGTGAAATAGGCTCCCATCTCCATGTGTGCCTCCCCAACCACTGACCTCACCGCACGTCACTGCAATGCTGCCAGGCGCAATGTGCTGTTCCAGAACGGAACATTATGTCCATCACAGTATCTTGACTTTTTAATAATATGTATAAACTAAGGCTTATATAAAGAAGCGTCTGACACCACAATACAGCTGCATCAGTGTGACAGAAGCTGCCTCTCTGTGCTATTGGTCATGTCGCTGACCTATTAATAAATAATATTGGAACGGAGCCTACAGGCCAGGGGCAAACCATCAGTAAGGCGGAACCCGCTTTGTCCACTAACTCTTAGCCCTCACTGGATGCTGGTACGTCGTAAGTCTACAGACAGCTTAAATAACAAATATATGAAATTGTGAGGAGTGTACCTGCAACTATGTAAAAAAAATTAAATCAGAAACATCTGGCAAGTGTAGTAGAGGGCAGATGCCAAAGTAAGTGTATGGTGTGATAGCAAGTGAGGATTACGTTCAGTAAGAAGGTAGTTAATCACAGATATTAGGGCACTCCAGTGACAAACATGTACAGAATAAAAGTTACATCAATGCATTTATTATTGCTGTCTATGTAATGAAGGAAACAAAAGTTGCATAACTAAGTAGATAAAAGTTGAACAGGTATTTTCAGATGTTTGAATATAAAGGATCTACCTGTATTTCATAGTATACAGCCCACCAGCAAACAGTTTTAACAATAGCTAGGACATTGACAACATGAAGTCATATGTTCAATGTGTGAATACAAAAGAGAACCTTGACTTGTGTAATAAGATACCTATACTGATTCATATCTAACCAGCACAGGGAAGTCAGAGAACAGGTCTCATTTATTAGTGTTCTTGTAGAAAAAACAATTTCTTAAATTTATTGATATTGTTTCAAGCACACAAACACTTAGCAACAAAATAATCTTGCATGTATCAGAAATAATTATTAATATTGTATGACAACATGGTATCACACAACACATAATCAGGGGCATAGGGTGGACCAATCAGAGTTCGTGCTCCAGACACCAGCCACTATCTTATGCACTCCACAGACTCTTTCTTGCTCAGCTGTGAGTCTGAATCACAATGTAGCAGATATAGCAGCAGCACTCAGTGCTCTCCTCTCTGCACTGAGCGGCCCCCTTCCTCCACACTGCTTTGTACCTGCATCCTGAGAGCAGGCTGCGCACCCTGACAGGGGTGGTTTCTCCTCCTGTGATCTGGGTCCCATCTCCCACTCTGGTCCTGACGTCACCTGGCCCAGGTCACACAGGAGGAGAGAACATGGTGGCTGTGTCCCTGCTGCTGAGAGCCCGGGCTGCAGCACCCGTGACTAGGAGGAGCCTGTGTCACATGTCAATTAGGGATGTGCAGGATCGGATAGGTTCGAGTTTGCACGCCGAGTTTGGATTTTTCCCTCCAAAAAACGGGACTCAGAAAGAGGCAAAACTTCATCTTGCATGGACAAACATCATCATTCCTGGACTTGCATGCTTGTCCATGCAAGATGACGTTTTGCCTCTTTCTGAGTCCCGTTTTTTGGAGGGAAAAAGCCGAACTCGGCGTGCAAACTCGAACCTACCCGAGCCTGCCTGCACATCCCTAATGTCAATGAGGGGCACTACTGTGGCTATAATATCCATATAGCTCCCATCTGTGTCTTGTGGTTTAACGTCCATATCGAAGTGGCAGCTCTGAAGGGTTTGATTCAGATTTAGGGGTCTATATATCAATTTCTACATAAAATTATGTAGAAACTGCATCATTTTATGAATTGTTGCTATGTACTCACAGAAAACTCCTAATTAACGCTGTAGACCATAGTTCCCATTATTATCAATGGGGACTATGGCATGAACCCTATGTACCAAACTCCAAAGAAACTAGCTTTTTGGAGTTTGGCCCTGTGGCACCTAGGGGCAGGGGCATATCTATAATGGGTGCAGGCCTGCACCCATAGAATTACCTCTCCGGAGTCCTACACCGGCGCGGGGGTCCGGCGCTGCAAAAATGACTGGAAAAATGGCCGCCGCGTCGTTTGCGGCCATTTTCCCTGTGACCAGCGCATCCTCTATAGACTCTGGGCACACTTTAGTGCCCAGAGTCTATAACTCCAGCACTGGCCACGCACAGCTCAGCGCGCTGCCGGCCGCCGGACAGAGAGGAGGGGGCCCGTGTCGGAGACTGCACACGGTCCCGCTCCTCTCTAGAAGCGCCCCTGCCTAGGGGTGCCACGAAAACATTCTGAAACACTAAGGGTGCCTTAAATCGAGAAAGTTTGGGAGCCATTGGTGTAGGCCGTCCTCACACATCCCATTACATGACTTCCTGCTTGCCTCCATTCCTCACTGCACAAACTCCTGTCTTGATTAACATAAGTGGACAAGTCACTGCTTCTAACACGATCAGTTCAAACGCACTTTAAAAAAGGTATAGGGTAGGATGAGTGAAGCCTCATACACACTTGTGTTATACTTGTATTTTTAAGGTTGGAAGAAGGCATATTAAACACAATGATGTTTGAACTGTGGGCCTGATTCAGACCGGGTCGCAAGCGCTGAGCACTCACAACCGGGTCAATGTTTGCCCACTGAGCATGCGCACAACGGAACCGGCCCTGTCGTGCGCATGCGCGAGACCCGGCTAGCGACGGGTGCTCCATCGCTCCAGGTCTCGCACCAAATGGGGCGAGCTGTCGATGGTGATTGACAGCTCGCCCCGTTTGGTAGGCAGGCGGGGGGGGGGTGGCTGGCCAAACTGAGGCGTTCCCGAAGGAACGCCTGCCGTTTGTGGGCGGCCCCACTGACATCACCAGTGATGTCAGTGGGAGAGCTTCCGGCTCTATTAGAGCCAGAAGCTCTCTGGTGCTTGCGGTCACGAGACCCTACCACAAGGGTCTCGTCACAAGCCTGATGGTCGCGATGGTCTTGACACCCACAGCTATGCGAGCGGCCAGGAGGCCGCACAAAAAAAAAACGCCCAGATTCAGAGCGTCCGTCTCTGAATCAGGGCCTGTGTTTTTTTCTTATTAGCATTAATCAGATCATTGTAGGCTTCCGAATGCAATAAAACATGGCAATACCAAAACATATGGAACCAGTACTTCTCCAAAACCCATTAACACTAAACGCAAGTAAAAATGAGAAAAGGTGTGGGGACTCTAGAAATAATTATTTCTGGTGTCAGACCAATTTACAAGAGTTTTACAGATGTTTACAGTAGTTTTACAAAATCCATGGGTATGAGGCCTCAAATGGTCTACAATTCTTTATTGTGGTGTGGTTGAATATGGATGTAAATGGAAATAGGTACTGGATGGCAGAAATGGCACAGAGACCCCAAAGCATTCACATTCGCCAGTGAGTCACATGTCAATAAGGGGCACTACTGTGGCATAATGTGCATAAGGGATAATATTGTGCCAGAATGTATATTGTGGACACTACTGTAGCAGAATGTGAATTGTGGGCACTACTTTGTGGCATAATGTGAATAGGGGGGCACTACTGGGGGTGGACTCCATAGTATACACTTGCTCCGTGCACCATGACTCCACGCTACGCCTCTGCATATTTTATTTGTAATAGAGATTAAACTAAAGATTTATTAAAGCATTGCCAGGTTACTGGTGCGATTCCCCAACGCATATTTGCCTACTATTGCAGTTTCCTCTACAGGAGAAGCCCGGAGAGGAGATGTAGGTGGGCGGTGATGGGGCCAGGGCCGGATTATTTGCGTAATTAGGTCCAGAACCCTCCTCACAAACCACGGATTCCTGTTATTCTCCCCATTCTACCCACTTCCTTAAGAAGTGGGCGGAATGCTGGAGTACCTACTCTTCTGGGGGTGCAGTGACCCCAAAAAAAAAATCGGTTGCCTCCTGAAGGTTCCGGGAGAGTAGTTAAGTATATCCCAACATTTCCGAGTCTGCTGGACATTCCGGGACATTAAGCAAGTATGGGTGATAGGTAGACTCCAGGGCAAGAGGGTCATGTTGCATTTGCTACTCCATTTGTGGCTGTTTTTTTTTTTTTTTTTTTTAGAAACTTAAAAACTTGACTAGACAAATAATATATATATTTAATATAAACTAAAAATAGTGGAGTGCAAGGTATGGTCTATTGTAATATTTGCAACTTGTAACAACTGATTTAATAAGCAGGAAAACAAAGTGACTGAAATAACAGGTCCCATTACCTACAGTTTATTTGTTCCAGAGCAGGAAGTAAAAAGTAGGCCAAGTACAGGGAGTGACTTCATATGAGCGAGGATCTTAGCCTACATGGGATTACGCATCCAGGTGCTTACATTCCAATGTAATGGTAATGTCACCTGATCAGTACTGCTTACTAGGATGATATGATTTCCATATCCTCTACAATCTAAGCCACTACACATATTGTGTCTATAACAGCTGCCTGTTCTTAAAGAGCATCTGTCATGGAAACACAGTGAGACAGCCATTTTCTGGCTGTGCCATTGTTTATGGAAAGGCATATTATCAATTTGCTAATAACTAGTGGCATCTTAAGGGTATGTAATGACTGACGATGTGCAATTGTGATGTGCCATCGATTTATCAACATCACATATTTTCCTGCACACCTGGGTAGACGTTGGCAGCAGGGGCATTTCAAGAGAGGAGGGGGCCCGCGTGTAGTTTCCGTCACGGGCCTCTTCCTCTCAGTCCGGCGGCGCACTGAGCACAGCGCCGCACTGATAAGACTCTGGGCACTAGAGTGTGCCCAGAGTCTATAGCGCATGCGCAGGTCACCGGGAAAATGGCATCGGCTTCCATTTTCCCTGTACTGCGCATGCGCAAAATGACGGGAAATTAGCTGTGGCGGCCATTTTCCAGGCCTTTTTACAGCGCTGACACCAGCACCGACTTGGGACTCCAGGGAGGTAAATATAATATGGGTGCAAGGTATGTTGTGCAGGCCCCCCTTGGACCCAGGGCCCGTGTGCACCACACACCCTGCACCCGTAATAAATATGCCCCTGGATGGCAGATATATTGGGAAATCAATTGAGCGATAAATGGCCTTGGCACATTAAATGATATGGTACAGTACCTTGACTGTGTGCAAGTGATATATGTGATTGATACACTAAAATACAGCGATATAATTTATTTTTGTTTTCTCTTTTTTGGGGGGTGAGGGGGTGGGGGGTGTTGCATGCAAGTCTAATGCTGGCTGTATAAGTGCAGATACTCCAGGGAAATATCCTAAAATTGCAGCATGCTCACATGCAGTAGAGCAGCACAGATGGTGTAATAGTCAGTATTACTGCCTCACAGCTCTAAGGTCATGGATTTGTGTGGAGTTTGTATATTCTCCCTGTGCTTGCGTGGGTTTCCTCCGGGTACTCCGGTTTCCTCCCACACTCCAAAAATATACTGGTAGGTTAATTGGCCCTCAACAAAACATTACCCCAGTGTGTATGTGTGTGAGCATGTGGTGGGGAATATAGATTGTAATCTCCACTGGGGCAGGGACTGATGTTCGACAATACCAGAAGTATACGGGGTCCAGGTTTAAAACATATATGCAATCCTAAAGTCAATCACATCGAAATGGGTAAAAATAGAAAACTATTTTGAAAATACCAATCAGGAAGTGGGCGGGACAGCTGGAGCCACAGTGTTTGTATGAGTGGGCTGGCTTACCTAGGTGCTTCCGGCGCACAGCGTGGTCTATCATAGTTTATAGCAGTTTATGAAGATGGCAGCGTGCTCTCATCTCATTGCTGGTTATGGCTGCTGTAACACTAGTCAGTGGTTACATGATAGCAGTGTGCCAGCAGACTAGCCTCGGCAAGAGGAGCCCTATAGAGATCCCAAGGAGGAGGTTGAAAATGAGGAAGAAGATGTGGGCCATTTAACCATGGTGGAAGGAGGAGGAGGATGATCTGGCCACCCTGCTGAGCTGGGTGAAGGCTTTGTCACAAAGTTTTTGGAGAGCCCAGGAGTGTATGTGTGGATCAAAAAGAACTACAAGAAGGTAGGTGCAGTAGGGGATGGCATTGATCTAGTTATGGATATTTGCAGATTTCCATTTTAACGGCTATTTGTGTATATACATATATACATACATACATACATACACTTTGTGGGTATATTATAATGGCCAAATGAAAAAAATATCTATATAGCTCCCATTTGTGTCTTGTGGTTTAACTTCCATTCCCAAGTGGCAGCTCTGAAGGGTTTGATTCAGATTTAGGGGTCTATTTATCAATTTCTTCATAAAATTATGTATAAACTGTATAATTTGATTGATTGTTGCTATGTGCTCACAGAAAACTCCTAATTAACGCTGTAGACTATAGTCCCCATTATTATCAATGGGGACTATGGCATGACCCCTATGTACCAAACTCCAAAGAGCGTAGCTTTTCGGAGTTTGGCCCCGTTGGCACCTAGGGGTGCCACGAAAACATTCTGAGACACTAAGGGTGCCTTGAACAGAGAAAGTTTGGGAGCCACTGGTGTAGGCTGTCCTCGCACCTTCCATTACACGACTTCCTGCTTGCCTCCATTCCTCACTGCACAAACTGCTGTCTTGATTAACATAAGTGGACAAGTCACTGCTTCTAAGACGATCAGTTCACTTCAAACACACTTTAAAAAAGGTATAGGGTAGGATGTGTTACACTTGTATTTTTAAGATTGTAAGAAGGCATATTAAACACAATGA
This sequence comes from Taudactylus pleione, assembly GCA_031769625.1. Taxonomy (NCBI): domain Eukaryota; kingdom Metazoa; phylum Chordata; class Amphibia; order Anura; family Myobatrachidae; genus Taudactylus; species Taudactylus pleione. The sequence goes on from JAUIMM010000052.1 coordinate 34,790,757, forward strand.
TGTTTGAACTGTGTGTTTTTCTTATTAGCATGGGACCCCCTCACTTTAAAAAATTGGGGTCCTACTCCACTGTTTTTGGGTCCCATGACATATTATTGGGGGTGTGAAGGCAGAGAGCAATTAGGACAGTGCAGGGGGCAGGTAGCAGTTGGGGTAGAGAGGAGTAAGAGCAGGCAGTGCTGAGGGAAGGTGGGGTAAGTGCAGACAGCAGTTGTGACAGTGCTGGGGGCATGGAGTGGGCTAGTGGTAGGCAGGGCTGGGGGTATTGAGGAGGCAAGGGTACATAGCAGTATTTGTGCACTGGCCATGTGTGCAGTTATGTATGTGTGCACTGGCCATGTGTGCAGTTATGTATGTGTGCACTGGCCATGTGTGCAGTTATGTATGTGTGCACTGGCCATGTGTGCAGTTATGTATGTGTGCAGTTATGTATGTGTGCACTGGCCATGTGTGCAGTTATGTATGTGTGCACTGGCCATGTGTGCAGTTATGTATGTGTGCACTGGCCATGTGTGCAGTTATGTATGTGTGCACTGGCCATGTGTGCAGTTATGTATGTGTGCACTGGCCATGTGTGCAGTTATGTATGTGTGCAAAGCTCTGGCAGTGAGGGGGTTAATACTGCAGCAGAGAGCACTGATACAGTATATTTAGATAGCTCTACAGACTTTCTGCAGGCACAGGACCCGGTCATTTATAAAAGAATGGAGTCCCTCACTGCTTGTAGCGCGTAAATACGTGCTATAGTGTGTTTCCAAAAAAACATGCAATAAAATATTGTAAGTTTGTCTACCCAAAAATATATATCCAAAGGTGAAGAATATATTTTACAAATATGGTATGGGTGACTGGAATGCACACAGATGTACTGGGACCCTAGTATATGTTGAAGTATGAAGTGCGCTCCATAATGCTCCTCTAAGGAAGCATTTGCCCTTACCAAGATGGCCGTCGGTTAAGTATTCTGCGCATACACAAAGCCATCTTCTTACGGTGTATGAGCGCCACAGCGAGACACGTAGCTCCAGAGAGACCCTGCACTATACCTTAGATACCTGCTACCGGGCATAACTCTACCCTATATATACACTCCCCTACCCACATACATCACTGGCTGGTGACTTAGATGTTCTGCTCAAGCTTATATGGCTTTATAGACACATTGCTGCACAATAAACCTAAGTACTGGTTAAGTCCTGAGCTGTCTGTTGCATCTGGGATTCCGTTAATGTATACTATTTAATCTGCTTACCACCATCCAATTAGTACACACATATCAACAGTATAGTTACTATGAGCATATAGAAAAGATTTCTGGACTGCACAACCTGACTATATATACAGTGGGAGGTGCTACCTGATGAGACTAATTGCAGGCACAGAAACAGACAAAATCTCAGGTGCACAACTCCAAATAATCAATAATATATATAAATGCAATAAAATTTTGCAATCAATAGAGGTTTTTAGCATAATCATGGCCAAGCTTATGGGCCTACCCACCAATATCCAGGTAACCTCTTTCGGGTAGGTCCCTAACACCTTAGTATGTTAGGGACCTACCCGAAAGAGGTTACCTGGATATTGGTGGGTAGGCCCATAAGCTTGGCCATGATTATGCTAAAAACCTCTATTGATTGAAAAATGTTATTGCATTTATATATATTATTGATGATTTGGAGTTGTGCACCTGAGATTTTGTCTGTTTCTGTGCCTAGTTACTATGAGCTGCTGGCGCTGAAGATATTGCCCCATGCATTGTAAATCAAGTGGCAGCATGCTATAAACCAGCAGGAGCAGGGATATGTAAGGCAGTAGTGATATAGTGTATTAACATGTAAAACAGTAGTAGTAATATGCTTGCAATAACAATAAATTATACTAATAAGCTGCTAGTAGCAGCAAAAGATGATATTATGTCACCAGAAATTATAATGACCAAGAAATGCCAATATGAACAGTAATGTCCAGCAGTTGTACCATGTAATATGCCAACAGTAGCAGTAAGACACTGTAACATACCAGAAGTAATTAGCAACAATAACAACAGTAATAACCAACAGGTAGTAGCAATGCACAATAATGTCTGCTGTAGTAGTAGTACAGTAGTAATGTTAGCACAATATCAGCAGCAATAGTAGTAGTGCCAAATAAAATGTCAGAAAGTAAAAGTTGTAATACCAAGCAATAAGCCTGAGAGGCAATGCTCAAAATTATGTCAGCTACAGCATTGGTGGCCAGTAATATGTATAACAGTAACAGAAAATGTAAGAAAAATTCCATTACTTCTGCCACCAACAAATTCTACACCTGATAAAGCTGCTGTTTTAGTCAGGTACTAGCATTTCCCAGGACCACTCCCTGGGGGTCTATTTACTAAGCAGTGTTAGTAGACAGAGTGAAAAGTGAAAAGGTACCAGCCAATCAGCACCCAACTGTCATTTTTCAAACACAGCCTGTGAGATGACAGTTGGGAGCTGATTGGCTGGCACCTTATCACTTTTCACTCTGTCTCCTAACACTGCTTAGTAAATAGACCCCTCTGTCTCAAATCACTGATCTGACAAGAGGACTGCTTTACCAGCTACTTACTGGTCACCACAAGCAGCCACTTAAAATCAGGCAGCACATACACATTATTATGCAAATTGACCTAAAACTAGTACCGTTCTCTTAGTACTAATGTAGGCCTTAACCCCTCTGTCCATCCACCCAGTAATTTAGTATGCCCATGTATGGATGCAAAAAATATTAACTACAATCCAGGCAACATTCAAAGCAGGTAAATAGCAAATACTAAGTTCAGGGGCATGTCTGTGCACCTCCATGGCAGCAGGAAAAAAAAAAGCCTCCTGCCGGCACCTCAGATCCGATGCCTGCATCCAAAGACGCAGGATCGGATCCACCCACCATTGGACTTGTACGCAAAGTTGCCACTTTTCCTTTTTAGAAGGTTTGATAAATCTCCCCTCAAATCATTTATTTTCAGCCATTCAGTAAGCGGGCATATTTATTATCCTTGTTTGGTTTCATGATCCACTTTCAGCCACACTACAGTTGTTGGACATACAGTATGGCCTCACATTGTCTCCTATAATACTCTGGAATAAATAGGAGTCCATGATAGATTCAATGGCTATGAAGTGCTCAAAGATTCTGTTTAGGCAAAACCCCAAAACATCACCCGTCCACCAACAGCTGGTGTATTTCTGATTATACTCTATATTTGGTTTTCACCAAATGTGGTTTTGTATATTAATAACAAACAGCTGCACTTTCACTGTGTCTCTCCAGGACATTTTAATAACAGGTCTTGTGCTTTGTATATATGCAACTTTGCAAACCTGAGCTGTACAGCAAAATGTTCTCCCAGTGGAAATTTCTTGTAAATGTTAACAATTCATAATAGGAAACGTCATGGGATTCACTACTCAGCCGACCCATATTCTCCCCTGGAAAATACTATTACTACTTTTGATATCACTTGAGATCTGGGAATTGACTTAACCATTCCAGAATCAGGATTCCTTTTATTCGGCCATTCTGGGTGGTGTGCTTAGGACATTTGTTTTTTTTTTCATGTAATGGTGCATACACACGGTCAGATTTTTCCTTCAGATATGAACGATAACGATTTAAAAATCGTCTAGTTGTTCATATCTGAAGGAAAATCTGACATATCTGACATGCCTGAACGATGGACGATCTACAATGCGCGTTCCCGTTTGTCAGATAACGATATCTGACATCTGATGTGTTTGCAGTCAGACTTGGACGATTCCATTCATTTTAATGCAGTCAAAAATCGTTCAAAACTTTGGTCAAATCGTTCAATCGTTCATCTGACAAATCTGACCGTGTGTATGCTCCATTACACTTTTGTCTAAACAGGTAGTTGGATAGATTGCCTCAAATCTTCTTCTGCTATCATCCTTTCCAGGTGGATGAGAAGTAACAAATGCTTGCTGATTATAAATGTATGAAATGCACTTTATTAGAAGTACAAATTTAGTAAGGGTATTAACTCTTTCACACACCTCTCCACCATGTTGGCCTATTTTCTGTTAAATAAGTTACATTATGGGCTATTTGTCAAATGAGATTTAACTCCTGAGGGATATATATTATGATTAATTATGTACCGATACATTGACACCAGTGAAATGAGTAGTAAGTAGATGCTAGTTATGTGACCAGCAGCTACACACTCTCTCCCAGGCACTTGCAGAAGGCCAACAGTTAACACAAAAGGCAAAATTATAAGTTTGGCCCAGTAAACTTGTACAAGTACATAAAGCAAATCTGAAAATATATGCCCTAAACAACCTAATGTCGGGTACGCACTTGTCAGACGGTACGTAAATCCGTCCAACAGACCGATTTGGCGTGTATACAGGTGTGCATACACACTTACCGACCCAACGATATGGCTGGCCTAAGGAACCTCAAATGACATCACTGTTGGAGGTTCCTGCGGCTGGCATATGGGTTCACACAGCCACACCTGTGAAACATATATCGCATCTGCCGTGCTGCATGGCTAACACAATATTTCTGTGAATGACAACGTTCACAGCTATATCAGTTGTACACACTGGTTGATGGCTGGGACAATACATATTGTACATTCAAGGTTTACTGTGTATAGATTTTTGTGTTCACAATAAACATCTATGATCCTTTTGTCACTTTCTGTCAATGCTTAATTTCCTCCACAATCAGTTGAGTTCATGCAGCAGATCATTGATGGTTAGAAGAAATCTAATATGTCATTAACATAAATGTGACCTAGCAGTGGGCTGGCAAGGGGGAACAGACCAGTTCCCCAGCATTACAGAAAGGGCTGCTAAACAGAGCTGGGCACAGCTGGGGATTACAGTTTTGGCCTTGCTCAGAGGTAACTGGAGTGCAGATCTATCTCATCTATCTCAGCATTGCCTACTGCAGAAACAGAATAAAACGATGCAATGTTGATTAACCTATAATTTTATACGGATGCCATTATAATAGGTAAGCAGCAGGGGGAAAACAGGTGAAATACACTGCATAAGGCCCCTCCTTTTGCTGGCCATACACCTGCACGACTAGCATTAGATAAGATTCACCTCACAGCTCCCCGGAGCTCCCTGGCAGTTCCGGCGGCACGACTTGTTGTTTTTCTTTGCACCCGATTTGTCATACGTACGGTCGATCCTGTGGCTCACGCGCTCATCAGGAAAAAGTCATTGAAATGACATGAATGGACGCACGATGCATCACATGCACAAAATACAAGGTATGATCTGCACACGATATGATGGATAATATGGTCTGCACATCTGATTATACGATCCGTTTTAGGAGCTGCGGGAGTGCGGAACTGATCGTATTCTACTTAAAAAATACATGATTTTTACACGATTCAACGTACGACGCGTCGAGAAACAGGCAAACGGCCCAAAATTGTACAGGTGTATGGCCAGCATTTCTCTGCCCCATCCCCAGAGCAGAGACTGGTGGCTCCTTACTGGATAAGGAGCCAGCGTGCAAGGCTAGAGAGGGCAGTTTCCTTAAGAAAAGCAAATCCCTGGAATTACAGGCGAGTTCTCAACCAGTTTGAGATCACATGTAAGCCATACAAGCATCTTCTCTGCAGTGAAATGCTGGCTGGAGCATAAGTAAACACTGCTCTCCCTGGGGAACCATGCTCCCTTACACATTTACAAATCTTACGCCTACCAGACCTCCAACACCCTCTCCCTTCAGCAGCTTTTGCTGTCAAAGGTAAACAGAATGTAAGGTGGGCAGAGAATATTCTAGTGACACCCATATAACAAGGACTATTTGTTTCACAACTTTAATCAAAGTCAATTATATTCTGAGATCAGGGTCTTCAAAGCCAGTAACTGGGTATATAGGAAGCTAATTATTTCATATTAATAAAACTATTATTGAAACAGTTTCAATAAGCTCTGTAAATCACGTCAACTGCGCTAGAGTTCCCATCTTATTCATGAGCAATGTGTGCAATTATTGGACTTGTGTGTGTATATATGTGTTACCATTACTGCCTCACAGCACTGAGGGCCTGATTCAGAGCCGGACGCTCTGAACGAGCGCCCGCTCTGAATCAGGGCGTTTTTTGTTTTTTTTGTGGTGCGTCCTCCTGGACGCTCGCATAGCTGTGGGTTACCACCCACAGCTTATGCGAGCGTCCATGATCATGGTCGCGATGGTCAAGACCATCGCGACCATCGGGCTTGCGACGAGACCCTGCGGTAGGGTCTCGCTGCCGCAAGCCCTGGAGTGATTTTGGCTCTATCAGAGCCAAAATCACTCCCACTGACATCACTAGTGATGTCAGTGGGGCCGGACCCAGACGGTAGGCGTCCCCATGGGAACGCCTCCGTCTGGGCAGCCACGCCCCGGCACGCCCACCAAAGGGGGCGTGCTGTCACTCACCATCGACTTTGGTGCGAGACCCCGAGCGACGGCTTCCCCGTTGCTCGCCGGGTCTCGTGCATGCGCACGACAGAGCAGCCTCCATTGTGCGCATGCGCATTTGGGTACCATCGACCCGCTTGCGAGCGTCCTGCGCTCGCGAGCGGGTCTGAATGAGACCCTGAGGTCGTGGGTTCAATTCCCACTTCGGCCCTAACTGTGTGGAGTTTGTATATTCTCCCTGTGCTTCGTGGGTTTCCTCCGGGTACTCCGGTTTCCTCCCACACTCCAAAAATATACTGGTAGGTTAATTGGCTCCTAACAAAAATTAACCCTAGTGTGTATGTGTGTGCGCATGTGGTAGGGAATATAGATTGTAAGCTCCGCTTGGGGCAGGGAATGATGTGAATAGCCAAATATTCTCTGTAAAGTGCTGCGGAATATGTGTGCACTATATAAATAACTGGTAATAACTAAATATACATACACACGTATAAGAACTGTACTCTCCGCTGAGGATGAAACCCTGGGAAAGTGTTGATCTAGTGTAGCATCCCCTAGTTTACAACCTGACCAGAATATTTCTAGGTGACAATTTACCTTCTGTTACAACTAGTAGGTGTCACTGTGACATCACATCTGCTCAGGATTGTATAAGATGACAACTTCTAGGAAAGTAATAGTTACTTTATTCACTGCTGTGTGTCATTATGCACAGAAGGAGGAATGGGGACAGGTGCTTACTGTAACACATACATGATCTATATACAGAGTAACATGGGTAAATGATGTAACGCAGCTGACCCCGGATACACGGCGCAGGTGTATATGTATAGCACTGGAACAGGGTAGGGCAGCGGGGCTGGAATAGGAGCTGCTGGGGTGGCATCATACCTTGTAGTAGAACACAGCTTCCTTATACTTTCCTATCTGGTCGTTGACTACGGCCAGCTTCGCGAACTTCAACGCGTCCAGCTCCAGCGCAGAGGCGTCCATGTCCGCGGCAGCCGGGGATCACTCTCTGCAGGGAAAGTAATACAGCCAGCCCGGGGCAGAGCTATATGGCTGTAATGTGATGAGGAGTCTGTATGTGATGTGCTGTGAGGGAAGCAGCCAGGCAGCAGCAGCCGGACAGACAGACGCGTCCTCCCGGGGACTCCGGTGCTCCTCTCCCTCCTCCCAGTCCCCGCAGCAGCCTAACCATCGGGGCTCTCCGCTGAGCGGATCAGCACAGAACAGCACACCCTGACACCGCCCCCTCCGCAGGGGAACCGGAAGAGGAGCGCCCGCTGCAGCATTCGTATGTGCGGCCTGTCACCGGGCGCTGCAGCTGGGGAGCTGCGTTACCGATACTGCCGCAGATCACACCTGGCGTAGCCGGAGACCGCAGAGAAGCTCCCTGTTGTAGTACAGGAACAGCCGCGTCCCTGCTCGCAGGGCGGACTCAGGCTGCACCCAACTCGGATTTGCAATAAATTTATCTCCCGGCTCCATCTGCGGCCTAGTTAGAGTTGGCTTTCTGGCCATTTACTCTGTATTGTGGAAAATCCACAACCCCTACACAGTGGGGTAATAACAGGAATGCAAACAATAGAAAGGACTAGCGACTGCAAAATATTTCCACTTTATCTCCGTCCACTTTATCCACAGTACGCTAAAGTATCAACCACATCAGCTCTTGTCACTTTACAGGCTGTGGCCCCATTTTTTAGTGATGGTAACACCAGCGTAATTTTTCATTTAGTATCACTGATGGAAACAAAAAAAATATTGGTATTTACCGATACCCCTCCGGCGAGGTCCAGCGAAGTCCTCCTCATCTGCGAGGTCCTCCACTGGACTGCTGGCAGCCTAACGCTGCCAGCGATGGGACCCCAGTGTTTTGCGCTTCGGTCCGTCTGTGCAGGAAACGGGGACCCGGCAGTGCCTGGAAGGCTCTCGCCAACAAACAGCGGTAATCTTAGATTAGCGTTTTTTAAATCCAGAAAGGGTGGCATTACCCCTATACTGAGCGCTAAAGAGGTTATGCTTCGTTGATAAATGGGGGCCTGTGTTTGAAAAATGACAGGAGCTGATTAGTATTTTAGCTCTGTCCACTCTATCTCTCCATCTTAGTTAATCTGAATAAATATAGTTCTGATATCACCTTTTGTACCTTTCTTTGTACACAATAGAGGAGCATTAAAATGTTATGATGATTTATATTCTATTCTATAGCTATACTTGTTGACTTTCATTAAACCCTCTCCTGGAGAGTCCTGGAGGTAGCAACCTACTCCCAATGAGCCGCATTCTGGTCATTGTAGCCCCACACCCCGCTGTTTGAAAAGCCAGGGCAGAGCTAGTATGACGTGATTCAATGTGAATCACATCATCCAGCTGCCCACTTAAGGCCCGTATTCAATTTGAGCTGAGCCGCGATACTTTTTCGCCTGTTTTGCAGGCGTAAAAGTATTTTGCGCGTGCCTGCGTATTGCCGTATTCAATTTGAAAGTAGGCGAAAACGGGACCTGGCGAAACTTAAACAAGCGGAAAGTACTGTCAGATTTGGGGAAATCAGCTTGACACCCCCCAAAAGATGCTCTGACATGAGGGTTAGGTATGGTAGCCCCCGATTTGGCTTGCTGCAGGTAGTTGTTGTTTTTAAAAGGGCTCAATAGCTGCTACATAGCATTTTTGTATAAGTGGTGCAGAATAGTATTCAGGAATTTTTTTTGCAGAAAATAACTTATCCCAGCAAATTTGGGGTACTTGAAAATGGGGGTCAGCGTATTTTAAAGTTAATTTTATAAAATCGCGAAAAATCCACCTGCCGTAAGCACCTGCAATGAAAAAAATACTTTGGGACCCCCCCAGAGTCAAGTTCGCTAGTTTTTAGCTTTGTCCCCAAACATTTTTTTTTTCACCCCAAGTGATTTTTTTGGGGTGTTCTTAAGTCTTTTTTTTTTATTTTTTGACACAGTTTACCTTTGGGGGACTGTCTGAAGGCTGCACAGGGGTTCCCGCAACGTTGCACCCCAAAACCCCAATTCTGCACTTTCTACTTCAGGGTCCATAGGGTATCCACAGGATACCTTGGGGTATAGGTGTGACGTCAGTCGCAGGGCACCAAAGAGTTAAGCTTTCAGCCTCCCAGGATGCACTAGGTCCCCCTCCTATACCCCGCCCCCGGGCCAAGGCACCTCAGTTTAGTTTGGTGCCCGGCCGGAGTCGGGTGCACCTGTTGGAGTGGGGGCTAGAAGAGCCCCTGAAGCTTATTCTTCATGCAGCTGTGGCTGCACATCTGGATGAACAGCATGGACAGTCAGTCCTGACGTCCATGCTGTCTTCCCTACACCCCGCCGGTACCAGAACGCCGGTACTGATCCGGGGATGCTGGTGGGCGTCTGGGGTCACAGCTAGCGGTGACCCCAGATGCTCCGGACCATGGCCGGATTCAAGGGGGACAGAGGTAAGCAGCGGGGTCCCGCGGTGGGTCCCCGCTGATCACATGGTCCTAAGTCCCCAGGCAGGGGGCTCCCTGGGGACTGGCTGCAGCGTGGAGCCAGGCGACCAACCTGCGCTTCCACTACCCCCTGGGACAGCGGACCGCAGCAGAGCGGTAGCGCTGCGGCGTCCCAGGGGTTAAATGCATGCCAGGGGAGCGCGCCTTCCCTGTCTCACAGCCGGCGCCTCCCCCGCTGCACACAGCCCTCTGCATGCTGCCGACTGGTCCTGTGGCAGCGCTCCTCCCCCAGGCCAGCCTCCTCTCTGCTCCTCGGCGGCCATCTTCCCAGAACGCATGGTGAACGCTGCTGGACGGAAGCATCGTGGTCTGGGTCCCCCCGCATACCTCTCCTCCGCTGTGGTCAGGTCTGTGTATGCAGCGCTGTGTCCTACCAGGCCCTGTGTCTGTGTAGTTGAGTGATCAGCGCTGTTAGTGCAGGAATTGTTATTTTTCTGCATTGTATGTGACTGTGCTAGCGCTGCTGCCTGTAACTTTTCTTCTCTAAACTGTCAGCTTTATTACTGTCCCTGTTCTTCTGCTAAAGCCCTTGCGGTGCGGTGCTGCAGGGTGGTCTCTCGCCTATTTAATACTTAATTGGTGAGAGAGGTCACATACGTGGTGCCATCATGTCTGAAAGTGATTTTCCCCTCCGGCTACAGTGTACCACGTGCAAAGTACCGTTAGCGGAGGGGGAGGGTAGCGCGGAGGGCCTTTGCCGGCAGTGTTTGTCCATGGCGCGGCCTATTACGGTTACAGCACCGGTACAGGAGCTGCCCTGGGCTTGTTTCGCTCAGGCGTTAACAGCTTTAGTGGGCCAGTTAGCTCCGCAGCCCGCGTTTACTCCGATGGGTTTGTCCCAGCAGTCTGTGGTGTCGTCACCCATGCAGGGGTTCCCACTACAATTGGTGGTACCCCACAGTCTCCCTATTTCCCCGCTCCCGGGTTCTCAGGAGCCAGCGTGGGTTAACTCCCTGACGAGTTCTGTACAGCACTTGTCGGATGTGTTGCAAGGGGAGTCTGTGATGCGGCCTCATAAAAGGCCGGTGGCGTCTCTGTCCGCTCCTTATGAGGATGACGAAGGGACGTCTGATGATGGGGAGATTCTGGATCCTTACGATCAGGAACCTCTCCATACTAAGGACGCTGATGCTAAGTCCAAAGTATATATTCCTGGACTTATTCGGGCGGTCCGCACAGCCTTGGTGATTGAGGACGAAGTTCCCCCAGCGGCTAAATCTAAGTATGCCTTTTTCAAAGATGTGAAGGGCGATGCCACAGTCTTTCCTCTTTCGGGTCAGTTGGTGGACCATTTAGAGGAGGCGTGGAAACAACCTGGCAAAAGATACCAGCCGCAGAGACGCCTGGCGGTGGCTTATCCGTTCGCGGATAATTATTTTGCTAAGTGGGAATCCCCTCCACAGGTGGATTCTCACGTGACCCGTCTTGTCCGTAGTGCCACATTGCCGATGCCATCCATGTCCTCCCTTAAGGATGCTACGGACCGCAAGGTAGAAATCTGCCTGAAGTCCGCTTATTCCCTTGCAGGGGGGGCAGCACGGCCGGCTATGGCCATTTGCTGGGTTGCCAGAGCGATGGAGCGCTGGGCGGATTCATTAGAGGCTTCTTTTGAATCCGACTGTCCGGCCGATCAGGCGGAGTTGATTGGCAATCTCCGTGATTCGGCCACCTACATCAACGAGGCGGCTCTAGACATTAGTACTCTGGTGTCTAGAATTTCTTCAGCAGCGGTAGCTGCTCGTCGCACCTTGTGGCTGCGATCCTGGAAGGCGGACGCAGATTCCAAGAAAGGTCTGGAAGCGTTGCCGTTTACCGGAGAAGTTCTCTTCGGTCCGGATCTGGATAAGATTGTGGCCACGCTGGCGGCAGCCAAATCTGCCTGTCTCCCGTCGGCCGCTGCTCCTTCTGGTTCGGGACCATCGTCCTTTCGGTCATCTAGGGCCCAGGGCAGGCCCAAACCACAGTCGTTTCCTCGACAGGTTGGCCCTAAGAAATCGGTCAAGCCCCGGAAGCAGGCATGGAGTACCAGACGTCCGGCCCCCAAGCCAGATGACAAGCCTGCGGCCTGACGGTCCGGGCCTCCCTTTGGGGGATCCCAGGGTGGGAGGCCGCCTGCTACAGTTCGCCCAGTGTTGGTCGACCACTACGACAGACACTTGGGTTCTGGAGGTGGTTTCCCACGGATACGCCCTCTCATTCCGGCACAGACCCCCGGCTCGCTTCTTCACCACGGGTCTCCCATCAGACCGGAACAAGGCTACGGAGCTGCGGAAGGTATTGCACACTATGCTCCAGGCTGGAGTTATAGTGGCGGTTCCATTCTCCCAGAGGGGCCAGGGTTTCTATTCAAATCTATTTTTGGTACAGAAACCCAATGGGTCATATCGTCCGATTCTCAACCTCAAAGCACTCAACAAGTCTTTGCGGGTCCCGAAGTTTCGGATGGAGACCCTATGGTCCATCATTCTGGCGCTGGAACCTGGGGACTACTTGGTGTCATTGGACATACAGGACGCTTACCTGCATGTCCCTATTCTTTGGCGCCATCAACAGTTCCTCAGGTTTCCAATCAGCAGCGACCACTTCCAGTTTCGGGCGTTACCTTTTGGCCTGGCAACAGCACCACGTGTTTTCACCAAGGTGATGGCGGTCATGGCGGCTTCTCTGCGGCTGCAGGGAGTCCGCATGTTGCCGTATTTGGACGACCTGTTATTGGTGGCAGGATCTCCAGAGCTCCTGTTACGCCACTTGGACCTGACCATTGCACTGCTGCAACGGCATGGCTGGCTAATCAACTGGCAGAAGTCCACTCTAATCCCGTCTCGGAGGATTCTGCATCTTGGAGCCTTATTGGACTCGGGACAGCAAAGGATCTTCGTGACGGAGGACAAGATCTCTGCTTTACAGTCAAGGGTGCGCAGTTGTCTGCACAGCCGCCGGGTGTCCTTACACTCGGCGATGAGGTTACTGGGCTCCATGGTGTCGGTGTTCGACATGGTGGAATACGCCCAGTTTCACTCCAGACCTCTGCAGCACCTGATCCTGTCCAAGTGGAACGGGCTGACTCAGTCTCTGAAGTCCCAGATGATTGTGCTCACCCAGGAGGTTCGCCTGTCCCTTACGTGGTGGTTACAGACGACCCACCTCAACAAGGGACGTCCGTTCTGGGTTCCAAATTGGGTCTTGTTGACAACGGACGCCAGTCTTCGGGGCTGGGGAGCAGTTTCGGGTCCACACTTGTTCCAGGGCAGGTGGACGCCGACAGAAGCGGAGCTTCCAATAAATATCTTGGAACTCCGTGCGGTCTTCAATGCTCTCCAGCAGGCACAGCGGTTTCTCCAGGGTCGCCCGGTGCAGGTCCAGTCGGACAACGCTACCACCGTGGCCTACATAAACAGGCAAGGAGGAACTCGCAGTCGGGCGGCTCTCGTAGAGGTCTCTCGGATCCTGGTTTGGGCGGAGCGCAATCTTCCGGCCATATCAGCGGTCTTCATCCCGGGAGTGCTCAATTGGGAGGCGGACTTTCTAAGTCGCCAGGACGTTCATCCGGGGGAATGGTCCCTGCACCCGGACGTTTTTCAACTACTGGTGGACAGGTGGGGTCTTCCAGAAATCGACCTCATGGCGTCCCGGCACAACAACAAGTTGCCGGTGTACGGGTCTCGCACAAGAGACGAAGGGGCGTCTCTGGTGGATGCTCTGTCCGTCCGGTGGACGTTCCGGTTCGCATACCTGTTCCCTCCGGTCTCCCTTCTTCCACGGGTAATCCGGAAATTCAAACAGGAAGGAGGGACGCTCCTGTTGATAGCTCCCGCGTGGCCCAGACGGCACTGGTTCTCAGACCTTCAGGGTCTGTCCGTGGACATTCCTCTGCGGTTGCCGCTACGACCGGACCTTCTGTCTCAGGGTCCTTGCCTTCACCCGGACCTGACTCGGCTGTCTTTGACGGCGTGGCTGTTGAGACGGCCATGCTGAGGTCCCGGGGGTTTTCCAGCTCTGTGGTGCGTACCATGTTACGAGCTCGGAAACCGTCTTCCGCGAGGATATACCATCGCGTGTGGCATACGTTCTTCCAGTGGTGTCGACCGAGAGGTTATGCACCGCGGGAGTTTCGTCTGTCTCGGATTCTCGCCTTCCTGCAAGCGGGACTAGATCATGGGCTTCGCCTTGCTTCTTTGAAGGTACAGGTTTCGGCCCTATCTGTCTGGTTTCACCGTAGGATTGCTACAATCCCGGATGTGCGCACCTTTATGCAGGGTGTTCTCCGCATTCAGCCGCCCTTTGTTCCACCTGTGGCGCCTTGGGATTTGGCTGTGGTCCTGAGGGCTCTCCAAGGACCGCCGTTTGAACCACTGGGCTCAGTGGATCTTAAATGGCTAACAGCTAAGACTGTTTTCCTTCTGGCCATTGCTTCGGTCAGACGTGTTTCTGAGTTAGGGGCTCTTTCTTGTAGACCCCCTTTCTTGGTTTTTTATGGGAACAGGGCAGTGCTCCGCACTCGGCCCGAGTTTCTTCCCAAAGTTGTTTCCCAGTTTCATATTAACGAGGAAATAGTTGTTCCGGCCTTTAACTCACCGGGTCTTTCCGTGGGTGAGGCCTCTTTGGATGTTGTGCGGGCCTTAAGGACTTATGTTGACCGCACTTCTTCGTTTAGGAAGTCGGACGCTTTGTTTGTCCTCTTTGGCTTCCGTAAAAAGGGTTGGCCTGCTTCAAAGCAAACTTTGGCAGCCTGGATCCGTATGGCTATTTCTGAAGCTTATCTTCATGAAGGCCTACCGGTCCCTCCTTCTCTGAAGGCTCATTCCACTAGGTCTGTGGGTCCTTCGTGGGCAGCTCGACGTGGTGCCTCGGCAGTTCAGATCTGCAAGGCTGCTACGTGGTCTTCTGTCCATACCTTCGTGAGGTATTACAGGTTTGACACCTTCGCCTCTCAGGATGCTTCCTTCGGGCGGCGGATTCTCCTTTCTGCACAGGAGCGTCCCCACCCTTAAAGGATACTGCTTTGGGACATCCCCAAGGTATCCTGTGGATACCCTATGGACCCTGAAGTAGAAAATATGAGATATGGTAAGAACTTACCCTTGTTATCTCTATTTCTACGAAGTCCATAGGGTTCCACAGGACTCCCGCCCTGTCGCACCTGTGCTGCAGATGGGCTTTGCTCTGGTCACCGGTTTTCCGTCTCCCTCTGGTGAGAATGTGATTCTTGTATGTGTCCAGATCTTTGTTCTCTCTCTTCCTTCTCCTCCTCCGGCCTATGGCTTGGTAACTAACTGAGGTGCCTTGGCCCGGGGGCGGGGTATAGGAGGGGGACCTAGTGCATCCTGGGAGGCTGAAAGCTTAACTCTTTGGTGCCCTGCGACTGACGTCACACCTATACCCCAAGGTATCCTGTGGAACCCTATGGACTTCGTAGAAATAGAGATAACAAGGGTAAGTTCTTACCATATCTCATATTTTTTTCTGCCTGCTATTCATAGGCGAAACTTTTTAGCCCATTGCATTGCATTGACTTTCCGCCTAGGGAAATAGTGGGTTTAACCCACTATTCCTCAGCACACTGAATACTTGCAACAATATATGAACACTATATGGTAATAGAACTTCAGAGATATTGGTTGCATGCATTTGCAAATACATGGGAATCTTCTTACATGGGAAGCTTCTCTGTCACTAGCAGTCCCTAACACTAAGGGGTTCACGTCCGGGGTGCAGAGCACCCCAAAAAATGTCCAGCCCAGGACCCCCCCAGGGCATCACACGAAAATGGAAAAAGAGTGAAAGTGCAGTGTAAAGTATAGATGTGTGCGAGTAGTTAATAAGTGTTGAAAAGAGGTTCAAATATATGAAAAAATTACATGAATAAAAGACAAACAAAAGGTGATGTGAAAAATAACTGTATTAAGTGGTGATGCCCTGAGCAGGCCCAGCCAGAGTAGCCTCGGGGGCCCTACACCCAAACACTCACCCCAAATGTAATATATACCAATTAAAAGGCCTCATAATAAAGGCACATATATATTTTGGTAAATGTAAGGCCTCATGATAAAGACACATGTGATGCCCTGGGGGGGGGTCCTGGGCTGGACATGTTTTGGTGCGCTCTGCGCCCCGGACATGAACCCCTTAGTGTTAGGGACTGCTAGTGACAGAGAAGCTTCCCATGTATTTGCAAATGCATGCAACCAATATCTCTGAAGTTCTATTACCATATAGTGTTCATATATTGTTGCAAGTATAATTCAGTGTGCTGAGGAACAATAGGGGGTTAAACCCCCCTCCCTTTTCTACTTGGTATGACCCCTCCCTTTCATGCACCTGAAAAGTACTACCAGATTGAGCAGCTGCCATTTTTTTGTTCCTGAGTGTTTTTTGTCAGCACATTTTTTCCTGACTTTTGGTTTCCCTGATTCCAGGCTCTAATCCACTGACCAGTCTCTGACTTGTTGCCTGGGTGCAAACTATTGTAACCGGATTGTACCCGGCACTGAACTTTGACTGATTTGTGAAACTTAAATTCTCAGTGTCCGTACCTGGCTTTCTCCACAGCCCTCTCTATTAGGGGTATTCAATATGGGAGCGATAGCATCGTTTTTGCGTTAATATCGCACTTTTGACGTCATTATCGCAGGTTTGACTTTTACACCGTATTCAATTTCAAAGACTTATCGCAGTTTTGAAAAGTCTTTGATAAAAAACGGGGATAACTTTTCACCATTGAATAGGTGTTGAAAAAAAGTGCAGAATTTGGGTTTAGGGGTGCAGGCTTAAAAAAATAGCTTGCACCCCTGGGAATGACATTTAAAAAAGAACTGTATCAAAAAAAGTTTTAAAAAAAAATAGGGACACCCCAAAAAATTAATTTACAAATTGGGGTGAAAAAAAAAAATGGGAAAAAAATGTTTAACAATAGGGAAATAGGTTCAGGGCTATTCTGCAAGTATGCGGCAGATGTTTTCTAGAATAGAATTATAGCGGCAGGTGCACAAATGCAGAATTTTTAAAAACTTACTTTAGGGACATAAAAATATGCTAGTACCCATTTTCATGTACCCCAAATTTGATGGGACCACTTAAAAAAACGAAAAAAATAACCTAAGTGCTCTTCTGCGTCACTTCTTCAATGTCGGAAAAAAACACCTGCTGCGGCTATTTAAATCCCCGACTTTCATTTAAAGGTTAAAACGGGGGTACCTATAGTGTTCCCCCATGTTTTTACTACTTTAGGGAGGTCTTACAATTTTTTTAAGGAAAAATTCGTAACTTTACGCAAATCCAACTTCGGAGTTTCCCGTTTTCGTTAATTTTATATTGAATACGGGTATAAGCGGGAGCGCACCCGATACTTTAACGCAGGTAAGAACTCTGATATGAAACGTTAACTTCGACAGTGAAGTTAACATTTCATATTGAATACCCCTCTATGAGTTGCAGTGGTGGTAATATGCAAATGCTAATTTCAGACTATTAGTGTGCACCAGACAGTGCAAGCCCTGAGACACCCACTTTCAAAGCCCTTGGACAGTGCAAATCCGCCAGTGGTCTTAAATACTCCACATTGGTGCATCATCGAGTCCACCATTGACACTTGCACCAGCCTATGGCTGGCACAGTGTCTCCTTCTGAACTCCGGGTAAACAGGGCCTCTGTGGCTGCAGCTCTGCATTTGGAACGCAGCTGTGTTCACTGACACGCCCAGGACACACCCATAACACGCACAAGTTGGTCTTATTTTTGCATTCACTTCAAGCCACCTACACTCAGGATGACTCAAGCCGCCAAGTTTTCAGGACTTTTTGCGCATGTGAAGTAGCAAATAATCTCTCAACTGTACAAACATTGGCAATGTGTCCACCTCGGAGTCAGGCCCTATGTCTTGCATTTAACTTACTCATTTGTGCCTCCAGTACGTCTGGCGCTGGGGTCCATCACATAATGATGCCTGGTTCACACTAGACAATGTGTGTATCCAGCCAACACACGAAGCGATGAACAACATGTCATGCGGTCGTTTGACATCGCACAATCTGGTGCACGACATGTCGTTCACCAGCCGCCTCCACAAGCATGGGGTCATTAATCAAATTGACAGAATGAGCAGTATGTAGGTTCGATCTGTTGATGTGATGAACGTCCCAGCGGGAGCGTGCATGGTCGCTCATAGTGGGTACACACTTGCTGATGTGGATGATATGTTGGTCTGGTCCACTGGATCGGGCGACATATCGTCTAGTGTGTACCCAGCTTATGTTTCACTACTGAGTGCACAAGACCTGGGTTCATGAGCACATCCAGTGTTAAGTGTCTGTTAAATGTGAGGACCATGACTAAGAAGGTTCTTATTCTGGAAAATTTGGCATCTAGCATAACTGGGGGTACAAAATAGTTGTGAAGCCCTGCTCATTAGCAGTTAACCTTGACATACACATTCACCCATTAAGACCCAGAGGACAAGGGCTTTAAGTACATATACTGTAAATGTAATGAAATACCAATCCACTAGAGTTATGAATGATCTTTTTCCAAACAGTACAGACTATGGAGGGGATGTATCAAGCCTCCCAAAGAGTGGTGAGGTGGAGAAGTTGTCCATAGCAAGATATCAGCTTCTAGCTAGCATTTATCAAGTACATTATATGAAATGATAAGTAGAAGCTAATTGATTGCTATGAACATCTCCACTTGTTCACTCTTTAGAAGGTTTGATACATCTCCCCCTATATCACCTGATGATCACATGATTATCAAGTCACTTGCAGCTGAATGAGCTACTGAATCCAAAAAAGCCCGGGAATGGCGAGAACAAGATGCCAGGCTACTTGAAATCAATATGACGTCCACTTGACATGTAATATTGTACTACGCATTATTTAAACCAGGTAAGTCAGTCAGTCAAATTAACATTTGGGGGTAAATTTACTAAAGTGAGAGTTTTTAGAAGTGATTTTTAAAAAATGTGTTGCTCATAGCAACCAATCAGAATCTACTTAAAATTTAACTAGGACCTTCTAGAAGATAATAGGTGGAATCTGATTGTTGCTATGGGCAACATCTCTTTTAAAACTCACTTCTAAAAACTCACTTTAGTAAATTTACCCCTTGGTGTTGAGACAAAATGCATTGGGAGTTTTTTCTTCCTAAATATATACCTTGCTGCTGGTTATTAATGTATTGGCGTACCATAATCTTTATTGGTATATAGCTTGCTGTAAATGAACTACCTGGTTCTTCATGAGGATACCAATGTCTATCCAGTTTGCTGCATTAAACTGCTCTTACAGTGTCTTTCCAGTTCGCTGTATTACTCTGCCACTGCAGTATCACTCCTACTCGCTGCATCATACAGTCAGGTCCATAAATATTGGGACATTGACAGAATTTTCATATTTTGGCCTCTATTCACCACCACAATGGCTTTGAAATGAAACAAACAAGATGTGCTTTAACGGCAGACTTTCAGATTTAATTTGAGGGTAATTACATCCTAATCAGGTGAACGGTGTACGAATTACAATGGTTTCTATATGTGCCTCCCACTTTTTAAGGGGCCAAAAGTAATGGGACAAACTAAACAATCCTAAATCTAACTTTCACTTTTTAATACTTTGTTGCAAATCCTTTGCAGGCAATTACAGCCTGAAGTCTGGAAAGCATAGACATCCCCAGACGCTGGATTTCATCCCTGGTGATGCTCTGCCAGGCCTCTACTGCAAATGTCTTCAGTTCCTACTTGTTCTTTGGGCATTTTCCCTTCAGTTTTGTCTTCCTCAAGTGAAATGCATGCTCAATCGTATTCAGGTCAGGGGATTGACTTGGCCATTGCATAACATTCCACTTTTTAGCCTTAAAAAACTCTTTGTTTGCTTTTGCAGTATGCTTCGGGTCATTGTCCATCTGCACTGTGAAGCGCTGCCCAATGAGTTCTGAAGCATTTGACTGAATATAAGCATATAATATTTCCCGAAACACTTCAGAATTCATTCTGCTGCTTTTGTCAGCAGTCACATCATCAATAAATACAAGGGAACCAGTTCCATTGGCAGCCATACATGCCCACGCCATGACACTACCACCACCATGCTTCACTGATGAGGTGGTATGTTTTGGATCATGAGCAGTTCCTTTCCTTCTCTTCTCTTCCCATCACTCTGGTACAAGTTGATCTTTGTCTCATCTGTCCATAGGATGTTGTTCCAGAACTGTAATGGCTTTTTTTGATGTTGTTTGGCAAACTCTAATCTGGTCTTCCTGTTTTTGTGGCTCACCAATGGTTTGCATCTTGTGGTGAACCCTCTATATTCACTCTTGTGAAGTCTTCTCTTGATTGTTGACTTTGACACATATACATCTACCTCCTGGAGAGTGTTCTTGATTTGGCCAACTGTTGTGAAGGGGTTTTTCTTCACCAGGGAAATAATTCTTTTGTCATCCACCACAGTTATTTTCCATGGTCTTCCGGGTCTTTTGGTGTTGCTGAGCTCTCCAGTGCGTTCTTTCTCTTTAAGAATGTTCCAAACAGTTGATTTGGCCACACCTAATGTTTTTGCAATCTCTCTGATGGGTTTGTTTTGATTTTTCAGCCTAATGATGGCTTGCTTCACTGATAGTGACAGCTCTTTGGATCTCATATTGAGAGTTGACAGCAACTGATTCCAAATGTAAATGTCACACCTAGAATCAACTCCAGACCTTTTACCTGCTTAATGGATAATGAAATAACGAGGGAATAGCCCACACCTGTCCATGAAATAGCTTTTGAGTTGATAGTCCCATTACTTTTGGCCCCTTAAAAAGTGGGAGGCACATATTGAAACTGTTGTAATTCCTACACCGTTCACCCAATTTGGATGTAATTACCCTCAAATTAAATCTGAAAGTCTTCAGTTAAAGCACATCTTGTTTGTTTCATTTCAAAACCATTGTGGTGGTGAATAGAGGCAAAAATCGGAAAATTCTGTCAATGTCCCAATATTTATGGACCTGACTGTATATCCTCTACAATTGCATACAATTTCAGCAAGAACTCCTGTATCACAGCTCAAGTGCTTCACCACCTTCTGCAGTACCCACAATTTAATGTTTGCTTATAATCATCTCATTCCATTTCCCTCACCTGCCTTACTCTGTGCTACCCTAGGGGGCCACGACCTGTGAGTTTTTTACAGTTAAGACCACCATACCTTGCAGCTGTTCTTGGTGAAAGCCAGAGGACTCCTTAAGGTGCATACACACAATGATTTTTGAACGATTAACGATATCATTTATCGTTCAATCGTTGAAAAAATCATTCACTTTCTGAGTTAAAACGACGAATGATTATCTTTCATGTGCGTTCACGTTTGTAGTTCAGTCAGACTGACCAACTCAACGATTTTCAGTAAGGGAATATGCAAAAATCGTTTGTAGTTCACAAAAATCGTTCATTACATTTAGTAAATGAACGATTTTAGTAAACGATTTTCGTTCATTTTTCCCTTGAAAAAATGAACGAAAATCGTTTACTAAAATCGTTCATTTATTAAATCGTTGTGTGTGTATGCAGCTTTAGATTCCACACACTTAGGTCAGTCTATGTCACCCAGAGTAGGTGATACTAAAATTGTAATCAGATAATTGACTTTTACTTATTTATCTCTTTATGTACATGCATTACTTATTTTAAAATTCATTTGGTCATGGACCTATTACATTAAATATGTCCTCCTCCTTTGGAGATGCATCTAAAGGTGATTCTGAGATTTCCAGTAATTTTTTTTTAAATTATTTTAGGATTTACAGATATCATTGGATAAGCTTGTCTTCCGAGTGTATATTGGTACAAGCCCAATTCACTGATCTGAGCACCTTATCAGTCACTGGTTACACTAATCACAGTGTAGAACTTCCCCAGTAACCTGTCAATTCCTACTAAGGTTTATGAATTCTGTTGGACTGGTATATGATCAGTAGAATGTACTTGATTGAGATTGGGATTTAAAAATTCTATATACAGGGTGGCCATAATTAAACTTTCCCTATTCTGAGCCATCTATGGCTCGAGTGAAGAACCTTAATGTAACCAAGTTCTCTAGGAAGACTAATTAGGATATGGGAAGCAGGATTCGGTGAAAATTTTTTAGTGCAAAAAGTCATCGATATACCTCTGGCACTTGTTAATTGAAATGACTTTAATTATTTACAATGTGTTGTTTTTTTACAATATAAGTGCATTTTCCTTTCAAAATGTACTTGTAACCACTAGAGGCAGGTTGTGGTGGTCTGTTGTTTGGGGTGTCTTCAGGCACTTTAGGTAGGTAGCAAGGAAAAACTCTCATACAGTATAAACAAAAAAATGAAAATATTATCGTGTGTATTTAGTAAACAAAAACTTTTCAAAGCAGCCAAATGCTATTGGACTCACCCGCAGGATTTAAAATTGCGATGATATAAAATGCAAAATTAGGAGTGTTGGCCAGTTAATAATATTGCCATTTACAATTTTGTGGGCAAACACGCCAACAATCGGCAGCACTGAACAGCCAACATTTAGTGAGAAAACACCTATTTGTTTAGGCTTTAACTGGAACGGTCACATCTACTCATTAGAGCAAACAAACAATTGCTGTAAAAAATTTATTTATTTTCTTATAATGCACCAATATTTTACACAGTACATTGGTTATTATCATAGAAACTAATTATATGCAATAACATGAAGCACAGGCTAAAGATGACTCTACCCAACAGATAGAAAATTGTGTAATTACCATAACATTCCCCAATCTACAAACAAATTACTGTAGTTGAGGTGTGTGCACCTGCGCTGTCTCCTCTTGTACAGTGACGTGCTGGCAGGATGATGTCACTACTGTGCTAGTGAGCATGCACACTCTGTTCATGTAGTACTTAGGTCCTCTGCATGGCACTGCAGTACTTAGCTCCTATGTAAAGAACTGCTGCTGTTATATTTACCCACCGTCATTACTGCTCTTACCGTTGTTAACCATGTGCCTCCTGCTAATACTGCTGCCACCACTGTTAACCATGTGTATACTACTGTTACCAAATTAACCCACCATCCTGGTAAGGGCATCTGTGGGGACTAATTTCACATTTCACATTGAAAATGTCAGCACATGACATGTGGATAGTCCTGCAGGCAGTGTACAAAGAAAATAGTCTTTTGAGGAGAATAAGCCTGAGGCGTACACTGTATGGTACCAAAATGAAATTAGTTTGTGCAGAGACATGAACTAGTACATTGACAAAATGTCCATTTCTCGGCAATTGACATCTGTAGGAGTCCAGGTGGACGACGAGAAGGTTGCAATGGCAATGCTGCAAAAACGGATGCCTGAATTTGATTTCTTAGTAGTGGCTATGGAATCCTTTATGACCAAGCCATCAACGGAGATCATGAGGGTTTTGCTGCTGCAGTTTCAAGAATGCATACCAATTGAGACAATTGCTGAAAGCTCTGCTTTACACATAAATTACACAAAGTCCAAAAGGCCTAAGTGCAAGTGTTTCATATGTCATAAAGTGGGACTTAAACATTTGAATGAAGACTGAGAGACTCAAGTGGCACACAAAAGAAGCTTTAAATGTCACAGACAGTCACAGGAAAGATTGCTGGTACATAGATTCCAGAGCCATAAGGCATTTAATTTGCAATCAAGAATGGTATACATGGAGCACATGTGACCCTATATACAGTAAGTCAGATAAATCAGCCACGAAAGTTGGGACAATCACGGTACACCTGAGATTAAAGGTGAAACCATTGTCACAGACATTCAGGATGTGTTATTCATACTAGATTTGGAAATACCTAATCACCATTAGTGTCCTAGAAGTCAAAGGATTCAAGGTCAAGTTAGCAAAGGACAAGTGTGTTGTGCAGAATAAAAAAGGGATTGTAATAGCAACAACAACCCATTTCCAGCAATTATACGTCCCAGACAGGGAGAAGTGTTATGTGATGGCAGCCTCTGATTCAAGCCAGTCTATGGGGCTGTGGCATACTGTAGGTGACTATGCCACCTGATGTATGATAATGTCCCGAATTCCTTGATGAGATAGTGACAGGGACAGCCATGAACATGTCAGGCAAACCCGTTGTTCCTTTTCAAAGTCAGCAACCATAGCTGAGGCACCGCTAGCATTGGTGCATACAGATGTGTCTGGTCCAATGAAGGTAGAAATGATAAGTGGATACCGCTATTTCCTGACATTCATTGATGACTTCATAAGAATGACACACGTTTACTTTATTGAAGCTAAAAGTGAAGTAATAGAATTGCAGACTACTAAAGTTTTGTGGAGACTCAAACAGGTCAGAAACAGAAGATCTGGAGATCTGACATTGAGAAAGCATAAAAGTGTAGCCATCTTCTAGAAGAAATATGGCATAGAGCACCAGCTAACCATTACAAACATGCCAGAACAGATCGGTGACAGCGAGTGGACCAACTGCACAAGTGTGGAGAGAGTGCGGACTATACTGAGTGATGGAGGTCTAGAAAATAGATTATGGGCAGAAGCAGTGTCTACTATAGTATATCTGAAAAACCGTGTGCCCACAGTAGATGTGAAAGACCAAACACATACTGTATACTGCATACTGTAGTCTGGACGAAAGGCAAGCATCAATTATTTCTGAGTTTTTGGGTGTAGAGCATATTCACACTGGATTCCAGTTTAGTCAAGTGTATCATGCTTGGATACAACCAAGAAAGCTAAGGATACAGACTATGGGAAATTACAAACAATAAACAGCGTCACCTAATGTAATGCTGGAATGAGAACCACAGCGAAAGTTTATTATGTTAGATATGCCGACAGATGGAAGTGTCTGAGTTAGAAACTACCAATGTGGATATTCAATAACAGAGCAGGAGTTCTGTGAGAAGCAATAAAGGAAAATCCCCTAGGAGATATTATGAGGTGTTCACAAATGTCACTTTTTGTGAACCTCAAAATATCCAAGAGGCAAAGTCAAGCAATGACTAGGAGGAATGGAAATCAGCAATAGATAAAGAACTAGCATTATTGGATGACAACGATCATGGACTGTGTCTCAAGAGGGCGAGCCACCACAAGACAGTCAATAACAAGTGGGTCTTTTGTAAAAAACTAAATACAAATGTTATAAAGCCCACCTTGTTGCTAAAGGATATACATAAAAATCCATGATTGACTACAGGGAAATCTCACCGGTTGCAATGTACAGTACATTATGTTTAGCCATTGCCATATCTGCCATGCATGATTTGCTCCTGTACCAGTTAGTCTTTGACTCACAATTCTTAAATAGAGAACTAGTTGAGAAAATTTATACTGAATCTCCTGGGCATTATATTGAAGACATGTTCCAGGAAGAAAAAGTCTGTTAAAAAGGCATTGTATAGTCTAAAACATGGTGGTTGTTGTTGAACTTTGTGCATTCAGAGACTGATCACTGTTTATACCATAAGACAATAGAGCAAAAATTGTTCATTATAGTTGTTTATGTGGATGATCTGTTGCTAGCAGCTCAGGAACTAAAAAACACATAACCAATGTCAAGCATCTGTAAGAAAAAAAAATCAAGTTAAAAGACCTAGGGCCTGCACATCACCAGTTAGGCTTGAGGATCTTACAAAACTTGACTGCAGGAACTGGTACAATCAATCAGCAAGCATATATCAAGGCAATGCCTACCAAGTATGCAACGACAGATGCAAAACTAAGCAGTACTTCCACTGACAAAGGTACAAAAATAACAAAATCAATGTCACCAACAAGTGAGGCAGAAAGGAGGAAATTAAGAAAGTATCTTATCAGAGTGCTATTGGAAGTTTAAAGTATGCAAGTATTAGGACTTATCCAGACATCACACCCTGTGAGCTGCTAAGGAAGCCTTATGGTTAAAAGAGACTTTAAGTTGAGTCTTCCTAGCCATGATAAGACTATCAGTATTGAGTATGACAATAAGGGTGTAATTGACTTGTCCATTAGCATCAAGCACCATGGACAGTCCAAGCACATTGCTATTAGACATCATTTTATCCATTGAATTAGTGGAGAAAAAGGTCTATAAGCATAATCTATGTAGAGGAGGGACTGACATCACCATTACAACATGTGTTCCTTGGAAGGTGTGGACTGGGATATATTTAAAATGCTGATATCCTTCACTATTTGTTGTTTATTGTATAACCCCAAGTGTATTTGATTACAGATGGACTTTGCTGACAAATGCTTAAGTAAAGGGTAATATATTTATTTGACTGGAGACAGCCCTGAGCGGGGAGGAAGGGGGTATTTGAGATGAGTGCGCTCCTGCGCTCTCTCCCATGTACAGGGACAGACCAGAGGCATGATGTCACTGAAGTGCTACCTACCACTATTACTATTTTACCACTGTTAACCCTGTGCCTACTGCTACTACAGCTGTCACCACTGTCAACCCTGTGTACACCTCTGTTACCAAATAAACCCACCATCCTGGCTAAGTACATCTGTGTCTAATAACATTAATTTCATATTCTGCTGACACCTATTGTAACCAAACAAGTTGTACCAATAGGTGATACCAATAATAATTACACGTTCTATGATTGAAAGTAAATGGAAGAAATAGGGGAACACATTTAAGGACAAATTTTAATAACCAAACTATTTGTTATGATGACAGAGAGAAGTGTGGGAGCAGGGCAGGCATGAGCAGCTGTAGTGGGGACAGGTGGAGGTTGAAAATATCATACGCTAGATGCCCAATGAATATTCCCGGTGACATTTTAAAACAATTAGCACCAGAGTATATCCAGGGTTTCAATGATTACTGAGTATCTGAATATGATTGCTGGCTCTTGGACACTCTGGATACTCTTTAAAGTCCAGCATATTCAGCATCAAGATCCCCAGGGATTAAAATCTGGCAAACCTCCAGTAACTTTATGAGTAACCATTTAGAATACTATTAACAGCCAAGGAGCTACTGCTAGGGGTCTGTATTTAAATCTGACAGCTGATGACCTTTAAAATTACCCTAGTTGCTACAACTGTATATGCCGAGTGTGGTTTAGCATCTGGTCATAATTGTGGGGGTATGTCACTGGTCTCCTATTTGTGTCTAGCCTCATTCCAGGATAAGACATACTGTATATATATATATATATATATATATATATAGTCAGGTGCATAAATATTGGGACATTGACAGAATTTTCATATTCTGTCCTCTATTCACCACCATAATGGCTTTGAAATGAAACAAACAAGATGTGCTTTAACTGCAGACTTTCAGATTTCATTTGAGGGTAATTACATCCAAATCAGGTGAATGGTGTAGGAATTACAACGATTTCTATATGTGCCTCCCACTTTTTAAGGGGCCAAAAGTAATGGGACTATCAACTCAAAAGCTATTTCATGGACAGGTATGGGCTATTCCCTCGTTATTTCATTAGATTTAACAATATGACCCTGTTGAAATCTATCGGCAGTTGAATGATGACAATACATATATTCCTCTTAACCATGATCCCACCCTGTCCTTTAAAAAACAACTCGATGACAGTTTAACACAGGCCCATGAACAGGGTCATATTAACAAGGACATCAAGGAGTATCTTACAATAGACAAACCCGTGGTTCCATTACTGTACACATTACCCAAGATTCATAAATCAGTTTCTACACCGCCTGGCCGTCCCATAATCTCAGCCAGAGATAGCCTTTACAGCAACACGTCCAAATACTTAGATTCTTTTCTACAACCCCTCATTTCCCTTGAGCCCACATTTTTGAAAGATTCAAATACTCTTTTGGAGAAATTGCATAGCTTGAACAATCTTCCACATGATTTATTACTGTGCACTATAAACGTCAACCCACTTTATACCAGTATACCACAACAGGAAGGTTGTGAATATATGGGTGCCTTTTTGAGATCACACTCTAAATACAAGGGCCCCAACATAGATTTTTTCCTGTGTCTATTGAAACAGACTTTGAACAACAATTATTTTCTTTTTGACAATAAGTTTTTTCTCCAGAAGAAGGGTTGTGCCATGGGGTCTCATGTAGCTCCTTCTTTCGCCAATATTTACATGTTTTTTGTTGAAAAATAACTTTTTCTCAACAATCCGGATTTCAACAAGTATTTAATTTTCTTTGTTCGATATATCGATGATATATTGGTTCTGTGGTCCGGCACCGAAGTGGAATTTACCAAGGTCATGTCCAAGATTAATACCATGCATCAATACATTACTTTCACTTATGAACAAAGTCACAGCAATGTGCATTTTTTGGATATAAATATTCATTGGTCTGGCACGGATTTCGAGACCTCCATTTACCATAAACCAACTGATAGCAATACCTTACTGCATGCACAGAGCCATCATCCCACGTCGCTGAAAAGAAGTCTCCCATATTCTCAATTTTTGCGTGCACTGAGAATTACCAGTGATCCCTTTCGAGCTGAACAAGAAATTGATTGTATGATAACCAAATATGCACAATGTGGGTACAGACTTAAGGATCTTATTGCGGCCAAATCCAGGGCATTATCCGTACATGGTGCGACAAACAAAGCCAATAAAATAACAATAAAACAGATACGATGTTATTCGTTAATCAACACAATGTTGCTAGCAAATTCATCAACTCTACTGCCAAACGTCTTTGGCCGTTAATCAACACTGACAATTCCATCAAGTCGTTAAAAAATTCAAAGATTATGCTGGGCTACAAACGAGGGAAAAATCTGAAAGACTGGCTTGTACACAATGACATTAACTTCGGTCCTACCATTCCTGAACAACATTTTTTATCCAAGAAACCAGGATGCTATCGGTGCACTGGTTGCACGACATGCAGTTTCATGGAAACTGGCCCAGATGTGGTACACCCGCACTCGGGGAAACGCTTCCCTATCAGACATACATTAACATGTACTTCCAAATGTGTGGTGTATATGATTCGGTGTCCCTGTGGACTGGCTTACATTGGGAAGACTACTTGTACTGCCAGAATTAGAATGGCACAACATCGCACGGCAATTCGACAAGCATTAGAAGGAAAGGAAATAGACCAACCAGTAGCTCGTCATTTCAAGAACTTTTGACATTCATTATCCACCTTGGTGTACAAACTAATTGATCATGTCCCCATCAACAAACGAGGAGGTGATAGGAACAAGAAACTGTTACAACTTGAAACTTTTTGGATACACAAAATGAATACTATATCACCATTTGGTCTCAACGAACAACTTTCCTTTTCCTGTTTTTTCTAAGGACTTCCAGTGACCATTGTCATACAGTGTATTTACACTTACAGGGTATCGGTTACCCACTTCTCTGTTTTCATCAGTGTTCTGGTTATTTTATACTTTTGCATTCTCTATTTTGATTGTTCTCATTGAGATGCTATGTGGTATTATTGTGTTTGGATCCATCCACTGTGTGTGGATACGTTGGTGTCTCGGTCGTTGGCATATGCAGGACTATCACACTTGGAGTTATTATTCTTCTGCTACAGCCACACTACACTGGATACGCCTTATACCATCTGATCTTTGAAGCTAAACAGTGTAGGCCAGGCTAGTACTTGAATGGGAGACCACCTAGGAATACCTGGTGCTGTAACATGGAGTTATCCTTTTCTGACGTTTGTCCATCCGCATTTGCCGCTACATTTTGTCCACTTTTTTCATCCATTCACACAGTTGGTGGATCTTATCAGATTCATCCACTTGTTCACTTTTGTACCATGTGCAGGTGTACCGCACAGTTCCGTTCAAGATCACAACCAGGTTATATTTCATGGTTTATTTGCCACTGTTTAGTGGCTTAGCCCTCGTTACATTCCAGCTTTATAGGATTCATTTTCTTCTTTGCATGGTTAGAACCATTCATCAGCATGCATCAAGGTTTCCCAAGATCAGTTCGGTCATGTAGAGGTTAATTTATCTCAATGAGTCTACTTATTGATTATTTTCCTTATCCTACATATGCATATTTTTATATTTATTGCTTGGTATCACATTCGCTTGAGTGCATGATATTACCTTTGACCTTTCAGATCTGATTGTCAACATTACCAGTGTTATATGTTACCCACTTGCCATTATTACTTGTGTTACATGTTGTGCATTTTTCATGTAGCACATTTACCTTATCATGTTATATTGTAGAGAAATTCTGTTGTAATAACCCACATTTATCACTATGTCATTTCTTTATTCACATCTTTTTAATATCATATTTATGCCGCAGTTCGCTTTGCCATGTCACCGGGGTTTATTGTGCAGTTTTATCATTGTGTCTGCCTTGTTACATCTGCGGCATGCTCTCTCCCCAGTGCGCGCTGTCAGCGGCGGGGAGTGCAGCATGCTTTTGTTGCAGAGCCACGTTTGTGTATCAACACTGGGTTGCCCTGGTTACTTACCATGGTAATCACTTTGGGTGCGGCTGCAACACTGTGCAAGCGCCCTGTCCCACCCTGATGACGTCATCGACGGTGTGGTGAGCGTTGCACATGGTCACTATGGGATGTCACTGGGTATAAAGGTATGCACTGTATCTCCTGTCTTTAGTTCTTGATAAAAGTCGCCAGACTGAAACGTTGAACTTTGACCTTCCTGAGTCGTGAGTCTTTTTTTTTTAACAAAGTCCTGTGAGTGCCGCCGTTATTTCTACATATATATATATATACATACACATACATTATATATATATATATCCCTTCCTTACAGGAAGTACCTTGTTTGTACAGTGCACCCTCTATGAATTGTCACTGCACAGGTACCCTCTTTTACTGTACCTTGTTCTTACATTACAGAAAGACTCTTACATGACTTGCTCCTGCACAGGCACCCTCTTTTACTGTACCTTGTTCTTACAGAGAGACCCTCATACTGCTTTTTCCTGCACAGGTACCCTCTCTTACTGTACCTTGTTCTTACAGAGAGTGCCGCAGCTTGTTTGTGCTGGTAGTGTGTATATATATATATATTTATATCTCCCTTTCTTACAGGAAGTACCTTGTTTGTACAGCGCAACCCTTCTATGAATTGTCACTGAACAGGTACCTTCTCTTAATGTACCTTTTTTCTTACATTACAGAAAGACTCTTACATGACTTGTTCCTGCACAGGTACCCTCTTTTACTGTACCTTGTTCTTATATTACAGAAAGACTATTACATGACTTGTTCCTGCACATATACCCTCTTTTACTGTACCTTGTTCTTACATTACAGAAAGACCTTTACATGACTTGTTCCTGCACAGGTACCCTCTCTTACTGTACCGTGTTCTTACAGAGAGACTCTCATGCTGTTTGTTCTTGCACAGGCACCCTCTCTTACTGTACATTGTTCTTACAGAATGACCCTTACACTGTTTGTTCCTACATAGGTACCCTCTCTTACTGTACCTTGTTCTTACAGAGAGACCCTCATACTGCTTTTTCCTGCACAGGTACCCTCTCTTACTGTACCTTGTTCTTACAGAGAGTGCCGCAGCTTGTTTGTGCTGGTAGTGTGTATATATATATATATATCTCCCTTTCTTACAGGAAGTACCTTGTTTGTACAGAGCAACCCTTCTATGAATTGTCACTGAACAGGTACCCTCTCTTACTGTACCTTGTTCTTACATTACAGAAAGACCCTTACATGACTTGTTCCTGCACAGGTACCCTCTTTTACTGTACCTTTTTTCTTACATTACAGAAAGACCCTTACATGACTTGTTCCTGCCCAGGTACCCTCTTTTACTGTACCTTGTTCTTACATTACAGAAAGACTCTTACATGACTTGTTCCTGCACATATACCCTCTTTTACTGTACCTTGTTCTTACATTACAGAAAGACCCATACATGACTTGTTCCTGCACAGGTACCCTCTCTTACTGTACCTTGTTCTTACATTACAGAAAGACCTTTGCATGACTTGTTTCTGCACAGGTACCCTCTCTTACTGTACCTTGTTCTTACAGAGAGACCCTCATGCTGTTTGTTCTTGCACAGGCACCCTCTCTTACTGTACCTTGTTCTTACAGAATGACCCTTACACTGTTTGTTCCTACATAGGTACCCTCTCTTACTGTACCTTGTTCTTACAGAGAGACCCTCATACTGCTTTTTCCTGCACAGGTACCCTCTCTTACTGTACCTTGTTCTTACAGAATGACCCTTACACTGTTTGTTCCTACATAGGTACCCTCTCTTACTGTACCTTGTTCTTACAGAGAGACCCTCATACTGCTTTTTCCTGCACAGGTACCCTCTCTTACTGTACCTTGTTCTTACAGAGAGTGTCGCAGCTTGTTTGTGCTGGTAGTGTGTATATATATATATATATCTCCCTTTCTTACAGGAAGTACCTTGTTTGTACAGAGCAACCCTTCTATGAATTGTCACTGAACAGGTACCCTCTCTTACTGTACCTTGTTCTTACATTACAGAAAGACCCTTACATGACTTGTTCCTGCACAGGTACCCTCTTTTACTGTACCTTTTTTCTTACATTACAGAAAGACCCTTACATGACTTGTTCCTGCCCAGGTACCCTCTTTTACTGTACCTTGTTCTTACATTACAGAAAGACTCTTACATGACTTGTTCCTGCACATATACCCTCTTTTACTGTACCTTGTTCTTACATTACAGAAAGACCCATACATGACTTGTTCCTGCACAGGTACCCTCTTTTACTGTACCTTGTTCTTACATTACAGAAAGACCTTTGCATGACTTGTTTCTGCACAGGTACCCTCTCTTACTGTACCTTGTTCTTACAGAGAGACCCTCATGCTGTTTGTTCTTGCACAGGCACCCTCTCTTACTGTACCTTGTTCTTACAGAATGACCCTTACACTGTTTGTTCCTACATAGGTACCCTCTCTTACTGTACCTTGTTCTTACAGAGAGACCCTCATACTGCTTTTTCCTGCACAGGTACCCTCTCTTACTGTACCTTGTTCTTACAGAGAGTGCCGCAGCTTGTTTGTGCTGGTAGTGTGTATATATATATATTTATATCTCCCTTTCTTACAGGAAGTACCTTGTTTGTACAGAGCAACCCTTCTATGAATTGTCACTGAACAGGTACCCTCTCTTAATGTACCTTGTTCTTACATTACAGAAAGACCCTTACATGACTTGTTCCTGCACAGGTACCCTCTTTTACTGTACCTTTTTTCTTACATTACAGAAAGACCCTTACATGACTTGTTCCTGCCCAGGTACCCTCTTTTACTGTACCTTGTTCTTACATTACAGAAAGACTCTTACATGACTTGTTCCTGCACATATACCCTCTTTTACTGTACCTTGTTCTTACATTACAGAAAGACCTTTACATGACTTGTTCCTGCACAGGTATCCTCTCTTACTGTACCTTGTTCTTACAGAGAGACCCTCATGCTGTTTGTTCTTGCACAGGCACCATCTCTTACTGTACCCTGTTCTTACAGAGAGACCCTTACACTGTTTGTTCCTACATAGGTACCCTCTTTTACTGTACCCTGTTCTTACAGAGAGACCTTTACACTGTTTGTTCCTGCACAGGTACCCTCTTTTACTGTACCTTGTTCTTATATTACAGAAAGACTATTACATGACTTGTTCCTGCACATATACCCTCTTTTACTGTACCTTGTTCTTACATTACAGAAAGACCTTTACATGACTTGTTCCTGCACAGGCACCCTCTCTTACTGTACCTTGTTCTTACAGAGAGACCCTTACATGACTTGTTCCTGCACAGGTACCCTCTCTTACTGTACCTTGTTCTTATAGAAAGACCCTAATACTGCTTGTTCCTGCACAGGTACCCTCTTTTACTGTACCTTGTTCTTACATTACAGAAAGACCCTTACATGACTTGTTCCTGCACAGGTACCCTCTTTTACTGTACCTTTTTTCTTACATTACAGAAAGACCCTTACATGACTTGTTCCTGCCCAGGTACCCTCTTTTACTGTACCTTGTTCTTACATTACAGAAAGACTCTTACATGACTTGTTCCTGCACATATACCCTCTTTTACTGTACCTTGTTCTTACATTACAGAAAGACCCATACATGACTTGTTCCTGCACAGGTACCCTCTTTTACTGTACCTTGTTCTTACATTACAGAAAGACCTTTGCATGACTTGTTTCTGCACAGGTACCCTCTCTTACTGTACCTTGTTCTTACAGAGAGACCCTCATGCTGTTTGTTCTTGCACAGGCACCCTCTCTTACTGTACCTTGTTCTTACAGAATGACCCTTACACTGTTTGTTCCTACATAGGTACCCTCTCTTACTGTACCTTGTTCTTACAGAGAGACCCTCATACTGCTTTTTCCTGCACAGGTACCCTCTCTTACTGTACCTTGTTCTTACAGAGAGTGCCGCAGCTTGTTTGTGCTGGTAGTGTGTATATATATATATTTATATCTCCCTTTCTTACAGGAAGTACCTTGTTTGTACAGAGCAACCCTTCTATGAATTGTCACTGAACAGGTACCCTCTCTTAATGTACCTTGTTCTTACATTACAGAAAGACCCTTACATGACTTGTTCCTGCACAGGTACCCTCTTTTACTGTACCTTGTTCTTACATTACAGAAAGACTCTTACATGACTTGTTCCTGCACATATACCCTCTTTTACTGTACCTTGTTCTTACATTACAGAAAGACCTTTACATGACTTGTTCCTGCACAGGTATCCTCTCTTACTGTACCTTGTTCTTACAGAGAGACCCTCATGCTGTTTGTTCTTGCACAGGCACCCTCTCTTACTGTACCCTGTTCTTACAGAGAGACCCTTACACTGTTTGTTCCTACATAGGTACCCTCTTTTACTGTACCCTGTTCTTACAGAGAGACCTTTACACTGTTTGTTCCTGCACAGGTACCCTCTTTTACTGTACCTTGTTCTTATATTACAGAAAGACTATTACATGACTTGTTCCTGCACATATACCCTCTTTTACTGTACCTTGTTCTTACATTACAGAAAGACCTTTACATGACTTGTTCCTGCACAGGCACCCTCTCTTACTGTACCTTGTTCTTACAGAGAGACCCTTACATGACTTGTTCCTGCACAGGTACCCTCTCTTACTGTACCTTGTTCTTATAGAAAGACCCTAATACTGCTTGTTCCTGCACAGGTACCCTCTTTTACTGTACCTTGTTCTTACATTACAGAAAGACCCTTACATGACTTGTTCCTGCACAGGTACCCTCTTTTACTGTACCTTGTTCTTACATTACAGAAATACTCTTACATGGTTTGTTCCTGCACAGGTACCCTCTCTTACTGTACCTTGTTCTTACATTACAGAAAGACTCTTACATGGCTTGTTCCTGCACAGGTACCCTCTTTTACTGTACCTTGGCCCTCATTCAGAGCCGTACGCTCTGAGCAGAGCGCATGCTCTGAATGAGGGCTGTCCTCCATAACTATGGACCATCCTCCTGGACGCTCGTATAGCTGTGGGTCACCACCCACAGCCTATACGAGCGTGCAGTTTGATGGCCGCTATGGTCTTGACCATCGCGACCATCGAAACTGCGAGCCGGAGCCTGCGGTTGAGGTTTTCAACCGCAAGGCCCGGAGTGATTTTGGCTCTATCAGAGCCAAAATCACTCCCACTGACATTACTAGTGATGTCAGTGGGCCGGCTTCTGACGGTAGGCGTTCCCTTAGGAACGCCCCCGTCAGGGAGGCACGCCCCCGGCACGCCCACCAAAGGAGGCGTGCTGTCAATCAACAACGACAGCAGCCCCCTTTGATCAGACACAACGAGCGAAGGACTTTCCTTCGCTCGTCGCATCTGGCGCATGCGCACGACGGAGCTCCCTCCGTCGTGCGCATGCTCAGTGCAGAGCATCGACCCACTTGCGAGTGGACAGCCGCTCGCGAGTGGGTCTGAATCAGGCCCTTTGTTCTTACATTACAGAAAGACTATTACATGACTTGTTCCTGCACAGGTACCCTCTTTTACTGTACCTTGTTCTTACATTACAGAAAGACTCTTACATGACTTGTTCCTGCACAGGTACCCTCTCTTACTGTACCTTGTTCTTACATTACAGAAAAACTCTTACATGACTTGTTCCTGCACTGGCACCCTCTTTTACTGTACCTTGTTCTTACATTACAGAAAGACTCTTACATGACTTGTTCCTGCACAGGTACCCTCTCTTACTGTACCTTGTTCTTACATTACAGAAAGACCCTTACATGACTTGTTCCTGCACAGGTACCCTCTTTTACTGTACCTTGTTCTTACATTACAGAAAGACCCTTACATGACTTGTTCCTGCACAGGTACCCTCTCTTACTGTACCATGGTCTTACAGAGAGACCCTTACACGGCTTGTTCCTGTATTGGAGCCCTATATTACTTGTTTTCTGAAAATGTGTCACAAAAAATATTTTGATTAAAAGAATCTCATCCATGTACCATATGAACATTCAAATATATATTTAAAACAAACAAGCAGAAACTTTTGTATGTATGATTAAAGTCACTTTTTATTTTTAAACTAAAGGTTTTCAAGTGCAAACCCTACAAATTATATAGATTTCAGGGATGGCAGCTATACATCTACAAACAATGTGATGGAGTTAACAAATAATTACACAATATGGTGGATTTACAAACTTTCTTCTATTTTTATCAAGTATTGAAAAAGTAAAGAAAATGCAATAAATCAGCTTGTGATTTTCATTAGGAAGCTTTGCAAAGTGACTCTCTTTAATAGATCGCTGTATTCAGAGACACGGAAAACTTTATCTTCTATATGCTTAAAATTAAAGTTATTTTCCTTCCCACTCACTAACTGACAAATGCCCAGTTCATGGAATTTGCCGACAGTTACTGCAAACAACTCAGTTTTGAGATTTAATGTTGCTGCTGCCTGTGCTGCAATTTGATTTTGAGCAATCCCTGAAGACTTACCATCAGAGAAAATGATGACCTTTGTCTTAACATTGGGTCTCCTACTGCTCCTCAAAAAATTTAATAGATACCTTAAAGCATTTGGTAAGTCTGTAGACTCATCTATGTATGTGATTTCTGACAGGCGGTACAAAGCATCCTCTATGCTGTAGGTGAAAGGCACCTCAAGCCTTGGTGTGCCAGCATTGCTGTACTGAATCACAGCTAGCCTCAGCATATTATTGAAGTTCAATTCTTTAGACAGGATCTTAGAAGCTGCCACTTTAACAAACTCTTTCACTTTTTCGAAGTTGGTAAGGCCAACACTGCTAGATCCATCCATCAGGAACACGAGGTCTGTGGGCTTTTCAAACTCAACTGCAACAAAATAGAATACAATACTAAGAAAAACATTATATAATAAATATAGTGATCCTGATAAGTAAGCTACACATTGACCTTAATTTGCAACCATGTACCTTTTTGGAAAGTAAATATGTTTTTATGGTATTACTTTAAAAAGTTTATTTGAGTTTCCTAGTTGTAGTAGCCAAAAACTTGCCTCCTTAGCCCCTCACCCTATAACTGGGATGTAGTGAACATGCCGACAGATGGGATGCCGGCCGTTGATATAACGACTGCGTAATCCTGCCACCTGGCAAAATGGCAACGCTGCTATCCAGAAGCCGCTATCCCGAATGGGATAAGGATACCGGCGTCAGCATCCTTACCGCCAGAATCCTGAACGTAGGATCCGGGTAAGTATTTGTGTTAGCCCGGGGAAGGGGGGGGGTTAGGTTTTGGGACCCTTGGGGGGAAATTAGGGTTAGGCAACCCTCGGGGAGGGTTAGACTGTGGGGAGGGAGTTAGTCACCACTGGGGGAGGTTAGGGTTAGGCACCCCCTGGGAGACTTAGGTTTAGGGTGCAGGAAGAGGGGGTAGGGGTTCGGCACCAATGGGGGGAGGTTAGGGTTAGGCACTCACCAGGGAGGTTAGGGTTAGGCTCCACTAGGGGAGGGACAAGGGAGCGTTAAGCTACTTACCTTCACCTGTCGGGATTCTGCACTGTCGGACTTCTAGTGTCGGGTGTGTCATACCCAACCCTTATAAAGACGTCTTCCACCAAACTGTGGATAATGAACAACACATTGCCAGGGCCCTTACTGACTATCTAAACAGATAAACAGCTATATTTATGCTGGCCACGCACTGTGAGATAAAACTCCTGATCAGACTGACAGACCACTTATCTCACATTGCAATACACTGTTGGATAATTGCTTTATCTGTCTGACGGTGAGTATATCTACAGTCCAAACATCAAATACCACATCTGTAGTGCACACTGAAAAATTCCACATGCTGACACAGCGATAATTGGTTCTCGGTTATGGCAATACACTGTGCAAATATTGGCTTGAGCAGCCAACAATTAGCTGATCAGGCCCATAATTGCACTACGTATGGCCGCCTTTAGTCATAACCAGTGTTACTGCGTTAGTGAATACTGCTCTCACACATTAAATGATAATATACAGAACTGTTTTTGTGCATATAAAACAAAATTAATTCTTACCATGACATGTGAAATCTGGACAAACTGCATCTGGAACCATAAAAAAGACATTGTAAAGATATGATACACAGTATACTAAATAGGAGCCACACTCAGAAAAAAATGCTAAAAGCAAACCTTTACAAATGTATCTTGTAATATTGGATAAAATGGACTCCTCCAGCAGATCTTGGTATTCTGTAACCAGCACCTTAATTCCCCAGGCTCTGGTTCCCTGGCAGGTGATCTCCTGCAATGCTTTCATGTGAGGAGCTCTGTTAAATAGGTCTCCTATTCCAATACCAATCACCTGTGTAGAAGTGAGAACAGTGATACATTATTGCATGCATGTACTACTTTAGTTATTCTGTTGTGTTAAAATAATAATATACAGTATTATGTCATCATGTGTATTATGATATTGTCCCTTACAGTTTATTTTCTTACTGAATTCTTGAAAAGATGGCATACTGTGGATATGGAATGATATGCTAAATGTAAAAATAAGCCCAATGTTATAAAAGGCATGTACTGTACAAGTGGGAATGTTTCTACTAATTTCCGATTCAATAATATGCTAAAAATTCAAATTGTATGCATTAATGTTTACTGTGATTAAGAGAAAAATAAAGAGTGCTTAATTTGAAAATGTACACACCAACTTTTGTTTTTAAAAACCTTTAATAAGGTGTGCATCAACATTTTTAAAAATAGACATATATAAAATATATATCTTTAATGTTGTAATCTCTTTTCTTATTAGAAGTTGACAACAAATGAGGACATTAGTCTGTGATTCTAGAGCATTCTCTTACCTAAAGCTGTGATTGTAGATATAAAGTCATCTTCAGCTTTTTTTAATATACTATCGGTACTCTGAAGAATATCACAGAAATAAGTAACTGTGTCTGGACTAATCTCTTGTGTTCTATTAATTGAGGCATACTCATTGATTTTCTAGAATTCAGACTTCTTTGTCTACGAACGGAAGATGTTTTTCTTTCTTTCTAAAGTTGAGTTGTTGCCATTTTTACTAGACCAATCAGAAGAATGATAAAAACAGTAATATTTTATGTAAGCTTTCACTGCAGCAGCTCACTCCACGTTTGTGGTCATAGTTGTCAGGCCATCTTCAGATGAGACAGGACGGATGCTCCACGGCTGCTCATCCACCTACTACATATCAGTCTGTTCTGAGCTACACATTCACTACTGAAATCCTGTGCCTCACGATATACTGTACAGTGTTACTACTGTCGGCTGCTGGAGCTTCAAATAGTGCTATACTAAAGACCACACTGCTGGCTGCCTAATTTATTGCTCTAGCAACTGATCTCTGTTGAATTACTTTACCATTCACTCCTCTATCTGTGCGTGCCATATCTCAAGGATTACAGACAAAGGGCAGAATTTACGAGCAGCAGCTTCTGTAAGCTGCTGCTTCCCAATGGGTTGCAGGTGAATATTTTAAACGGCACTCGGAGTCAGTGTAAAGCATGCCGGGCTTTACACTGACTCCGGGTGCCATTTTAAATATGTGCATGCAACTCGCCGGGAAGCAGCGGCTTACAGAAGCCGATGCTTCGGAAATTCTACCCAACGGCTACACCGGAATACAAGCATAAAGGAATGATGAGCATTTATACATTAGTCTGCTGTGCCACTACTATATGCTGTAATATCTGAGTGACTTGTTTTAATAATAATATTTAATATTATTATTAAATATTTAATATTTTAATAATACTAAAACTTTTATCCAGCATTCCAATTTTTATTTATATACTGCACTACCGGATCTCTATTTATGCATTTTTAAAATTGATACAGCTAAACATTGCATTTTTTCAGGAAATAAAGTGCTACAATCCCAGGTTATTAAACATACACATATTATTTATTCTTGAGGCTAGTTGCAACATTTGTTGCAATAATAGCAAGTCACTGGTGACTGAAGGATACAGAGTCTTTTTGAGACCAATTTATTTGTAATAGAACTATTTATCCCAGTGAATATAATTCATTATCAGTGTATTGTTGTAATAATCCTGCCACGCACTTTAAGAATATTTCTCACCCTACTTGCTTGAACATTATACAATATATGTAGGGTTATATTGGTGCTATGATTTTATACATTATATTAATTTTTAAACAAGATAATAAAAGTTACATTTTAATTTGTAACCTAGTGCACCATCAAACTATGGCCCTCATTCAGAGCCACTCGCTAGCGGCAGTACGCTCGTTCCGAGCGATGTTCGCACATCTGCGCATGCGTACGGTTTTTAGTACGCATGCGCGAACCAGTCAGTGCGGCTGAAAATCGTTTGTACGCAATATAGCGAATGCCTGCTATTTTGAGTGACAGAATGAGGCGTATGTGGGTGGTAACAGGGGAAGGTGCTTGAAAACGGGGAGTGGAGATCAGAACGCAGGCGTGCTTAAAGGTCAAAACGGGCGTTTTATGGGTGTGCATAATTAATATAGCAGCGTCATTGACCACGTCACTTGATTTTTTTTAACTCAGAACTGCTCGCAAAATAGCAGTTGAAAAAACCAACCACAAGAATAGCGAGCAGTTCATATCCTGTTCGATGTACTCGATTAATCTAATAAATAGCGGACATGACGTATGGTGCGAGCGGCCAGGGGGCGTTTTTAACAAATAAACGAGCGTATGTTTTGCTCGCTCGTTCAGACTTAGAGGTGTGAACAGACTGCAATGTGCGAACGGATCACTTGAATAGCCACCCCTTGTTTTTGAACGAACGAACGCAAATAGCGAACGGCTCTGAATGAGGGCCAATATCTTTTTTTGTTGCAAAATACGTGTACTACAGTATATAGTTGATAGCACCTCCTTGGGGAGAAATTGACATAGAGTTGGATGTTATCTTAAGGAGAGGGTCATACATTGGTGCGGTTTTCCTCTTATTGAACAAGATGATCTTATAGCCTATTGCTACTTTTTGATACTCGAGTATATCTACTTTGCCATTCAATTTTATGATCTGCTCAATATATCTGTAGGTAAACAGGTTTACTCCCAGGAGTTCAATATCATGGTTATTGTGTAAATTGTTTATATATTTTTTTTAATTCTTTATTTTATTTTCATAGTAAAATCAGGATATTTTTCCAGTATACAAAACATTATCAATATACATATAGAAAATACAAGCGTGTCATTTACATATCATTGGGGAACATTATACTTGTAAATCACATTCAGCCGCATGCTTGCATGAAACACGAAAATTGTATAAACTAACTAAAATCAATGACACCTCTATCTAAAAATGTAAAACATACCAGAAACACATAAAGGGGAAACAAGAGGAGAAGGGGGTGTGGGGAGTATAAAAATAAAACAGTTTGCAGATACCATCTTAGTAAAGTGGGGATACAACAAATTATAGGCCCTTGGAGGCTACATCTGAAAATCTGCTAGGACCATCTGTCAGTTTGAGTTCCGGGGTATCAGGGGCTTATAGGAGGAAGATGATTTAAAGTCCATCCAACTGAACCACCTTGTCACATAGTCAGGTTGCTTCTCAGGTGCCGAATTTAATATAACGTCCATGGTCATCTAGACGCTGGCACCAATCCCACACTGTGGGAGGTATGTGAGAGCGCCAACGTACCAGAACCACTGCCTTGGCCGCATTATTCATATGCTTAAGCAGGGATTAGATATAGGGATGTCCGAGTGCGATAATAACCAAAAATCAGGGCCTGTTGGAACAGAAAAGCCAAGAATCTCTGTTGCCAGGACTATAACCCCAGCCAAAATGAAGTAATCAATGTGCATTCCCTCCAAATATGAAACATTGTACTTCTACTGTATCTTTCTTACACCTCCAGCAGATGGGAAACACACCTGGGGAAAACGTGTAATGTAACTGGGCACCGGTACCATCTGTCAACACCTTATATTGTGTTTCCAAGATCTCTAACCTGGATGAACAAGCACTGGAGACCTGGTATACTTTTCCCAGTTAATCTGAATACCTTTGGGAGTCAGATCCCTGTCCCAAGATTCCTGAAATTTAGTACTAATTGGAAGCTGAATCATCAGAAGTATTTGGTAAATGTCAGAGATGACATGTTTAGAGGCGGTGGGGTTAGTACACATAGGGGGAGATTGGGGGAGATGTATTATAGCGGCACTTATCATGCTGCTATAACTCTTCCTGATTCGCCTCTTTACTGAGACAAAGCAGGAAGCACTAAAGATGAGATGTAAGAACATTTCATATGCTGAAACGGGGGAGTGAAAAATCCCCCCTCCGGCGATCCCTGCTAGAGCCCACAGTGCATCAGCCTAGGGCTGATGCACTGTGTCTCACTCCCAGCCAGCTCCACTGAGCATGCGTGGGATTTCACAAGCATTGCGAGATCCCGCGTGCAGCCGAAGGAGTCGGTAGCCACCACAGCAGGGACAGTAAGGCAAAATGACCGTTCATACATTACCCAGCTGATTGTCGCTGCTATCTTATAGATAGATCTTATAGATAGCAGCGCCGATAATGATGGGCTCACAGCACCCCTGTCATTTACTGCCCAGCCCCCCAATAATACATGGGGGAGAAGCAGTATCAGTACACAACGTGCGCTGATACCACTTCGGTGGTTCATACATCTCCTCTATACTCTAAATGGGAGTTAAGTCTCTGCCAAATTAGCGATATCTCTTAAAGAAGAGGCAAATTGGCATGCTTGTAAATAAAACTAGTAGTCTTGTTTAGTTAATCCTGCTTCAACAGATAATACCTCATAAGACTTAAATACCTCATCAGAAACCAGGTGACCCATTGTAGTAAGACCCACAGCCAACTAATTGGACGCTCTCCTCCCCGAGTTCCCTGGGATAAAAAGGGGGATTATATATGATGAGGGTAAGAGGAGATCTCAGGCTTTGTATGTAATTTCCTCCACAGTGCTAAGGTTGGTCCTACGGTCATGTGATCCAAACAAACTACTTTAGAGCACCAATGAATAACATTCAAATGATAGTTTGTGGATGCAGATTCTAGTTCCACCCATTGTTTCTCCCTGGAACCCCTGGACCAATCCATTATCCTGCTTAGTACAGTTGCCTGGTAATAAGCCAAAATCATTGGGATGTATGCTGAAACAATACCTGGTGTTTGAATCTGGGTTTCCGACCTTCCCATACAAAGTCACAGATGACATTATGAACAACTGACAGTAAGCGAGATGGGAGCCCTGCAGGAATTGTTTGGAACAAGTATAAAAGTCTAGGGAGCACATTCATTTTATAATATTTATTATACCCAGCCATGAGAATTTTTATGTACGCCATTGGGACAGTTCTGTACATAATTTGGTAAGCATGGGAGCATGATTTAAAACAAATAGCTGGGAGAGCCTATTTGGTATCATTATACCTAAGTATTTTATATACGTTGGGTGCCATGTAAGCAGGAAAGAAACACTAGAGGCGATAACCCTAGAGACGGCAACATTAAGAGCTGGGGACTTCGTGTAGTTAATTTTAAAATTTGAAGCTTGCTAAAACAGTGAAATTCTCCCATAAGATTCAGAAGAGAAGTCACTAGGTTTGTAATCACTGCCAGTAAATTGTCTGCAAAAGAGCAATACGATAGTCCCGTGCACCTACTCGTAAACCAGTTATATTAGGGTTAGCCCTAATCTCCCTAGCCAAGGCCTCCATACATAGTAAAAGATTAATTACAAGAGGGGGCAGCCCTGATGTGTACCATTTGTATATTTATCTTATCAGATAATATCCCATTGACCCTGACCTGTGCTGAGGGTGCCCAGTATAGGGAGAGTATATTCTAGAGAAACATGTAACCCAGACCTGCATCTGTAGAGAGAAGTATCATTGGAACGCTAGTGCTAGTCACGTGAGCTATCAAGTCTATTACTTTGGTGATGTTATCTCTACCCTCTCTTCCCGGAACAAAGCCAACTTGATCGAAATGGACTATGCTTGGGAGATTGGCCATAAGCTTTGCACATAATTTAATATCTACATTCAAGAGAGAAATAGGCCTGTAACTGGCAGGCAAACTTGGGTCCTTTAACTCTCTAGAAATAACGGTTATATGGGCACTAAGGGACTGGTCAGAATGAGGGGTCTGCTATGAGATAGCATTGCAAGCCCGCAAAAGAAAGGGAATTAACTTATCCTGAAAGGGACTATAATATTAGATGGAAAAGCCATCGGGGCCAGGACTTTTACCGGTGGGGGACATTTTAGGGGCCTCCAATAATTGAAATTTTGTCAATGGTGAATCCAAAGTCTGTGTTATTTCCTCAGGGAGAATGGGAAAATTGATCTCATATAAATATTTAATTATCTCTAAATAAATGTTTGCTACTGAGTAATAG
Organism: Taudactylus pleione; assembly: GCA_031769625.1. Classification (NCBI taxonomy): domain Eukaryota; kingdom Metazoa; phylum Chordata; class Amphibia; order Anura; family Myobatrachidae; genus Taudactylus; species Taudactylus pleione. The sequence goes on from JAUIMM010000052.1 coordinate 34,835,542, forward strand.
AAAGGATTGTAATGCTGTCATATGTGAACCTTATAGATAATGGAAAATCACATGCTGCATGAATCACGCATCTAAATGTCCCGTATTAACTCATCATTGAATGCAGCGCAATCACACTTTAGTGCTTTTCAATTATTCCCTGGTCACATATGCTTGCATACATTCAGCAGGTTCCTGCAGTGCAGTATTAAATGCACGTCTGTTCATAATCACATTCACTACAGGGAGACAGATTTCATCAGTACCTCAGGATCCTCATTGTCCTGCCACTCACCAAATAAAAAGTTGTGGTACTTATCCACTGCCTCAGTGCCAACAAATTTAAGAGGGTGTGTGCCTATACCTTCATGGACCTATTCACCACTCCCACATAGCAACACATGCACCAATATTAAGGGGCTTTAACCAAAAGTCACAGATGTCTTTGTCAAAAACAGAAGATCGATCTGGCGCAGCCCCTGCAGAAGATCGATCTGGCGCAGACTCTGCACCATCACTGCCACTCTTCTGACACCATGCATGCTCAGGGCCGGATTAAGGGCCACATGAGCCTGGGGTTGAAAATGTTTAAGGGCCTATATTGAGAAAGGGAGAAGCTGTAACCAGTGCTGTGTTGGTGGCCAAGTGCATGTGTACTGTACACCCCCCTACACTATCAGCCCCACTGTCTCCCTAAATACATAAAAATAGGAAAAAATATATAATTACTGTATGTGAGAACACTAGAGAAAAAATATATAATTACTGTATGTGAGAACACTAGAGAAACTATTTTAATACTTATGATTTATGGCTGACTGTGTGACCAGCTAAGCATCTGATCATCATCATGCTGATGATGGGCCTATTTTTGTGTGGAAGCCTGGAGCTGTAGCTTGATCAGCCCCATTGTTAATCTGGCCATTTTACTGTCAGTTATCAACTCTATCTGCTGATATGACACAATGTAAGGTATGCGTACTTTAACCTATATGTTATATATTAAAATAATGATTGATAGATAGATGATAGATAGATAGATAGATAGATAGATATGGTGAAATGCTGGTAGGATGTAATTATAACCTTAAAAGGCTAATCATGTGACTTGTTATATAACTGTTAGTTAACATCTATAACTGTTAATATGCCTACTGACTATGCAGGGTAAGCTTATTTTAACCTAAATAATAGATAGCTTTTAAATAGATAGCAACAATGGCAAAATGCATGAGAATGTGATTTTTCACATTTGTATGCTGACCATGTGACTTGCTTACATCATAAACAGCCTTTGTGATGTCACTCAGTTTTGGTAGAAAGGAACTGTCAGTTATCAACTGTATCTGCTGATATGACATCTGATATGATACCCCTGAACAATTGCATAAGACTCCTAGAACCAAACTACTGAGGTCTTTTGTCTATAACAACCGCCCTTTTTCCATAGAGAGACACTCCCACCAGTACTGAGATGCCACTAGGTCTAAAACTCAGGGAAGTAGAGGTTTATACAATTAACAGGTGATCACAGGGTTAAGGCTAGAGTAGTAGAATACAATATGTGAGTACAGTAGTTAAACTTGTGGTTTTGACAATAACAGGAGGAGCTGTGTAACAACACGTTGCTTGATAATGATAACTGCAGACAAGCTGCACTTTTTCAAATAATGTAAACTGAAGCCATATGGTAAACAGATAGCTAAAAGATGTTTGCAAACAAATTTTCCAAATATTAAGTAAAGTAATACTTAACAATAGGTGATGCAGGGAGCAAGTGACCATAGATCAGACTGGATAAGCACACAAATATTCAGAATACCAGCAATACAGAGTTTTCACCAGGCACCAGGTCAGCAGGCTACCACCAAGGCATGAAGCTATAACTGACAAGGAGGTGAAGGCTTGGCTGCTTTTAACACACATATAGACCAATAACAAAACATCAACTCGGCCAAACCCCCTTCAAGTGAAATAAGTTATAGGTATGATGCTGCAGGTAGGAGAGTAACTAGTGAGTAACCCAGTAATTATATACCAGCTACAGACATTCCTGCACAGCCACTAATCACATACACTAGCGTCCTGATCTCCTAGCAATAACCGGAACCAGCATGCAAGACAGCTACTAACGCTGGCATTCGGATCTTCTAACAACCAGTAGGACCCGAGGAGGTAGAGAAACGCCGCACTGGCTACTGCGGCTCCTAACAAAATGTTATATATGAAAACAATGGCCCTGATTCAGACCCGGATGCAAGTGGCCGTTCGCACGTTCGACGAACGTGCAGAAAAATGGAAATTGAAGCGCTCGCTCGTAATTTCATACGCAGCTAATCTTCCGCCCCATAGTCTCCCAACCCCTCCTCTAGCTAACGAGCGAGCCAAATTGCGACCGTACATCTCCAATTTTGCTTGCAGGGAACGCTCGCACAAACCGGAAGTGGGCCTTTCAGATTTCGATTACCTGCTCGTTCATTCTGCATACCTACTTCAATCGTATCATGCCAATCAATATATCAATTAGCTTAATTGCTCTTCACATGTTTGCAAATCATTTTTTTTTCATTTTCAATAAACTTTACTCTTGTCCGTGTTTTTTTTTCCACGCAGAATACGTACGGTTTAAACAATGGTTTACTTTATCCAAAATACATGTTTTATCCAATTATCCTATTGTTTTCCGTGTTTTGTCTTACGCATATTTTACTTGTTTCATTTCTTTATTTAAATTAGCTAACGCATGTCACTGCATTAAGCCTATCATAACTCACATTAGATTTTTTAGCCTGTAGAACACATGACTCATACACTAACCAATAGAATGGTTCCTGTTAATTTACCAACTACATTAGCCAATCAAAATTATTATCTGGTCTTTATTAAAACTGATATTTAAAAAATACACCATTGCCATCATGAGAGCCTCTGCGTTCATAAGGCGGGAGCTTCTGGTACTTACGGAGGTTATGGACCGGCGGATAACCAGCCAGCCTCCCCCCATCAGCAATAGAGAGAAGCGTTCCGCCTATGTGGAGGTTCACCGCCGCCTGCGCTCCTTTGGCTCACGCCGACAGATCGGCCAGCTCGAGCGCAGGTGGTCCGATCTGCAACGCCGCACGCCACGCTTGCTGGCATGTTTTAGACAGCGTATAGCTGAAAGTAAGTCTATTTTTTTTGGTTTCCTGAATTTTTTTGCGGCCCTATCTGCGTGTGCATGTTTTCATTCTTGCCCTGTTTCTTTATTTAGTACATATCTGCGTGTGCATGTTTTCATTCTTGCCCTGTTTCTTTATTTAGTACATATCTGCGTGTGCATGTTTTCATTCTTGCCCTGTTTCTTTATTTAGTACATATCTGTATGTGCATGTTTTCATTCTTGCCCTGTTTCTTTATTTAGTACATATCTGCGTGTGCATGTTTTCCGTTTCGATTTTTTTTTTTTTAGGATTTTCTAAAGGAAAAAAATTAAACAAAAGTTAAATTGTTATCCATCATTTAGGGGCAGAGCGCAGACTACGCCGTCATCGCCAGCGACGACGTCGGCCTCATCCCCTATCCCCAGCCAAACCTCCTCTCCCCAATCTTCCCCTAATTCACCCTCCACCCCAGCCTGGCCAGACCCGGACGCCCCTCCCTCTACGATAATTCCCATCCCTCAAAATTCCCCCTCCCCTCAACCCCCCTCTCTTTTCCACCCCCTCACCACCTTCCGAAATAACCCCTCCTACATCCGACCTGCATTGGCCTACCTCCGAGGAGGACGATGGTGGGGCTACAGGTCCAGGCGTCATTGTGAATGGTATGTTTCCCTTTTAAACTATGTTTTGGTTTTTTTGGGGGGGTTTTGGGGGATGTTATCCTTTGCCTGTGCATTTTTCAATTTTTAGGTATTTCTAATGTTTGTTATATATATCTTTGTTTAAAAATGTCTATGATGTTTTCCCCTTACACATATCACACATGTACAAACACTCATACTTGTATCTCTTGTTTACGGTACCAACAAATGTAGTTTTTGGGCGTACTTCTCCATTTTTTTTTTTTTTTTTTTTATGAGTCATTTTTTAAAATTTACATTGGCAAAGTTTTTTGGCTTTGATTTGTAATTTTTAATAAAATTGTCACTTTTTGTAAAGTCGAATTTGCTTTTGAAGTTGTTTGGAAACAAAAATTAAGGTTTCATTTTATTAAGCACCACAATTTTTTAACCCACAGAGGACCAGAGGCGGCTGACCGAGTTAGCAGCTTGTGTGCAGAGGCTGAGGGGCCATGTTATAGGCATGCTGGTGGTCCTCGATCAGATGTCGGGTATCCTGCGCCACTAATTTTTTAATTTTACAAAGAATTTTTCAGGTTTTAAAAAATAAAAAAAATTTTTTTGGTTTAAAGTCTCATTCCTTCTCTGTAAAATATTAGATTGTTTAACCTTACAAAAGTCGACTATTGCAGCAAGTTTTTTAAAGTAATGTAACTTAGATTGTAGAAAGCTGAATTATGTAAGCTGGCACATTAAACACCTAACAATACCAATAGGTTTGTAGAATTACCAGCATTTGTTGTTAAAATTATTTGGTGGGTAAGGTAAATGTTAAATGAAACCTGCTTAGGCCTAGATTAGAAAACATACTGATTCACCATAATACCTTTTGGTGTTTGTTTTTAGCCACAAAGCATGGTAAAATACTGAACAATTTTATTCATTACAGGATTAGCCATTAAGCAAGTTTTCCTTTTTTGAACCAGGTTACACTTGCTTGTAATTTAGAAATGAAATGTTTGTTTAAACTTAACAAAAAATTTATTATTTACAAATAAGAAACACAAAGTGATTTTTCACAATCAGTACACACAGTGAAAACACTCTCAAAAATACAGCCTACACCCAAAAAATAAAATTAAAACAACAATCAAGAACTGTTTTACGAAGTAGCATGCCAACATGATTCCACAAATGAGGCGACGAAAAATTTGTTCCAGAAGTTATATCCAATGTGTCCACATGAAGTCAATTTTTAGGATCAGGTAGTAGTCATCGTTTTTCTGAAAAATATTATGGAATAAAACACAAAAAGATAAAAAAAATGTTAAAATTTATAATTAAATGATTACATGTCTACATTGTGTCAATTAACTTCATTTGGGACAATAATTACCTAAAAAATCTGGACACCACATCATCGCGTATGGCCCCCCCACATACTGACCTCCGACCAACCTAGGGGGGGCCATCCTCAGGCAAGGCATCCTCTGGCTGCATTGGGACACCACTCCTTACGGCGATGTTGTGAAATATCCCACACAGGACCACAATTTTCGAAACCATATCCGGCAAATACATGAGCTCGCCACCAGAGCGGTGGAGGCATCTGAATTGGCCTTTTAAAAGGCCGATACAGCGCTCCACCACTTGCCTGGTGGCTGTAAGTGCGGAATTAAAATCACTTTGTGGGCCTGGTGTGGGAGCCAAATAAGGAGTGAGCAGCCAGGGCGTGCAAGGGTAGCACTGTCTCCTGTGAAAAAGAAGTTACAAAATCAGGATCACTGTGTATCAAGCTTTGCATTGGTATCTAATAAAGGTCTCCACTTACCCAGAAGCCACGCATCACCAGCTTGTAGGTTGTTTAATTTATGCCAAATCCCTGATTGCCGGATGACGAATGAGTCATGTGCACTCCCGGGTAATTTTGCATTCAAGGACAGGATCTGGAGGGAGGCATCACATACCACCATTACATTCAGTGAGTGATAGTGTTTTCGGTTCCTAAAAATTGCCTCCAGCCGTGCTGGAGGCTGAAGTGGTATGTGAGTACCATCCACAACCCCTATGATGTGTGGGAAGCCAGCTATTTGGTAAAAATTGGCCTTCGCCACACTAAGGGAAGCCAAATCCAAAGGCATTTTAATAAAATGATGGAGGTGCTTGAAAAGGGCCTCCATCACTGCCCTCAGGATCCTTGAAAAGGAGGATTGGGAGATTCCGGCAACTATTCCCACCGTGGTTTGAAAGGATCCTGAGGCACAGAAATGTAACACCGACATTAATTGCGTAAGTGGTGGTATTGCTGTAGGACTGTCAATTTGACGCTCAAGATCACTCTCTATTAATGAGAGAGTGTCTATGATGATTTATGGAGGACGACGGTATCGTCTTAAAACCTCATCATCGGGCATTCCAAAAAGGGTGACACGTGTTCTATATATCTGGGGCCTTGCACGCCTACGATGCCTACGCCTGGGACGAGATTGAGGTTGGTCGGCTTCCAGCAGCATGGCCAAAATAATACGACCAACATCAATCTGAAATGGTAAGTAATGTAGTTAATGTATGTTGAAATTAAAATTAAAAAAAAAATACTTATCTTTCCGTTAAAATCCAAAGATGCTTACATGCCGGGGTATTGTCATGTAATTTGTAGATCCATAATTTAAGCAAGGATGACGGGAAAAAACTTACTCCAAAAATAAACCACCAATAAAATAACCACACCAAAAAAATGCGAACGGAAAATTTGAAAAATAAAGCGCCTCGAAACAACTCCAAAAAACCGCCTCCAAACACTAATCCCTCCAACAATACACTCCTACACACGAAACCTCCACCAATCAACACCCGCCACCTCGACTCGAGACGCAAAAAGCCATAAATAGTGTTTAGTTTCCCGCTCAAATTAAGGATGGATCATAGGAACGCACAATCAATGATGCGGTCGAATAATGAGGACGCATGTATAAATACGTCACGGAAAAACACAAACGGTCTGGTGTAGTTCAAGTTTTTACAAGCAAAATGGCTACAGACCAGCCAAACAATGGCCAAGAGGCGGCCGGTAAGTATTTCTCTCTTTTCTATTCAAGGATTATTTAGAACCAGAATATAGTGAAAGTTTGACATCTAAATTTTAATTAATTTAATGTAAATAGGTGTTGAGGATGACATGGAAGAGGCTGCTGGGCCCAGTATTCCGGCCAAAGCTGCCAAAAAGAAAAGGCAGCCACAATTCACAAGAAAGGAGATGGAGGTTTTGGTTCAGAAGTGTGTGGACATCCTGCCACAGGCAGACAGGAATATGGGTGTAAGCCAGAAGTGGAGAATGTGGGAGGAGATAGCCAGTGCTGTCAATAGGGTGGGTGAGTTGGTCCGTCTAGCCCGGGATGTCAAACGCTGGTAAGTAAAAAAAAGATTTAAAGAGAAAGTGGATACAGGCCCAAATAATGCAGGAATAATGCCAACTTTTTCACCCACAGATGGCAAGACTTCAAATATCGGCTGAAGCAAAAACTGGCTGACAGGGCTAGGCATGCAAGGGTGGGGGTCCCACCCCTGTGTCATTGGAGCTGACTGATTTGGAAGAGCTGGCACGGGTGTGTGCAGAATGTGGAGGTGTTTGGCGTGTCCAACATGGATACGGACATGCCAGACTTTGCGGCTACTCATGTTGTCCCAGGTAAATGTTGTGATGTAACCAACTCTGAAATGTTTTTGAGACAATATGTAGATTCTAATGTGACTCTTTTCTCTCACAGAGACACAGGCGGATGAGTCTGCTCCAGAGGGGAGCCTTGGCCGCAGAATTTCTGCTGGCTCTGCAGGGGAGGAACCAGTACATCCGGCTGAGGACCCTGCAGAAGCCAGTCCAGGGCAATCCCCCTCGCAGGCAGTGGCACTCCTCACAGAATTCAATTTTAAATCAGATTACCATACGGAGATTCTGCAGAGGATGGACGCCAGTCTGCTACGGGTGGCTGAGGCCCTGGAGCAAAATGCTGCGGCCAACGTGACCATTGGTCAGGCCCTGGCTGAAAATACCAGGGCCAACATCAGAATAGCCAATGCCCTGGAGCAGCTCGTTCGCCAGCACATGGTGGAGCCGACCTCCCTTCCTGCCGGAACATCAGGTTCCTCCACCTCTGGCACAACAACAGCCATTCCTCCAAATGTGCCTAGCCCTATGCCTAGTCCAGAGGCCACAACATCTGCCTCTGGACAGGCCAGCCAGAGGACATCCCGGACCCGGTCTGGCGCCCACCCTACCCCAGCCAAACGGGGAAAAAAGCGATGACAGCACTGGCTACTTTTCCCACACTCCTTCTGTGCTTGCCCCATATTCCTTTAGGGCCAAAACTTCCCTCTCCTTTCTTGTGAATTGTTTTTAATGTGATTTTTTAATTTTGCCAAAACTGGCAATATTTTTGGGATAATTCTTTCATTTATTATTGGCTAACAATGACCAAAAACTTTAATTGCCAAATGCACATGAAATATTAAAAAATGTGTTGATGAAATAAAAAAATTTACAAAACAATTGTATTGTGACATTATTTGAAAAATGGTTTAGAGTTAATCCTGGCCCACAAGCCAAAAACGAAATCCAACAACAAACAAACAAAGGGTTAAAAAAAAAAGGTTTCTTTAAGGAACACTTTGAAATTAAAAAAAGGATGCAAATTCTCCAGGCCAAAGCAAAATGTTAAAATACACACAAACATGATGACAATATTGTTACAATATCACAAAAGCAAAAAAAAATTGTAAAGAACATTCCTAAAAATGTACGCTAATTGATTGTGTAATCCTGAAATTAGCAGGTGAGATTTTCACCTGCGAACGGTTTTGTGCTAACCAAAAAAACTCTTTTCAAAACACATTACAAGCTGGTTTTCAATTCAAAGTTGATTGTTTTTCTGACAAGCTGTGATAAATCGATGAAACATCGAGGAGGCCCGGACCGAAGGACAAGACCATCGACATTGTGGTCGAGTAATCCACACCCCAAGCTGTGCGAGCAGTTTGAACGGAAAGAGGATCAGCCAGTGACGTATGACTTGGTACGAACACATTTGACGTTCGCATGAGCTAATTTATGTACGCCCCAAAAATGCCTCGCCACGCCTGCGTTTTCCCATCTCCGCCCCCGTCAACGCCCAAAAATGGCCTGTTCTGTCAATCACATTTCACATGTCACTTCCTGTTCGCAATTTGACGAACGAGTCAAAAAAAGCTTGCAATCTGCCGTACGCACATGCGCAGTGTTACACCGGTGCATGCGCGGTTTCACAACATCGGAACGTAACGAGCGTACTGCTGCTAACGAACGGCTCTGAATGAGGGCCAATGTTAGATAGATAGCAATGGAAAAATGCAGGTAGGAAGTGATTTATAATCATAATCAGCTAATCATGGACTATTAGTTATCAACTATAACTGTTAATATGCCTACTGATTGTGTAGTGTAAACTTATTTTAACTAGATAGATAGATAGCTAGCTAGCTAGCAATGGTGAAATGCAGGTAGGATGTGATTTATAAACTTAATATGTTGATCATGTGACTTGTTATAGAACTGTTAGTTAGTATATCTGTTAGTATAACTGTTAGTTAGTATATAACTTTAATATATCTACCTACCTTGTAGTATAAGCTTATTTTAACCGAAATAATAGATAGCTTATAAATAGATAGCAATGGCAAAATGCATGCAGGATGTGATTTTTAACGTCAGCATGCTGAGCATGTGACTTGCTTACATCATAAACACTCAGCTTTGTTTGAAAGGTCATAATTTTGTAGAGAACTGTCAGTTATCAACTTTATCTGCTAATATGACATGTCACAATGTAAGGTCTGCTTGTTTTAACCTAAATGTTGTATATGCAAATAATGTTAGATAGATAGATAGATAGATAGATATATAGATAAAAGCTGTATCTGTTAATATGTCTACCTACCTTGTAATGTATGTATGTTATCTAAATGATAGATTTATTATGAATACATTATAAATAGATAGATAGCAATGGCAAAATGCATGCAGAATGTACTGACCATGTGACTTATTACATCATAAACAGCCTTTGTGATGTCACTTAGCTTTGGTAGAAAGGTCACCATTTGTAGAGAACTGTCAGTTATCAACTGTATCTGCTGATATGACATCTCACAATGTAAGATATGCTTGATTTAACTTTAATATTATATATGAAAATAATGTTATATAGTTAAGCAATGGTGAAAAACAGGATATAGGATGTGACTTATAACCTTGATAATCTGATCATGTGACTTGATATAGAACTGTTAATTATTAACTATAACTGTTCAAATGCCTACTGACTGTTTAGTGTAAACTTATTTCAACCTTAATAAAAGACAGACAGACAGATAGATAGAAAGCAATGGTTATATGCGCAGGTAGGATGTGATTTATAACTTTAGTAGGCTGATCATATCACTTGATAAAACACTGTCAGTTATACACTTAAGGGGGGTATCCACTTAGTGATTTTGCCAAGCGATTGCACGATAACAACGTCGTTATCGTGCAATCGCTTGCAAATCACACACGCATCGGGCATGTTTTCGCTGGTCACGTGCCCGCTGGTCGTTTCCGACATCTATCATCGCTCGTACATGCTGGTCAACCTGACAATCCCGTCAGGTTCAGCATGTGCGAGTGAACGTTCAGTCTAGGCACATCACTAGACATGGAAATGACAGCACGATTGCAGTGTCGTAATCGTGCTGTCGTTTCCATGTCTACTAGTTCCAGGCGAAAAGTCAGAATCCGTGGTAAAGTATCGCGAGTGACGTAATTTCGCTAGGCATAAAGTTTCCACCATATTCAATTCTTGCGTCTTTTCGCCGGTGCGGAAAGTCAATGCAATGTACCCGGCGAAAAAGTTTCACCTCTGAATAGCCGACGGAAAAAAGTGCAGAATTGCGGTTTTGGGGTGCAAAGGTACAGAAACCACTCTGCACCCTTTGGACAGACCAGCAAAGGATAACTGCGTAAAAAAAATGCAAAAAAAAAGAGGAACACCCAAAAAAAAAGCACTTTGAAAAGGGGAGTGAAAAAGTACAAAGTGGGGGTATAAACGCAAAAACTAGCGAAATAGACTTTTGGGGGGTCTGATAGTATGGGGGAGGAGTTTTTTTATTGCAGGTGTTTGCTGAAGGTGCGTTTTTTGCAGCACTTAAAACTTGACTTTAGCCATTTTTAACCATGCTTGCACCCATTTTCAAGTACCCCAAATTTGACAGGAATACTTATTTTCACAAAAAAAATCTGCTAAATGCTATTCTTCACCACTTGTGCAAAGCTGCTATTTGGGAGCAATTGACAGCACTTAAGTACCGCAAATAGCTTCAGTAGGGCTAATCGGGGACATCTACATTAATCCCCAATGTTAGTGCATCTTTTGGGGGGTGTCAGGCTGATTTTCCCAATTCTGCCAACACTTTTCGCCTGTTAAAGAGTTTAGTCGGAACGCATTTTCGCGTCCTTTGGAATTGAATACGGTGAATAGTGGGGGTGCGCATGATAAGTTTCCGTGGCTAAAATAGGTGAAGTCGGCATAAAGTGCAGCATGCGAAAAAGTATCGCGGGTGCGAAACTAATTGTATACGGCCCTATATCTGTTAATTTATCTACTAACCTTGTTATGTAAGCTTTCATTAATTTAAATGATAGATATATTATAAGTAGATTATAAATACCAATGTAAAAAAGCATGCAGGAGGTGATTTTTCACTAAATATTTAGTTTGCACTATGTATGGAAGCACAGCACAATTTGGCTTTACTTAAATATAGAATCATGGATCAAGCCAAATTATTGTTTCAAAAAGAGGTACGGTGGATTTACCAGTTATTAACACTGGAATAATGTATCATTGCCATATTTACATCTATTTGATTATTACACGCTTCTGTGTTTTGTCTTTGTATGTGGCGAGCACATTAATTAGATGACATCATTACAAGCTGCGTCTGCGAGGGCTTGTGGTGTCTTCTCACAAGTGGTGTAGCCTGTTTAAGGTAAGACATGTTGTTTGTATCTTTATACAGTGGGTGTCTCTGGGGGAGATTCAATTGTTCTGCCGGCGGCTTTTTTTTTTAGACGCCCAACAGAGCAATTCAATTGTTGCTCTGTCGGGGCGCGATAGCCACCGGCGCCGGCATTTCTGCACACACTCAGGAGTGAGCGAGCAGAAATGTGACTGAAACACCCTGGTTAGGGCTTGCTAACCGCAGATAGAGCGCCCTAACCAGAAATTAAGACGGGGTTTAGCCGTTTTAGACGGCTAAACCTCGTCTTTTAGTTGGCGAAGAGGGCGATAATTAATGAGCGCCCAGAACATTTGAATAGCAAACTGGGCGCTCATTAATTAGCACGCCCAAAAAAACAATTGAATTGCCCCCTCTGTCTTTATTTGACAAGTTGCCTCGAGTGCCGCCCTAAAATCTATGTATTTATTTCCCACATTTAGGTTGTAATTGGAGGGCACCGGATGCCGGCCATAACAGAAGAATGAAAATAATAATGATAGATAGATAGATAGCAATGGTGAAATGCAGATAGGATGTCATTTTAGCCTCAATAGGCTGATCCTGTCACTTGCTATAGAACTGATAGTTATCTACTGTAACTGTTAATTTGCCTACTGACTGTATAGTGTAAGTTTTTTTAACCTAAAATATAGATAGATTGCAGCGGCGCCACAATGTTTTTAGGTTGGGGGGGCCAAGATATAATTTAATTTTGGCGGTCCTAAATTGCTGAATGTTGCCCTCTCTGGGGCAGCTGGAGTAACCTGCCACACCACCTACCTGATGACAAAGATCAGTAACCCTGAGAGGTGTCTTTGGCTTTTGCTGATTTGGCTCCGTATACGGACATTACTGCTCTCTCTCTGCCTCCTCACTGACAGACACAACACTACCGCGCAGCCAAAAAGCACGTCCCTATATAGACAAATTATCCAACCAGAACCAGGAGAGGAGGAGGATAGTTACCCGTGTGCTGCTGGGAGTTGTAGATTGGCATAGGCTTGGGAGTTTATCGCTACAATAAGTTTGTCGTGAGAATAGCTTGCAGGACCCTACTCACACCTAATAGGATTGAGCCCAGTGTATGCACCTTGCTATTCCCTATAATACACACACACCAATGCAAATATTCTCTAGGTATAAAACAAGAAAAACATTCAAGGATGAAAACAAATATACATATCAAACGCTGCAAATTTAGCTCCATCTGGCCTATGTACAGTACAGACATGACAACGCACATATAGTGACTACAACCCAAATACAGACATAGGGACTCTTAATCTCTCTAATCCAGCAATTCATGCAAAAACTGATGCAGTACGTGTAGCACAATAGGTGCATTACACATTGCATCCATGCCACACATGGGAATTATTTATCAGACACCACAACACAAAATATGCTGGGCTGGTTACACCCATAGGAGGTTGACATGCTCAGACTTCACCTTATAAAAAAACAACCACGACATTTTTTTAATTACTATAGAAGGTGTCAACAGTATGTATTGTGATCTGTCAAATATGGTCCCAATTTTTTTTTATATATATATTATACATATATACATATAGATATATAGTATAGATATACTGTATATATATATATATATATATATATAAATACACACACACACACACATGCACGAGAGGTGGCACTCAATATTCACATATTGCGCATAATGTGCTGAATTGAAATGGGAATAAATGGCTGCTGACCATAACTTGCATGCATGTGAATACTAATACTGCTCCATAAGTGCTTACTAACCGCATGGATTATTTGTACTAACTAACTGGTTTTATGCACAAGGAGACTTTGTCGTTTGCTTTAAGGAGAACAATTGGTTGCAAAAGTAAAAATCGCCAGTGATAAGTTTTGGACAAGCCCTGCCTATTTGAACTATATGAGGTGTCTAATAAAACACAGGCTGTTGCTTTTTATTCATCAGGACTAAAGTCCTCATACTGTGGATACTAACCAATCATATTGATACATAGATATTGTTTAAAGTATGTTTTTGCTATGAATGTCATGGTATATACAACTAATTATTGAATTGCCAGCTTTTTATATGTGGCTAATTATAATTGTTTTTTATATGTCAATATATGAATTTTAATTTTATAATTTATTGTATCTCAACCAATCTCACAGCGCTCTCTGGTAAGGCTATAGGCCTATATATACCTTTTTTTATTAGATGACAAAGAAGGGGCATGTGGCCACGAAACATCGATAAGATTCATGTGTGATTGAATAAATCAGCACTTTTTTGTCACCTTCCATTTGGACTCTGAGTGCCGCCTCTTGTGCAACGTTTCTGATGCAATTATTACATATTTCGTCATTGACGAAATATGTAATAAATTAATCTGAAACGTTGCACAGTAATGGATTAACGAGCTTAGATTATTGAGTACCCGAGGAGTGCTGCCTGTATCTGGTTTAGATTTTTTGCCATTGGCTTTGTACCCAAGTAGTGTAAGATTATTTTCATTTAAATGATAGATATGTAGATTATAAATAGATAGCAATGGCAAAATGCAAGTGGAATGTAATTTATCAGTTCAGTATGCTGACCATGTGACTTGCTTACATCATTAACTACATTTGTTATGTTACTCAGTTTTGGTGGAAAGGTCACCGTTTTGTAGAGAACTGACAGTTATCGACTGTATCTGGTGATATGACATCTCACAATGTAAGGTATGCTTATTTTAACAGATGTTATATATGAAAAAACTGTTAGATAGACGGATAGATAGAGCATCGGTGAAATGCAGGTAGGATGTGATTTATAACCTCAATAGGCTAATCATGTGGCTTGCTATAAAACTTTTAGTTATGAACTGTATTTGTTAATATAGTAAGATTGCACTCTCCGTCTGGTGTCCGACCATATCAAAGCACATTAGCACAGGGCACCAACAGCATGTATAGGTTCCTGTTCAGTTCAGCATCAGCCGCAGCATAAATTACGGCAACGGCGGCTGGAGTATTAGTGGCAATAAGGTTTTCATCGTTGAGATACACAATCAAGATAGTGCTGTGCGAATCCTCCAGCTCCACAGAAAAGTCTACAGAGTCTACCTGAAAAAGTCTACAGAGTAGACGAAATGCGTCGCTGTCCCTGTCTATGACCATTGTGGAGTTGGTGGATTCGCACAGCATTATCTTGATTGTATATCTGGAGGAGGAAAACCTTATTGCCACTAATACTCCAGCCGCCGTTGCCGTAATTTATGCTGCAGCTGATGCTGAACTGAACAGGGGCCTATACATGCTGTTGGTGTCTTGTGCATAGGCGTCTTTATAATGGGTCATGGTGTGTGGTGCACACGGGCCCCTGGGCCCAAGGGGGCCCACACCACACACCCTGCACCCACAGGTACTCATACTTACCCCTCCGCCGATTCCCAAAGTGCTGCTCCGCAGCGCCGGACTGGCGCTGCAGAGCAGCTACCACACACTGGGAAAATGGCAGCGACTATTTTCCCAGTGTTCTGCGCATGCACAAAAAGATGTCCCCGGGAAAGTAGGCGCGGGTTCCATTTTCCCGGAGACCCGTGGCATGAAGCCAGAATCTACAGCGCTCAGTGCCGCGCTGAGCCGCCGATGGAGAGGAGGGGGCCCAAACGGAGCCTGCACATGGGCCTCCTCCTCTCTTAAAATGCCCCTGGCCCCGTGCTAATGTGCCTTGATATGGTTAGACACCAGACGGAGAATGTAATCTTACTATAGCAGCACCGGGAGCTGAGCTCACAACCGCACTTACGGACTTTATCTTGTGCGACCAGTGAGTCAACTACTGTGGAGGGAATGCCATCACCCCAGACCATATCCCCGCAACACGGAACATAGCCGGCTGGAGTACATGAGTAGATCTGTGAAGCTGCTGGGGGACGGCCCGGACTTCACTGTGTAATACAGCCTGAACTGGTGCTATTAAAGGCAGCCCGATCTTATTTCTAATCCACAGCCAAGTACAAAAGACTGCGCACAGAAGTTAAAATACTATTTATTAAGCAGAGATACTGCTATTGAGATCACCTTGCTTTTTGCAGGATAGACATTTATAATATTTAGATAACTGTTTTCTGGGACTTTAGATAGCAATTTATAGCAGATCTGAGATCAAAGAATACTTCCAGTTTGATATCTGTGGGATCATTTACTCTATGATGTGATTTATATTTATTAATGAAGTACAATTGATTTTAGAGATATATATTATAAATGTGTCTTTTTTATGTATAATTTAAAAAAAAAAATTATTTACTATTAAATAGACTATTATCCAGCATTTTGTTATTAATGTTTCTAATTTAGTTGAATACATTTTTGACGTTTGTTACTTTGTGATTTATTGAGGGGCAGCAAATCCTCTGGAATTGCATGATGCAGGTGCACTTACCGTATATACTCGAGTATAAGCCGAGTTTTTCAGCACAAAAAATGTGCTGAAAAAGTACCCCCTCGGCTTATACTCGAGTCAAGTGTAGCGCTGACCGGATGGAGTTCGGTCAGCGCTACACACTGCCAAACACACAGCCGCTGGAGCCGGCAGCTGCGTGTTTGGTGTAATCAGCAGCCGCTGAGAGTCTGTCAGACTCTCAGCGGCTGCTGCTGCTCCCACTGCGGGAGCCATCTTCCGGCTCCCGCAGTGGGTGATGGGAGACACGTCGTCATGACGACGTCTCTCCCATGCAAAGCGGCCAGAGGAGCGGACAGCGGCGGGACCAGGAGCGGGAGTTACAGGTAAGTGATTTTTTTTTTTTTATCTTGTCACGTCTCTCTCTACTGGGGGGTGGGGACTACAGGGGGCGATTACTGCAGGGGGCACTACCAGGGGGGAATTACTACAGGGGGGGATTACTACAGGGGGCACTAAAAGGGGGGATTACCACTGGGGGAACTACCAGGGGGGATTACTACAGGGGGCACTACCAGGGGGGAATTACTACAGGGGGGGATTACTACAGGGGGCACTAAAAGGGGGGATTACCACTGGGGGAACTACCAGGGGGGATTACTACAGGGGACACTACCAGTGGGGGATTACTACAGGGGGCACTGAAAGGGGGGATTACCACTGGGGGCACTTCCAGGAGGGATTACTACTGGGGGCACAACCAGGGGGAATTACTACTGGGGTCACTACCAGCTCCTGCCATTTCCCACACAAGGCTTATACTCGAGTCAACAAGTTTTCCCAGTTTTTTGGGGTAAAAGTAGGTACCTCGGCTTATATTCGGGTCGGCTTATACTCGAGTATATACGGTAATATTTTTTTTTAATATACCTATTGATTCTGTAGTGCAACCTTTTTTTTAACGTAAATGAAAGATAGATAGATAGATAGATATATAGATAGATAGACCATCAGTGAGGCGAGTTGGAGGGCGTGTGCCACAGGTGCATGTCCCTCTAATAACATGCCATTTTCAAAACTATTTAGATTTCTATTGCTCAAACATTTTCTCCAGTGCTTTATGGTTATTATATACACTTTGGACAGAGTTGTATTTGATTGCAGCTAGTTAATCCCAGCAAATGATTCACATTTAAACATCAAAATGTAACTACTTTCCCTATTTTATTTAATTTAATTTGTTATGCTTTCCACTTTGAGCATAAACATTTTTACCATATTGTTTTGCTGTAGTTAATAATA
Organism: Taudactylus pleione; assembly: GCA_031769625.1. Classification (NCBI taxonomy): domain Eukaryota; kingdom Metazoa; phylum Chordata; class Amphibia; order Anura; family Myobatrachidae; genus Taudactylus; species Taudactylus pleione. The sequence continues at coordinate 34,853,028 of JAUIMM010000052.1, forward strand.
ATAATGGCAGGAACAGCTGAGATTGCCACAAACTTTAGCAAGACCCAGCATTAGGTTTGTGTTGGTTATTAGTAGCCTACATTAGTTACTAAACCACATTAACCCTCGTTTTGGAAATACTGGAAGATGAATTTGAACAGCAGTTATAACTTTGCTGTGATATCAAATTAAAATACAGGAATAATATGAACATGTTTCGCATGATGTGCACTGTATAAAATAAGGTATTTGAAGGCCCCATAGCAAACGCTTGTGAGTGCCCCTAAATACCACCCAATCGTGAAAAATGTATGTAACATATGTAACTCTGACAAGGAAGATGGACCCCCTCAGCTCTGGGCCCCATAGCAGCTACACCCCTTGCACCTATGGTAGTTATGCCTATGCTTAATAGGGACAATATTGAAAAACCCTCACAGTGGAAGCAGCCTGAAAGCATGAATATGCAGCCACTAATTCCCTAGGGATCAGTCCCTATTGAATATTAGTCAGACCTTATGATTGCTAGTCACAAAGTGCCTCAGTGATGTTACTTGTTCCTAATCTGTGGTCCCATAGACATTTGTTGAGACAATATGTAGGTGACAAGTGCATGGTTAAAAACTGCAAATAGTGTTCTGATCATTTTCATTAACCAGCGTCCTATATGTTCACCCATGCCTCTCAAATGCCATGCACATACATTCACACTAACCTATTTACAAAATGCACCTACAACTTACCGTCAAATGTTGCCAACTATGTAAAGTTATATTTTCAGCCTTTAGTAAAACAGTGTGGTTCTCCATTAGTCTGCCATAAATCATCCACTGTATTTAACAGTGATAAGATTGCAGAAGATATGAAAGCAATGTGAAGTCTAGGGAAGGTGGCACATGAGTGGAGAAAGCCACAGCTTCTCTTGATCTCATGTACAGAATGGTGAAGCACCTTCATCAAACTCAACTGTACTATTGTATTTGTGATGATAATAAAGGTACAGATATTATTCTGTTAATACTTACATTCATATTTGGTATTGTACAAAGTGAGGCCAAGGATTTGTGATCACGAGTGTCAAATCTACCATCAGTCAGCACCACTGCTACTTTGTGGGTAAGTATTGATTCCTCCAAAGCTTGCTTGGCAAAATCTAACGCCTCGCCTGTGTAAGTGCCCCCTGCCATCCAGTGCATGTTCTTTACAGCACTGAAATTAAAGAGAGAATTTGGACTGGTAAATGGGAATTAAATACAAAAGCTTTCACAAAAAAAACATACGTTATATCAAACTTAAAATTAACTTAATCACAATATAGGATCATTCCACTTGAAGTAAACACATTTCTCGATAAGAAACACAACTGGATATGCAATGCTTGATATACAGTAGTTAAAGCACTCGCATTTATTCATATATTTTATGCTTGAGAAATAAAAAGGCATACTGAAGAAAAGGAGAGGTCTCTGACTCTGCGGACAGATTATAATTCACCATAATTATTTAATCTGTTATGATACAGAGAGATAAAACAGAACTAACCGCAAGCAGCACATTGGTTGCACATCACTTCATATACATATAAAAACTGGATTAAATAAAACTAGTTAGTCGTGCCACAGAGTTTATCACCTACAGTAGTAGCATAGCTAGGCTTTGCATGTTTTTGAAAAGAATCCAGGAGACTAATTTGATTTTAAGGGGTATATTTACTAAAGTGCGGGTTTTTAGAAGTGGAGATGTTGTCCATAGAAACCATAATGAATCTATTTATTATCTTCTAGAAGGTGCTAGATAAATGTCAAGTAGAAGCTGATGGGTTGCTATGGACTTTTAAAAACCCGTACTTTAGTAAATATACCCCTAAGTTTACACTTTGTAATACAGCGGATGTTTAAAGGTCATCACTTAAAATAGCTGTGGAGGGAAGTGAGAGCAGAAGACCCAACCTGAAAGCCTCAAACTCTGTGATTGCAGTTTTGATCGGCCCTCCAATTCACTTCGCTCCCCTCCAGGGTTGAATTAAGGGCCACATGGACCTGAGGCTTAAAATAACCAAGGGCCTCTAAAAGTAAAGAAGACTTGCAGAATTTTCTGAAGCTACAATTTTGATAGTTATCACTTATGGATAACCGTGTGGCCAACTTAGTGACTGGTCATCATCATACTGTCATGACCCTATTTTTATGTGTACAACTGATTCTGTAGTCTTACCATTATTAATCTGGCCCGGGTCACTCAGCTTTGGTATAAAATACACTACTGGATAGAGAACTTTCAGTTATCAGCATATCTGCTGATATGACTTCTCACAGTGTAATGTAAGCCTTATTATAACTTACAAAGGGCCTGATTCAGCAAGGATCACTATTGTGATTACACACGCAATCGGCCGATTGTTGCATTCTGCGCATGCTTATGCATCGCAGTGCGCGAACACCCCACTACGATCAGTGACTACGCAGACCCATCGCAGAGTAATTGACAGGAAGTACCCAAACGGGAGGGGTGGTCAGCAAAACGCAGGCATGCCACTGCATTTGAAAGCAGTTGCAGGGGCATGCATAAATTAGCCAATGTGATGCCATACGCAGCTTGGGCTTGCATTGCATGCGATGAGGTTAGCAATTCCTGAGTAAGGTCAGACCTGGTGTAAGTGTGCATGAGGCTGCAATGGTACTCGGAGTTACTGATGGTTTCGTAGTCTTGCAAAGTATTACGGATGTGTGTAAGGTAAAGTCGGCATCCTTATTTTAGGCTACGTATGGCATTGCGATTGAAATCATTAGCATATCTTCGCAGTGAGACTGCATACGTAATTGCTATTGAGATCGCAATAGTGATCCTTGCTGAATCAGGCCCATAGTCTGATCATGTGACTGGCTATCATTATAAACAGCCTTTGTGATGTCACTCAGCTTTTCATAAAAATCGCTGCTTGGTATAGAACTGTCAGTTATTAATTGTATCTGCTGATATGATATCTCACAGGGTAAGGTAAGCTTTCTTTAACCTAAATGTTATATGAAAATAATGGTAGATAGATATATGGATAGATGTTAATCAGATAGAATAGATAGATAGAATAGATAGATAGATAGATAGATAGAATAGATAGATAGATGGATAGACTGAAATGTTGAAATGTAGGCAGGTTTTGATTTTTTACCTCAGTAGACTAATCACTTGTCTGAGTAACATCATAAACACCCTTTGAGATGTCATTCAGCTTTGGCCTGAAAGTCTATGCTCATATCAGAACTGACCGTTATCAACAGTATCTGCAGATATGACGTCTCACAGTGAAAGATAGTGTTTCCCAACCTCGGTCCTCAAGGCACATTAACAGTCCAGGTTTTTGTGATATCCATGCCTGAGCACAGATGGTTAAATCAAAATAACTAAGATACTAATTAAGACACCTGTGCTTAACTGTGGCTATCCATAAAACCTGGACTGTTAGTGTGCCTTGAGGACCGTGGTTGGGAACCCTTCGTGTAAGGTAAGCTTATTTTAACTTAAATGTTATATGAAAATAATGTTAGTTAGACAGACAGATAGGCATTAGTGGTAAAATTAATGCAGATTGAATTTTATATCAGTAGGCTAACCAGTCATCTGATTAACATCCTAAACAGCCTTTGTGATGTCACTCAGCTTTGGAAAAAAAAAAGTAATCACTTGGTATAAAACTGTCCGTTATCAGCTGTACTGGCTGATATGACTTCTCACAGAGTAAAACTGGACCCTTTAGCCGATTTGTAGACGAAATGTCATCTGATCCGATAGATCGGGCCAACACGAAGTCAATATCAGCCAGTGTGTACGCACTACTAATGACAAAACGCACTCCCGTTTGGTCGTCAGTCGCAGGTCGCCCCTACATGCAGCTCAATCTGACAATGCGACTGACAACTCCATGCAGTGGGATGCAGTTGGTGCCAACGTATCGCGTGGTTGGGCACCGGATTGTGTAATGTGTTCTGGCCGCCCGATATGTTGGCCAGTCAGTGGTGCAGTCATCCATCGCATCGCTGCGTACACACATCGTTAAGTGTGTACCCATCTTAAGGTAAGCTTATTTTAACCTAAATTTTATAATGATAGACAGACAGATAAACAGATAGATATCAGTGGTGAAATGCAGACAGGTTCTGAGTCAAAATAAGCAATTCATATTCCCAATAATGTTATGTATATCAATTTTCTCAACATTTTTGTTTGATAACGTTGTGAGGTAAATCTTGCTTTTCTTTGTTTTCAACAAACCTTAGAAATTGTACAATAATACATTAATAAAGATGAGACAAAAACAGGACAAAAAGAGATTAAGGATTTGAGGGAAGGGAAAAAGTGCTGTTCCACATATTACCCTGGGAGAATACATTAAATGTAGTTATAAAGAACTATTGCAAATTTGTGATACATTGATTAATTTTGACTACTGTGACTTCCCATATTCAAAGACTGACCTAGATTCAGAGAGTGGGTTATAGACAGATTATCATTTGCCATAATTGTTTAATTTGTTATTATAGCAAGAGATATAACAGACCCACAAGTAGCAGATTGGTTGCACATAACTTAATATGCATATCAAAATAGAATTAAACAATAAAATGGGTTAGCTATGCCACAGTGTATATCACGTAATATCACAACTAGTGCTTGCACATTTTTGAAAAGATACCAAGTCAACCAATTATTTTAAGTCTGCATCTTGTAATACGGCAGACCTTTAAAGGCCATCGCTTTAAAATAGCTGTGGAGTGGGGTGAGAGCATGAGAACTAATGTGAAAGCTGCAATCTCTGTGATTGTGGTTCTGATTAGACCTCCCATTCACATCACCCCCTCTAGGGCTGGATTAAAGGCCACATGGGCCTGGGGCTAAATATAACTAAGGACCTATAGAAGTAAAAACTTGCATCATTTTTAATACTTATCATTTATGGCCAACTGTGTGGAAAGCTGGTTGGGTGGTCATCGTCATGCTGTCATAATGATGGCTATTTTTATGCGGATGACTGATGCTGTAATCCACCTCATTGTTAATTTGGAAAAGTCACTGTTGGGTAGAGAGCTATCGGTTATCAACTGTAGCTTATAATATGACTTTCCACAGTGTAATGTAATCTTATTTTAACTTAAATGTTATATGAAAATAATGGGTTGATGTAGATAGATAAATACGATAGATAGACAGATAGATAGACAGATATAGATAGATATATGTTGTCAAATGCAGGCACTTTGTGATTTATCCACTCAATAGCTAATTATATGTCAACCTAACATCATAAACAGCCTTTGCGATGTGACCCAGCTTTGGTATAAAAGTCTCTCTTTGGAATGAAACTGTCAGTTATTTATCAGCTGTATCTGCTGATATGACATATCACAATGTAAGGTAAGGTTATGTTAACCTCCATATTATATGACAATAATGTTAGATAGAGAGATAGATAGATAGATGTTAGTTGCATATGATAGATAGGGCTGTAAATAGGGATGTGCGACATATGCCTTCACACTGGACACAGAGCCTTGGGGGCTGCACCATTGCTGCCTCTTGGCAACTGCATTTGGTTGCAGAGTGCCTGGAATGGCACCCTGAAGCCCGTTGAGCTGCCTGGAGCATATAAAATGGCTGTATATATTTAAATGCTTAATAATGTGCTGCTTTATACAGCAAAGCGGCAAGCCTTGTACTCGATATGCACTATAACATAGATAGCATCCATATATTTGTCCTCAAAATATTCCCATAAGTATGTTCTAATACTGCGCATAGATTATATAAAAAAATAAAAAAATAAATATTTGTACTAATTGTATGCTGCAGCGAATTAACCCCAGATAGTGAACATAGAGGTAAGTATGAAACAAATCAACTTAGGGATTAGAGGAGGAGATATTGATTGTGAGCTCCTCAAATGGGAGGCTAAAATGATTTTCAGTATGGATTCTATTTCCCCAAGAGGAATGAATGAGGGGAATAGTTACTCAGCTTTTTTTGTAAGAACTTGCAAATTCCATTTTTTTAAAAGATGTTATAAATGATCCTATTATTGGTCAGAACAATGACCAGAATATCTTTAGGAATAATTGTATGATGTAATGATGTCATAGGATCGACATTTTATATATCCTCTTTATTAGTACATCCATCCATCTCCCATCAGTGGAACTAATAGTGAAGAAGGTACAGCAGATTTAACCTATACCATCTATAGATGTAATTTATAACATGAACTTATATCTATAATAATTGGATCAATATTATCAATTGTTAACAGGTATCATTTATAAGAGTATTTTTATGGTTATTATTACTCTTTTCTCTCGATGTTTGTGTGGGAATGAGCACAATATATTATACATATATATTATTAATGTTTAATATGTGATATTAATTAATATGCACTAATGTTAGGTGACTTTATAGGTATATATTACCTATATCTTATACACATATTTCAGGTAGCACATTTATGATTTATATATTCTTGATGCATATTTGTCACTGATCATAGGTATTCTTCACAGGTTATTTTGTTTTGTATTTTGTGATTTTTTTGCAGGGGTACACATTGATTAATAGATTTTTATTTTTAGCACACTATATTGGGTAGGCACTTTTTCTTTCACATTTTTATTTTTTATAGCTATTTATTGTATTTCACTGTAGATTTATTGTATCTAATTTGTATATAGATTTTAGATACACAATAGGAATAACATTATTTTTATCAAAAAAATATTTTTTTGTATTATGGATTTAGCTACATATATTTTGCACATATTTATTATTGGATGAATAAGATTTATCCAACGACATATTTTTTATAAATAATATTATTAATATTACCTGTTGCTGGATATAAGATTTAATAGTATGGATATGTTGATTTGAAATAACAAGAGATATGGTAAGAACTTACCTTTGTTATCTCTGTTTCTACGAAGTCCATAGGGTCCACAGGGTGACCTTGGGGTATAGCTGGATCCTGGATCCTCGGGCACCAAGGAGTTAAAGCTTTCAGCTGCTCCCAGGATGCACTTGGGTCCAACCTCCCCTATACCCCGCCCCCGAGCCACAGGCACCTCAGTTGGTAAGCAGCCCAGGCCGGAGGAGGAGACGAAACAGAGAGAAGGAAGACTGGAACACACAAGAACCATACTCACAGAAATGGGAGACGGAAAACCGGTGACCAGTCACACAGCCCATATGAAGCCAGGTGCGTCAGGGCGGGTGCCCTGTGGACCCTATGGACTTCGTAGAAACAGAGATAACAAAGGTAAGTTCTTACCATATCTCGTTTTCTACTTCAGGGTCCATAGGGGTCCACACTATCCTGTGCTGATAGGAGAACCCGGCGCCCAAAGGATGCATCCTGAGAGGCAAAGGTGTCAAACGCATAGAACCTCAAAAAGGTCTGAATGGAAGACCAGGTGGCCGCCTTACAGAGCTGAACAGCAGAGGCGCCACGTCTAGCAGCCCAAGAGGGACCCACAGACCGAGTGGAATGAGCCTTAACAGAGGCTGGAACAGGTAAACCCTCCTGCATATAAGCCTCAATAATAACAGAACGAAGCCAACGGGCTAGAGTCTGTTTGTTGGCAGGCCAACCCCTCTTGTGAAAACCAAAGAGGATAAACAAAGAATCCGACTTCCTCACAGAACTAGTCCGGTCCACATAAACCTGGAGTGCACGGACAACGTCTAAGGAAGTCTCCCCAGCCGAAAGATCAGGCGACTGAAAGGCTGGTACAACAATTTCCTGATTAATGTGGAACCTGGAAACCACCTTAGGCAGGAAATCAGGACGAGTGCGAAGCACCGCTCTGTCCTGATGAAAAATCAGAAAAGGGGGACGACAAGAAAGCGCCCCCAAATCTGAAACCCTCCTGGCAGAAGCAATTGCCAAGAGGAAAACAGTCTTAAAAGTTAGCCACTTGAGCTCCACTGACTCCAAGGGCTCAAAAGGCGGACCCTGTAAGGCCCGAAGAACCACCGCCAAATCCCACGGGGCCACAGGTGGCACAAAGGGAGGCTGGATTCTTAAAACTCCCTGGAAAAAGGTGTGTACGTCCGGCATAGCAGCGATCCTGCGCTGGAACCACACCGACAGAGCAGACACGTGCACCTTCAGTGAGGAAAGACGTAATCCTAACTCGAAACCTGACTGAAGGAAAGCCAAAATACGCGAAACCCGGAACACCTGGGGATCATATTTTCTGGCCTCGCACCACTGAAAGTAAGTGTGCCACACTCTGTGATAGATCCTCGCGGAAGCAGGCTTGCGCGCCCTCAGCATGGTGGTAATAACGGAGCTAGAAAAGCCCCGAGACCTCAGGACGGCTGTCTCAAGAGCCACGCCATCAAAGATAGTCGACCCAGATCCGGGTGAAGACAGGGCCCCTGAGACAACAGGTCCCGCCGTTGAGGTAGGAGGAACGGAGCGTCGATGGACAAGCTCCGCAGATCGTAGTACCATGGCCTTCTGGGCCACGCTGGGGCCACCAGGATCAGTGTGCCTCCGTCCTGTTTGAACTTGCGCAGGATCCGAGGCAGCAGAGATATCGGAGGGAACAAGTAAGCCAGTTGAAACAGCCATCTCACCGACAGCGCGTCTATCAGACTTGCGCCTGCGTCCCTTGTCCTTGACCCGTACACGGGCAGCTTGTGATTGTGATGGGACGCCATCAGGTCCAGCTCTGGCAGCCCCCACTTGTCCACGAGTAGTTGGAATACCTCTGGATGAAGCGACCATTCCCCGGGATGCACGTCGTAACGGCTGAGGAAGTCTGCCTCCCAATTGAGGACTCCTGGGATGAAAACTGCAGAGAGAGCTGGAAGATAGCGCTCCGCCCAAGCCAGGACGCGGGACACCTACGACATCGCAGATCGACTGCGAGTCCCTCCCTGGTGATTGATGTACGCCACCGTGGTGGCGTTGTCTGACTGCACCTGAACAGCCCTTCCGTGAAGAGCGGTGCCGGACGACTGCAGGGCTCTGTATACTGCCCTCAGTTCCAGGATGTTGATGGGAAGAATCGCTTCCTCCGCCGACCAACGATCCTGAAGTGACAAGGAGTCTGTCACCGCCCCCCAACCCCGGAGACTGGCATATGTCGTGAGCAGAACCCATTCCGGGATCCAAAAGGGGCGCCCCTCTAGGAGATGAGCTGTCTGCAGCCACCAGGCTAGGGACAGACGCACCTCCGAGGACAACACCAGCATCTGAGAGCGGATCCTGTGTGGCAATCCGTTCCATTCCGAAAGAATCAGCCCCTGCAGGGGCCTGGAATGGAACTGGGCAAACTCCACCATGTCGAATGCAGACACCATGGACCCCAAAACTCTCATCGCTGAGTCCACCGACACTCTGCCACTGCTCAGACAGCCGTGAATCCGCAGCTGTAAGGAGGAGACCTTCTCTGGAGTCAGAAAAATCCGTTGCTGACGAGAGTCCAGCAGGGCCCCCAAATGAACCATCCGCTGTGATGGGATGAGGGAGGACTTCTTCCAGTTGATCAACCAGCCGTGCGCCTGTAGACAAGCGACCGTCAGGTGGAGATGCTGGATCAGTACCTCCGGGGAGCTTGCCAGCAAGAGGAGGTCATCTAGATACGGTAGCAACCGTATCCCCTGGTTCCGAAGGTGAGCCGCCATGACCGTCATCACCTTGGTAAATACCCTTGGTGCCGTGGAGAGACCAAAGGGTAGAGCCCTGAATTGGTAATGGTTGTGGAGAATAGCAAACCGCAGAAACTGTTGGTGCGATGTTGCTATAGGCACATGGAGGTAGGCGTCCTGGATATCCAGGGAGACCATATAATCCCCTGGTTCCATCGCCAGAATGATGGAACGCAAAGTTTCCATCCTGAATTTGGGAACCCTGAGAAACCTGTTCAGGGACTTCAAATTGAGGATGGGGCGATGAGAGCCATTGGGTTTCTGAACCAGAAACAGCGTAGAGTAATACCCCATCCCACGTTGAGACTGTGGTACGGGTATAATGACCCCCGCCGTCAGCAAGGCCTCTATGGCTTCCTGAACCTGCAAGGCCTTGGTTTTCTCCTGAGAAGACAGGGCGTACCCCTGGGAGACCACTTCTCGCACCCAGGCATCCGTGGTGGTATTGTGCCAGCACTGGGCGAATTGAAGAAGTCGGCCTCCCACTCTGGGGTCCCCCAGAGGGAGGCCCGTCCCATCACGCAGAAGGCTTATCTTCTGGCTTGGAAGAAGGGCGCCTAGCACTCCAGGCTTGCTTCTTTGGCTTTGAGGTGGTCTTGGGTGCGGACTGCCTCGGGAAGGACTGACCCTTTGCCTTGCCCTGAACCCGAAAGGAACGAAAGGTCGAGCTCCGGACCTTAGCAGGTGTAGTAGCTGAAGGGAGGAAGGCTGACTTGGATTTCGCCAGGGTATCTACTATTTTGTCCAGGTCCGGACCAAATAGTAATTCTCCATTAAAAGGTAAGGCCTCCAAGCCTTTCTTTGAATCCGCGTCTGCTCTCCAAGACCGCAACCACAAGGATCTACGAGCAGACACTGCTGCCGCCGAAACCCTAGAGGTCAACAGGCTAGCATCCAAAGATGCTTCTCCAATGTAGGAGGCGGCATCTCTCATCTGTCCTAACAACGCCCTCTGGACGTCCGGAGCTTCATCCGTAAACGCGTCCTCCAAGGCGTTGGCCCACCCCTCAATGGCCTTGGCCACCCAGGAGATGGCCATGGACGGCCGGGCTACCGCCCCTGAGAGAGAATAAATAGACTTTAAACAAGTCTCCACCTTCCTGTCCGTAGGATTCTTCAGCGAGGATATAGACGGCAATGGCAAAGTAGCACTCCTGATGAGGCGTGTTACATGGGAATCGACTGCAGGCGGAGTTTCCCATTTCTTACAATGCGCCTCCGGGAATGGATAATTGGACGCCAAGCATTTCTGTGGCAGGAAACGCTTACTGGGTGTCTGCCAGGCCACTGCCATGTGATCAGTCAACTGATCAGACAAGGGGAACGCTGCAGAAGTAACCTTAGCTCTTTTAAAACTAGGATACCTCGACTTGGGAGCGGGTGCCTCATCCTCAATCAGAAGAATGGCCCGCACCGCCTTAACCAGAGCCCGCACATTGATGAAAGACTTAGTGTCTACCTCCTGGACTGAGGCATCTGAGGCTGAGTCATCCTGCACCTCACCATCATCCGAGGACCCCTCAGAATCCGGAAGATGCGCAGCCTGCGCCATGACTGAGTGTTTAGACACCCTGGAGGGCACGTCACTGCGCATCATCGACTGAAAAGCCGAAGATGTTGCCGCCAAATCTTGGACAGTGTGGGAAAGCGCATCCACCCAGGGTGGAGGAGTTGCCACAGGAGCCTGAAACGGCACCACAGCCTGCTGTGCCACAGGGGTGGACTGAATATACATTGGCAACCCCGCATAGGGACCAACAGGCTGAGACCCCGGGGGAGTCTGCAATAATTGTGGGACACCCGGGGAATGGGGGATGGCAGGCTGGGGCAACGCCCTAGTAGGGGCGGCAGTCGGGACCGACAGACGGTCCGCGATGGACACCAGCACCTGGGAAAACATCGCCCATGGTGGCTCCTGCGACATGGGAGGTTTAGACATACCAGGGAGTGCCTGGCACCGTCCGCACAGGCCGTCCTGTGACAAATCCTCCCTATCCACTCCTGCAGAATAGCGCCTGCAGGAGAACAATACCGGAGCCCCAGAGTGCTCAATCTCCTCCTCGGACATGACGTTGGAAGAAAACGTGCGCACTCACCCGTGTGCTGGACAACAGCCCACAATATGGCACCGTGTAGCACACAACTGTATGTGACGGACCTCACAAATACGTGATCTATATAGGTGAGGTCAGTAGAAACACCCTTCCCCCGCACACCTGTAGGGCTTGTAGGAGAAGGAAAGGGATAGGTATAGGCTGACAGTAACTAGAAAAAAGACACAGACAGGCAGCCATAGCAAAAGTCACATACCATGCAGGAAGATATACTCACTGCACCTTTCCACTACAATCAACCTCCCAGATTCAGTGTCTGGGAGGGCTATAGCGCTGTGTACACTGTCCTTTTGCAGGGGAGAGGTACACAGGGGGACCGGTCCGCGTGCTCCCTGAGAGTATCTGCGCTGCCACAGAGAAAATGGCAGCTGGAGACCTCAGAGGAGGAGTGGCCCGAGTAATCTGCAGCTCAGCGATGCCAGACTCCGTGCTGAAAGGCGCGCTGAGCTGAGGGAAGGAGCCGCTAGACTGGGAAGGCTTCCTCCCCTGGCTAGCATATTAACCCCCGGGTTGCCGGCATCCCGCTTGCCGCGATATTAATCCTGGTGGTCTGGCGGGGTATGCCTCCGTCCTCACCTATACCGCCTTCCCCCGCCACGATCCCCAGTTCAGTACTGGCGTCGCGGCGCCAGCAGGGAGAAGGAGCGGCAGCATGGGCGTCTGTACAGACAGCCCAGCGCTGCCGCTCTGGAGAAAAACTGTAGTAAAAAATAAATAAATAAATTTAACTAAGTTAAATAAAAAATTAAAAGCTTTAGGGGGCTGCTCCTGCAGCCCACCCCGCAGGGTGACCCGACTCCGGCCGGGCACCATCTAAAACTGAGGTGCCTGTGGCTCGGGGGCGGGGTATAGGGGAGGTTGGACCCAAGTGCATCCTGGGAGCAGCTGAAAGCTTTAACTCCGTGGTGCCAGAGGATCCAGGATCCAGCTATACCCCAAGGTCACCCTGTGGACCCCTATGGACCCTGAAGTAGAAATATATATATATATATATATATATATATATATAGAGAGAGAGGAGAGTATGAATATATTATTTAATATTATTGCTTAGTAACCATCATTCGTTATATTAATTAATAAGTTTAATCGCCAGACAATATTTATATTTTACATTTCTCGCGGGGAATATCCTTAATCGATGCGCTTTTAATTCCTTGCATTTAGAGTATTTCTACGAATGGTAATTTGGCTTGATTAGCACGAGTGGAATGCACCTGATGGAGATTGACATGTGACTGGAAGAATGAATTTGGATTGGATACACTTACGTATATCAGAACATCAGACAGGGCAATCTGGTTTGCCTTGATAAAGCTATTCTCAGCGAAACGTGCGTTGGCGGCAGGTCCCGCTGTGTGACCTAATGTTTGTTTATGTAAAAGACGAATAACCATATATGTGATGTCTATTTGTTAAACCACCGTGACCAGTTATACATGAATACAGCAAGACGTTAAGAACAGCTGATATGCACAGCTATGCAGGACATTCATGATGCTGAATTTACAGACAGTGATAGCATTTTGACAATACTTACCTCTATGTTCACTATCTGGGGTTAATTCACTGCAGCATACAATTAGTACAAATATTTATAAGTTGTTTTTTTTTATATAATCTATGCGGAGTATTAGAACATACTTATGGGAATGTTTTGAGGACAAATATATGGATGCTATCTATTTTATAGTGCATATCGAGTAGAAGGCTTGTCGCTTTGCTGTATAAAGCAGCACATTATTAAGCATTGAAATATATACAGCCGTTTTATATTCTAATAATACTTGCCTGTACAATAAGGAGAGCCCTTCTTTATTGACCCTCAATATTGAGATGTGACTGTGATTATTCACAATAATAATGTTTATTATCTAACATACGCAGCCACTCTATATACTAACAATATTTGACCCATATAATATAGACCATCTATGATGATGATTTATCAATGTGAACCATCTTTGAGAATTATTGCTCATTTGGAGTATTAAACATGATATAATAGGGTGCCTCCATTTTAGTGGTCGATGATTATTAGGTCATAGGTGTACACATATTGTATTATAACTTTATACCTCTGATATTATCAGTGACATCTTGTCTTACGGAGTATAATCACTGGCAATGTGTATTACACATGCTGCTGAATAGGGGTATGTTATAACATAGCGTACTAGTGACAGTCAGGGCTCTTAGCGGCTTCGATTTTATACAGTGCTGTATGCAGCAAGCAGGGATACTTCTACTGACATACTTATCCCTGTCCCATGATTTTTCATATTATCCAGTGGTTTAGGTCCAGATAGGATTATATTCATTACTATTGAGAGTTGGACACATGATAATATTGTTGCTATTATTATATATTATATAGAATTTGATGTGCAGTCCCTCTCATAATTTAAGACAAATTATTCATTCATTTTATATCTATCACACAGCGGGACGTAAAGTTTTTTTTTTTTATTGACATTTTTTTATTGACACTTTTTCTATGGTCCAGTCTACACTATATATGTTTGTTTATAGTCCTGAAACATCTGTTTCTTTTTAATATTTCGCTGTAGATTTTTCAGTTATATATGTTTATTATAAGATGAATTAAAAGTTATATTTTAACTATTCTTTGTGCGCCTGTAATAGACATTCTCTTTCTTCTGTATATTAGGATGACTTAATTGAAAGATATCTTTAAAGATATCTTTCAGTGTGTACACCCAATATCATATGTCCTGCACTACAGAAACGTCAAGGGAAATCTTTCAGCAATATCTTTCATACAGCACATTGCCTAGTGTGTATGAGCCTTAAGTCATCCCAATGGTAGTTGATTTTTTTTTTTTACAATGGCATGTATTTCGTCTTTACAAGACCTAATGCAGTCAGAGTCGGTTCTAGACAGGACCGTAACTAGGGTGGTGCTTCCAGTGCACCCACACAGAGCGCACATGCCCTGTAGGCTTGGCTTTCATCTACAGCGGCTGCCCACTGCAATATGCAGTGGTAAATGTGTGCCCAGCTTCTTCTTTGCCAGGCGCACCATTACTATTACACATTACAGTGGGCAGTCCTGCAGCTGCCTGCCCCCTGAGCTCCACCCTCTCCCCCATCTGCAGAAGTGTCTTCAAGGACTGGGAGAGCCTCATGACGTCTCTCCCAGTCCAGTCCCACAGTGCCCTGTGCCGAGCAGTGTTGGGCTTCAGCCCAGTCAGTGCAACGAAGGCGGTATAGGTGAGGACGGAGACTGCGGCTTCCACAGTGATGCAGGTAAGTGCTGAGAGTCCCGGGGGGTGGGGGGGCTTTGTACTGAGTGGCATAACGTGTAAGGGAGAGGGGGGGTTGTACTGTGTGGCATAGTGTGTTAGGGAGAAGGGGGTTGTTTTGTGTGGCCTAATGTATAAGGGGAGAGGGGGGAGTTCTACTGTGTGGCATAATGTGTAAGGGAAAGGAGGGAGTTGTACTGTGTGGCATAATGTGTAATGGGGGAGGAATTTGTACTGTGTGGAGTATTGTGTAATGGGGGAAATTGTAGTGTGTAAAATAATGTGTAATTGGGGGGGATTTGTACTGTATGACATAATGTTTAAGGGGCATTACTACTGTGTGGCGTAATGTGTAAGGGGCACTACTACAATTTAGCGTAATGTGTAAAAGGGATACTATTACAGGTATGTAGTGTAATGTAAATAAGGGGCACTACTGTGTGGTGTAATGTGAATTGGGGGTACTATAGTATGGCCATGCCCTTTCCCTATGAGACAATGCCCTTTTTTTACATGTGGCACGCACTATCCCTATTTACAATGGAGGGGGTGGCACCAAAGCTCTTTCTGGCACAGGGAACCAAAATGTCTAGTTACGGCTCTGGTTGTAGACCAAGTGGAGTCCAGGTTAAAAAGTTATTTACAGTTACTGGGGCTGTATACAATTCTGATTTATTTTGTCTTAAAATATGTAAAATATATTTGACATTGTCCATACTGAATGGACATTTATATAAGAGACAGACAAACATTGTCATTTTAACACCATATGTACTGTTTTATATTGCCCCACTGTTACAAACTTTGTTTCAATAATACGGAAACACCACACATAAGAGAAATTACCTCTTAAACTGGGCCAGAGTTTTAATGTTGGGGTCATCTGTAGAAAGAAGCTCTTGTTTACCTTCATGGCTATACTGAATTATTCCTACACGAGTACCAGCAAGTTCCTTGGGCTAGTAAAAAGAACATAAAAACAGTAAAGGGACTTACAGTGCAGTATTAAATGCATATAATGGAAAAGTCTGAAATAAGTTAAATTAAACCACAAATAGCATGAATTCTTTGTAACTTGCAATTGCAAATCCAGAGCATTATTTTAAACAGTAATATAATTGATGCAAATATAATAAAAAATTATATATTCTATGAAGAAAGCCATTCTGTATTAAACGGACATGCAGCAGTATCAACAACATACCACTAGATGTCCTTCTTTAACCAGTGATAGATATAATTATTACAATGTACTCTTCACGCTTGGATTTATTGTGTAGGTTATAACATCAGTTGTACATTTGTGTACTAAAAAATATACATGAGTGCAATCTTTATGTACAGTAACTAAAACAACACGCTTTTTCTGTAGCGGAAGCAATAACCAAATAAGTATGTTAAAGATCAAATCTAACTCTAATGGTGCGTACACACTGGGTGATTAAAGTGGACGACGGAACGATAACGATATCATTATCGTTCAGTCGTTCACTTTATCGTCCATTTTTTTACCTAAATGATGAACAATAACGATGAACGACGAACGATGCACGTTCCCGCAGGTCGTTCGTCTTTATCGTTCATCGGGTAAACATGCAGGCCAACCTGACAATAATATGAGATATGGTAAGAACTTACCCTTGTTATCTCTATTTCTACGAAGTCCATAGGGTTCCACAGGATACCTTGGGGTATAGGTGTGACGTCAGTCGCTGGGCACCATAGAGTTAAGCTTTTCAGCCTCCCAGGATGCACTAGGGTCCCCCTCCTATACCCCGCCCCCGAGCCAAGGCACCTCAGTTAGTTATCAAGCCATAGGCCGGAGGAGGAGAAGGAAGAGAGAGAAAAAAGATCTGGACACATACAAGAATCACATTCTCACCAGAGGGAGACGGAAAACCGGTGACCAGAGCAAAGCCCATCTGCACCACAGGTGCGACAGGGCGGGAGTCCTGTGGAACCCTATGGACTTCGTAGAAATAGAGATAACAAGGGTAAGTTCTTACCATATCTCATATTTTCTACTTCAGGGTCCATAGGGTATCCACAGGATACCTTGGGGATGTCCCAAAGAAGTATCCTTTAAGGGTGGGGACGCTCCTGTGCAGAAAGGAGAATCCGCCGCCCGAAGGAAGCATCCTGAGAGGCGAAGGTGTCAAACCTGTAATACCTCACGAAGGTATGGACAGAGGACCACGTAGCAGCCTTGCAGATCTGAACTGCCGAGGCACCACGTCGAGCTGCCCACGAAGTACCCACAGACCTAGTGGAATGAGCCTTCAGAGAAGGTGGGACCGGTAGGCCTTCATGAAGATAAGCTTCAGAAATAGCCATACGGATCCAGGCTGCCAAAGTTTGCTTTGAAGCAGGCCAACCCTTTTTACGGAAGCCATAGAGGACAAACAAAGCGTCCGACTTCTTAAACGAAGAAGTGCGGTCAACATAAGTCCTTAAGGCCCGCACAACATCCAAAGAGGCCTCACCCACGGAAAGACCCGGCGAGTTAAAGGCCGGAACAACTATTTCCTCGTTAACATGAAACTGGGAAACAACTTTGGGAAGAAACTCGGGCCGAGTGCGGAGCACTGCCCTGTTCCCATGAAAAACCAAGAAAGGGGGTCTACAAGAAAGAGCCCCTAACTCAGAAACACGTCTGGCCGAAGCAATGGCCAGAAGGAAAACAGTCTTAGCTGTTAGCCATTTAAGATCCACTGAGCCCAGTGGTTCAAACGGCGGTCCTTGGAGAGCCCTCAGGACCACAGCCAAATCCCAAGGCGCCACAGGTGGAACAAAGGGCGGCTGAATGCGGAGAACACCCTGCATAAAGGTGCGCACATCCGGGATTGTAGCAATCCTACGGTGAAACCAGACAGATAGGGCCGAAACCTGTACCTTCAAAGAAGCAAGGCGAAGCCCATGATCTAGTCCCGCTTGCAGGAAGGCGAGAATCCGAGACAGACGAAACTCCCGCGGTGCATAACCTCTCGGTCGACACCACTGGAAGAACGTATGCCACACGCGATGGTATATCCTCGCGGAAGACGGTTTCCGAGCTCGTACCATGGTACGCACCACAGAGCTGGAAAACCCCCGGGACCTCAGCATGGCCGTCTCAACAGCCACGCCGTCAAAGACAGCCGAGTCAGGTCCGGGTGAAGGCAAGGACCCTGAGACAGAAGGTCCGGTCGTAGCGGCAACCGCAGAGGACTGTCCACGGACAGACCCTGAAGGTCTGAGAACCAGTGCCGTCTGGGCCACGCGGGAGCTATCAACAGGAGCGTCCCTCCTTCCTGTTTGAATTTCCGGATTACGTGGAAGAAGGGAGACCGGAGGGAACAGGTATGCGAACCGGAACGTCCACCGGACGGACAGAGCATCCACCAGAGACGCCCCTTCGTCTCTTGTGCGAGACCCGTACACCGGCAACTTGTTGTTGTGCCGGGACGCCATGAGGTCGATTTCTGGAAGACCCCACCTGTCCACCAGTAGTTGAAAAACGTCCGGGTGCAGGGACCATTCCCCCGGATGAACGTCCTGGCGACTTAGAAAGTCCGCCTCCCAATTTAGCACTCCCGGGATGAAGACCGCTGATATGGCCGGAAGATTGCGCTCCGCCCAAACCAGGATCCGAGAGACCTCTACGAGAGCCGCCCGACTGCGAGTTCCTCCTTGCCTGTTTATGTAGGCCACGGTGGTAGCGTTGTCCGACTGGACCTGCACCGGGCGACCCTGGAGAAACCGCTGTGCCTGCTGGAGAGCATTGAAGACCGCACGGAGTTCCAAGATATTTATTGGAAGCTCCGCTTCTGTCGGCGTCCACCTGCCCTGGAACAAGTGTGGACCCGAAACTGCTCCCCAGCCCCGAAGACTGGCGTCCGTTGTCAACAGGACCCAATTTGGAACCCAGAACGGACGTCCCTTGTTGAGGTGGGTCGTCTGTAACCACCACGCAAGGGACAGGCG
The DNA here is from genome assembly GCA_031769625.1 of Taudactylus pleione. Classification (NCBI taxonomy): domain Eukaryota; kingdom Metazoa; phylum Chordata; class Amphibia; order Anura; family Myobatrachidae; genus Taudactylus; species Taudactylus pleione. Next base: position 34,872,052 of record JAUIMM010000052.1, read on the forward strand.
AACCTCCTGGGTGAGCACAATCGTCTGGGACTTCAGAGACTGAGGCAGCCCGTTCCACTTGGACAGGATCAGGTGCTGCAGAGGTCTGGAGTGAAACTGGGCGTATTCCACCATGTCGAACACCGACACCATGGAGCCCAGTAACCTCATCGCCGAGTGTAAGGACACCCGGCGGCTGTGCAGGCAACTGCGCACCCTTGACTGTAAAGCAGAGATCTTGTCCTCCGTCACGAAGATCCTTTGCTGTCCCGAGTCCAATAAGGCTCCAAGATGCAGAATCCTCCGAGACGGGATTAGAGTGGACTTCTGCCAGTTGATTAGCCAGCCGTGCCGTTGCAGCAGTGCAATGGTCAGGTCCAAGTGGCGTAACAGGAGCTCTGGAGATCCTGCCCCCAATAACAGGTCGTCCAAATACGGCAACATGCGGACTCCCAGCAGCCGCAGAGAAGCCGCCATGACCGCCATCACCTTGGTGAAAACACGTGGTGCTGTTGCCAGGCCAAAAGGTAACGCCCGAAACTGGAAGTGGTCGCTGCGGATTGCAAACCTGAGGAACTGTTGATGGCGCAAAAGAATAGGGACATGCAGGTAAGCGTCCTGTATGTCCAATGACACCAAGTAGTCCCCAGGTTCCAGCGCCAGAATGATGGACCGTAGGGTCTCCATCCGAAACTTCGGGACCCGCAAAGACTTGTTGAGTGCTTTGAGGTTGAGAATCGGACGATATGACCCATTGGGTTTCTGTACCAAAAATAGATTTGAATAGAAACCCTGGCCCCTCTGGGAGAATGGAACAGCCACTATAACTCCAGCCTGGAGCATAGTGTGCAATACCTTCCGCAGCTCCGTAGCCTTGTTCCGGTCTGATGGGAGACCCGTGGTGAAGAAGCGAGCCGGGGGTCTGTGCCGGAAGGAGAGGGCGTATCCGTGGGAAACCACCTCCAGAACCCAAGTGTCTGTCGTAGTGGTCGACCAACACTGGGCGAACTGTAGCAGGCGGCCTCCCACCCTGGGATCCCCCAAAGGGAGGCCCGGACCGTCAGGCTGCAGGCTTGTCATCTGGCTTGGGGGCCGGACGTCTGGTACTCCATGCCTGCTTCCGGGGCTTGACCGATTTCTTAGGGCCAGCCTGTCGAGGAAACAACTGTGGTTTGGGCCTGCCCTGGGCCCTAGATGACCGAAAGGACGATGGTCCCGAACCAGAAGGAGCAGCGGCCGACGGGAGACAAGCAGATTTGGCTGCCGCCAGCGTGGCCACAATCTTATCCAGATCCGGACCGAAGAGAACTTCTCCGGTAAACGGCAACGCTTCCAGACCTTTCTTGGAATCTGCGTCCGCCTTCCAGGATCGCAGCCACAAGGTGCGACGAGCAGCTACCGCTGCTGAAGAAATTCTAGACACCAGAGTACTAATGTCTAGAGCCGCCTCGTTGATGTAGGTGGCCGAATCACGGAGATTGCCAATCAACTCCGCCTGTTCGGCCGGACAGTCGGATTCAAAAGAAGCCTCTAATGAATCCGCCCAGCGCTCCATCGCTCTGGCAACCCAGCAAATGGCCATAGCCGGCCGTGCTGCCCCCCCTGCAAGGGAATAAGCGGACTTCAGGCAGATTTCTACCTTGCGGTCCGTAGCATCCTTAAGGGAGGACATGGATGGCATCGGCAATGTGGCACTACGGACAAGACGGGTCACGTGAGAATCCACCTGTGGAGGGGATTCCCACTTAGCAAAATAATTATCCGCGAACGGATAAGCCACCGCCAGGCGTCTCTGCGGCTGGTATCTTTTGCCAGGTTGTTTCCACGCCTCCTCTAAATGGTCCACCAACTGACCCGAAAGAGGAAAGACTGTGGCATCGCCCTTCACATCTTTGAAAAAGGCATACTTAGATTTAGCCGCTGGGGGAACTTCGTCCTCAATCACCAAGGCTGTGCGGACCGCCCGAATAAGTCCAGGAATATATACTTTGGACTTAGCATCAGCGTCCTTAGTATGGAGAGGTTCCTGATCGTAAGGATCCAGAATCTCCCCATCATCAGACGTCCCTTCGTCATCCTCATAAGGAGCGGACAGAGACGCCACCGGCCTTTTATGAGGCCGCATCACAGACTCCCCTTGCAACACATCCGACAAGTGCTGTACAGAACTCGTCAGGGAGTTAACCCACGCTGGCTCCTGAGAACCCGGGAGCGGGGAAATAGGGAGACTGTGGGGTACCACCAATTGTCGTGGGAACCCCTGCATGGGTGACGACACCACAGACTGCTGGGACAAACCCATCGGAGTAAACGCGGGCTGCGGAGCTAACTGGCCCACTAAAGCTGTTAACGCCTAAGCGAAACAAGCCCAGGGCGGCTCCTGTACCGGTACTGTAACCGTAATAGGCCGCGCCATGGACAAACACTGCCGGCAAAGGCCCTCCGCGCTACCCTCCCCCTCCGCTAACGGTACTTTGCACGTGGTACACTGTAGCCGGAGGGGAAAATCACTTTCAGACATGATGGCACCACGTATGTGACCTCTCTCACCAATTAAGTATTAAATAGGCGAGAGACCACCCTGCAGCACCGCACCGCAAGGGCTTTAGCAGAAGAACAGGGACAGTAATAAAGCTGACAGTTTAGAGAAGAAAAGTTACAGGCAGCGCTAGCACAGTCACATACAATGCAGAGAAATAACAATTCCTGCACTAACAGCGCTGATCACTCAACTACACAGACACAGGGCCTGGTAGGACACAGCGCTGCATACACAGACCTGAGCCACAGCGGAGGAGAGGTATGCGGGGGGACCCAGACCACGATGCTTCCGTCCAGCGCTTCCAGCAGCGTTCACCATGCGTTCTGGAGAAGATGGCCGCCGAGGAGCAGAGAGGAGGCTGGCCTGGGGGAGGAGCGCTGCCACAGGACCAGTCGGCAGCATGCAGAGAGGGCTGTGTGCAGCGGGGGAGGCGCCGGCTGTGAGACAGGGAAGGCGCGCTCCCCTGGCATGCATTTAACCCCTGGGACGCCGCAGCGCTACCGCTCTGCTGCGGTCCGCTGTCCCAGGGGGTAGTGGAAAGCGCAGGTTGGTCGCCTGGCTCCACGCTGCAGCCAGTCCCCAGGGAGCCCCCTGCCTGGGGACTTAGGACCATGTGACCAGCGGGGACCCACCGCGGGACCCCGCTGCTTACCTTTGTCCCCCTTGGATCCGGCCATGGTCCGGAACATCTGGGGTCACCGCTAGCTGTGACCCCAGATGCTCACCAGCATCCCCGGATCGGTACCGGCGTTCTGGTACCGGCGGGGGTGTAGGGTAGACAGCATGGACGTCAGGACTGACTGTCCATGCTGTACATCCAGATGTGCAGCCACAGCTGCACTGAAGAAAGCTTCAGGGGCTCTTCTAGCCCCCACTCCGACAGGTGCACCCGACGCCGGCCGGGCACCAAACTAAACTGAGGTGCCTTGGCTCGGGGGCGGGGTATAGGAGGGGGACCCTAGTGCATCCTGGGAGGCTGAAAAGCTTAACTCTATGGTGCCCAGCGACTGACGTCACACCTATACCCCAAGGTATCCTGTGGATACCCTATGGACCCTGAAGTAGAAATTGTCAGGTTGCTGCATGTTGGGGAATGGGGGAGAGAGCCCGGTGCTGAACGATATCGTTAATGATATCGTTCAGTGGGTGTGCTCAATGTCATGATCAACATTGAGCACACCCTGCCAAGGACACACTAGACGATATCGCTGAGGGAGCATATCTTCTACTGTATGCTCCTTATGTTAATGAAATGATGGATCTCAAAAATATATATTTTTTTTGTATAACAATTTTTTCCTTTGATCTTTTGGAAAAGCATTCCGCCTTGTGGTGCAGAATAACTAACTGCATTTCTTTATTTAAATTATGCCTCAATAGTGCCCTTAGAAGTTCCTGATATTGTGCATAATATTACATTTGAGGTGGAGAGGAAAGGTGAAGAGGGCTGAGACATAATAAGAACACCCATCTAACAGACTCTGTGAATCTAGGACAGAAGTTACATCAGTGTGTTTTGGGACTATGGGGTATATTTATTAAAATTTGATTTTAATTTCGTTTTGATGTGCGATTTAGCTCAGCTCAAATCGAATCAAATCGAAAGTTCAAATCCCTCTTCAAAACCCTCATTAACTAATATTCAATTTTAGAAGCATTTTCTAAATCGAATTCGATTTGGTTTGGTTTTGAACAGTGATTTGCTGTTCGATTTGGCATGTTCATGTACAAATCGAATGCCAAATCACTCAAAAATCAAAATCGAACTTTAGTAAATTTACCCCTATATATGAACACCCTACTTACAGTTATTTAAGGACATTTTAGGACTAATTATCTACTACAGACATTTTCTGGATTATATGTGGTTGATTCATGCACATATACAGTATATGACTTTAACACCGCTATACACTGATAATCAGAGCCGGCCCTAGGCATAGGCAAACTAAGCAAATGCCTAGGGGCATCCAAGCCCGCCTAGGGCTGGCAGAGGTTTGGGGCAGGCACTGAGGCATGGGGTACTTGCTGCCGTTTGAGGCAGCTGCTACTGCCGCTGCTCAGCATCCACTGTTTGCTGCTGGCACAATTGGAGCTGTCAGCTGAGCTCCGATCAGGTCCGGCAGCAGTAAACAGTGAGCGGGCAGGCATCGGAGGGACATCCGGCGGTAGTTGCGGGGATGGGGCTCTGCTAGTGGTTAGGTAGCCAATTGGGCAGCAGCTGCAGCAGGCAGCTCACAGCCAGCAAGAGCAAGCAGGTCCAGGGAGTCTGGAGCAGAGTAGCAGACTCTGCACAGTGGGGGCAGTGGGCACTGGGCATCAACAAAAATGGCAGCTGGTCTTTGGAGTAGGGTTGCTGCACATTTCCAGCCGCAGCTGCTCCTCCTCCCATGGGCCTTGTGGAGTCCAGCAGGCTGAACCTGTACTAGCTCCCTGCAGCCTGTCAGAGCCACCGCCAAAAAGCTCAGTGAGGAAGATTCAGCAGGAGCAGCAAAACAGCAGGCGCGGGCGCACAAGCAGTCAGCCAGTTTTAAAAAGTAAGTGACTGTGTATTAAAAATGTTTTGATTAAAGTCAGCTCAGCATGTAGTGAGGGGTGATGAGCTGACTGCTGTGAGGAGTGCTGGTGCTGTGTGCTGGCCGGGTGAAGGGTGATTGGTGATCTGTGTCGGTCTTGGCTGTCATCTGTGCAGCTGGATGAGGGGTGCTGGGAGAGGGCAGAGGGGTTATGTATGAGGGGTGCTGTGCTGGGTGAGGGTGTTGTGCTGGGTGAGGCGTGCTGGATGAGGATTACTGTGTGGGAGAAGGGTGATGTGTGTTGTGGGCTGTCTCTGTGATCTGTGCAGCTGGGTGAGGGGTGCTGTGCTGGGAGAGGCCAGAGGGATTCTGTAGGAGGGGTGCTCTGCCGGGTGAGGGTGCTGTGCTGGGAGAGGGGTTCTGTATGAGGGGTGCTGTGCTGTGTGGGAGAGGGGTAACGGGTGTTGTTGGCTGCTTCTGTTATCTGTGCTGCTGGATGATGGGTGTGGTGCTGTGAGACAGGGAGAAGGGTGCTGGGTCAGAGGCAGTAGAGCCGGTACATTGCACCAACCTGTGCCTGCCGCTATGAAGGGACCTGCAGCAGGCAGCAATATAATGAATCTGACTGACTCATTTTGTGCCGTTTGCCTCTGTGCAGCGGGCTGTGACAAAGGAATATGCCTGGCTAGTTGTATATTTTCTGCGTTTAGCATGTGTTTCTTTAAGAATAAAAAATAAACCATAAACCAATGTGTTAGTTTTGGTGTCTGTGTATAAACACTATGCTTGGTGGTGGAATTCTCTGCTAGGTGGCACCAACAAAATTCTTGCCTAGGGCATCAAATTGCTTAGGGCCAGCTCTGCTGATAATTCAATTACAGATACCACATAAAAACAAATAATCGGACAATATTAGTGCCCCAGAGCGCACCACGTTATATTTATTTATATAGTTTTGTCTAAACAGAGGCAGGGACATCTCTTTATGTGGAGCTGCTAAGGACACATTAACCTAGAGCGCTGGATCCACACCTTTATAAATTCTGGATTTAAAATGATATTGCCACTTGGCTTGCAGCATTAAACATTCCTGTTTTAATACACTGCTAATGCAGAATTACCAAATATAAATATGATGTATTTATATACATAGTAATGATAATATAATGTATAACCCAATTATTAATAAATTAAGATATTGCCCTTTTTGGCTTCGCCCCCCCAGAATTCATGGATCCCTTGATGAGGTACAAATCTCTAGTAATTATATATGTATCAATGTTTACATTCCAGGCTGTACATTGATCTTCTTCGTAAACACAGTCAACCATGGAGTAGTTTGCAGTGAAAATCAGATTTATGAAATACACAAATCATTTATCTTATTGCTATAAATGCCTTTACACAGAAAAATACTCCATTCAAAATGTCCTAGTACATATCACTAGCTTTGATTTCCTTATTGCATATATTTATTGGATATATAATGTAAAGTATACCATTTTTCCACCTAGTTTGGTAATTTTAGAGGTGGTACGGAGGACAAATTCCTTCTGCAGAATGAAGTTATTGAGTCCCACACTTTCAGAACTATCCAGAACAAAGAACAACATGACTGGCCCACATGGGCATTCTGTTGAGAAAGAATAATAGATTTAATATTCACAGGCTGCCAAAACACAGAATATTCAGTTCTTTAAACTGCTGTAAAAATACTAAATACAGTTAAATAAAAGATAAAAAAAACTGTATCTGAAAATAAGTTACTCCGGTTAAAATATTTTATTTAAATAAAAAAAAACCCATATAATTAAAACATAGCTTTAATATAGTTGTTTTATTTTGTTTAATAATTATTCCTGTTCAGAATAGTGTAACTGAGGGGTTTAACAAATGTCTTCATAAAGCAATAATCTTGATCATAAAAAGCTATATCATTCTGTCTCTGACCTCACCAAATATCTCCAGTCAGAAGAAACTACACACACTTTGGGCCTCATTCAGAGGCGGTCAGAGGATGCAAGCGGTCGCTCAGAAACTGGGCGGCCACTTGCATCCTGACCGCCCGCCTCTGTTGCAGTCGTTAGACTGTGGGTTAACACCCACAGCTCTAACGACCGCTCGGGTGATGGTCGCGATGGTCAGAGACCATCGCGACCATCGGGGTTTACGACGAGACCCTAGGGTAGGGTCTCACTTGTCGTAAGCCCCGGAGAGCTTCTGGCTCTGTCAGAGTCGGAAGCTCTCCACTGACATCACTAGTGATGTCAGTGGGGCCTCCCCCAAACGGCAGGCGTTCCCATGGGAACGCCTCCTTTTGGGCTGCCACCCCCACGGCCCGCCTTCCAAACGGGGCGAGCTGTCAATCAACATCGACAGCTCGCCCCCTTTGGAAAGAGACCCGCTACGACCGGCGCTGTCGGTCGTAGCGGGTCTCACGCATGCGCACGAAGGAGTCGGCTCCCTCGTGCGCATGCGCACTTGACAAACATCGAGGCGGCCGTGCGGTCGTAGACCGTACGGCCACCTCTGAATAAGGTCCTTTATCCAGTCCAGGTACAAGTGTATCATATGCTGTTCTATGATGATTTAATTCCCACTTTTGAAAATATTGTTTTGAATAACTCTATATTTCCCTGTCATACAGTTACATTCTTTACAGCACCCTGAAATGACTCCTTGCTTTTTGTCAATACATAAACGTTCTTTAACAACTACTGTGCTTTTTATGGCATCTTATTGTACAATGGAAGGCTTACATATTATTTTCGGAGATGTGATGTACTATGTACCTCAACAATCTGATGCAAAATCATGTCTTTTTGTACACGTAATGTGCTGTCCTTTATATTCTACTGTGATGCCATATGATTGGGACGATTAACTGATCCAAACCTGTGTCATAATGCTACAAAATGTCTTTGGAAAACGAGTCAAATACCATCTTAACAGAGGGCCTGATACAGCAATTGCGATCGCAGCTGCGTAATCGCTTGAAACGATGCTGCAAAAATATGCTAATGTTTGCCACAGCTCAGCCAGACGCCCACTGCTGCTTTCTCACATCTGTAATACCTCGCAATCCTGCTTATACATCAGTAACATCGTAGAACATCAGCCCGTCATGCACAATTACAGCAGGTCTGGCCATTCGCAGAAAATGCAAGTCTAGTTGCACACAGTGAGTACTCAAGCTGCATAGGCAATCGCAGTGGCTAATTTAGGTACGCCCATGATACGGCGTTCAAACGGACAGGCACGCCTGCGTTTCTGCAACCACTTCCCCGTCACCAACCCTAAATGCTCACAGCCTGTCACTCACTCACTCTGCGATGGATTTCTATCTGCGGGCGTAATAACAGTGCGATCGCCACACACGTGCAGTATGGCTTATACACATGTGCAATGGCTAACAATCGCTCGATCTGCATATGTGTTGCAATTGCGATCCGTGCTGTATCAGGCCCAGAATCAATTATTCCTAGTGGTACACATACTTTTTCAATAAAGACAGAGGAGGTTGTTTACAACGTGCAAAATGCACTGTAAAAACCAGTCTGGATCCACCACACACCTTTATGCACAGACCTGCCACATGTATTGAAGACAGTCCACATGCCCCTCATGTTAAGGGCTAAATCAAACAGTATTTTAGGAAAAACCCCTAAAAGCCTGTTGACTGGATTGATGCTAAAGTGGTAGGGGCTTAGACTTTGATGTGATAAGTGGCGGCTCCTACCTTTTTACATGAAGGGGGCTGTCTGGGCTATAGTTCAGGTCGACTGTCCAGATTCCATATACATACATTATGCATGCACGGAAAACAAATTGGCTGGCGAGGCCTGGCGGGGGCCTGGGTCAGTAACACATCGGGCAGGGAGTGTGAGGACTGACTGCTGCTCTGTCTCTCTCCCCAACCCAGCACATGCTGCTGAGTTATGGGCTGCGGAGGGTCCAGGAAGGCTGCTGCCGTGGAGTAGCAGCAGTCTCCACTCTCTCCCTGCAAGTGTTAAGGGGGGGAGGGGGTTGCGATTGCACTGATCACCACTTCCCCCATGGATCTGCACCCTGGCTACGGGGGGCAAATGGACAAATCCGTCCCACTTCACAACTCACATAATACTTATTTGAGAGGGGGGAGGGGCTACACCCTCCCCAATTTGGCCACGCCTCCTGTACCCTAGCCAGTCACTGCTCTCAATGACCCTGGATGTAAATGAATGTAGCAACATTTAATATTGATGAGATGACATCAGCTTATATCATGCAACATACTGGGTATAGTTTTACTCACCACAGCAAGCTGAAAAAATAATACAATATTCAATTACAAGGATATTTTTATAATCTAGTTATGCAAAATGAATAAACAAATGTATGCATGCATGTATGTGCATAAGTATACATTTTTGGAGACATTGCATAGTAGGTTAACAATTCCTTCTTGAGAATTAATAATATACAGTTATACTATCATTCACACTTTTTCTATAGTCAATTATTCCTAGTGGTACACATACTTTCATTTGCTACATTTTAACAGATTCCATTCTCCAATTCCATTAGCTTAATTCTCCATGTACATGTAATTGCTTTTATGGGTACAAATGTTTACCCTGGGAGATGGGAGAAGGGTATAAATCATGCCTTGTCATATACTATAAATGGGTTTTCATTGTTGGTAGTGTTGCACTTTGGTAGAAAAGCGCATTTCTAGCTTCCTTGCAAACTTTGCAATGGTCCTCTCAGTGAGATGAAGTTGGGAGATGTGGGGGATGTCGTGCTGTGAATCACGCCAAGGCCACGATTTATAGCATAGTGTCCTAGGTGCACTAGGTGGGTGGGGTCACAATTATGTGGTTTGTTGCAAATATTAAAAACATTCCAGAGGATTCTTCACTCTCATGATTTAATTTAAATATTAATGAGGCTAAGCTGTGCAGTATTTTTGGAGAAAACTGTAAATGTTTAAATGAATCAAGGGGGTTGTCATAAAGTGAAAGTAGGCTGTAACATATTGTTTATATTACAGCGTGATGGTTTCCCGACCGCTGAAATCCGTGCGCTAGTGTAAATAAATTTAGTTTTCCCAATCACAGCTGCTAATCCAATCAGCCAGCACCAGCTGGCTAGTTAGTTCTCAAAACCAAATAGACCCAAAAGGTTTTTGGATTGCGCTTCAGAGTGAAGCTTAATAAAGATTTACTACAATGTTATAACCACTTGACTTTGAAACAAAATATTTAGACAAGGCTTCTCTTAGTAAAATATAACAAATTTAATATCCATAATCAAAATTAGCAATTGTGACACATATGAGATATATCAAATCTACCACATAATACAACATACATGTATAAAATAGTGTCCCTTGGACTTAAATTGGTCCTTGTATAAAATGATGTAAAATATGAAACCAGGTAACTTGAGTATAAATCCTCACTAATGAAATGCAATTAGTAACAGCCTCCTGAAGGAACGCCTACAATTTGTGGGGGGCTGCCCTACTGACATCACTCGTGATGTCAGTAGTGAGCTTCCTGCTCTATTAGAGCAGGAAGCTCATTGGGGCTTGCGGCAGGCGAGACCCTACCACAAGGGTATTGTCACAAGCCCAATGGTCACGACCATCACGACCATCATCTGGCCGCTTGCAAAAGCTGTGGGTGGTCATCGGGGCTTGCGACGAGACCCTAAGGTTGGATCTCGGCAGCCGCAAGCCCCAGGGAGCTTCCTGCTCTGATCGAGCAGGCAGCTCCCCACTGACATCACTGCTGATGTCAGTGCGGCCGCCCACAAAATGGCATTCGTTTGCTTGGGAACGCCTCCGTTTGTGTAGCCACCCCTTTGCCCCGCCTACAAAATGGGCCGAGCTGTCGATCAACATCGACAGTCGGCCCTTTTGTAGTGAGCTCCGGAGCGAGAGAGTTTCTCTCTTGCTCCGGGGCTTGCGCACGCGCAGTGCGGCCACTGCGCGTGTGCAGTGCCTAACCATCAACCCAGTTGCGAGCGCTCAGCGCTTGCGACCGGGTCTGAATGAGGTCCAATATGTACGCAACTAAACTATACAGGAGACTGTGACTAATTGCATTTCATTAGTGAGGATTTATACTCAAATTACCTGGTTTCATATTTTACATCGTTTTATACAAGAACTGATTTAATACCAAAGGGACACTATTTTATACATGTATGTTTTATTATGTGGTAGATTTGATATATCTCATATGTGCCACAATTGCTAATTTTGATTATGTATATTAAATTTGTTATATTTTACTAAGAGAAGCCTTGTCTAAATATTTTGTTTCGAAGTCAAGTGGTTATTACATTGTAGTAAATCTTTATTAAGCTTCACTCTGAAGCGCAATCCAACAATTTTTTGGGTCTATTTGGTTTTGTAACATATTGTTTCCAGCATGTATCTGACAGCCTATAAATGTAGGGACATTGCATGTTTGCCTACTCTCCTGGAACGTCCGGGAGGCTCCCGAAAATCAGGAGTCGCTCCAAGCTGCCTAGAAAAGTGAGCAAGTATCCCGGAGCCAGTCGCCACCAGCCCGCATCTGCGCACTTACCAAGCGGAAATGGGCTGTCTGGGCAGTTTGACTTGATTCGTGCTGAATTGTGTCATTTTGGCCCAGCCCCTAGCTTAACAATGCCGGTAATTGCGGCATTGTGTAGCAGGGGGCGGGCCACGATGACGCAATCGTGACATTAGGCCCACCAACCCGGCCACTTACCCACGACACACCCTCCCACTGAGACGACATTGCTGCACCCTCCCAGTGGGGACAGCCAGGAAGTCGTCAAGTATGGGGCATCCCCTTGTTATGAGGGCATTTCTAGAGACTGGGATGTGAGTAAGCACAGTGAACGGCACAGGATACAATTAGGTAAAAAAGAAACAGTCTGCATTTTTGCAGTTCACAATTGAGCCGTAATAAACTAGAGGGTAAGAAATGGATTTTGGACAAGCTGGGGCACTTTTCATTGCTTGATTTAAATTAATTACAATTGAAATTCGATCCAGCAGGTAAGAGATGAATTGAAAATGTAACTCTGTGAGCCAAATGTAATAGCGTATTTGAACCAACCTGCTTTTGCTACTTTAAATCTTGCAGCTAAATTGACAAATCTCCCTAGTTGTCACACGTTGCAGGCTATTGCATTTGGCTTTACATCTCTACTGGTACTTGTATTGGCCTCAGACAGAGAGGAATGCATTCAGCATTATAACTGCTTCCGCTGCAGTTTCTAAAGGCACACATCCACCAGGTGATTTAATTGAGCGATTGAACGATAACGATATCATTATCGTTCAATCGTTCATAAATCGATCGCAAATTGTTTAGAAAAATGTCTAAAACGACCAGCGATGCGCGTGCCCGCTGGTCGTTTAGTCAACTATCATCTGGCAAACATAATGGACAACCTGACAATAACGTCAGGTTCAGCATATTTGCAGATGATTGATGTGCCTACACTGAATGACTGCTCGTTCAGTGTAGGCACATCACAGACGGAGAAACGACAGCATGATTACAATGTCATTATCGTGGTCTCATTTCTCCATCTGCTAGTGGATGGGCACCTTAAGACTATTGGGAAATATTTTTACTATGGCGCTTAATTAATGCTACAAAAATGGAAATCAGAATGACACTAAGGGGTAAATGTACTACGGTACGGGTTTTTAGAATTGGAGATGTCGCCCATAGCAACCAATCAGATTCTAGCTATTATCTTCTAGAAGGTGCTAGAAAAATATTAAGTAGAATCTGATTGGTTGCTATGGGCAACATCTCCAATTCTAAAAACCTGCACCTTAGTAAATATACCCCCCAATAGTAATATTAAAAGTCAAAATGATTTTACTAGTAAAACAGCCAGTCATACATTAATAAGACATTTACATGACAGTAACTAACAAACAGTTATTTGCCCAGTGACATAATTAGCACATACAGTAAATCCTCAATTAGACACTCAAGACCTGCATAACTAGATAAGTTAGTTTATGGAATTCCTTATTAATGAAATATATATCTCATGTAAATAGATGATGAAAATGAGAAGAACTCTTCGCTTGGATACGAGTTTATGGATAATATTAGGAGCTGGTCTGTCTTATGTGCATGTTATGGGAGTGTCATGGGCATTTTGCTGATAGTGGTTGTGTACAGAGATGCAGAATCTGTCACATACTGTGGAAGGCCACATTCAGAATGATAATCTGCACCTGCCATAGGGCTGGTGCAAGTTATGATGATGTGACCGATGGTGTGTTTAAAGATGCACTGCCAATGTTAGACGCCGTGGAGCAATTGTTTGCTAATGCGCATGCATCTAGGTTGCCCCGATTGCATGCGGCCCGATTGTTTCCTTGCAGAGTTGCAGTTATTATTTCAGGCGAATGCAGGGAGAAGTGTGTTGAAAATATAGTAGGTGTTTATGGGCAGTGGCTAATAATGCACAGAAAAATGGTATGTTCCATGGGCGTTATGGCAGTGTCGTGGGCGGGTCAGTTGAAGCGGCTGCATACACAGCCGCTCACATAGTTGGCCATACATGGATGGATAAACTGCATCTGCCAGGGGCAAATGCAGGATTTCTAGTGGGGGGTTTCCAAATGCTTGATTTTAGGTCGAGTGTGGCCAGGCCATAAAGAGGACATAATTATCACTTAGGGGTCTATTTACTAAGCAGTGAAAAGTGATAAGAAAGTGATAAGGTGCCAGCCAATCAGCTCCCAACTGTCATCTCACAGGCTGTGTTTGAAAAATGACAGTTGGGAGCTGATTGGCTGGCACCTTATCACTTTCTTATCACTTTTCACTCTGTCTCCTAACACTGCTTAGTAAATAGACCCCTTAAACAGTTATGTGTCATACAATGTGCAGTGTATGTCATAATTCCGGCATACAGCAAACATAGTCAAGCCATTAGATCCAGGCACCATTCCAGAGCATTGGAACAAGTCCAGGTGTTGGGGGCAGTGGCAGGAGAACTAGCACTGCCCTAGACATATAAGTACACATTGGTTTCCTTGTGCACTGGATAGTGTGTGTTATACAGTATTAAGAATGAAACATATAGATGGTCTATAGTAGTGCACCCCTAACAGTGCAAGTTTTCCAGATCTCAGAAATGGTGCAGAGGTGTAATCATTACTGGTTGTGGTAATTATTTCATTTGTGATACTGAGATCTTTAAAACATGCAGCTCTACTAAAATTTAATTATATGACTTCCGGTTCTGGGTTCATGGAGTGAGCAGCTCAGTGTGAGAACTCCGCTTTACTCCAGGTAACATACCCATTTTCAAGGCTAATATTGCCTCCCACCTATCGCCTATCTGAGCCTCTCCGATCCGGTAGTTGCCCGGCTGAGATTGGAATGCCTGCCGTGCTTGGAGGAGCCACCGCGACTTTGGAGACAGATATCACGGGGGTGACGCTGCAAGTGGTGAGACGCCCGCGCAGCACTGGAGCAGCATCTCTGTGACCACAGCTGAATGGCAGACGCTACTGCTGGACACTTTTCCCGCGCTGTGAACGCTGGTGAGACTGTTTGCTACACGCACCTACAACCTATTGGGGGAGTCTTGCCTAACTCAGCTAATCCCTTCTTGGCTCACTAGTCTTTGTAGTGGGAGACATAAGGGGATAAGAGAGACCGTCGCATTTTCCACCTCCGCAGGAGAAGGATTGTGACACAGTTTAAGCTCTTGTAAGGTACTGAGCTATCCTCTTATTATACCATCATCCTAACATATAATACGGGGACTCAAAACGCCTACTACTTGTAGTTTTTAGAATATTTTATTGCACCTGTGTTTGCATGAAGAAATATTTGCAGACCCCGACCTCTTCTATTCCAAAACCTCTGCGTCAGGAAAAACGCGTGGTAGCAACAACATGGCGCCTGAAGATGAAATGGAGGTCAATCCTCCAGCCAACAAAAAGGCTGCAGCACAAGTAGGAGAACAAGCTCGTTGTCTTTCAGATCCTATTACTTATGGAGATATAGTTGAAGCAATCAAAAGCACAATGACCCCTCTTTTGTCTCAGGCAGTAACTGACATCAAAGATCAGCTTCAGCAAATGTCGGTAAGAGTTACGGATACAGAAAACAGATTGGGTGCCACATTTCAAGATGTTTTTGATCTTAAAGGCAAGGTACAAGTCCTACAGAAAGATAATTACTACCTGCGCAACAAAATAGACAACATTGAAAGTCGTTCTCAGCGCAATAACATTAGACTTGTAGGTCTCCCCGAATCTGTCAAAGGCCCAGCTTTGGCCCATTTTGTTAGAAATACCCTTCCATCTTTGCTTGAAATTACTGAAGCATGCACAGATTTGGTTATTGAAAGGGTCCACAGAATAGGTCCGCATCCTAAACCGGCAGATATACGCCCTAGAGTTGTGTTATTCAGATGCCTCAACTATCTTCACAAAGTTGCCTTCTGGACAGCTTCAAGAGCAAATAAATCCATCATCTGGGAAGGCAAACGTCTATCTATATTTCAGGACTTTTCAGTCGAATTATCTAGAGCACATAAGGCGTTTTCACTAATCTGCTCACAACTTGTTAAAAACAAGCACAAATTTGCACTCATCTACCCTGCCAGATTGCGGCTATTCGAGGGAGACTCCTACAAGGATTTTCTAAATCCAGATGATGCAGCGGGATACTTAAATGAAGAATCTCAAGCTTCAGCTGAGGATATTTCGGACTCCAACTCACTCTGATACCGAATATTTACCTCCTGATGATTACTAATCTACAAGATTCAAGAATCTCATAGTTGCTTTACAAGTATACTCACATGTATATTTTTGAATTTTACTAAGTTCTGCTTTCTGATATTTCTTTAACAACATCTTTCTGATTGAGATGTTTTGGAATTATGATTCCATGCTCACTGTTGTTTTCTCCAAGTTATAGGTTTATATGTGCATAATATAAATACTATCCAAATGTTAACATAATATTTGTCTTTTCCAATTTAAAATTAGGTGATAGTGTAACATTGTTCTTTATGTTGCTTGGAGTGTGGGGGAGTTCTTTACCCCAGACTTATATATTGTTTAATAATGTTGATATGTATAGCAATATACATTATCTTTTATATGTTATCATTAATACTAATCGGAAGACCTCGAGGCAGGAGAGATTTCCTGATCTCATCTTGGGGATTGGCATCGGGATTCTCTCGTGCCTCATTGCTACTTACTTATCTACTACAATTTACAGTTGTATGTTTTTTCATGTTTGTCTTGTCTTCCCCGATTTTTTATGTTTCTTTCCCTCCCCTCTTTTCCTCTTTCGTATCATTTACTTGGTTTTCATTTGAAGAGGATCGGGACAGAGTCTTCATTTATTATCTCAGAAGAAATGTCAGATCTTAAAATTGGTTCCTGGAACATTGGAGGTATCAACTCTCCAGCAAAACATCGTAAGATACTTTTATACCTTTCCAAAATACACATAGGCATTGCCTTTCTACAGGAAACTCATTTTACATCACAAGAAACAGCCAAATTACAATTGTTAGGCTGGTCAATTCTAGCGGCGGCTCCTTTTAATTTCAAAGCTAGAGGGGTGGTAATATTGTGCCAAAAAACTCTAAAGATAGCTGTTTCCTCCACTTTCTCGGACCCAGAAGGTCGTTTGCCTCAATCTCTTTCTCTAATAATGACTTTACGTTAGGTAATGTTTTCTTATCCCCCCTTTTCATATAAATAGAGGTACAAGGCAAGGTTGTCCTCTATTATTATTATTATCATCATTTATTTATATGGCGCCACAAGTGTTCCGCAGCGCCTTACAAAGTACATAGAACTAATAAGTAACCAGTGACTTACAATACAAAGCAGGACATGGACATGTATAATAAACATTGCTATATTAGCGACCTTTACGCCCACATAAGCAGCCGAGTGTTGGTTGCCCTAGTGGGGAATAAGAGATAAATTAAATACAGTAGGGAGAAGCACAAGAGGGTAGAGGGCCCTGCTCGAAAGAGCTTACATTCTTTAACCCTTATTATTTACGGTTGCCTTTGAGCCCCTAGCAATCGCACTCCGATTATCCCCATTATTTCACGGTGTCGAGGTTGGTTCTGTATCCCTAAAATTATCTCTTTTCTCAGATGACATGTTCCTTTTTAAGTCCAATCCAGATATTTCAATACCAATTGTTCTCATATCATGTCATATTTTGGTTCATTTTCTGGATACAGGATTAATTAAGACAAATCAGAGGTAATTTATCTACCTGAACCCCCTCATCCTAATCTTGGTGAATCCATTTTGTCTTCATTTAAACTCCCCACTAAAAAGCTAAAATACTTAGGAATTCATATCCCCTCTGATATTACACAACTCTACAAAGATAATTTTAAACCATTGATCAATAAGATAACTACCTTACTGGATTCTTGGACTCTCTTGCCTCTATCTTTACTGGGCCGGGTAGCAGCGCTAAAGAGTGTGGTGTTTTCTAAAATATTTTACATGATGCAAATGGTGCTGGTTGCACTCTCTTCATCAGATATTAAACACCTTCATTCTCTTATGTCTCACTTTTTGTGGCAGAATAAACGGCCCAGTAGCGGAGGCATGGGTGTCCCAGATCTTGCATCATATTCCTTATCAATTATCTTTTGATACATTCTAGACTGGTTAATGGGCTCCTCCTTCTATACGGAACCACAGCTAGACAATGCAATGTGTGCCCCTTACTCTCCAGGCACTCTCTTGCACACTAAAACCACTAATATCCCACCTCATCTTCTATCAAATATTTATTTCCGAGACACGCATTTTGCTAGGCTTAAGATAAATAAGAGAATGGGAAGAAACCATCTTATTTTACTCCTATATGGGGAAATCCAGCATTTCCTCCATCATTATCTAACACACAATTTTCAACATGGAGGGAGAAGGGACTAAAAATCACAGCAAAGATGAGGCTCAATAATGCAATTTTCAACTTTACAACATATATATCAATTCGCTGATCATCAATTTTACATGTTCCTACAATTGCGTCATTACATTTCCTCTCTACCTCCTTCTATGCCCATATCCAACCAATCTGATCCATTAGAACCTCTTTTTAAATTTCTTACACATAATTAATTTATTTTAAAACTTATTTACTCTGATTTAGTCAATAGTTCTTCAAAATTATATAAATAACAGTTATTTAATTCTTGGAAAGGAGATATACCCACTCTTGATGCAGTTGAATTGATTTTTGAGCGTTATAACTCTACTCTTAAAATATTACAATCTTCCTATCTACAGGAAGTCCATATCCGCACTACCTATAGAATGTACATTTCTCCAAGCATATAATTACTTCAGAATCAGGCTCCTGTCCAAAATGTCACATTTCGACAGCCACATTTTTACATTGTTTGTGGGATTGAGGCAAAATTAAATACATTTGGAATAAATTGCTATCATATCTAAACAATACTTTCTCTCTTTCTCTTACTCCACATAAATTGGCTTGTCTTTTAGCCATCTTTTCTAACTGGAATCTGGGAGAACGGAAAAAAAAACAGGTAACCCCACTACTCACACTCTTTGTAACTGTAGACAAAAAGATCATTTTAATTCATTGGATATCACACTCTTCACCCTCTCTGGCTGAAGTTCAACAGAAAATGCTTCAGTTATTATATTTCGATAGAAGATCTACTATCCCTGACATACATTCTGGAATAGAGCAATTGTACCGGAAATGGGTCTTTACATTAATAGTCTAGATGAAGCATCTCTGATTAAAATTTACAAACTATATGAATCAGCTGATTGGTACTTACTTCGACATTTACAATAGATTATTAAACTACGAACCAGTATCTATATAAGGATATTTATCTCATCTTGCATTCTGTTTTCCACTTAATCTAGATTGCTGAGATACTAATATGTCTTATTACTTTCTCTAATCCATTGTATTACCTCAATGTTCTAGGTTTTGGAATCTCTAATCTTCTCTCCACCTTTTTTGCATATTAACTGACCCAGTCCTTTCATTCAATGACCTCTTTTCATTGTCCCGCTTCATATGTCCTCCCTTTTTTCCCTATACACCCGCTTCCCTTGTCTTGTCTTGTTTAAATGTCGACTTTTCTTCTTTCTTTCACAAAACCGTGCATTTTATTTTATTTTCTAGGCTTTTGAACATACTAAGTAGGAAATTATCGGATTAATTGAGTATTCATTTATCTCAATAGTTTATGATATCATTATTAATATATATGTATATATATATATATATATATATATATATCTGTTTTTATCGAGACAGATATTCATGTTTTTTCTTAGTCCTTTTTCTTATTTCTCCACCGGTTTTTTCCTTTTCTTTCTCATGAATATTTTTATTATTCTTGTCAGGATTTTAACTTGTGTTTAAATAAGTTTAAATGCACGTTCTAAAAAACTACAATACCCGGCGCTTCTTTTTAATAATTAATTGGGTAAGAATACCACCTGCTAGCTAGTAACGATCTTGGTCTAGTTGGGACCAAGTAAATAATTACAAACAGCCAAACAACATATAGTTACTGCGCAAGGTGGGAATAATTACCATAACGACAGGACGAAACGCGTTGATTTGTCTTCCAGGTGATCCTGTATAGATGAACATCTACTCACTAGCACCTCCAACCTTAATCCAGGAGCCTATTGCCAATTGCTGACTAGAATGTTCGACAGCCTTATTGAAGGAATCTATGTGGCTATCGGAGCAATCAGAGAAGCTGGAGCACTAATTGCCCAGCAAGCCCTGACCGCTATTCATGCAGTGACTGCTGTTACTTTCCCCACAGGCAAGTCTGTGATCGAAGGACATATTGTCCAGCAAGCCCTCTCTGGTCATTGGGAGAAGGATCTGGTTGCTGATTTTGCTGCTGCACCTGTTCAACACCTGTGTAGCGGCTGCCGCTGCTCCCGACACAGGCAGGAATCGGAGTAACCAGAGAAGCTGGAGCACTAATTGCCCAGCAAGCCCTGACCACAAAACACGTAGCGGCTGCTATTACCTACTCACAGGCAGTCTGACTAAAGGACACATTGCTCAGCAAACCCTGTCCGCTTCTCCCGACCTAGGCAGGTCAGTGATTGGAGGAATTGCCTTATTACAGGTCATATTTGGGAATGTGCCTACCATCCGGTGTTATCTGTTATTGTATATGAGACCAGTTGGTGTCGGAAAAAGTGAAGGAATTGCCGTTTGGGAAGTTTGTCCTGTTTATTAACAGTTATGTACTTCAATACAATTGACGGGTATTACATGGTTGGAGCTTATATTGCAATCAGTTCATCTGCTAACAGGATGATATGTGCGTTATAACAGTGTGATCACGCTTATATATACCACTACTAGTAATATCCATACACTACTGAGATATACCTATGGTTCAGTGCTGGGACGCCAGAAATTTGTTCCAATTTTATTATTTATCTGTATGCGCAAATATATCAAGCTGCCACAGGATTGTTACACTGTTTTAGTTACACTATTGTACCGATTATATTAATTGGATGTGTCTATGTGTTTCATTTTATCTGTGTTTGTATGTGTTTTAACGGTTATTAAACTAAGATTTTCATTTCAACAAGTCTCCTGTATGTTCCATCAGAGAGCATAATATATCATTATATATTTTTATGGTAATTATTCCCACCTTGCGCAGTGTTTGTTTGGCTGGTTGTAAATGCACGTTCTGTTATATTATATATGCTCTTTATTTTTGATGTTATAGTAATATTGTCTGGTTTCTTAACCAGGATGTCTACTGTAAAACTGGAATACTAATAAAATGTATTATACATTTTTTTCTTTTTAATTATATACAGTTATTGTGGTCATTGTGTGGGCAGGGGAGGGGGTTTCCAGGCAACAGGAAATCCCCCCTCTCTCTGCATTTGCCTATGCATAGGGCTGATGCAAATTTTGATGGTTCAACTGATCGTGGCGTCTAAGACATATCATTCGGTATTACAGCGTGTACAGACGATGAAAGTGGCCACATGGATGCACACAAGGGAAGGAGTTTGTAGCGGCATTTGTATAAAGTCACAGATGGACGACCGCTAATAGACGCTGCAGCGTGCACTTCTACATACACTTTTTAGTCAGGCCCACCAAGAGGTATTACAGCATATACGGATGCTGACAGTGGGCGTCTCAATCCTTGCACATTTAGATGCATGGCCTTACACTAGGGAAGGGCTTTGTAGCAGCATTTGGATAAAGTTGCAGACGTGTGACCAGCAAAAGACCCAGACACGGACACAGCTGTGTCCAACTCAAAATCAGACCCTTAAATGCGATAATCAGTCTGTCCCACCAATATAACGGGAGGTCACACTGTTGTGATTAAATGGGCCAGTGAGGTGCTTCTCACTAGGAAAGGTCACCCGCTTTTAGCTGGCTCCAGTAAGAGTGCCAGCACTCCAGCGGTAGATGGAAGCTCCACCTGTGTACTCTTTGGAGCACAGCAATGTCCCGCTCTTAGCTGGCTCATGTAGGGAAACCAGTACTCCAGCAGAAGGTGAAAGCACAGCCCATGAACTGTCCGGAGCCCGACAATTACTTGTCCCGTGACTCCACCAAGCCTATTGTGGAAGCTTGTTCTGGTTCTATAGTGACAGAAGCAGCTTCTCGTCCTCCAGGATAGCAGTTGAATTGAGAGGAAATGGTGTGTCCAGTTCAAAGAAGAGATTCGTATAGGCGTTGAGTCAGTTTGATAATGTGTTTATGTGCTAATTAGTCACTGGGCAATAATTGAGTTTTATTTGTTATAGTTACTGTCATGTAACATATCTTATTAATGTATAATTGACATTTTACTAGTAAAATTATTTTTACTTTTAATATTACTATTGGTCTAATTTGTATTTCAATGTATATTTTATTAATCAAACCCCATAGCAAAACCTTTTCTTTTGTCTGCATAACCTTGGGAGGTTGCAATCCTTTTGTTTGCTGATGGCTGCTTTTAATTGTTCTACTTAATTAAGTTGCGCAGGATCGATTTGTGAAGGTCAGTGATTTTCGGCAATTCTTGTAGCGGAATTTAAAGTGGCTATGTTTTAAAAAAATATTTCTTCCAACCGAAAACACTGTATTTTGCATCAATGCTTTAATTCCTTCTGCAAAAATTATAGATTGTGAGAAATTGATTTTCATTACATTTTCCTTCATGCACCATTAGCCATGTAAACACTTTTCCTGGTTCCCTATTGCTGCATTTGTTTGATTGTATTAGTGACTAGCAGTGCCTAGTGCCAAGTGATTATTCATTTTATTCAATGACAAGGAGACAGAACCCCGGGCTCTCCTGATCGCTCCCTGGGTGTCCGCTCCTCTGTGCACGGTCTGATGTTCCCAGCAAAGATTCCTGGGTAAGTTTTGGCTATAGAAGCCCTTGAAATGCTGATTAAAAACCAGATTAAAATCTGTTCAGTAGTTCTCGAGTTTATCGTGCACATACATACAAACGAATGATAATATATATATATATATATATATATATATATAGATAGATAGTGGCAGTATCACCAGAGACGTTGCTGGTGAGCAGCTGAGTCCGTGTGGGGCTGGAGGGATCCGCCTACACTCAGAACAAAAAGGCTGCACTGGGAGACTGCTCATAGCTGCTAAGTAGCAGCCACAGCAGTCTCCTATGCCTGTGGGGAGAGCGATCACACTGATCGTGCCACCCACTGGCTATGCACCAGGCTGAGGGACTCCCCCTTCCCAGCACGGAGCTGCAAAAATTATTTTTTTTAAGGGGCACAATTAGGCCACGCCCCTTCTCCCCCCCGGGCCCGGCTGTCGGCGCCCCTGCTTTGGAAACTGTGGCAGCCAAGAAGCTGAGAAAGCTATACCAGCCCAGGAGGCCAGTGTCCAGTCCTGCATGTGGCAGCAAGGACCACCAATCTCCAAGTGGCTTTCATGCAGATTAGCTACTTTTATAGGCCGGGATGTACTAAAGGAAAAATATGGTAAAAACAGAGTTTTCGTTGTTTTTAACCGCATTTCCATATGTACTAAGACCTGGCCACCCTTTTATCGGTGCAGAGGGTAACGCCAGAAAAATGTTACCTTATAGAAGCCTATGGGCTAATTACCGCATCCCGCACCTGATGCTTCGCTGCCGCCTCACAGTTTTCTAGCAATGGCCCCCACTCACTTTACTCTCCATGGTCGCCAGCTGTGCTCCTCCTGGGTCCTCCTCCTTCTCCTCCTCATAGTCTTTTTCTGGGTGCAGGGAGGAGGAGGAGCCCAGGACTTCCTGCACAGGTCACCAGTAGGAAGTTCCCAGGGCTTGGAGGGGGCGAAGTCCAACGGAGACCCCCTCACTCGGCGTCAGCTGCTTCGCAAAGGGCAGCTCTTATCGCAAGAGCTGTCCTTTGCAATACTAATCGCATATGTTAGTACATTGGCGATTAGTAAGGTTGCGGTGACTGGCAGTAAGTATACCGCAACCTTAGTACATCCCGGCCATAGAGAGGACTCAAGAAGTGAGCTAGTGCCCTCAGTGAGGGCTAGGTTTGTTTATTATTTCCTGTTCAATTTGTTTCCTGATTCCATGCTGGAAGTATAGCACCATTTTTATTTAGCATTTACTGGAATGCAATGTGTGGACTAATTCTGCACCTAATCACTGCACCACTGAAACCCATCTACCGAGCTAATTATTCCATGTCATCATAATAAATAAATATATATATACACATATATATATATAAAACAAGGCTGCATGTGATTTGAAGTGTCCCCAAAAGCTATTATGTATTGATGTAGGGATCCTATCCCTGTGATTTATACCCATATACCCAATTTGTATTCTTCTTGCCCAAAATGAAGAACCTGAATCCACTTACAGCTCAGTCTTTGGATGATGTCAAGAATTTCACACTCCTGAAAAACAATGCATTCATCAATACAGGATTTGAAGCCAAGTAAAATTCCCCCAAAACACAGAGAAAAGACATTATGGGGTATATTTACTAAGGTGCGGGTTTTTAGAAGTGGATATGTTGCCCCCATAGCAACCAATCAGATTTTAGTTATTATCTTCTAGAAGGTGCTAGTTAAATGTTAAGTAGAATCGGTTTGGTTGCTATGGGCAACATTTCAATTTCTAAAAACTCTCACTTTAGTAAATATACCCCTATGAAACTACAGAAACCCTGCAGAAAATTGTAATAAACTTGTAACTTTTTGAACTCGAAATCAAAATTTATAGTCCCAAATTTGCTCTGGAAATCTTTCCCTGTGAATACTTTTTGTTTTTAAAAAATATATCCAGCAGTTTGGAGGATTAGGGGTGTCTCCTTTCAGGCTCTGCCCCTGAGAATAGGGTTCTAAACCCTTTTCTGCCAAGACCCAGGTAGGACTAGGAACCAGATTGCAATGCATCAGTTTTTGATATAGAATTTACTTATAAATAACTTTACAGTGGTCAATGGGCACGATTCTATTCAGCGCGATGTAAATAGCTCCGAGAGATAGCTCCCGGAGCTATTCAATTCATCGCGATGTTAGGTCGGGGAAGGCTCGTTATCGCGCCTTAAACAGGGTGTTTAGGCGTGATAACGGGCATTCCCCGACCTAACTTCCCGGCGCGAGGCTGTTTTCCAGGCGCGAAGGGCAGAAAACAGCCTCGCGCCGGGACTTTTATCGGATTTCTTCTTTCATCCCTGGAGGGATGAGAGAAGAAATCATTAGTCGGACTTGGCAGCGCGTTGTATTGAATAGCTCCGGGAGCTCACTCCCGGCGCTATTTACATCGCGCTGAATAGAATCGTGCCCAATGTATGCATATTATTATTAACAAATATAAGAAAATAGGAAATTGTACAAAATAATTAAAAAATATTCTACTTAGTTCATTAGATGATAGCCACAAGACAATTATGGTGATTCCTTCTACTCAGCATGGGTGAATCATGTATTGACAAATAAGGTTAAGAACCTCTGCCATACTGCATGGGAGTATTCTCTGTCTGGCTTGGCTGCTACCAATTCCCCCTACTTTTATGTTAGTTCCTTGTGTCAGTACAATAGTTGAAGTTTTTATTAGCCCACCCAGTTAACTGTCGACTCCTATTATAGTTGATGGAGCTTGTGTTCTTACTAGGCTGTTAGGAAGGAGCCAATCACTTATTTACAAATTGCCAGAGGAAAGGGCTGGGGTTTTAGTAAAAATTGCGGGTAATCATTCACTGTCCCCATGTTACCATACAGTTTCCATAGTGGTCTCAGGAGGACACTTCTATGTTATGAAACAGGTATTTACACCTAATTTTCTACATTTGTCTGTACTTAATACTCAAGCACAAGTCTCCTCATGACGAAATTTCAATAAACCAGTATGTAATAGATTTTTTGGCCTAGACATTTGATATCAACCACGGAAATCTATAAGGCTTTAGGCTGCTGCATGTGGTCTATCATTTCACTCCTCGTTCTAGCATTAAATGAAAAATTCTTTACTCAGGGCATATTTATTAACACACAGTATAAAAGCAGTTTCACATACCTACAAGTTTAGACGGTGTATTGATTAATGTTTAGTATTCACATGTGGTGGTCCAACCAGAAATTCCTCTCTTGAAAAATAAAGTGCCACTAGTGACTCTTTAGGTAAAAGCTGCCAGATAGCTCTGTCACTCTGTGTGCTATATTCCATAGGATTAGTATTAATCCACCCAATTTGATGATTGGCTGACTGTCCTCCTCTGTCAGCCCAGGCTTCGGGATATAACAGCCGGCTGAAGGCAGCAGTTAGTCTGTCAGCATAGATCCACACAAGATTAGTATCATGATAGAGGGTGGTAGGTTCAGGTTACCTACGTGTGTTGTGGTAGTCAGTGGGATTGTACTCACTGCCACAGTGACTCTACCACAGCCCTGCCGAGCTGGATTGTAGGATGCAATTGTCACCAGCATAAAACAGGGGATAGTAGCAGACGTAGTCAGCCCAATCATTAGCACAAAGTGGCAGCAGGTTCCTCTTGACTGGGATCAACAATGCATTTGGCCACCAGTGTGGCCTTTTTCAAGCTGTGTGAAACTGCTGTGATACTGTGCGACTATATGCATTAATGCACTCATGCTGTTTTCATTTATTGTGTTTTAGGGGCCTATTCATCAACACTAAAATAATGTCTTTAAGGACATTTTCCTTAAATAACGTTATTTTAGTATTCGTGATAACACTGATATCTCCTTGCTAAGTCCCCCTGCGTTAATTTCCATACTCCCCATACATTAGTATGGGGATATAGAAATTATGGTATTCATCAAATTCCGAAATTATGTATTTTCGGAATTTGATGGAGGTACTATCCGCCACTGTGAGGTGGCGAATAGCAGGTGAGACTTACCTGCGGTCAGCTGGACAGCTCCCTCGCAGCTCCCTCCGGCGCTCTGGTCCCTCCTCTGGCTCCGGTGGTTGCTTGCACTCTGTGTTTTCCCAGCAGAACACAAAAAGTTTCGAGAAAAATTTTTTTTTTTTTTTCTAAACAGTACTGTGGTGTACTGGGAGACCACGTGTCAGACCAGCAGGACGGAGCCAGAGGATGCTGAGCGGGCAGGTAAGTGCAGGATTGGGGGGGAAGTGAGCGGAGAGGGAGGGGGGTGAGGGGGTTGGAGGGGCACACAAACTTACCGCCGCTATAGGTAGTGCTGCGCATGCGCTGGGTTAACGAATTTAACAGCGCATGCGCAGCACTGTTTCCAGCTGCAGTAAGTTAGTGTAGATAGGGATAACTATCTATTTCCTGAAAAGCGGTCATCGCAAAAATGACAGCTTTTCGGAATAGATAGTTATAGGGAGGAGGAATGATGAATTCCTCCGGTAATTAGGTAGAACTCCATGCGAGTTCTAAACCTAACTACCTCCATCGATTTTTATGGTATATATCTACAAATTTTAATAAACATATTAACCATTATTAAGATTACTCATTGCCCCAACATACTGTAGGCACACCAGCGCAGTCAGTTGTTCTTTTTCATTGTTTTATGTGATGTGGGCAATACTTTTTTTTACTGCTGCAGTGTTGATTGAAACTTCTATTTTAGCATAGCAGCGCTGGGTAGATTTTGTGGCACATTTATTAAAAAATACTGCGCAAGTATTAAGCATCCCCAGGATGGGCCGCAGCACATGTCTTCGATATCTGCTGTTTTCCCTCCATTTCCAACTGCAAAGCAGTCCCATAGGTTTCCCGATGGCTGCTATACTGTCAGATTTACCAAGCCCCAGAATGCTTGACCCTAAAGAAGGCATTAGGTTATAGTAGCCTATCGGCTACTGTGGCATAGAGAGATCCACCTGATCCTGCTCCCTCTGCCCCCAATGATGCATGCAATGACTGACTGCTACTCGTGTACATTACGTGCGGAGGAGGATCCGAACACGGAAGCAAAATGATTACATAATAAGCTATCACTCCGCTTACACCTTTTCGCTAGATCGGAACCCGTTTCCTGGCAGGAGCATAATGTTAAATTTGTGTGAATATTGACATCGTCATGTTGCGATTTTAAGCAAAAAAATATATTATCACATCCGCATTAAAAAAGCAGATTGTAATAAATAAGGCCCTCAAGGTGGGTACACACCTTACAGATATATCTGCTGATGATGGTTGCTCATACACACTGAACAACCAGGTCCGCCAAGAGCCGCGGCAGGCCAGAGTAATAGGGGGCGTGGCCTAATAGTGGGAGGCATGGCCACGCCCCCTTCCCGGGAAAAAATCTATAAAAAACCTTTGCAGCGAAGCGGCGCTGCGCTCTGAGCCCCCTCTGCCCTGCTAAAAGCCAGGGTGGCTCGATCAGTGTGATCGCTCCCCCCACAGGCATAGGAGACTGCTGTGGCTGCTGCTCAGCAGCCATGAGCAGTCTCCCACTGCAGCTCAGCACACGCTGTGTGCTGGGCTGCTGTGGGGGAGGGGGGGCAGTGCCAGACCCGGGCCCCCGCCGGGCCCCTCAGGAAGCCCAGGCCTGGGTAATCTGTACTCGCTCCCCCCCACTCTTGGCACCCCGGTGAACAACCGACACTGCCATCTGGCCACAGGTCCCGTCGCACCCCCCTCCCCGGTGGCCTGTGCAGCAAGTGTACGGGTTGTCGTCTGTCCGCCCATACACACAGCACGATGTGTAGATATATTTGCCATCAGCTGTGCTGCACAGCCGACACGATATGTCTGTGAACGACGTCATTCACAGACACTGACCGACGTGCACACAATATATCGACCGTTCATTTGAACGGCCGATATGTCGGCTAGTGTGTACCCAGCATTAGTGTCACTTTCAACAAGTCATCTGAAAAAGGAGATGGAGACGTATATGCCAGCTACGATAGTGCCAACATTGATAGTTTCTCTACCTCTATGGGGTGTGAAAAAAATGTGCAATGCCGGTGGGCACGATGCGCTTTTCTGGAACAGCACATTACATGCAGCTGAGATAATTAAATTCCCCTCAGAATATGATGAATACATTTAGGCTTAAACTACAAAGACTACATCTTTAGTTACAGTCTCCAGATTAATCACATGACATAGAATAATCAGATTGTAATCTATTGTATCCTATCTGCTATACTAGACAAGCAATGTTTAACCAGTTTGTAGTATGATGATATTGCAATACCACAGTTTGTCTCACATGAACTAAGATGATTAATCTCCTCCAAAGAATGTAATTGAATGATGCAACCACTAAATCAGTCATGATATATTAGGTGATACTGAGCAGGAAATGCTCACTACAATAAGAAACACAGGAAGGATTTTGTTTTTCTTTGGATGATTAATGTCATGTGAATAACTGCATACACTCACATATACAGTAATTGCATCATTTTTTTTTCTTGCGAACAAATAATCTGATGAGATTTTATCACAAAGACTGAAAATCCCAAATGTAACCCTAGAAGTAGCCAAACATTGACACATTATTTCCAGTATGTATTTGAGCTCACTGATATCTATAAAAATGACCCAAGAAAACAGACACAAGCAGAACACTTCTCATGTACCATATTGGGCTTAACGGGTGCTTGGATATGTTCAACTTATTTTTAGATGAGATGTTGGTGAGATGTTCAGTCACAGTGTACTATATTGTAGCACTATTAATGCAAATAGATCATTTAGTAGCTTTTGGAAATACTTTGTTAAAAGTTAATATCCTGATGTAACATAAGCACACAAGCAATTTATGACCATAAACATGCACATTTAAGGCATATTTTGCCGACTATATGATTTACAGTGAAGCACATACATTTGGTCCTGGGAGTCCTGGCATACCAGCGGGACCCTGTAGAAGAGTGTTTATATTAACAATTTACACAGAAGATTAACATCATCAGCTGTTTAGAGTTTAAGTAACCAAATTAATAAACTGTTTATACATTTTAGAAAGTACTCTTGCTCAGTTTGACATATTTTCCCATCCGCCCCCAAGTATACAGTGAAACATGGAAATACTATGAGTTATTTAGTACATCTTGCATTTTCTCCCACTGCGCATGCTACAGAACTACCATATGCAACTGCGGAGTCACACACATCTCAGCTGCATCTACACTTGAGACTGACTAGGTATAACATGGTGCTTTCATGTAGGCAGCGTTCAGGGAGGGCATGTTTATACAACTGCGAGCTATGCTGAATTGGGTGGAAGCGTAAATACCTCAGACTCCATGGCAGCCCTAACTACTGTATGGATTCACTCTTTGTTAAGCTGAGCAGAGACAGACAGAGGGAGGATACCTGAGGAGGGTGAGACCTCCCCTCAGATCTAACTTGCAAGTGCTAGTCGGACACTTAAGACATTTAGATTATAGATTGAACCAACATATAATTTAAACTGAAATAAATCACTGATGCCCATCTCCCCTAGTGCCAATGATGGCATGGAATGGAAGCAATTCAGACAACATTTAACAACAATCACATACTTGATCACCTGGAGGGCCAGCATATCCCTTGGGGCCACTGTTCCCTTCTTTTCCAGGCTGGGAATTCTATAATGGAAACATTTAAGAAAGCAGAGATAGTATTCAACAGTACATCTACCAGTTATATATGTATATGGGTTATGTGTTACTAATATACAAGGATCTATTCATGGGGATTTCATTGCCTGGCAGTGGCCATGATCAATAATGGGAAGTAATATAATGTCTAGAACTTAGTTCATGTCCTAATTCTGAGGAGATATATGTAATAGATATACTACTCTCGGATGTGCGATCGCTCTCTGAAATACGCATGCCTGAGTTCAACCAGCCAAGGCGTGCATATATCAGAGCGTGACTGCACACCTAAGAGTGGTATATCTATCTTATAAAATGCCCCCTGTTGTGATTAAATAATTCTATGTGGAGATGATATAGGGTGAAACATATACAGAATAAGAGGAAAATATTGTTCAGAATATGCTATTTAATTTCAATTATCTTTAATGAATAAACTTTTAACTGGATAAGTGACTAAAACAGTTGAAATGTGTATTTCTGTCAGTGAGGCAGTGAGTGATGCTATTGTTTACGCTCGTGCAGTGATAGTGTTGTGGCTGTGATGAGGTTTTGGTGACTGCTGGCAGTAGTTCAGGCATGCGGACATGCTGGGCTGTGTGTGCGGTCATTGGGAAATAATGCACGGTCATGTGATTTAGTGTCCAATCATGTTAGTGGGATTTCTGTCAATATAACACACCCTTTATAAGTCACAGATACACCTTTTATGACTACTATCCATTTTTAAAAAGATGTGCACCCCACCCTTAAAAAAAAAGTGATCTAAGTATCAGAGTTCATAGTCTGGGCTGGTTGTGGCAATTTCAGGGGGCAACAGCGTTGGGTTCCGCCACTAAAGCTGCAACCAGCACTGAGATGATGACACTTTAGCGCCATGCTGTTATTTTTTTGTTATCATTATTTTTATTAACACCAGCCATCATTACCATGTTGACGATGATGAATGGCATTTCAATAGCATCATGATATATTTAAAGCATACTGTATCACACACTTTAATTATTTAGATGCATTTAACATACAATGCTGAGTTATACATATCTTATAATATGTGCGACTCACAATATACATGTAAATGAGGTTTTTTCCTTTAACGCATGTTATTTGGAGTTTTTGGACGCTAATGCCTCAGCATCAGCCTGAATTTCCTAAATTAATTATGTTTGTGTTTTACTGTTAACATAAACAAACCTAGTCAAGTTTTTTCCCCATCTGCCCAGATTAAATTAATGTATAATAATTATTAACTTACATCATCACCATAGTCTCCAGCTACTCCTTGTTCTCCTTTAATTCCAGGGTAACCTCTTATTCCCTGATAAAAGACGATAATATTTATTTTCCAGTAGATCATATTTCTTGTATATATGTAAAATACCCCAATTGTATGTAAAATACAATACCCTAAATGTATGTAAAATACAAAACCCTAAAAATGTATGTAAGATATAGTACCGTAAATGTATGTAAAATACAATACCCTAAATTTATGTAAAATACAATACCCTAAATATATGTAAAATAAAATACCCTAAAAATATGTAAAATACAATACCCTAAAATTATGTAAAATGCAATACCCTAAAAATTTATGTAAAATACATTTAGAACTTGATCCAATCAAGTCTGAGTTCAGCGTGAGTAAGTGTGGATGTATGCCCCACTTATGGTACCGCTGGACTTGTGGATTAAGTCCGAGGTGAGATTTGGCCGTGAGGGGGGCGAATTATATGCCGTTGCAACAGCAATTTACCCCCTTTGCACCTAATTGGATCGAGTCTTACGGTCCTTTTGAAGCACACAACAGGATGGTGCATCTAATTGCGGTCTACAGCCCGTACACTTGTATACACTTTCAATTTGAGTTGGCATAGAGCTGCCGTCTATACTCTGAAGAAGAAATTATCTGTTCCTTATGTAAGATATATACATGCTCTAATTCACTGTGAAAATCAGCAGCTTTATTTTTATTTTACTTTGCACATACCCTTATGATTGTACATTCTGGCAAGCAGGGCCTCCTGGACTTCAGCTTCACTGTTTGATTCTGTACAGTTTTCAAAATATTCAGTTTGTCTCTATAATTGTGCAACATGTTGGTGCTATATAAACAGCATCTATATATCTATTGTGGCTGAGCACCTTGTGGGAGAAGAAGTGGAGTGGATCCATCACATCTGAAGTTGTTTATATATTCACTAGCTGGGATACCTGGCGTTGCCTGGGTTGAAAAATGACCTTGACGTACATCTGCACCCATCATTTTTTACATTGTCTTCGCCTATAACCTCTTTCCATTGATCCTGAAAAGAACCCCACTGTTTGCCAACATTATTTTAGCCCTGAAAAGGACCTATCTATTCATTTATATGTGCTAGGAGGAAATGAGAAACTGTCAATGCAGGTGACATGTGATCCTCCGACTCACTGCTCTTCCATTGGAGCTCTACCTGCCCCCCACTAGTACATATCAGCCTGTGCCTTCAGATCAGTGCAGTGTTAGGCACTGGAAGACATCCTGTGTGAACTTGCTTAAACCAAAATTTCAAACCAGAGACTCCACGGTAGACCTCCATGGCCCTGACGAACTTCAAACACAGCCAAAAAACCTAATCCTGATCAAATTACACCACCATGCCAAATTATGTGGAGTTAAGTACAAAACTCTGGCCATATACAGTATAAAGGACAAACAGACAGACACACGCACACACTTTCTCGCTTATTATATAGGCTAGCTGGGATACCCGACATGAAGACTGGACCCTGAAGTACACCTGCAGCCTTTGTTTACATTGTCCTCGCCTATAACCCCACTTATTACTGTGTGGCATAATGTATAAGGGGCACTACTACTGTACTGCGCAGCATAATGTGTATAAGGGGTACTACTGTGTGGCATAACCTGAATGGGATCTGTGTGGCATAACAGGAATGGGCTCTGTGTGGGGGCAAATGTATGTATTTTTACCTTTGGGGGGGCCATTTTAAGATCTTGCTATGTGGCCCACAAAGTTCTAGTTACGTCCTTGCATGCGAACACAGAGGGCTGAATAATATATATGGTCACTTTAAAAACGATTAACTCTGGATTCAATATGAACTTGCATGAGTCAAGGTTTGACACTTGCTCACTGAGGTTACTTTCACACAGGTTTTTGACAGATTGCCAATTTCCACTGGAGCCAGCCCCGGATTCTGTGTAATTTGAGTGTTCCCATTTTTAGGGATTGTGTGACAGTGTGTGGGCCTAATGAAGTTCAAACCTAGGCAAAAACATATTGCTGGACAAACTACACCACCATGCCAAATTTGGTGGAGCTAGGTCAAAAACTCTGGCCGTGCATAAAGGACAAACAGACAGACAGACAGACACTTTCTCGCTTATTATATAGATTAATATAAGTAGATGGAGTACACACTGTAGGAATTTCTAGTAATAAATAAATTACAGAAATTATAATTACAATTTTTCCAGTTTACCATTCAGCAACAGTACTATGGTGGTACTATGGTGGTATAATGTACTTTTTTATTCTTAATTTACAGTTTGTGGAGTGCAGGTTGGGATTTGCATCTTATGTTCCAATACACCTACCCTTTTGTAAATTGACTCTTGAAGGAGGGCTTTGCTGACCCCAAGAAAGAGGGGCTCTCCCCAGCCTTTTGGCAAAGAGATGCATATACTCTGCTATAAAGAGCCTTGATACTCCTAAGGCTGGGGAACAGAGGGTCCTTTCATTTACACTGACACTTAGGGATAAATTTACTAAGATTTGTGTTGCTCCGATATAGCAATTTCGGGTGAAAATATAATTTCTTACCAACACAGGAATTTACTATTCGATCCGAGACCGCTTTACATGTAGTGGCCGCTCATTGGGTAAGACAGTGGTTCCCAAACTGTGCGCCGGACACTTGCAGGTGTGCCTCAGGTTGGTGGTCCAGCACCAAATCAAATTATGTATGGTCAATGTAATGTAAATATGTGGACAAACAGAAGCGCAAACCTGTCCACCACCACATAACTGAACATAAGGATGACAGGAAGCACAATTTACTTCACTTTACTACATTCTTTTTCTGAATTTCTCAATAACAAAGTTTTGGCTTAGGGGTGCCATGAAAACAATTCTGATACTCTAGGGCACCGAGATTCAAAAAGTTTGGGAACCACTGGGCTAGGACACACGTGGATCACAGCCAATGAGCAGCCGCTACATGTAAAGTGGCCCTGATTGGCTGGCCGGCCGTGTGAATTTCAGATGACTGTTGTCATCTGTCATTTCGCATAGTATAGGTGTGTGTGGTAACACACATACCTATACTTGTCCGGCATGAAACGGGTATTCGTTTTTTGTTTTACAAAGTGTCGTAGATGCTACGAAGACCGGCGCAAGGATAGAGGTAAGTATAGGATTTTTTTGCAGGTACTCCCATTGGAATTTTACTGGAGAAAGGGACAGAACAGCTGGCAGCAGGTAAGTATGTGTGAGTAGGGTAAGTAGTTGTATGTAATAAAGTTGTACTTGACATGGGTGTGTGCGTGTTGTCATTTTTTAACTATTTATTTTACATTGGGGGTACGGGTGCTAGTTGCCTGTTGGCACTTGTAGTTCCACAAGTGCCTAAGGGCAGGCATGCTGGCACCTGGAGTTCCACTGTAAAATACAATATTTTCTCTAGTTTTACACCATTATTAACCCCGTACACCAGCCAGGGGTGCGGGGAAGAGCCCCGGGCTTCAGACTAAGCCTGGGGTATTCGAGAGAGGGGGGACCCATTTATTGGGTGGTCCCCACCTCCCCTGAGATTCCCAGGCTTGGGTTGACCGGCTTGGGGTGATAATGCTTTGGCCAGGGAGACCCGGTGATAGGGTCCCCTGGCTGTAGCATTATGGCATTACACCCCGGTTGGGGTCCGGTGCTGGTTTTAAATATAGGGGGACCCCTAAACAATTTTTCCCCCCTATTTATAAAACCAGGACTATCCAGCAGCCAGGTGCTGACTCCTAAAATACAGGGGGACCCTACTTGTTTTTTTTTAATTTTTATAAACCAGGACTGGCTGAGCAGCCCGTGGCTGGTTATGCCTTTTGGGGGGACCCTACTTAATTTTTTTTATAATTTTAACCCATTACATTACACTAACACACAAGCAGCCTGCACATATTTCACTGATATGTGCAGGCTGTTTGTTCGGGAGGGAAACTCGGGGCTTTAACACAGACAGGATTGATCAAATACACCATCAGACAACACTATCCTGACCAACATGGGAGCTTGGTAAATTCCCGATTTTTTGTGTGAAAAAAACGCCCATTTTTGATCGATCCTATCCCTGTTTAAAAACTGAGCAAATCGGGACCAACACGAATCTTAGAAAATTTACGCCTTAGACTTCTTTGCATTAGAACAGTCCTCTGCTGTGTGGTTGTTCCAACTTGTCTGTTGGCGGCTTGCTGGCTTGGTTTGTCTGTAGCTGCCCTAGCGGCATGGTTTGTTATAGCAATAAAGGGCTACTGGAAGGGTGTAAGAATTATGTGTGTATCATCTATGACATTTGTATACATGAGACAGACTTTTTTGTAGTGAAGTCTTCTGAAATGTCGCATACAGATTGAATCTCCCATATCCAAATATTCAGAAATACGGCATATTCCTATGGAATATTTTTAGCATGACTGAGATAGTGACACCTTTGCTTTATGATGGTTCAGTGTACACAAACTTTGTTTTAGGCACAAAAGTATTAAAAATATGGTAGAAAATTACCTTCAAGCTTTGTGGATAGGGTGTATATGAAACATATAAAGAGAAAACCAAAACCAGTCGGCGCTTTAACCACTGTGTATAGCTTGGATCAATGAACTAATCATGATCGGTTCAGCAGCTGTACAGTTGAGGATTATCCAGCAACACCGCTATCCACCAGGGTAGAGACGGCGGTCTCATCCAAGGTGAATGTATGGAGACGCCGATGATTACTACGAACCCTGGTGCTAGCCACAGTGGAGAACGGATATGGGATTCCCTCATATATGCTGCAAGGTTAAGCAGCGCTGTACAAATACAGCTACAAGTAGCGTCTTACAACTAAGTGGAGTGAATATTCATTATTTGTTACAATATAACAGAGACAATGTTACAACCTGTTTGAGGAATTATTCAGTTTACTCAGTGGATTTTTTTATATCACACACACATTTTGTATTCATTACGTGCTTGTGATACAGACTTTTTAAAGAAGATTAACAATATACATAGATAAGTTTTTTCACTACTCTTGGGACTTTAAAAATTTATTTTCCCTTTTATTGAATAAAGGAAAACCATCTTTTCATCATTCTTGATTGACATATACATGTGTTACTTATTGTTAAATTGTTTTATATTGAGTGCATCTACCTTGTTGGAACCTAAAGACAGGGGTGTATCTTCCTATTGGCCTGGATGGCCCTTGCCAGGGGCGCCGTCCAAGGTGGGGGGCACTGTTTCAGCCCACCCGACATCACTAGCACATGATCTCCTGTCTCCTCTGCTCTTAGCAGTGTCCCGCAGTCAGCTACAGCAAAAATCCCTGATCTGCTTCTGTCTCCTCTGCTCTTACCAGTGTTCTCCATTGATTGTTACTATGTATTAGCCTACTTATATGTCCCTTTATATCAGAAACATTTAAAATTAGGGAGAGTATTTTTTTTTTATTTTTATCCCTAATATATTTCTTCCCCCACAATACCCAACACATACCAATCACCACTCACTAATTCCAATATGTCAACTGTGCAGGAAAAGAGTGCAAGCACCACATCAATCACAAGGCTCTATTTGCAAGATAATTTGCAAATATGCAAATTATCTTGCCCACAATGCATCTTGTTTGTTATTGATGCCCTCTTTTCCTGTGTTGCTTACATATAGAAATTAATAAACAGTGCTTTGCATGTAGTAAGTGTTATAACTGAAAAAAAAATAATAATAATATATATATATATATACAGTCAGGTCCATAAATATTGGGACATTGACATAATTTTCATATTTTGGCCTCTATTCACCACCACAATGGCTTTGAAATGAAACAAACAAGATGTGCTTTAACTGCAGACTTTCAGATTTAATTTGAGGGTAATTACATCCAAATCAGGTGAACAGTGTAGGAATTACAACGGTTTCTATATGTGCCTCACACTTTTTAAGGGGCCAAAAGTAATGGGACTATCAACTCAAAAGCTATTTCATGGACAGGTGTGGGCTATTCCCTCATTATTTCATTATCAATTAAGCAGGTTAAAGGTCTGGAGTTGATTCTAGGTGTGACATTTGCATTTGGAATCAGTTGCTGTCGACTATCAATATGAGATCCAAAGAGCTGTCACTATCAGTGAAGCAAGCCATCATTAGGCTGAAAAATCAAAACAAACCCATCAGAGAGATAGCAAAAACATTAGGTGTGGCCAAATCAAGTGTTTGGAACATTCTTAAAAAGAAAGAACGCACCGGAGAGCTCAGCAACACAAAAAAGACCCGGAAGACCACGGAAAACAACTGTGGTGGATGACAGAAGAATTATTTCCCTGGTGAAGAAAAACCCCTTCACAACAGTTGGCCAAATCAAGAACACTCTCCAGGAGGTAGGTGTATATGTGTTAAAGTCAACAATCAAGAGAATACTTCACAAGAGTGAATATAGAGGGTTCACCACAAGATGTAAACCATTAGTGAGCCACAAAAACAGGAAGACCAGATTAGAGTTTGCCAAACAAAATCTAAAAAAGCCATTACAGTTCTGGAACAACATCCTATGGACAGATGAGACAAAGATCAACTTGTACCAGAGTGATGGGAAGAGAAGAGTATGGAGAAGGAAAGGAACTGCTCATGATCCAAAACATACCACCTCATCAGTGAAGCATGGTGGTGGTAGTGTCATGGCGTGGGCATGTATGATTGCCAATGGAACTGGTTCCCTTGTATTTATTGATGACGTGACTGCTGACAAAAGCAGCAGAATGAATTCTGAAGTGTTTTGGGCAATATTATATGCTCATATTCAGTCAAATGCTTCAGAACTCATTGGATGGCGCTTCACAGTGCAGATGGACAATGACCCGAAGCATACTGCAAAAGCAACCAAAGAGGTTTTTAAGGCTAAAAAGTGGAATGTTATGCAATGGCCAAGTCAATCCCCTGACCTGAACCCGATT
Organism: Taudactylus pleione; assembly: GCA_031769625.1. Lineage (NCBI taxonomy): Eukaryota > Metazoa > Chordata > Amphibia > Anura > Myobatrachidae > Taudactylus > Taudactylus pleione. The sequence goes on from JAUIMM010000052.1 coordinate 34,910,402, forward strand.
GAGCATGCATTTCACTTGATGAAGCCAAAACTGAAGGGAAAATGCCCCAAGAACAAGCAGGAACTGAAGACATTTGCAGTAGAGGCCTGGCAAAGCATCACCAGGGATGAAACCCAGCGTCTGTTGATGTCTATGCGTTCCAGACTTCAGGCTCTAATTGCTTGCAAAGGATTTGCAACAAAGTATTAAAAAGTGAAAGTTAGATTTACGATTGTTTAGTTTGTCCCATTACTTTTGGCCCCTTAAAAAGTGGGAGGCATATATAGAAACCATTGTAATTCCTACACCATTCACCTGATTTGGATGTAATTACCCTCAAATTAAATCTGAAAGTCTGCAGTTAAAGCACATCTTGTTTGTTTCATTTCAAAGCCATTCTGGTGGTGAATAGAGGCCAAAATATGAAAATTCTGTCAATGTCCCAATATTTATGGACCTGACTGTATATATATATATATTTTGTCTACCTATTTCTACAGGCATGTAAATTGAACTACCCCCAGTGTAAGTGTAATAAATTTATGTTTTCTTCATTTTGGGGGACTGGCTATGATCTTTTTAGGTGGTGGCTAACCCTGTGTTGGGAATAAGACATGATCCATATGGACTGTCTTCATTCTTATGTGGGGAAATATAGAGGATGTATCATCCCAGTAAATTAAAGGTGGAGTGTAGGTATCAGTTGTTAAAAAGTGTAATGCAGTATAGATAGCCCAATTTGAATATATGTAAATTATCTTACCCATAATGCATTTTGTTTGCTTTTGATTCAATGTTTTTAAGCTTTTCCTGTGTTTTTTTGCATAAATAAATTTATATATAGTGGTTTGCAATGGAGTAAGTTCTATAAAAGATATATATATATTACAAAGAGAAATAAAAATTATACTCTCCCTATTTCTTCACATGTGTGAATTAAACAACCCCCAGTGTGTGTTATTTTTTCTTTGTTAGTAGAAGCAGTCATTGGAGGGGGGCGCCAGGCCCTTAGTTTGTCAGGGGCGCTCGGACCCCTAGATACACCCCTGCCTAAAGAGTTGTGCTATTAAGAGAGATGTTTTAATAAATTATATTTACTAAATATCTAATATCTACAATCCGATTGATTTAGCGCAGTTCAAATTATATCTATGTATTTGAAACATAAATGAATTTCATGTATGTACACAAACTTTGTTTAAGCCACAAAATTATGGGTCCCATTCCCAAGATATCCTATGCAAATATTCCAAAATACTGAATATTCCGATATCCAAAATACCCCTGGTCCTAAGCATTTTGGATATGGGAGACTCAACCTGTACTTCTAATAACTGCCCCAACACATATTGCACAGCCTGTTACTGGGAGCTGCTTCATCAGCGTCCAACTTGAGTGCAATAGACACGACCTGAGATGTAAACATAGTACAATGTACCCACAAGTAACCACCATCATAGAAAAAAATTATAGTATATTTAATAAGAAAGGGTCCTGGACTGCACACCCTGAATATAACACTAATATGAAAACATTTATCAGAATCAGAAATATTACACAGAAACTTAAATCCATTTAAAATTCTTACACAACCAACACAATGTACCTTTGGACCATGTTCACCTCTTATTCCTGGGAAACCCTGCATGAATAAAAAACATCTCATCAGTATTTAGTTCAAAACCTGATGAAACAATCTGTATTGCACGTTTACCTTTTGTTTAGTTCAATTGTAAGGTAATTTTTTTTTTTTAAACGTGTATACTAGTATACATTCTATTCCATCATCCTATCTGTATAGATCTCTGAGTCACATTGACATTACGCTCTCCTCTGAGTTTAATGTTTTCTGCCCATTCAAAACTAAGAAGAGTATTCCCTATTCACATCAGGCCCATATTACTTTGGCAGCTATTAGCTAAGCCCGGAGACATCCCACTGCAAAAAAACAGGATTTTGGTACTTACCGATAAATCCCTTTCTCCGATTCCACAGGGGACACTGGAGTTCAAGACAGTGGGGTATAGACGGTGGTAGAGCAGAGCCTGGCACTTTAAATAATTTAGAAGTGTGACTGGCTCCTCCCCCTCTATGCCCCATCAGCCCCAGTTTAAGAACTGAGCCCGAGAGGAGACGGAGGACAACAGGAAAAAAAAAAACGAGGAAAAGGAGAAGACCACAGAACGGAACAAGACCGACTGAAGTAGAACAGAGGAACCCACTGCAGGGAACCCTGCAGTCACACAACTATAGAAACCAAACAAAACGGCAGGTACGCAGCGCTGGGCGGGCGTCCAGTGTCCCCTGTGGAATCGGAGAAAGGGATTTATCGGTAAGTACCAAAATCCTGTTTTCTCCTTCATCCACTAGGGGACACTGGAGTTCAAGACAGTGGGGACGTCCCAAAGCCAACCTCCCGGGTGGGAGCGCGGAGAACTTGCTGATCTCTTGGCCAAACCGAAACAGGGACCGCCAAGAACCTGAGGCCCAGCGGAAGCTGAGGAACAAGTGTCGTAGCACAGGAGACAAACACTACTCCTCACTAAACAGTCACAGAAAATTCCACAACTTACAGTGCAAGTCAAAAGGAACAGAACAGCTGTTGAGAGAACAAACACAGGTGGGAAACGTCAGAATCTGTAATCTCAGCTGAAATAGACCAAACCGGACTGTTGGTGGCAGAGAGCCCCAACAAGAATCCATAGGAGAAGGGCAGTAAACGAGCACAAACTCGAGAACCTTACTAGAGTCTAAACAGGCAGCTGCAGCAGCCGCAGACAGCAGAATCCCAGCACTGCTGGACATAATCGTATATATAAAAGTATAACAATACCAAACTACAGATAGAGCTGATCCTGTCCACAGACTCCCAACAAGAGTATGCAGGAAGGCAAAAGACAAGACTGAACAGTCGCCCTGAACCATCCTTGAGGTCCAACTACAACACAGTTGTTAACCAGTGGAAGGGCTAGACCATAGAAGTCTCCAACGAGTGGAGATCCCACTGGGCGTGAGACCGAGGCGAAAGAGAGAGAGAGAGGATTGAGACTACAATACCTTTCAGAGGGTCAGACGGAAGTACAACCCATTTTGAAAACAGGGATAAAACAGGAGCTGAAATGCTGCCGTTAAAAGGAAATAACAGACAACTTCCAACATGATGTAAGTGCGTAGTCAGTACCAACTGCTGGCCTGAACACAGTATGAAAACAACCAGGAATCTAACAGTAAAACAGCACGAATGCAACAGCCACCCAGGGAGAGCTATCAATATAGGGAAGCATCCCATACAACAAGGCCAGAGCACTAGGACAACCATGTGAGTGTGATAAAAATATCAACAGATACTGAACAGGAACCCAACCAGGTCCCCTGCGCGGATCACACTTATGTAAAGATGTGCAATAGCCTATAGGTGTGCTTCGGTCCAGAACCTTAACAGGTTCTAGTAGAATAGTGTCGCCAATCCAGTGTTGTAATTATGCACCACCCACACTCCAGGAAAACTCTAAAGTGTAGAGCCAACTGATTAAAAGAGCGGATGGCTGCTAGGACAGCAGCTAGGGTGCGTAAGGGAGAATAAAGCTATGTATGTCAGGTTGCATGAATTAGGAGCATCATCCGAGGCATTAGTAAGCTCTTACCTTTGAGCGACCAGAATCCCTCTGGACGCTATGTAGAATGTCACTGACCTTTACCATCACACAGCAACCCGCCACGTTAGGTATAGAGAGTAGCTTCAGTGGGCTAAGACCAATTGCTCTACAGCACAGACTTCAGTCTGGAGATGTGCAGTAGAAAACACTGTGGAAACTAGCAAAATTTTAGTCGAGACAAGAAGGTCGTAGAACAGGACTCTATACCTGAGCCTGGTCCATTAGAGACGTGTATCTGTATAGCAGTGTTAGATTATACATACAACCCCAAAAACGGTCTGCTAGTTTAAGTATCCTTGCATAAATATTTCTATTGGTGAAGTGCGTCTTATGCCCACCAGTCTAATATAACTCAGGTCTGACCCTGCCTATATCGGCAAGTGGCCCTAGGCCTTCCAGATATGAATTGTACCTAAGGGCACTTTAGACCCATTTTATTGAGATATGCTACAATAATATGTAGTACCGGAATAGATACTGAGAAGAGTACCTGTACTTAGACATAGAACGAGTTGGTTATCCCAAGTAAAGAAGGGAGATATCAATAGTGATAACCCCAGTAGTTTAAACAAAACACAGGTTTTTGTTTCCCAATTATTAGGAAATATTCATACAAGAAATGGGCGTCTTACAAGTTTACTACCCAGTGCATCACTGTAATGATAATAGGTCCCCCGAAACGGGGTGCCGTATAACTGGCAGGAATGGAACTAGAACTCCAGGAGGGTGGAAGTACATAACTTTATATACATGTGACATGTCTAGGATCCATACTAGAAGCAATGCCTTAGAGAATTGTGACTATCACCATGTAAGCTGCAGCACATGACTAGTTTATAGAGCCACCCTATAATATTAATATGTAGGGATATAGCCTACAGCTTCTGGTAATCCCAGGCGGCTTCCCTTGTGTGGATTATAGGTAAACCTAATGATTGTGGAAGTATAGGCATTCTACCCATATACACAAATATATATATGTATATGAACACACAACCCAATCCCCAGGGAGAGATAGTGTAAAGCGTAGTCATTATACAAACTACCGCATCAGGAGAGTCCAGCCTCCAAACGCAGCCTCCTTCTATCAATATGCTAGGTATTAGACATAAATTGATAAGAACAGATCCTACCGCTGCTCCTACGGTAAGGAAAGAAGCGATATCCACAAATGGATACGCTTACCTACATACAAATTTAGTAGGTGACGTAACATTTTAAAATTAGAACATGAGCAATAATTGAAGCCATGGAAGGAATTGAGCCCAAGGACAAAATCACTCCAGCATGTGTGTTATACAGCAGGGCTAGTATAAAGCACAATAGACATACATAGACTGCTCATGTGCCGCAGGTGGCCGTCATTCTGCTACGGCGTAGGGGCAGGATATTTTAGCAGTGTGCTGTCCCAGACTGGTTTCGATCCTGGGACCCTTCTGTTACTGGCGTACTCGCCTTTTCAGATGAGCCATCTTAACACCAGATGAACCCATTTTTTGAAGTGAGAATCAACAGGAAGACCCCAGCGCTGTGAGGCAGCAACGCCAACAACCACACCAGCTGCGCGTCACTAACTTCTTCCTGTATGTGCTGCCAAAGGGAACACATGATATAAAAAGATGCACCTATGCATACCTTCTAAGGTAAGCACAGAAAACTGGGGAGAAAGGTTTTAAGACCAGCCTAAAATGGTATCCACAAATGCATGGGAAGCCAATGTGAGGCATAAGCCTGGGGATGGGACGCAAAAATGTGCTAACCTTGGGTGAAGGGTATGCTATGACCATAAGTTCTGGCAGCAGCACCATAACAGTGGAGCTAATACACCATGAGGCCATGATACATAACAGGCCCTTAGATTAATCTAGGCGCCCTATGTTACAGAACGAAGGGGAGCCTGACTGGGTAAACCAAGCGGCGCTGCAATTGGCAGGACTGCGTTTGTGCACCGGTCCTGGAAGAATGTCAGCACATCGCTTCTAGCCGTGATGCATAGGCTGAACAACTGGCCCCTTTCAGAACTGCTTAACACGGTGTCATAGTGGAAAAGCGGGATAGGGCTAGTCTACCGCTAGCGACCAGCTATCCACTGTAGCTAGTACTAAACTCCTGTCATACAAGGACAGGCAACCCTTGCTGAAGCACTCGCAGTGTGGTAGGCGTAAGGGACGCGCGCTAAAGCACTTCCTGCTGCAGGTAGTGCCTGAGCTATACTGCTTGTGTGCAGCAATAACTACTGTCCTTAAAAGGGAAGCAGGGAACGCTGTTTGATCATGAATACCACGCTGTGTGTGCGCAAACTGCTACACTTCTCAGCATAGCGCTGCTAGCCCCCTTAATCGTATAAGCGGAGTAGTTGAAGGTCCGGTCAGTGCCGGGAATACGGGGAGCCATCAAGGCTCCTGACGCAACACTGCGCATAAACCAACGTTTTTCCTGCAAGACAGGAGAGGGGCTAACTCTCGGGAGCACTGAAGTTGTGCTGCTGTGGTAGCAGCGTGACGTCATACAGCGCTGCATTGTATAACGTAAGGCTATTAGCTCTATGCTATGCAGTAGCTAACAGGGAAGCCTGCTCAGCCCAGCCAGGAGCTGCGGGACGCGGCATCTCCTCCTGATATTTAGATGAGGAAAGAAGCTGATAGCTAAGGCAGTGCTGCCAGCACAGGGAGAACATACAAACTCCACACAGAAATGGCAGCGGCAGGATCCGAGCCTTGCGCTGGTACTATTAGCCTGTTACTATAGACTAGGGATAACAGGGAAGCCTGCTCTGAGGAGAGCTGCTAAATAGCCAAGGCAGTGCTTGTGCTTCCTCCCTTGCGGCGTACATGCTATGCTGGTACCTGTAGTTCTTCTACTGTGGATGCTTCCATGTGCTGCAAAACAAGCTGTAGCATAGGGACACCTTGCTGTGTGTAATGACTCCCTAATGGTACACACTTGTGCCTGCCTACCTCCTAAGCTGGAGATACCCTAGCCCGCCTGTTATAGTGCACACAGCCCAGTTGGAGTGCACTTATCCGGAGAGTAAATCCAGAAGTCTTGCATAGCGGGTGCACAGGGTGGGAGGGTGAGCGGTGCAACGGGGACCTAAAAGCTGCCATCGTGCCACTCCCTATAATCAGAGACCCGGACACTGACCACTGTAAGCCGTGTCCAGGACTGGCCGGCTGCACAGAACAGGCAGCCTGATAGAGGAAATGGTAGGCGTCCGCATGCGGCAGGCGTTCAGCGCGCCTACCCCAGCGCTACACATGTACCTTCTGTAGCGAGGTCTTGGCAGGAGGGAGAGCCCGACTACAAATGGCGCCGCTAGATAAGCAGGACGCGCCATTCGGAATAGGCGGCTGATGCTATGGCCGCTGGTAATAAGCTCCACCCCCGCTAGCCGAGACCGCGATGTCCTGTCAGCGTTACATTAGTAACTGGCCGACTATGGATAAGCCCTAGACCCGGACACTGCCTGCTGAGAGCAGCGGCGGGTGCTGGAAGGAGCCATTAAGTCGCGACAGCCCTGCAGCGCATTCTTCGGGCCCACTTAGCACCTTCTGTTACCCGATAAGGGACTCGGGTGCGTGCGGGGGGGATTGTCGGGTCTCCTAACAGTGACATTATGTCACTGAGCCCAGCTATGCATCCACTGCTCCTGCTATCAGGAGCAGTGGTTATACTTACAACTGCTGCGGCCGGGATGCTGGGCTGAGGGGGCGGCGAGGAACCCGGACACATGCCGGTGTCAGCAGTGGCGGGTCCTCGCAGAGTCCGATGACTCCAGGTGTGTGCCCCCTCCTCTAGGTCACCGGACACAGGCTGCAGTAGCCGTGTGGTGCCTTTCCCGGCGGCTCCCACGTAGCAGGCAGACTGCCACAGTAAGCAGCCTGCCTGTCCTCAATGCTTGTCTTAAAAACTAAAACTAAATAAGAAAGGCTGGAGACAGCCTGATGTGCGACCGGCTCTCTCGGGCACATTCTAAAAACTGGGGCTGATGGGGCATAGAGGGGGAGGAGCCAGTCACACTTCTAAATTATTTAAAGTGCCAGGCTCTGCTCTACCACCGTCTATGCCCCACTGTCTTGAACTCCAGTGTCCCCTAGTGGATGAAGGAGAAAAAAGTTTTAAGAGACTTATTCTAGCTATTTTACCATTTTCTATGCTACCTTCCAACACTGACTAAGGGCCTGACTTACAACGCAGTGGAGCAATGTGTTTTGTATGTGCATGGGTCTGAGGTGCACCTAGCATGCGTCCTGATGGTGCTCATTCAGAGATGTTGTACAGACACATGGTCTCTGAAATATATTGGGCATTCCTGGGTAGCAACTAGGAGGAAAGCTGGGGAGGGGGGCGAAACAGGCGCATAGAGATGTTGTGGATTATGGAAGTGTCGAAGGCGTGTCGCTGAGAGACATTTGACCACTCACACAGGAGGCCATACTCAAACAAAGAAACTGCATCTGCCATAGGCCTGGTGCAAATTTTGATGGTGTGACCAATGGTTCGTCTAAAGATACACCAAGCGGTATTGCAACATGGACGGATGCGGACAATGCACATTCGGATGCACGGATGTACATCAGGGAAAGGCTTTGCAGCAGCATTTGCATAAAGTCGCAGACGAAATGCAAATATTTAATTTATTTATTTATTCTATTAAAATAGGTTTATAAAGGGCAACTAAACCTCAAATAAACTGCAATATAAAACAGTAACTTTAAAATACACTCAGACCTGCAATTTTATATAAAAATAAAGTTTCTTTATTTCCTACCAGCCCTAAGCCATCTTGCAGCCCTTAGAGAGTATATGACGTAGGTCTAATATATACACCGCAGTTACGCTTCCTGTACCACCACTGTGCACAAATCCGCCAATCTGCAGACTGTATAAAGCAGTACTGTAACCTAAGAAACTAGCAAACAAGTCACAGAACTCTGGATTCTGAACTGCCCCAGAATGATGTCATAAAGGGACAGAGCCGGCCCTAGCCAATTTGGTGCCCTAGGCAAAATTTGGACTGGTGCCCCCTAGCAGATAATCCCACCAGCAATCTTATGTCAGGTACGCACTAGATGATGTCTAGTGTACCCGACCTCGTCAGCAACTGGACCCGGTGGCGGAGCCGGCATCGCCAATTGCAATACACACTTGCAGATGCCGGCAACGACGGCGGGGGCCATGCTGCATTCAGCAGCATGGCCCTCGCTAACAATATCCCCAATCGGCCCAGCATGCAGGGTCGATGGAAGATGTCTCTGATGACATATGGCTTTAAAATACATAGAAAATGTTTTATTATGGATGGTGTTGTGGCTCTGTGTGTGTATATATATGTATACTTTCAAAATCATCCGCCACTCTCCTGAAAGTGATGCAGCTCACTGCGTGCCCGAGCTATAAGCAATAGAGTTCCTGTACAGTGTATCTATGAAAGAAATACACCAGGCTCGGCATTGCAGTATAATAGAAATATACTAATGTGGTGTCATGTCCGCAGCAACGTTTCTGGACCCACGTATGTGTATATGTATATATACACACACACATATATATATATATATATATATATATATATATATACACACACACACACATGTTTATATATAGACATGTATACACAGTATACACATATACACACAGATATATATATATATATATACACACACATACACATACTGTATATTTTTAGAGAGTGTGGTTTTTCAGGGGAGGGGCATTGCCTTACGGTACTTTCCTGTAATGCATGCTGAAATAGAAACCACAGAAATTACCTCTGAAGACCTCATCTCACAGTTTTACCCACATTTACATACCAACACTTGCCCTTTTGACCCTCATCTCTATATCCCCAGCATCTGTGCCCTTATGTTTATATCTCCAGCACCCTCATTTCTGGATCCCCCCAGCACCTGCACTGTGTCCCCAGCATCCTCATGTCTGTATTCCAAGCACCTGCACCGTCTGTCTTCCCTGCTCCCTCATGTCCCTCTCCCCATATCTGTCTCCCTTATCATTAGTTCCTGCACCCGAATGTTTGTTTCCCCAGTTCCTGTACTCTAATGTTATGTCACCAGTAACTGCAGCTGTGTCCCCAGAACACTCACCTTCATATCTGTGTCCCCAGTCACACTACCACTAGGCACAGGGAGGAGGAAGATGCTTCATCAACATGCGGAGGAGAAGGCACTGTGGGATAGACATCATGTAGTCTTTCCCCACAAACAGTGCAGGAGCCAGGCCCGGGATAGTCACAGCCTGGCGCTGCCGCCGCAGAGCTGTGTGTAGTGTAGCACTGGAGAAGTAAGGGAGGTGGCAGGGGGAGGAGGAGGCACTGTGGGATAGACGTCATGTAGTATTTTCTCAGTCCCCAAAAACAGAGCAGGAGCCGGGCCCGGCACAGTCACAGCCTGGCGCTACGGAGCTCTGTGCACTGCAGCACTGGAGGAGAAGTAGGTGGGGCGGCAGGGGATGGAGGAGGCACTGTGGGAAGACAGTCAGCCTGAGTGACAGAAGGGCTGCCTGGGCACCCGCTGCATAATATACATTGCAGCGGTGCGTCCGGCAAATACTTTATGGTGGTGACGGCCAGTTCCACCCCAAGGCCGCCGTCGCTCTGTGCAACGGAACCGGCCACACCACCCTAGCTGCGGCCCTGCATGGGAGGAGTGGCTGCGGCTGGGCATGCGCGGCATGTCCTACCGCGGCCATCTTGTTTTCTCTTCCTGTAGCGTAGTCAGAATGAGCTTCTGTACAGAAGCTCATTCTGACCTGGCTCACGCTGCGCTGCCCGGTAGGAGCTGAGCTCCGATAGCGGCAGGTAAAGGGCTGCTGCCGCCGGCGGGGGAAGTGTTTGAAAAGCATTAGGGGGGCAGTGGCAGGTGGGGGGGCTGGTTTGCTGCAGAGCCCTGGATGCCCCCTAGGAATTGAAGTCGCCCCTAGGCATTTGCTTATAATGTCTATGCTTAGGGCCTGCTCTGTAAAGGGAAACATTCTCTCTAGTAATATCTGCTTTGTCTATACTATAGAACATACAGTAAAATACACGTTTCATCGTACCTAGCAATATATCGATAACATATAATATTGATTTTTATACTTGTAGTTGTTGAACTTTGACCATTTTTATAATTTATCAACAGAAAATATATTTCATCACGTGATTTGTTTAGTTTTTCTTATCACAAGATTATTATTCAACTGATAACGCTATTGATTCAGCTTCCACTTGCCTGAAAACCCTCTGGTCCTGGTATAGATTGACCAGGTTCACCTTCTTCCCCCTAGAAACAAAATGAAAATGTCATCACTCTATATATAAACTGCATAACTAGACTATAAGGGCACTTGTGAAATAAAAATATAAATCAGAGGCACTCGTATTCCGGTCTTTGTGCATTTGTACATGTTTGAATGGGTTCATGCATGTGTTATAGTGGTAACATGGCCTGTATTGCTGCAGGAGCAATATTTATGCGTTCTGAAGTGGGAGATGAGTGGAAATGGGTGGATTGGATCACAGAGAATGCAGACAAAGAATGCACCTGAGTCTGCAGTTAGAGGTACACAACTAGGGGTAAATTTACTAAGATGGGAGTTCTATTAAGAAGTGATGTTGCCCATAGCAACCAATCAGATTCTACTTCTCATTTATCTAGCAGCTTCTAGAAGATTATACCTGGAATCTGATTGGTTGCTATGGGTAACATCACTTCTTAACAGAACTCTCATCCTTATGTGGCAGGAGCTGCATTGACGTTCAAGCAGTGGAGAAAGCAAGTTTAGGGAGGCGTTCACAGTCTGCTAGGGGCCGTTAAGCTCATGACTTTATTAAAGAGGTTCAAATATATAAAATTTAGGAGATGTAACTGAATAAGAGGATGATCCAAAACTGATAAAAGTTTTAATTCTTTTGAAGTCATCTTTTTTTTTATTTTAGCTAACTTTGTACATCACATACTTCTAAAGTAATGTTGAAATAAAGGTGTTGAGTTAGTGGAAGAAATAAATAATTCAGAAAGGTTCAATTACTAATATGCAAATGCTGCTTTGTAGCACCACATGCCATGCAATGCATACTGTATGTCTCTGTAATGCCCGTAGTTGCATACACATGGTTTTGTGGCATGCGCAGTGAGAAAAGGACCTCTTCATACACAATTATGTTCTACGCTGTATTGGCCCCAAAAAGTAATTATCCCACATCGCCGGACTCATTACTTTGTGTTCATATACATTAATGGCTGCAGAATGCTGAATGTTTTGATATCCAGTCATATTTTTATATCCTACATTTTGTTATAATTTAAAATGTGTACATTAATGTTGTTAAAGTAATACTTGTATTAATTTAGAGGAATAAACAAATATTTCCTATAATAATATAAATAACTAACCTTTATTCATAACACTATTTGTTGTGATTATTTTTTAACCCTCACTCATCACTATATTATTACATATTGGTTGTTATTAACTAATAGCAAACATATAATAATGGTACTGCCCCAGCTTCTCTTATTTATGCAACTGTTAATAAGATCTAGCAAAGGGGATGTAGTCGGCATCCCAGCGTGCGGGATGCCGACGGTCTGTATACCGGCGCTGAATTCCCGATAGGTCGGGATCCCGACACCAGTATGCAGCAATCGGCTGTCTGCGTACGCTTTATCAATAGCAATCCTTGCTGAATGAGGCCTCACATTTGCTGATTGTTTCACTATAGGTTTGGAACATGTTGGTATAAAGTGCATGGTGGGAATGCTAGTTCTTGTGTTATTACTATTAGGATTACTATTTGTTATGTATTGATATGATAGAAATGTATATATTTTTTTACTTTCTTTACTGGTTGTGGTATGACCCGGCCGAAGTGCTACACATACAGGGGTCTATTTATCCATTTTTGTACCACAAAATAATGAGAGAACCGGTGTTTTCACACCCATGTCACATTACTTTAGTATCACTTAAACGTATCAAAGGGCTATTGGAGCAGTTTTGCATAAAAAACTACTGCAAGCCCTTAAATATGCATTTTTTTTAATAAAAAGATCACATTTCCCATACTTGTAATGGGAAATGTGATCTGTTTCAGATTTACTAAAATAAATTGTAAACAAATACCAGGAGGGAGCCCTGCGTTAATAACGCTATCTGGAGATGGCGTTATGCAGGCTTCCCTTCCGTTTTACCTACTCTAACTCGGCCTTCCCTGTCTGCTGACAGGGAGAGCAGGAAGAAGGCTTCTTTGATCAGCCATGTGTGTCTGATGGGCCACAGGCTGATCACAGTTCAGAAAAATAAGATAGAATTAGAAGTGTGGGGAGGGAATTCGTAAGGACAGAGCTTTCTCGCAAGCGATGTGAATTTAGATGAAAATATCACAACTTAACTACATTTTGAATGTGTATTGTGGTAAATAGACCACACAATCAATTAACTAGTTCACAAAAGAATATTTAAACCACACCCTTCCAACCAGCACAATAATGCACATGTAGCCATGACATGTAATTCAAAAAGCTATTTCCTTTGTAATACCAAAAATGTTTGTATATATAAATACCCCTATAAACTATGCAAATAAACATTTCTGCATTACAGCAAAATGCAAGTCCTATATTAATGACACATCTCTCTACATGAAGAGGGAAAAGCCTGAGGGGAAAAAAATAAAAAATAAATACATTTTACTATAAAACACAAATTTAAATACAGGAGGCGTTTCCCTGGTGTTCTGCAATATATCCTGGCATTTGTAGATTAAAAGGATGACCTCTTAAATGTCTTCAACTACTTGGGAGGTGTGAATGCGATTTAGCCATTATTAACCAGTGATTTCTTATCATCGATTTTGTAACTGAATTTCTGTTTATCATGGCCGCAGATTTATGACATGATAAAGTCATGTTACATGATATCACAGCTAACTGAATTGACACCTATGTGTAAGTTTGGTTTGCTATGATCATTATCACTTGTATTTACCCTATACTAAGTGCAAAAGATACATGTTTTCATGTCTGCAAGCCCGTAGTTGTGCCAACATGCCCTCAATGATCTTTGCCTAAGTGAGAATGCCCCAATACAGTTACATTTCTTCAGTCTTATGTATAGATGCAATCAAATGTGTACAACTCTTCACTAGTCACACTTGTGTCCGCTTAAGCGGGGTACACACAATGATGTATCATACAGTATATGGTTCCGATGCTGATCGTAACGATATATCATACACATAGTGTGTATGCCTGATCCATCGTTCCTGGCTGTTGATCACTGTATCGTCCCATCTGCTGTTCTGCACAGTGTTGCTGTTACATGCAGCATGTAACAATACATTGCACCGTAGTACACTGGACCGTGCAGTGTGTACGGCACACCCAATGTATTGTCACATCGCTCGCCGCATCGCTGGGTCACACTGTCATATAGTTGTACCCAGCTTAGTTCCAGAGGATGTACAGTGCATTAACACACAAGATGCATTAACACACCTGTGCCAACAGGTGTACGCTCATCTCTCCATCAGCCCCAATATGTATAAAGGTCAGATTTAGTCTGCACATTCAAATTGTAAAAATAATGATAGGGTGCATCACCGCTGTGATTGCCCTCACATAACACAGGACAAGAACACAGGAGCACACATTAGACACTGAAGACATACATTTGTGTATTAGACTCTGTAATATCAGTTGACAAAATAATATCTGAAAGAAACATTTTGAACAAATGCTCACATGTACTGCAACAAGCTGACCACATTCATACCCTGATTTTGACTTAGCTTATCCTCTGACTATGTGCTGCCTGGCCTGACCTTTGTAGTATTCCAGACTATTCTTCTGCCTCATCCTTTTATAGTGTAGAGTTTGCAGTTATAAAGTGTTTATTAATTGTTTCTATTACTATTTTTGCCACGTCTTGCCAGCAGTTACCTCACCTTGCACCAGCAGTATTATCATTATTATTATTGGGTATGTTTTGTGCTGCTGCAGGCCTGTTACAGAGAATAGGATTTCTCAGTTACTGCCTTTGCAGCATTAATATTGAGCTTTGACGTTGGTCCTGTTTGTATTGTTTATTTGTTAGATTACAGTCGTGTTCCATTTATCCTCTAGACTAACTCTAACCATTAATAAGCCAACCTGAAGTCCTGACGGCATCTACAGATGTCTCCTTACTTACTGGTTGTCTGTACGAGTTGGGTACGGAATCTCAGCGATCGGAATCTTGATGCTGGCATTCCGACAGGGTTAGCATACCGACACTTATTGGTCGGTATGTTAACCCTTCCCCTCTCCCTATCCAAACCCTTCCTCCCTGGTGCCTAACCCAGTTGGTATGTTAACCCTCCCCCTCTCCCTACCCTAACCCTTTCTCCCTGGTACCTAACCCTGACCTCCCCCCTAATGGCTATACCTAACCTCCCCCTCCCCACACCCTAAACCTAACCCTCACCACTTAGTGCCTAACCTTATTCCCTAAACCTAACCCTACCCCCGACCCCACTACTTACCTTCGGTATACCAGCAGTCAGGATGATGGCACCGGGATTCTGACCGGCGTCGGGATTCCGGTGCTGGTAATGTAAGCGTCGGCATACTCGACTGCTGGGATGCCAAGCGTATCCCGTCTGTATGCCATATGGTGTGAGACACATGGCACGACTGAGATGCTCTGAGAGGAGTAACATAGGGTAACATATTTTTCTTCACAGTTTGCATCTTAGTCGCACTGCAGATGCAGTGATGCCACTCACAGTGTACTAGAGATGCTAGGCTGCAACTTTAACTACATAGCAATTGGTTATATACATGTACAAACTCACATATGAATCACCGTGGAACTCGGCGTGAGAAAAAGCAGCAGCCGCTCGCATCGGAGCCCTTTTTACAGATTCAGATGCACACAGATGTACAGATATCGGACATCAAATTCATAAGTGCAAAGCCAGCAATGTATACTTGCCAACATTCCTTCGGGATTGGGCAGAGGGGGGCGACACGGCATGGCTGCCAGTAATATCGGAATTTGTGTAGTGGGGACGGGCCCACGATGATGATTCATTTCCGCATTAATCACGTCCCCCCTGCTGCGGGTGTGGGTGTGGGGGGGGTGCGTGGAAGTCCGGAGGTATGAGGGCAAGTTATGGCTGACTGGGAGACTTGCCCACTTTTCCAGGTGGAAAATAAGCACTCTACTACCATTCTACTCCTGGGCTTTGGCTGCCTTGGTGTACTGTAGCTCCTTTTCTAAAATGACCATCCTATCAGCTGGTGCTATGACTGCATGTTCTATAGGTATTGAATCTTTTACTAAACTTGCCATGTGTTTGTGTTGCAGCTCTGTCACTAATTCTAGCCGACCAGTTTTCTGCATCTTTGGCCAATATTGGTGAAAATATTGATAGTTTTGAGGTTGTCTTTAGAATTTTGACTTTAAATGAATGTTAATTATATAAATAATAATGTAGGAACAAAAAACAAGTCTAAATAGCGTGATTTTTAATTACTCTTTTTAATGAAATTCAAGGCAAAAACCAAGACAAATCAAAGTTTTTGCTAAGGATGTATGTTAAATTGTAGCTGTTTATTTTGATTTGTTGTGTCTTTCCCTTTGGATTACTGCAGGAAAGGAGATTCCCATTGGATTTATTAAGCAGTAAATGATGGATGTGGGGACTGCTGGCTGCCCTATCCCTCATAAAATTCCATAAAATTATTGTTTCCTCATACTACCAAACAATGACTTTTATGTGATTTCAATTAGCCTGTATCCCCCTAATTCAGTTTCGTAAGTACAATATCATTGGGAAGGTTCTGGCAGTGATATCTGGATGTGTAAATTACTGTCTAGATCGTGGTTAATTAGTCATCTTTTTAGCAGAAAGCTACT
Organism: Taudactylus pleione; assembly: GCA_031769625.1. Lineage (NCBI taxonomy): Eukaryota > Metazoa > Chordata > Amphibia > Anura > Myobatrachidae > Taudactylus > Taudactylus pleione. The sequence goes on from JAUIMM010000052.1 coordinate 34,926,937, forward strand.
GTAAATACATGGAAATTGAAGAAGGAATAACGTCTTCTGGCCACTGACCAGGAATTACATATGTAGCCATACTTCAACATCAGTAAAAATAATATGTATGCTACTTATACGATAAAGACACAGAGGTAGCTGTAATGGCCTGCAGGTTGGTTTTGCCTTTTAAATGATTGCCACTTTAAAACATCAGCCAGACTCACTGGGAAGTTGCTGATGCCAGCAATTCGCAGGCTATTACATTTACCCCATAGAGCTGATTCAGAGTACTGTGGCATGCAAGTTGGCTGTATTCGCACTCCCATTGCGTGCTGGAATTGCGGCTATTAACCCATATTCCAAGCTGAGTGCCTTTATACAACCACAGCATCCCTACCTGTACACTTGGCATTCTAGCAGTAATTATTATAATGCGCATATTCTTGCAAGATATGAGTCTGACTGATCTCTGTAGTCACACCTCTGCATAGTCCGCAATTCTGTCTACATGCCCTTAACACACCCTTATTAAATATAGCCTGTGCGGACACACTGAATGTGGACATGCAAATTAATTGTGTATGACTCTGATTCCCCCTTAGACGCGTATGCTCAGCTATGGAGCATGCACAGTACCTAATCACGCACAATCCATCTGCAAAACAGATTTGCAAGGAATACCGCATCGGCCCCATAGGATTAGGAATATACATTGAAACATTGAACACATTGGGAGTAAAAGCCTGCTTGCATGGTTAGCATGCAAAATCATAAAAATAATTGTTCTCTTGTTTTTATATAGAATATATATAAACTACAGTGACCTTTCCACTAGACAGGTTATATGCAAACAGCGCCCCTACCCTATCCAGTCACCTCTTCACAGAGTGCAGTCATAATGTACCCAGGTCAGTGCTCCGAGTTGATAGATTACATTTATCCTCTGCTGAGGCTGCCAGGCAGGGGGGCGGGTTTGTGTCCAGAGACGCCAGAGAGCTGAGCTGTAAAACCCTTTCCCATCTTTAGCCACTGCTGTGATACCTGTACATTAGTGGCTGAGACAGAGGCGGCGTTTGGAATATGGCGGCGACCGCGAGCCAGTCACAGCTTGCGGATCAGCAGCCATCAGGAGTGCCAGCCCCTGATTGACTGCTGTTCTGTGAGGTCCAAGTGGCTCGCTGCCAGCCCCATATTCGTAATGCCGCCGCTGTCTCAGCCACTCATCGCTGTTTCTCTGACTGCCTGCGCGCCACCAGCTGGCGGATTGGCACAAATGCGCACTGCTGCTACCTGGGCTGGGCCCCCCTCTCTGCAGGCCCTGGACTCCAGTGCCAGCAGTCCCCCCCCTGATGGCAGCCCTGTATACACCATATTGCACAAAATCCCCAGTGCAACTGAGACACTCCGAGATGATTAGTTTATGGTATATTTGTTTACATTTTGCATACTATTTGCATCGCAGATGAAGCTAAAAGTCGCACAATGTGTACTAGAGATTCTAGGCTGCGACTTTAACTGCACAGGAATTGGTTTCATACACGTACAAAGTCACAGATTAGGCACAACAGAACTTGGCATGAGGAATGCTGCACCTATTTGCATTAGAGCCCTTTTTCACAGATTCGGACTCAGGCACACACAGATGTACATATCTTGCACATTACAGTGATCTGTGGGTCTGATTCATCATGGATCGCTATTGCGATCGCGGCTGCGATTACGCGCGCAAGTCTGCTGTGAGAATATGTTAATGAATGCAATCTCAAAGCAGTCGCACAGCCAGCATAGAGACGCCCACTACAGCTATCTCACATCCGTAATACCTCAAAGTCCTGCGTATACATCGGCCCCATACGCACAATTACAGTACAACAGCTCTGACCTTACTCAGAAATTGCTAACCTCGTCGCACGCAGTGAGATCTCAAGCTGCGTGCGCCGTCACAGTAGCTAATTTATGCACACCCATGCAACAGTATTCAAACGGACAGGCACGCCTGCATTTCTCCAACCACTCCCCCGTCACCACCCCCAAACACTGACATCCCTTCAATCGATCTGCGATGGTTTTGTGTCTGCATAAGGGATCGCAATGCTAACTAATGCACGCTCACTGCGGTGCATACGTATGCACAGTACGCACCATCGGCCGATATGAGTATGCTTAAGTTCCCATGAGTGGAATACACAGCCAGTAAAGTTGTCTCTGCAGCGTATTCTCATGTAATATTGTGTATGCCATTGCTGTGTGCACAGTGTTGAGAGATTCCTTTCTGGCTGTATTTATCCCGCAGTGTATTTGTATAACATTCTATTCCATAATGACATATGAGTATTTTAATATCTTGGATGAGCATTTATGGAACAGACCCGTCTTATCTATTGCTATCTTAACTGACATTCAGTGTTTTATGTTCAGATAGTGAGAGAAAGGAAGCAGTGAGATGAAATATATAATTACGGTAAGACCATAAATTATCTGTTTGATGACGGATCCCTGATAGTCAGATGTAAAGTGGATTCAGAAGTTTTGCCAAAATAATGTAAAAGCATTCCATTAGTTATAGATAAAAGCTTTTTTTATGGAAAGACTATTACATTTTCTATAGTTTATATGTTTTCCTGAATCTGAACTTTATTAACATTGCAAACTACAGTAATTAATATTTTGAAAACTGAAGGTGAATCATGGTTATATCTTTCCATGGTAACATAAATATGGTTTGTACGGGCGTGGTACAAAATGTTGACACCAGAATGTCAACATGGGTGTTATGTCCACATGTCGACTTTCATAATGTCGTCATGGCCATTATGTCAACATTGTCAGAAAGCCTACATTGTAAATGTCGTTAGTCGGCATGTCACGTTTTTAACCTAACCCTAACCACAGCCTAAACTTAACCCTAAAGCTGCATACACACACAACGATTTTGTTACCACTGATTTTCTGAATGATTTTTTGTCAGATTATCTGTCAGAGTTTTTAAAGTGTAATGAACGATTTTTTGAACTACAAACGATTTTTGTAACTTCCCTAATGAAAATCGTTCAGTTGGTCAGTCAGAATGAACTACAAACTACAAATGGGAACGCGCATGAACAATAATCGTTCATCGTTATAACTCAGAACCTGAACGATTTTTTCAACGATTGAACGATAACGACGTTGTTATAGTTAAATCGTTCAAAAAATCGTTACGTGTGTATGCACCTTCAACCTAACATGGTCTGTCAACATTCGCAGTGTCAACCAGTTTTCTCCCCAGAATTTCCACAAAGCCAGGCAGCATCATGAGGCAGCAGGGGAAAGGGGGGCACCACGCACCCTCATCTCCCCCTACCCGGCATCCAACCCGCTGCCAGGCGGCCTCTGGGCAGGAGAGGGAGCGGCTGCGAGTCCGCAATTCCTGCAGCAGCGGAACCATTAGGCAGTCCGGGAAAGAGAGAGAAGGGGCACCGCACATGCACATTCCCTCCAATCCAGCATCTCACCCCTGCCAGGCGGCCTTCTGGCAGGAGAGGGGGCAGCTGCAAGTCCGCAATGCCTGCAGTGGTGGAACCCTGAGGCAGCCGGGGAAAGTATGGAGGAGGGGCACCACGCATGCTCATCCCCTCCCAACCGGCATCTTACCCACTGCCAGTCGGCCTCCGGGCAGGAGAGGGGGTGGCTGCGTATCCGCAATACCTGCAGCATGCCTTAGGTGCAGGATGGGCCCTACTCATTGAGCACTTCTGCAGCCCACAATGCCCTCTGCTTGCTGATACCAGTGCCCTCTGGGCACCGTGCAGTGTTTGAACACTGTCAACATTATGGCATTGTCGACATTGTGAATGTCATAATTTTCATGGATGACATCTTGTCCATTCTGAATGTCGACATAGTGACTACATAATGTTACTCTATATGGGGGATGTAGGACTTGGTGGCTAAACCTTCATAAGATAATGAATTGTGTACTTGTGACAAAAATATCTGTTCTTGTTTGTGTGCTATTTGTACAGTGCATGTTCAATGTGTTTCTTCTATTCATGCTATAAATACAGGTGTGTGTATGGGGAGAAGATCTCTCTGTAACAGAAATGGTGGATCTATGCTGGTGTAAAATGCTCACCAGGTGCGTACTCTACCTTGGACCTAATTCAGATTTGTACGCTATTGCTGCTGCAGCTGCAGTTTTTTCATCTGAGGATGTGCAAAAATATACTAATGAAACACACTCCAAGATTTGTATTGAGACGCCCACCAGAGCCATCGCAGCTGTCCGCAACTGTGTACACCAACGCAGCATCGGACGCAGAACCGGCAAACATCGACTCCCCGAGTGAGTCTATAGTCAGTCAGTATGGCAGATGTAGTTGAGATTCCAGAGCCCTGTTTTTGTGTCTATGGGATCGCAGATGCTGGATTTGATGCGCCCCTGAAACAGTCAAGACATGCCTGTGTTTTTGTCCGACACTCCCCGTTGCCTCCCCTATGTGTTTTTGTCCGACACTCCCCGTTGTCTCCCCTATGTGTTTTTGTCCGACACTCCCCATTGCCTCCCCTAAAGGCTACCTGCCTGTCAATCAGAGTGCGCATAAAGACTCGCAGTGTGTGACTATGGTAATGTAACTTGACACTTGTGCAGTGCTACTTAGACACATGCGCAGTGGCAAAAAATTGCTTGATTTGTGAAAAACATCTGCATTGCGTATAACTCTGAATTATGCCCCTTATTACTAACAAAAATGGCTTTTCATTCTCATGTCATAGAAGCCTCTTGATTTTAATAGCTTCCACAAAAGCATGGGATGTAAAAGGAGGTATAGTACTGTACCATCTAAAGATGAAACCCTGGTGCGTACCTTAAGTGAGGGACCTTGTGAAATGTCTTTTGGGGTTTTTAACTACGCACTGCCAGAACTAACTGGATCTAAACCTTTGTATGTTCTGACTGACCACATTTATATTGAGGAAACAATTAGGGTTCTACGTGTTTTAGTCAAGTCATATTTCTGGTAGGATTTGTTGTTATTCTGCTTGTCTGTATTGAATACTGTGGGTTTGATTCATTAAAGATCGCTACTGTGATCGCAGCTCCGTAATCGCACGCAAGTCTGCTGTGAAAGTATGCTAATGAATGCAATCGCAATGCCGTCACACTGCCAGTATAGAGACACCCAATGCCTCCCAATACCGCTATCTCACATCCGTAATACCTTGCAAACTCCATAAACATCGGTAACACAGAGTACCATCGGCACCTCACGCAGAATTGCAGCAACCCTGACCTTACTTAGAAATAGCTAACCTCGTTGCACACAGTGGGCTCTCAGGCTGCCTATGCAATCGCAGTGGTGCTAATTTATGCACACCCAAGAAACAGCGTTCAAACGGACAGACACACCTGTGTTTCTCCGACCACTCCCCCGTCACCACCCCCAAATGCTCACTGCCTGTCAATCACTCTGTGATGGCTTTTCGTGGTCTGTGTGATCACAGTGCGATCGCAGTGGTACCTTTGGGCACTGAGATGCATGCGTATTATGCAACAATCGCCCATATGCGTACGCTTTAGTGATCCTTAATGAATCAGGCCCTGTGTTCATACAGCACAGTGTAGCACTACATAGGAAGGTTGTTTCAAATGAGAAAAGTCTTAGATGTGCTTAGTGAAGGCCGTGTTCTTGCTGATCAGGTCTTGGACTTAAAGTGACAACTAAGTGGATCCAATGATAATTGTCATTACCCTTGTAATAATTTTTTCTTTGTATTAAAATAACATAAGGGACAATAGGCCTATACAGTGTCGGACTGGGGCATGCAGGGCCCACAGGGGAAATGCAATGGTAAGTGCACCCTGGAGTGCGGTGCCACAAAGAGAGAAAGAGAGAGAGAAAGAGAGCGAGAATGAGAGAGAGAGAGCGAGAGAGAGAGAGAGAGAGAGGTATATAGGCAGAAAAAGAGAGAACAGTATATGGGGAGAGAGGTTGAGTATATAGGGGGAGAGAGAGACAGTAACAGAGAGAGAAGTATATAGGGAGAAAGGTATATGAAGAGAGGGAGAGAGTTGGGGAAGGGAGAGAGAGAGAGGGGGAAGGAGAGATGGGGGGAGGGAGAGAGAGAGGTATATGGGCATGAGAGAGAGAGTGATAAGGAGAGAGAAATGGGGAAGAGAGGTATATGGGGGGGAGAGAGAGAGAGAGAGAGGTATATGGGGAGAGAGAGGTATATAGAATAGATCACTTACTCACCAATAATCCTGTTATATACTGTTATGTTCCACTATCTATGCTGTCTATATGGTGGATATGTGACACTTCTAAGTGTGAATAATTGATAAGAGATAGGTACATACAGGATGTACAGTATAATAGTTGAGATAAGCTTTCGATTTTTTGGAAGGAGACCAATACTAAAGCTGTGAATATTTTCAGATTTTGTGAAGCTAAATATTTACAAACTGCACACAAAAATGACATAACTTGAAGGGCGGGGCCAAGGGGGTGGGGGTTGGTCGGTCGTGTGTGGGGGGGGAGTCGCGATCACGGGGGGCTAGCGGCAGCCAGTCGGTGATAAGTGATAAGGCCGCAGAGGGGATACAGTGATAAGGCCGCAGAGGGGATTCGCAGGGACAGAGCTTTATCGCAAGCTCTGTCCCTTCAGGAGATTTTTAATAAATCCCTGTGATATTGCCTGAATTTGCAATGCGAATTCAGTCGGTAATATCACACTACAATCTGCACTTTAATGCGGATTGTAATAAATAGATGCCTAAATGAATAAATAATGCTGATTGCTATTTCCAGGCTATGTACATTTGTTTATTCTTGCTCACCTAGGCAAAGCAGGTATTCTCCTAACCTCTGAAAATACCAGTAAAGAAAAGGTAGGAGAAGCAGACTTTGTCCTAGAGTCCAAATGCTTGTGTAGGATAGTGATATGGCTGTTTTCGGTTTTAGTTCTGGGTACTTAAAGGTGTGCCCTTTGTCATGTACTTTATACTCTGTGGCTGTCTTGCCAAGAGAGAAGGTAAGCAATGTGAACCAGAAGTGTTATACTATGATGACTCAAACTGTTATAAACAGGAGCCTCTAATCTGTGTCATGTTTCCAACATTGTTATTTAAATTATATCAGTGATTCTTAAACTCAGTCCTCAGGACCACCCTGTTTACGTTTTGCAGGTCACCCAGCAGGAGCACAGGTGTATTCATTACTCACTGACACATTTTAAAAGATCTACAGGTGGAGCTAATTATTTCAATTGTGATTCTGTGAGGAGACCTGGAAAACATGCATTGTTTGGGGTCCTGAGGACCGAGGACCTCATTCAGACCTGCTCATGAGCGCACAGCGCTTGCAAGCGGCCTGATGGTTTGCGAACGCGCATGCACACGCTTCGTTCTGCAGCAAAGACAGCCCAGTGAAATGAGTGACAGGAGAGGCCGTTTGTGGGTAGTAACAGGGGCAGGACACTAATAACGGGGGTGTGGAGGTGCAAACGCAGGCGTACCTGGGTGTTTCAACGCCGTTTTTAAGGCGTGCATAATTAACAGGCAGCGTCATAGTACAAGTCACATGCCTGTTTTTACACTGAAGTCCTCGCAGTGCTTGCGGCAGGGTAAGGCAACCACAAGTGCTGCGATTGCTACCGATGGTGCTCGATGTACCAGTGTTTTAATACACTTCCTGGAGATGACGTGCGCTAGTAGGCGTCTCAACGCTAATGGGTGTCTGCATACACAGAGCGATCGCTCGCACAGCCATAGTGGGTGTGCTTATGCCTAGGCGAACGATCGCTTCCCATGTCGTCACTTTGACAAATTTGCATACGCTGGATACGAGCGATCGCATCTAGCGAGCGGGTCTGAATGAGGTCCCGAGTTTGAGAATCTGTGAATTATATATTTACATAGATAGTGATATTGAAAAACAAATCAAGCGCACTATTTTCTTTTTACAAGGCTACCCGTTAGATCTAGCGGGAGGCAACACTAAATTTCCAGCAAGACAGCTGGAAATTTGTGAAAAGCAGATTAATTTTGATTTTAGTCAAATTAGTTAGTCGCAAGTTGGAAACAATCCTGAATTGATACATGACAATTAGACTAATTATCTAGATTAGATTCACAAATTATGTTATTTACTAAATTATTGCTAAAGATAGCATTCTCTATAAGACATAGGGCCTGATTCAGACCCACTCGCGAGCGGCTGTCCGCTCGCAAGTGGGTCGATGTTCTGGACTGAGCATGCGCCAGACGCGACGAGCGAAGGAAAGTCCTTCGCTCGTTGTGTCCGATCAAAGGGGGCGTGCTGTCAATGTTGATTGACAGCACGCCCCCTTTGGTAGGCATGCCGGGGGCGTGCCTCCCTGACGGGGGCGTTCCCACGGGAACGCCTCCCGTCAAAAGCCGGCCCACTGACATCACTAGTGATGTCAGTGGGAGTGATTTTGGCTCTGATAGAGCCAAAATCACTCCGGAGCTTGCGGTTGAAAACCTCAACCGCAGGCTCCGGCTCGCAATTTCGATGGTCGCGATGGTCTCGACCATCGCGACCATCAAAATGCACGCTCGTATAGCCTGTGGGTGGTGACCCACAGCTATACGAGCGTCCAGAAGGACGCTCCATTTTCATGGAGGCCGGCCCTCATTCAGAGCGTGCGCTCTGCTCAGAGCGTACGGCTCTGAATGAGGGCCATAGACTTTTAATCTATTAAGTGACTCCGCCATCAACTTTGGTAGAGAGTTAAGCTGGCCACACATCTAAAGATTATCTGTCCAACCAGCCAACTAGCTGATTGGTTGGAATGAAAATCTGGTAAGGTATGAAAGTAAATTACAATCAGAAATTTGCTCCCAAACTCTGGAAAATGGACAAAAACTGTTGTTTGAACAAATTGTTTAGATTTATTTATTATTTATTACCAGTTACTTATATAGCGCACACAAATTCCGCAGCGCTTTACAGAGAATATTTTTGGCCATTCACATCCATCCCTGCCCCAGTGGAGCTTACAATCTATATTCCCTACCACATGCTCACACACATACACACTAGGGGTAATTTTGTTGGGAGCCAATTAAACTACCAGTATATTTTTGGAGTGTGGGAGGAAACCGGAGCACCCGGAGGAAACCCACGCGAGCACAGGAAGAATTTACAAACTCCACACAGTTAGGGCAGTAGTGGGTATCGAACCCATGACCTCAGTGCTGTGAGGCAGTAATGCTAACCATTACACAGTCTGTGCTGCCCTAGATCAAACGCTTAACAAACTTGTCTGAATGACCATTTTCATCTGTTTTCTGGCATTAAGGAGCAAATTGCTGATCATTTACTCCCATACGTTACCAGATTTTCATTCCAAACAATCAACTAGTTGGCTGGTTGGACAGATAATCTTTAGATGTGTGGTCAGCTTTAGACAGCCTGCCTCTGACCATAAAAAACCCATTATAGGTTGGTTGTGAGGGTGTTTCTAGTTTAAATGCAGTGGATGTCCGATATATTTTTGTACTGACCTGGAATCTACTGTATTTGTACACATTTGGCCTGATACAGAGTTGTAAGTAATGGGGCCCATACATCAGCAATCACAAAAAAATTATTCACCAATTCTGCGTCGTCGTCATCCGCCCTCCCTGGTTTACCGATTCTCCAATCCACCATTATGCGCCCATACATTGGTGAAAATGATCTGTGAATCGCTGGTATATATATCGGCAAAGAATGGATCTGCCAAACATGAAAGGCTCATCATTTTACCAGTAACGGTTTGCAAAACGGCTGTCGGTACTGTACCATACACTAGCAATCTACAGCCCCGATTAGTAGGCAAATCCAACACGTTGGGCAACCTGATTTACCGATTCTGATCACTTCTTCGTCAGAATCGGTAATCGGTGTACACCATACATTGACATTTTTTCACACAATAACCTGCAAAACGTAGAATTGCCTCAATTGATTGCTGATGTATGGGCCCCATAAATGGGCTACATTGCATGCACAGAAAGAAATGTGGTTCTTCACCTGTATTGAGTTAACTACATATATATGTCTGCACTGGCACTATCCATCCGCTTGTGTACTAGCAGTCATCACTATCATCTGCAATCAAATCGATCTCTGTGTCCACATACCTGTGAATAGTCTTCAATTCTTCTTACATACCCATAGAACACTCATCCTACCAATAATGTCCAATAGCCGCCCTGTTACACCCACACATCAGAAAGTGGAGATGTGGCTGAGATTTCTATGACTTTAAATTTACCATAGATGCTGGAAATTGGACATGCTTGGCTACGGAGCACAGTGAGAAAAATCACAAGATCAAACCCCAAAGTGGACTTACGTGCAACTCTCAATGAGGCGCCTTTTCTCTACACTAAAACAGACTTTATTATTTTTTCACTATAATTCATCCTCTCAATTTTTCTTATTAGTAAGACTAAGAGGGGTATTCAATATGGAGCGAAAACTCAGTTTCTGCGATGTTTTCGCTCAGATGACGTCATTTTCGCCGCTTTTACTTTTACACTGTATTCAATTTGAAAACTTTTCGCCGGTGCGGAAAGTATATTGCATTCGACCCTGTGAAAAAGTATCACCAAGGAATGGGTGGCGAAAAAAAGTGCAGAATTGGGGTTTTGGGGTGCAACATTTCGGAAACCACCCTACAACCTTCAGACAGTCCCCCAAAGGTAAACTGTCAAAATTTTTTGAAAAATACCTCAGAGGAACCCAAAAAAAGCACTTTCATTTTGGGGGTGAAAAAAAAAATTTTGGGGTACAAAGTTAACAACTAGCAAACTACAATCTAGGGGGGTCCCCAAGTATGCCCCAGGTGTTTTTTTCATTGCAGGTGTTTGCGGCAGGTGGATTTTTCACGTTTTTTAAAACTTCACTTTAGCAACTTTTAAATATGCTCACCCCCATTTTCAAGTACCCCAAATTTGCTGGGATAAGTTATTTTCTGCAAAAAAAACTTCTAAATACTATTCTTCACCACCTTCCCAAATCCCCAAAATAGCAGATATCGAGCCCGTTTAAAGACCCCAAAAACCTTCAGCATGGCTAATCGGGGGTATCCAGAGTGATCCCCTATGTCAGAGTATCTTTTTGGGGGTGTTAGGGTATTTCCCCAAAAATCAGCGAAGTTTTTGCTGATTTCACTTTCGCCGGGTGCCGTTGACGACGATTTCATATTGAATACGGGTATAAGCGGGGGCGCGCGCAATACTTTTCACCGGCAAAAGCTCCGATGTGCGGTGAAAACTTTGACACGTATAGACGGCGAAGTTTACTTTTCATATTCAATACCCCTCTAATTATTTTACCCTTCTCACATTTTACCCTTCTCACAATTTCCTGTGTCTTCTGTACAGGTCAATAAAAATGAAGGCCATATTTAATATGTGGTCTAACCACTGAGTAATAACACTATACTGTATTTATGCCTCCAGCATTGATTCCCTAAAGGCCCCTACACACTACACAATTTTGTTAACGATATAGCCGATTCCGACGCATCGGTACGACAAATCGTTAAAGTCGTGCAGTGTGTATGCACTATATCTTGCATTGCGCGCTCCCAAGCGGTCATCAGTCGCATCATCTGATCTTTTGTACATGCAGTCCAATCAGACGATGTGGCTGATGACACCATGCAGCACTATGCAGCGGGGGTCGGCATAACGGCCGGTATGTCACCGGATTGTCCAGTGCGTATGGACCACCCGATATGTCGGCCTGTTGGCGGGGGGGGGGGGGGGGGGTCCGTCTGTCTCATCGCTGGGTACACACGTCGTTTAGTGTGTACCCAGCTTTAGTGTGTTTTCCCATGATTGTATTAGTTTTTACAGCAGCTTACTAATGTCCGCTATAGTTCCTAAAATCTCTGATTTTCAAAAGTATATTTGCCCAATTAATCTGTACACAAATTGGTATACTTTATAATACCATTCTCACTCAATTTATGTATCAGTTTATTTTTAATTTCCAAACATTGTGACTCAGAATACATTCAAATACCGGAAACATGACTCAGTGGCCTGAGGGCCTGATTCAGACCCGCTCGCGAGCGCTGAGCGCTCACAAGCGGGTCGATGTTGCCCAAGTGCACATGCTCACGACGGAGGCGGCTCCGTCGTGCGCATGCGCGAGACCCAAATAACGACGACCAAGCCGTCAAGGGTCTCGCACCAAAGGGGCGTGCTGTCGATGGCGATTGACAGCACACCCCCTTTGGTGGGCGTGCCGGGGGCGTGGCTGCCCAGACGGAGGTGTTCCTATGGGAACGCCTATGGTCTGGGGTCGGCCCCACTGACATCACTAGTGATGTCAGTGGGAGTGCTTTTCTCTCTGATAGAGCCAAAAGCACTCCATTGCTTGCGGCAGCGAGACCCTACCGCAAGGGTCTTGTCGCAAGCCCGATGGTCTTGACCATCGCTACGATCATTTTGGCCGCTCGCTATAGCTGTGGGTGGTTACCCACACCTATGCAAGCGGCCAGGAGGCCGCTCCAAAAAGTAGGAGGGACGGCCCTGATTCAGAGCGAGCGCTCTGTCAGAGCGTCCGGCTCTGAATCAGGGCCTGAGTTTATTATACTCTTTTCTACTAGTATGTGGTTTTTATCTAGTTTTTAAAGAACTCTTAGATGTAACACAATATATCAGTAACTGTACAGGTATGCAGTATTTCTTTGGAGAAATAGCAAGGATGGACACAGTGTTATTATTCCGACTTTTATAATTTTTTTAAAATCTGAGTAAAATTAAAATTGTATATTATCCCTGCTGTACCAAAAGATTTAACACTCTAGAAAAATAGGCTATTTAAGGGAAAAAATATTCTTGTTTAAATTGACACAGGGAAAACCTGTAATTACTGCTCTGGATGGTAAGGAACCCTTTTAGGGTGAATATATTTTAAAGCTACATATTTCTTACCCTGTCCCCAGGTGCTCCTGGATCTCCTGTTGGTCCTAGTAAACCTTTGACACCTTTATCACCCTAAAAACAATAACAAATAAATTGAATTATGTACCTCTATTTGTTTGAATCAACTGGTTTGATTAACGATACTGTTATGTTTTCAAATGCTATGCAGTATAGAAACTAGATCACTAGTGGATGTCCAAGTTTAGGACTAACTTGGACATCCACCTAATGCAGGTGACCCTGCAGTACTTCACCATGTATTTATAGGGTACATTTCCTGCATATATAGTGGGTCCATTATGTGATGTGGAACAGGCTGCATGATAATCTGCATGTGTGATGTCCCAGTAATTTGATAGCATGCATGCTCATGAACTTTGGTTTCCATCTTATGCATGAGGATTGGTCCAGACGACAACACAAAACCTTTAAAAGCTAAAATGTTTCCTTTCTAGAAGCTTTGTGTTTGGAAATAACTGTAAAACATAAAGAGACAGTTATCCAGGTCTCCCTTTCTATATAATGGTTTGCATTCAACACAAAAGATAGATTGATTCTCCCTCAAAATTCTGAAGTATAATTCATAAACAGGTGAAAATGGAGCTTCCTTTAGGGATAGTCTTCTGTAAATTTGCTGTGACATGCATAATGACGACACATACCTCAGGTCCTGTGGGGCCTGATTCACCCTTAAAACCATTAATGCCGAATTCTCCAGCTCCTCCCTATAAATATATACCAATAAGTCAGGGTTAGCTACTTGTATATCATTGCGATCCTTTACCTCAACAAAGATAAGCACATTTTCTTACAGTGTGACCATTTTCTCCATTCATGCCTTCATGTCCTGGTGGGCCCAGAGGTCCTTCCTTACCCTGCAACACCAAGTATAGGTTAACCAATGAGGAGACATTGTTATAACACAGTAACTGTTTCTAAGAATACCAATCAGGACCCAGTGACAAACATATTGGTAACTATATATAACATATTGATAATATTATAGATTATTTGAATGTAAGGGGACACTAAGTCACTTTATGCAGCACTGCTCTCTAGATTATACCATTTACACTTTGCTTTTTAATAAGAGACCACAGGTCATTTAAAATGTATTTTCCCTACCATTTCACATGCACAAAAATAAAATACAGATTTCAATCTCTACCATGTAAGAGTCCAGAAAGTTCTCCCGCTGAAAATCAGAAGTTTATCTAACGTTAATTTACCTAATAGTGCAGCAATTTGTGGGGAATAGCCATAAATCTATTCTAATAAAGCCAGAGTACTTCTCCCACATCTCTCCCAAATGTCCAATATACACAAATCTCTCCGCAAACATTTGGCAAGAGTTATACATTTCAATTTGACACCACAAAGTAATCTTTTCTGATTCATATATTTGATTGCTGTGAAACCACTTACACACTATACTGTACTAATACTTATATTTGTGGATTTCAGTAAGCAGAATAAACAGACTAGTGAAGATAAATTTTGCATTGCACAATGTTCGTTGCGAGATATTTTCTAGACAATTCTGTACAACTTATGATTTCTCTACTGGGACATGTATGAGTATGTGTCTTATATGGGAAAAAGCTGGCTCTGCATTCTGAATTCCTAGTGCTATACTTCTGAGCAGTCGCCCCTGCTACATGAACTTTTCACTCCAATCTGATCTACCTCAAATATTTCTACTTGAAACTAATTTCTTATCATACCCTATGCTTCAAAGGTACTCACTAAAGACAGAACCTTACAGTACTTTATGTTTTTAAACATTTAGATTATTTTTTATCCTGTATATCGTTTTTTGACAAATTTTCAACATGTACTTATATATTCTTGGTGCATATCAATCATGTTGCTATTGTACCATCTATCTACTTAACTACAGATATGTTGACAAGCGGTACTGGTCAAACTAAAAATGACATGACTGTGACAGCACACTGGGAGGGTGTATAACCTTCAGCAGCAGTATCTAACACACAACGCCAGCTCATTTACAGGTAGCTACTTTCGGTAACACTGGCTTCACTTAGTAGCATTCAGGTGTCAATCTGTTGGAAAACCTCAGGTATGCGATAACAAAATGGCTTGCTTCACTAAGACTCTCAGAATATGTTATTTCTAATAATGGAACTAACATTGTTCGAGCATTACAACAGGGTTCATTTTAATCCATACCATGTTTTGCACACACAATAAACTTGGTGCTTTAGAATTTCATAAAAAATGACAGGTCCATGAAAGAACATTTTCAACATTGCAGCAGCTGCAAGAAAATTTCAATGTGCCATGCCACCAACTGAATCAAGAGGTAGTAATCAGGTGGAATTCCACCCTTTTATATGCTTTAGCAACTGTAGATAAAGCACAGGCCATCAAGACGTACATATCAAGACATGAGATACAGCAGGGATACCGGCTACATTACTGCAGCACACTGGATAATACTCTTAGTTTTAGGCAAGCTACTGAAACTATTTGAAATTGTAACCAATGAAGGTCATACCCTTAATTAAACTACTGGAAAAGCAGCTGGAGAAACTGAAAGAGGAGGTGAAATTAAGTGATTAAGTATGTTGGACTTGTAGATCAAGTTCATTATTCATTTTACCAGGACCAAAGGGTTTGCAACATCTTGCAATTGGATCACTATATTTTGGCAACCATGCTTTATCATAGACTTAAGTATTATGTAATCTCTTTCTTTCCAACTGACAAATTTTAAGAGATGCAAAAAAGCTCCTTGCGAGCAAGTTGTCAGCTCAAGTGGCACATGACACAACGATCTCTCCTGCCTCAGTTTCTCCTGCAAATGCTACTGGCAGAAATTGTTTTTATCTTTTCCAAGAGACCGACTGATGATGATGAGTCAACTCAATATGATATCTGGTCAGGCTTAGAAGAATTGCCCACAATTATAGGCACCTCTACCATGACTCAATATGATACAGCAAGCATCAATAGAATGGTGGAGGATTACTTTAAAGATAATGTACAAATTAACATGTCACACAGTCCCTTTGAATACTGAGAGGAAAAGGCAATTTTGAGCCCCTTGTATAAGCTATTATGTTTAATATATCCATATATTGTACAATTACAGCTTCTAGGACTTTAGTTTTATTTGTTCAGTGATATTTTAGCACAGACACCTATTCTCCTTTTTTCAGTACCCCCAGGATGCAATGACCCCAGTTGTGGTCCCTCTTATGCAGCCCCCAATTAATTCCCCTTATACAGTACCCCCAGTATGCAATGCCCCCAGTAGTGGTCCCCCTTATGCAGCCCCACATTAGTTCCCCTTATTCAGTACCCCAGTAGTTATCTCCCTTATGCAGAGCCCCCCCTATGAAGTGCCCCCCCTTATGCAGTGCCCCCAGCAGTGATACCCCCTATCTAGTGTCCCTTATACAGTGCCCCCTGTAGTTTTTCTCCCTATTTAGTGCCCCCAGCAGTAGTCCCCTAGTAGTAAGCCCCTTATATAGTGCCCCCAGTAGTAGTCCCCCCCTCCCGATGCAGTGCCCCCAATAGTAGTCCTCCCCCAGTTGTAGTCCCCAGTAGTACCCCACCCCCAGTAGTGGTCCCCCAGTAATGGTGCCCCCCAGTAATGGTGCCCTCAGTAGTGGTCCCCCCTTGTAATGGTGCCCCCAATAGTGGTCCCCCCCTGTAATGGTGCCCCCCCCGATGTGCAGACACACATCACAAGTAAAAAAAAAGAAAGAAAAATACACTTACCTGAAACCACGCTCCAGCGTCAGTCCACCCAGGCTGGCGCACTCTGCATTATGGGAGAGACGTCATGACATCATGACGTCTCTCCCATTACCCACTGCAGGAGCCAGAAGGGAGCCGGCTCTTGCAGTGGGAGCTCAGCAGTCAATGAGAGTCTGTCTGACTCTCATTGGCTGCTGGTTAACACACACATCGCTGCCGCACTGGCGGCGATGTGTGTGTTACTGCACAGGCTGAGACCGCCCGCCTCCCACCCTCCTTCTGGCGCTATTGGGTAAGCGCTCAAGGGGAGGGAAGGTCTCGGCTGTGCAGCAAAGGACCGGTGGTGGGTGCAGGGAAGCCTAGCGCCGGCACTTTGTAAATGTGTAGCGCTGACCGCACACACTGCGGTCGGCGCTGCACTGCCTAACTAGGGTGGGTCAGTACCGTGGGCGGTGGCGCCCCCCCCGCGCCGCCAGTCCTACGGCGCCCAGGGCACCGGTCCTGCTCGACCCCCCTTAGTTACGCCACTGGTCATAAGGCATGCTGTGTGATGTTACTATACCCCTTTTACATCGCAAAAATAACCCAAGATATTGCCGGATTGACCCAAGTCGAGGTGCAGTGTGTACACGCCACCGAAAAAGTTCCCGGGTCGAGCAACCTGGCATTTCAATTGCAGGGTTGAACACGGGAACAAGCCGGGTTGAAGTGCAGTGTGAACAGGCTCTACCTGGATTATCCAACCCGGGACTCAGCAAACACAACTGATTGGATGTTCCTGGGTCTCACTTGATGATGTCAGCAGCCAGACACACATGCAGCACACTGCAGACAACAGCAGAGGCAGCATTCTGCATTCTGAAAGGGGTTAATACCACTACTGTCATTACAGTGATGACTAATTGGAGTGAAGAAGTGAACTATACACTATGCTGTCAGAAGCTGCATCATGCTCTCACTGACTGAATCAAACAGCAGTAAAGCACAAACACTCATGAACTCAGGGCTGCACAGTGGTAATCCATCAGCTATGATTCCTGCAATGCTGGGAGCAGACCCCACCCCTCCCTTTTGTTCCCTTTTGTGATTTTATCTTTGTGAGCCTGAAAAAGTAAATTTCTAATGACATTCATAGGGTTTTACAGGGCTGACCCGGGTTCAGTGTGAACCGGGACAACCCAGAAAAAACCCAGGTCGAAGGTACAGTGTGAAAGGCGTATAATACAGTGGTGAAGAGGTTCTAGGTGCTGGTGTGAGCACTTCTAGGGTTCAAGCAAGCCTAAACTATGACTGTGGGTTTCCCTATGGAACTCACAAGGCTGGGAATAGACAAATCAAGATGACGTCATAGAAAACATGGCGCTGCCCAGTAAACCATAACAGAATGATGATAGTAAAAACACAAAATATTTAATCACAAAATAGAATTAGAATAGAAAACTGTAGGTATCATACAATGTACAAATGAGCAGAAAACATTAAATCAAGGAGAGAATGACTAAAGTCTCACACACACCCCTGTGGAGGGGCAATACACAATTATAAGAATGATATCACAAATAACATATAAAACACTGAGAATAAAAATTGATCTGATAGTTTGTCAGAAGATATTTAAATGAATAAAAAGTGTAAACACAATGAAGTGAAAACACAAGGGCCCATGAAGTGTGGGTTCAGTTCACCAGAACTGTAAAATCAATGTATAGCATTCAATATATAATATGCAAAATGAGGAAGAAGTTCCTACCATCAACTGGGTAGAGGAGCCACAGGTGTTAGAAACAAAAACATGCACCACCGTTTTTTTCCCCAACACGTGGCTCTTGACGCTTAACCAGTTGAGGTAATATCCTCCTTCAGATGTTCAAAATCCGGGTGGCACGGGGGAACGTCAACGCGTTTCGAGACGCTTACTGGTCTCTTCCTCAAGGCTTGCCAGTATATCCCATACATTTATGTATAAAACACCTGGATATCTATTGAGTTATTGTTGAAAATACTTGGATCCAACAATATCACTCATGAATTTTTAACTAAAATACCTGAATTCAACAAGATCTCCCCTGAATTCTTGCAGAAAATAAGAGGATTCAACATGCTGCCCTCTAAATCTTTGTTGAAAATACCTGGATCCAACTGGATGCCCCCTGATTTATTGTTGAAAATACCTGGACATAACTGGATCCCCGTGCATTAGTGTTGAAAATAACTAGATCCATCTAAACACCTGCTAAATAATTTTTTGAAAATAGATGGATCCCCATTTAATTCCAAAGATTATATAATGATTCAACAGTACAGTATAAAAGAATAGGATAGGCTATATATCATTGCACCAATACTCAAGGTGGGTAAGTAGTAAACAAAAAACTTAATTGTGCGCAGTGCCTAGTGGCCTTGGGCAAGTGGTGGGGGAAGGCACAGCTGGCAGCAATCTTTGTAAGCAGTAAAGCATGATCTTGGGGCGAGTGATGGGCGAAGGCGAGGCCATCGCCAATATGTGTAATGCTGCTTGTCGTGTGGGCATCTCCCGCAATCGAACCTTAAACGATGCATGTATACACACCTCAAATAAATGAAAATGTTGCTAGAAGTGACTTCAACGCTGGTAAAGCCGCGATCAACATCTAGTTGTAAATATAGCTGTGAAAATAATAATTGAATCAGGGGTTCTTTAATCCTTGCAATTTTATGAAGCTATTATGTGAATGCAATAAAAAGAAAAAAATCTCTCCCTTTTCTAATTCATGAACCCTCCTATATGATTACATTATGCTATTAGTTCTCAAATCTTTATTATACTACTAGGGGGTAAATTTACTAAGATTCGAGTTTGGTCGAGATTGCAATCTCGGGTGAGTTTAAGCATTTCTTTCCACTCGCAAATTTACTAAAGGCAAACTCGGGTGAGATTTCTCTCTTTTCACTGATAAACTCGGGTAAGATTGCAAACTCAAATAAACTCCCCATCGGCCAAACTCTGAAGTACTTTTCATGAAAAAGATACAACTCGGGAATTGGCTAATAAACTAGATTACAATCTCGGGTGTAATTGTAGCAAACTCGCAGCTAATTAGAAGTTTCAAATAGACCACCTCCTGATCTGCGAGTTTGGCAGAAACATACACAGATCAGTGTGATTTGCACTCCGGGACTTAGATGCGGTGGGTAATGCCATCTTCCTGATGGCGTTACCCATAGAAGCTTATGGGCCTCTTTTCTCAGAGTGCTGATAGAGGGATCCAATCGGATCCTGCACCCCCCTGCATACGCGTCCTTCTGCGCCTGCGCAAAAGGACGCCGGAGGGGCTTCTGGGTCATAGACCAGGAAGTCCCTCCATTGCAAAGGGCCGCTCTTACCGACAGAGCGGTCCTTTGCTGGGATCTTCATGCATACCGGTGTTACCAACGCTGGCATGCATGCGATGACTGGAGGAATGCATCACATCGCAAGTGCGATGCGTCATGCATCCCGCCTATTGTGTATAAACTAGAATTATCTTTGTGCATGCCTACTACACTAAGAATACAAACCACAACATTAAAAACATGTCAAAGCCGTTTTTTTGCCAGCCGCTTAAAACCGGTGTGTGTGAAATAGCCCTTACTATTGGTTTTTTTTTTGTTACTATTGATTCAAGTGGTGCAATGTTCACATATTTTGGCTTTATATCAATGATATAAATTTGCAGGTGTGGCGTCATCTACTATATAAAAGCGAAAATTTGTCCTTCTGTCTTTCTATACAAATTCACAGTTTACAAGCCACAATTGTAAAATTTTACGTACGAGCGTATTAAAAAACAACGGAGGCAACTAAAAATTTTTTTAATTTAAATGAATTACTGTTAATTTTTAATTAATCAAAAACCACAATTTTTGCATAGCATTTGCCCTCTACAGGTCAGGTATGGAATTAGAAAAGGATTTAGCTTATCTACTATTATTTCTTTTCTATCTTCTCTACTATATAAAAATGAAAATTTGTCCTTCTGTACTTCTGTCTTTCTATACAAATCCACAGTTTACAAGCGAAGATCGTGACATTTTACATATGAGCGTATTAAAACACAGTGGAGACAACTAAAAAATGTTTAAATGGAGATTAATTACTGTTAATTTTCAATTAATTAAAAAACACAATTTTTGCTGTACACTCATTGTGGGGCCTTACAGCATATGGGTAGGGCCTCGGAGCTAGCGTTTTTTGTTGTCATGTTTTGTCATGATCTTAATGTTTATTATCGAAGAGAGCTTTAGCAGGCTTTGCCAGCATTCTCAGCTCTCTGACTATACCAATTACGCAACAACATTCACTTCTTTCTTCCAACTGTGTCAAAATGATGACTTTGCAAGGACCCTGCTGTACTGTGAGCTGCCAAAATATTACACATGGAATGCTTCTCCAAAAGTTTTTCTGCGCAGAAAACAGGGAGTCGCTGTAGATGGTCATCCTGGTATCAGAGCAACAGAAGCTCTTGGCCGTGTTTAGTTTACACTTTACATCCTACAAATTTTGAATGCTTCTATCTCCGAAGTTTGATTTACAGCGTTACAGGTCCTACTTCCTTCGAAGACCTTAGGACAGTTGATGGGGAAGTTGGTCACACTTTTTGTGATGCCTGCCTAAGGAGAGCTTGGTTGGAGGATGATGTGCAAACAAACATTCTTAAAATCCCGGTCAACGCAGGGTACTCCAGCTAGTATATTATATATCCTCCCTAACAAACAGAGTCTACAGTCCCTATGTCTGGCAGACTGTATAGTCCATTCACCAAAAGATTATACAGTACCTGTTAATTTTACCCAAAATATTTCCTACTCTTTATGTACGTTCACAACAGCAACAAATAAGCACCTGGAAGTCCCAGTAACACATCAGCCTTGGGAAACACAAAGTGCCTCCAGGCTATCTATCAACAATATAAATGTGCGATTACCTGATGGACTTGATTTGTCCTGAATTGCAAAAAAACAATCAACAATAAACTGGAAAACAAACCACCTCAAGTCTTCCTGAAAAAAAGAGAGAGGTGCCGGTGACCCAACCTGAAGTGGTCCTGGGCACAGAAGAATAAGAGTACAAAATAAATAATATGACATTGTGTTTGTCAGTAACTGGGGAGGAGTAGGGTATGCTATATGACAATATTTCATCCATTTCTCACAAAAAAAGAAAAAAAATAGATTTTGAAATACAACTGAAGATTATTACACAGCATTATTACCTTGTCTCCTCGGGACCCGCGATTGCCAGGAGGTCCTCTTAAGCCCTGCTCGCCTTTATCGCCCTAGCAAAAAAAATGGAGAGAAATTGGAAAGCAGTTTACATTTGTGGAAAGATGTAAACTACAGTATATGATCAAGCTGGCTGCCCCAACTATGTTTATATACATTTAGAAAACCTTCTACAGAGGACAAGTAGAGGTGTTACCCATAGCAAGCAAGCAGCTTCTACCTATCATTTATCTATAACATTCTATAACATTATACCTAGAAGCTGATTGGTGCTATGGGCAACATCTCCACTGGTCCTCTTTAGAAGGTTTGATACATTTCCCCAAGGTATGAATGCTTGTGAATAGCAGTACTCCTCTATGAGTGGTGGCTGCTGCAGTGTTCTTAGTATTAACCTGCTATAAATGCTGTCCAGTGGCTGATGCTGGGTAGCATACTCACAGGTGTAGCGTGTAGCCATGGCGGCCAGAGCATGTGTGGGCTACCGCGCCCCCTCCTCCCAAAGTGTGCCAGGTAGGGGGCGTGTTCAGCATGTAGGGCAAATTAAAGGCAAAATAAAAATGAACATTAGGGCAGTTTCAAACTGGAGCATGGAGGGCTATGCATATATATTCCAACCCACTAAAGTAATTTCACTAATAAAATATATACAACACTAATAAAATATTAATATACACAATGTTATATTATATGTACTGTGATCTAATGCCCCAATTCACCT
This sequence comes from Taudactylus pleione, assembly GCA_031769625.1. Taxonomy (NCBI): domain Eukaryota; kingdom Metazoa; phylum Chordata; class Amphibia; order Anura; family Myobatrachidae; genus Taudactylus; species Taudactylus pleione. The sequence continues at coordinate 34,949,535 of JAUIMM010000052.1, forward strand.
TAAGCCACATACTGTATAGTGCCCAAAATTCCCATGCTACACAATAGTGCCCCCAATTCATATGACACTACACAGTAGTGTCTTTTATTTACATTACGCCACAGTAGTTCCCATTATTTATGTTATACCACACAATAGTGTCCCTTATTTACATGGACAGTAATGCACACAATGCACATTATGCCACCCAGTATTGTCCCTTATTCACATCCACACAGTAGTGGCCCTGATTCACGTTATGCCACAGTAGTGTCGCTTATACACATTATTCCACAGTAGCGTCCATTATTTACATTGGGGGAAATGTACTTACCGCTGAAGTGGCATCAGCTGGTTGGTACAAGATAGCAGCGCTGATAGCATGGGCAATGTATGAGAGGTCAGTTCGCCTGACCGTTCCACCCGCTGCAGCTATCGCTATCAACAGCTGCAGCCTGGCGATGATCCTGCGCATGCTCAGTGGAGCTGGCCGGGAGACACAGCACATCAGCACTAGACTGATGCACTGAGAGTTCTAGCGGAGTGTCATTCCACTGCACATCTTCTTTACTGCTACTTTGCTAATAGGTTATGAGAAAAGCAGCCTCAAGCTAATAGGTTCTGTTCCCCATACACTGACACTACCAACAAAATTCACCCAATACATTCATACCGCTCACCTGCTTGTTCCAGGTAGAGCTGGAAAGAATTTTGCAAAGGTGTGGGGGTAACTATATATAAAAACCACAGCACATGAGGTAGATTGGGCCTTCATTCAATATATCAATTGGTGAGGCTAGCCTCTCGTTCACCACTGCATCAGTGGCACCTGGGATAAGAGCTCCCATTATTAGGTTGAGTGCTAATTATTTTACTATGTCGCTCCATGAGGCACTAGAGAGGCAGCTCATTTATTTATGTGGGAGTAAGTGGTCTCAACACTTTAACAGAAAGGAATGAAAATTGTTATCTAAAAGGTCACGGATCACATCAGCATAGGAAATCGGGGGTTTAGCTGCATAACTGCTTTGTAATTAAATGTCATGTCAGCCCTTAGTGCACCTTATACTCTGATTATCATAACAACCACTCTGTTGTTCCCAGTATATTTGTTACATTTATACTATTTTCACATTTGCATGCCGGGTCGCACCCAGGATTTTGTTCACGCCCATCCCGGGTGCGACCTGGCTGAGACCCCTTTCAGACAGGCGCGTGATACAGTACTAACGCCAGGTCGATGATGTCATCGCCATCCCGTTATGAGCCTGCGCTTGGAGTTGATCTCATCTCCAAGCGCCGGCTCTTCCTATCCAGTGAACGGGACATGGGTCGCACTGTCCCGGGTTACCCGTTCACACTGCATCACGAGCCAGGTTGAACACCCGACTTATTTTAATCTGGCCCTTTCACACTGCACAGTAACCAAGGTTATTGCTTGTAGTGTGAAAGGGGTTTTAGTTTTCTGCAGTGCAGAAAAAAATGGCCACCCCAAAGAGGCAAACTGAGACTTTCAGAATCCATAATGTCACTGCACAGACAGGCCCAGATAAGAAAAGGAAATTAAATAGAAGATAAGAATATTTACTGCAGAACGATCAAAGCAGATCCATTACAGTATTTAGCGTAACCTGAATTATAACCCTTTTACACCAGAGCAAACACCTGGGTTTTTGCTGGGTCTACCCAGGTCACAGCTCAGTGTAAAAGGGTCCCTGAAAAAAAACCTGGGTCAAGTGACCTGGCAATCCAACCCAGGTAGCTACCAGGGTCGGACACAGGATGGACCTCGTTAATGGTGCATTGTAAATGGCGCAACCCGGGTTATCCGACCTGGGACATGGCTAAAATGACCTGATTGGTGGTTGTGAAGTAGTCACCTCCCACTTTTTATGACCTCACAAGTTTAGCTGGGCAGACCCAGCCTCAGTGTGAACGGGGCTGACCTGAGAATAACCCAGAATGATGATGCTTTGTAAACGGTGTCTGACCTGGGTCTGACCTGGGTAGGAACCAAGGAGCTTATTCAGAGCCACTCGCAAGCGGCCCAATGTATGCGCCGCGTCTGGCGTGCGCATGCAAGAGCGCCGCTGAGTGACTGAAGATCAGTCGCTACGGGGCTCGCAACAAGATGGGGTGGCTGTCAATGGTGAGTGACAGCTCGACCCGTTTTGTAGGAGGGTAGGGGGGATGGATGGACAAACGCAGGTGTTCCCTTAGGAACGCATGCCATTTGTTGGGCGGGCAAACTGACATCACTACTGATGTCAGCAGTGGACTTCTTGTTATTAGAGCAGGGAGTCCACTCTGCCTTGCGGTAGACTAGACCCTACCGCAGGGTCTTGTCGCAAGACCGATGGTCGCGATTATTGCGATGGTCTCCTGGCCGCTCACACAAGCTGTGGGTGGTCTCCTACAGCTTTGTGAGCGGCCGGAGAAAAAAAATTAAAATAAATAAAAAACGCCCACAGACCCAGCAAGCGGCCAGCAGCTGCGAGCGGGTCTGAATCAAGGCCCATGTGGAAAAGAAGTATTAGTTACAGTATGGGAAGGATACATCAATGTGCATATGGAAATAGGAATGGGATATATATTTATTGCAAATTGACTCGAGAGGAGAAAGTACTTAGTAAAATATTGCTGACATCACGTTTTTATCATTGCTAGGATTGTTATGTACGGAATGACTTAAAAAGAGTAACTGTGAATTATTTGTTTAAAATTCATTGATGCCATTTGTAACTGACATTTTACGGGATGTGACAAAAAGAAAGAAAAAAAAACTATCTTGGTACGTTCAGTTTTCTGGTATTTTGAAGTACTGGAAAATAAAAATCTGTAAGGAGTATACAAGTAATTGAAGTGTCCTTCTTTTCTTTGTTAATTAAGAAAATAAATTACCTAATTCATGATCTCGAAATTGCCAATTTAGTTTGGGATTAGAAAATGATTCCATCTTGCTCATGAAAGAGTCAACAAATATGTGATTGGGTTGGTGCTTCCTCCCAAAGAATTCCTGGCAGCACCTTTGTTTTATTTTTTATGATATCTTCCAATGCAACATAACAATGACTTTGCCACCTTAACAAACTTTTGTGCAGGAACAGCTTAAAGGTGCATAGTCACACAACGATTGAGTTAATGAACGATTTTAGTAAACGATTTTCTACCTTGAAAAAATGAAGTAAAATCGTTTACTAAAGTTGTTTATTTACTATGTTCATTTAAATGTAATGAACGATGTTTATGAACTACAAACTATTTTTGCATATTAACTAGGGATGTGCGCCGGACCATTTTTGCCGGATTTGGATTTGGTTCTAATTCGTCGTCCGGCTTTGGATTTGGATTTGCCAAACTGCGGTGACTGGCTTTGGATTTGGATTTGGATTTTTTTACAAAAATTGACAAAAAAAGCTAAAATCACATAAATTGGTCTTTTTTTTTCTTCCTAGAGTATTATTAACCTCAATAACATTAATTTCCAGTCAATTTAGACCATATCACAGCTTATAATATTGTTTTCAACATTATTGGCCAAAGGTTGCAGTGAGCTGACTGGTTACTAAGCGACAAAGCAGCGGCACAACGACACAGACACCACAGTATAAAGCACATCTATGACACATTGCCACACAGCAGTGGCAGAAATGAAAAGTAGTGCACCCACCTAGTGGGGTACGGCCAGCAGAGTCACAGTACTTGTTTACAAAGTGGGCTACGGCCCTAGGAGTCACAGTGCACAATCTTATTCGCATTACACCGCACATAGGGCCTGATTCACATTACACCATAAAGTAGTGTCTCTTATTTATGTTACGACACACAGTAGTGCCCCTTTTACACAATGCCCACAGTAGTGACCCTTTTACACAATGCCCACAGTAGCGGTGTCCCTTACACAATGTCCCCCAGCAGTGGTGCCCCCTATGCAGTCCCCTTAGTAGTAGGGCCCACTATGCAGTGCCCCCAGTAGAATGCCCCCCAGTAGTATGCCCCCCATTAGCAGGCCCCCCCAGTAGTATGCCCCCCATTAGCATGCCACCCAGTAGTATGCCCCCCATTAGCAGGCCCCCCCAGTAGTATGCCCCCCATTAGCATGCCACCCAGTAGTATGCCCCCCAGTAGTATGGCCCCCCCAGTAGTATGGCCCCCCCAGTAGTAGGCTGCCCCAGTAGCAGGCCCCCCCCAGTAGTAGCCCCCCCTGTAGTATGGGCCCCCCCTGTAGTAGGCTGCCCCAGTAGCAGGCCCCCCCCCAGTAGTAGTAAGCCCCCCCAGTAGTATGGCCCCCCCAGTAGCAGGCCCCTCAGTAGTATGGCCCCCCCAGTAGCAGACCCCCCCCCAGTAGCAGACCCCCCCAGTAGTGCAGACCCCCCCCAGTAGTGCCCCCGGCCCTTGCACAAATAAAAAAATAAAAACGTACCTGTATCCCCGCTCCCGCGCCGTCCGCTCTGTCACACGCTGAGGAGGGAGCCGGAAGACGGAGCTCATGTGTGAGCTCCAGCCGGCTCCCTCCGTGCAGCAGTCAATGAGAGTCTGTGTGACTCTCATTGGCTGCTGTAACAAACACACAGCTGCCGCTGGCGGCTGTGTGTCTGTGTAGGGCAGAGCGCTATCACTGCGCTCTGCCCTACACGCGAGGAGACCTGATGTCGGATTCTCTAGTGAGAATCCGACATCAGGCGGCCGCCGTTCGGCCCCGAACGGGGATCCGAGTCAGGCGGTGAACACCCGAACAGGGTTCGGGTGGACTCGGATCCCCAATGTTCGGAGCGGTTCGGATTCCACAGAATCCGAACCGCTCATCTCTAATATTAACTTAATGAAAATCGTTGAGTTGACAAGTCTGACTGAACTACAAACTACAAATGTGAACGCGCATGAACAATAATCGTTCATCGTTTGACTCAGAAAGTGAACGATTTTTTCAAACGATTATCGTTAAACGATCAACGATGCGCGTTCCCGTTTGTCAGATAACGATATCTGACATCTGATGGGTTTGCAGTTAGACTTGGACGATTCCATTCATTTTAATGTAGTCAAAAATCGTTCAATCGTTCAAATCGTTCAAAACTTGGGTAAAATCGTTCAAATTGTTCAAATCGTTTAATTGTTCATCTGACAAATCTGACCGTGTGTACGCTCCATTAATGGAGCATACACACGGTCAGATTTGTCAGACTTGTCAGATGAACGATTGAGCGATTTGAACGATTTTACCAAAGTTTTGAACGATTTGAACGATTGAACGATTTTTGACTGCATTAAAATGAATGGAATCGTCCAAGTCTGACTGCAAACACATCAGATGTCAGATATCGTTATCTGACAAACGGGAACGCGCATTGTAGATCGTCCATCGTTCAGGCATGTCAGATATGTCAGATTTTCCTTCAGATATGAACGACTGAACGATTTTTAAATCGTTATCGTTCATATCTGAAGGAAAAATCTGACCGTGTATGCACCGTTACACTTTAAAAAATCTGACAGATAATCTGACAGAAAATCGTTCATAAAATCGTTGGTAACAAAATCGTTGTGTGTGAATGCAGCTTCATATTCTTTTTTTACGTTATAAAAGTGAGTTATGTTTCATTTTTTTCAAAATGCCTCTGGAGACTTAAGGTAAAAAGGCGAATTTTGAAAATTGAAAAGTGTCACATTCAAATAATTTTCTTGAGATTGTAGATAATCAATATACTTTAAAGTTTCCTCTTATTATACAGTACTTTAACAACTTTTTTTTTGTCCAAGTGAATTACAAATGTGTCCTCCGTTGTTGTTGGTGCAGTCGCGTTAAACAGCCCTTCTAGTTGCGCATAGTCCCATGCAAGTTTACTCATGCCGAGCGTCTTTTTGTGTGTGATGTGTATAAAATGCATAAGCAGACTTTGCTGATTAAAATGATAAGCAACATGTGTATGTTCTGTGGGTCTGATTCAGAGCTGCTCGTAAGCGGCCGCTCGTTCGCTCCAAGCGATGTTCGCACAACTGCGCATGCGTATAATTTGTAATACGCATGCGCGAAAGACTCATTGCGGTCGGAAATTGTGTGCTCGCAAAATAGCGAATGCCTGCTATTTTGAGTGACAGGATGAAGCGTTTGTGGGTGGTAACAGGGGAAGGTGCTTGAAAACGGGGAGTGGAGATCCGAACGCAGGCGTGCCAAACGGTCAAAACGGGCGTTTCAAGGGTGTGCATAATTAACAAAGCAGCGTCATCGACCACGTCACTTGGTTGTCTTTTAGCCTGAACTGCTCGCATGATTGCGGTAGGAAAATCCTACCACAAGCACTGCGAGCAGTTCATACGCCTTTCGATGTACTCGATTCATCTAATAAATAGCGGAGATGATGTAGGATGCGAGCGGCCAAGGGGGCGTTTTTTTAAAAATAGCGAGCGCATGTTTTGTTCGCTTGTTCAGACATAGAGGCATCAACAGACTGCAAAGAGCGAGCGCTCTATTTAAATATCCAGCCCCTTTTTCTGAACGAGCGAGCGCAAATAGCGTCCGGCTCTGAATCAGGCCCAATGTGCGGCTGAGTCTGTAAAATCATCACCACGGAACGTGGTGTGGAAAACAGCCGCTGCCAATGTGACGAAGCACAGCGGCACTCATACGCCCTGTGTAACGCGACTCATAACGCACGGAGGATAGACGAGGAAGGACATACAGTAGCTGCAGCTCTGTGGGGAAGAAAATTTTTATTTGCACTTTAAAAGTTGTTACCACAGGGGACCTCTCTGGTGCAAGGAGGAGAAATTCATTTTTAAAGGACTTTGGCCCTCATTCAGAGCCGTACGCTCTGAGCAGAGCGCACGCTCTGCATGAGGGCCGGGCTCCTTTTTCATGGAGCGTCCTCCTGGACGCTCGTATAGCTGTGGGTCACCACCCACAGGCTATACGAGCGTGCATTTTGATGGCCGCGATGGTCGTGACCATCGCGACCATCGAAATTGCGAGCCGGAGCCTGCGGTTGAGGTTTTCAACCGCAAGCTCCGGAGTGATTTTGGCTCTATCAGAGCCAAAATCACTCCCACTGACATCACTAGTGATGTCAGTGGGCCGGCTTCTGACGGGAGGCGTTCCCGTGGGAACGCCCCCGTCAGGGAGGCACGCCCCCGGCACGCCCACCAAAGGGGGCGTGCTGTCAATCAACATTGACAGCACGCCCCCTTTGATCGGACACAACGAGCGAAGGAAAGTCCTTCGCTCGTCGTGTCTGGCGCATGCGCACGACGGAGCTCCCTCCGTCGTGCGCATGCTCAGTGCAGACCATCGACCCACTTGCGAGCGTACAGCCGCTCGCGAGTGGGTCTGAATCAGGCCCTTTGACAGAACTGAAAATGTCCTTTAAAAAACTATTCTTAATATGGCAGCTTCCACAAGGCATAAATGTATCCACATATAAAAATGGAGATATCCAGGAAAGACATTAACTGCATGAATGAAATCATACTGAATGTTTTACTGACAATAAATAAATCTAGTTTATAACATAGGTATGCTTTCCCATTGGCTTCACTTGTGCCAGAGCATTCCTCATTGGAAACACGGATATGATGGAAAGCATACTTCTGGTGGGTGGAACATAGTGTATGGCTGCTTTTTATCAAAGCTCCTCTAATCTGCCTATAATCTCTATACATCTCCCTTCCAATATTAACTCTATATGTGGCATCCCTATCTATATTTGCTACAGAAGATTAGAGGTTAACGCTAGACCTTTTATTTTTGGAGGAGCTTCACACAAACCCTGGAACCTTGTTTTTTGCAAACTGCCAGCTTCCCTTCTTATCCCACCTTCATCTGCTCCTGAGCTGCAACTTTCTTTCTTACTCCTCCTGTCTATCCCTCTCCTATTTCACCTGAAGACGTCTGTCTACGACTGGGCTGGATGACTGCTGTCTGGACCTAGTGGAGTGCTTGCCGGCATCCCTCAAGGTCCAGACTGACCCACCGGAACTTTACATAGTGGTGGTGCTCATACGGGACTGCTGATTACTTATCAGTCATCGCTGATCAGTTGGTGCTGGTTTTCTCCTGAATTTGCTGGGCGCCATGGGAGTCGGACCATTGACACAGCCTAGATTCTTGGCTCTTCTGAGGGATCCTTTTCCCACGGCCAAGCTGCCTGATTCAGGGGTCTATTTACTAAGCAGTGTTTAGGAGACAGAGTGAAAAGTGATAAGGTGCCAGCCAATCAGCTCCCAACTGTAATTTTTCAAACACAGCCTGTGAGATGACAGTTGGGAGCTGATTGGCTGGCACCTTATCACTTTCTTATCACTTATCACTCTGTCTTCTAACACTGCTTAGTAAATAGACCCCTCAATCTCCTATTGCTGGTGCTGGTCTTCGAGTCTCAGGTGTCTGCTGCTCTCTCCGCAGCTGTTTCCTGCTATATGATCCTCAAACCTGTCTCTGTGTAAATTGCCTGACTGCAGCTGGTCCAACTGCTTGTGTGGTGATTCCTCCTGCCAATTTAATGATTGGTCTGTACTTGTGTGGATTCCACTGGAGAAGTCCTCCTCAGTCTGCTCTGACTGACTGAAATCATCCCCCCTGACCCGGTACCCTGTTCAGATTTCTTCCTCACTTCTCAGATTGAGACTAAAACTGCCTGAACTATTTTTCTTTATCTGATTTCCTGCCATCTTTTCTACTGCTAATATATGATAACTGTTATTTCACTACTTATTAATAATGTTAAATTACTTTATGATTGATTATTTGTTCACTGAAATTTCTGTATGTTCTGCTCGTATTCATCTTATGGCAATGGATTCCTTGCGAGAATTTCACACCTCATACTTTCAGATTTGCAGGTCTATGTACTAAGCAGTGTTAGGAGACAGAGTGAAAAGTGATAAGGTGCCAGCCAATCAGCTACTAACTGTCATCTCACAGGCTGTTTGAAAAATGACAGTTAGGAGCTGATTGGCTGGCACCTTATCACTTTTCACTCTGTCTCCTAACACTGCTTAGTAAATAGACCCCTATCTCCTCTTCTGACAATTTTGGGGACATGCCAAAATGGACATTTTTGGTATCTCTGTTATAAAGACATCTGGATGACATCTGGGTTTCTTTATAAACTGTATTATCACAACTTAACTCTATCACCTCACAAATCACTGATTTCCATCAGAGGGTCTCATTCAGACCCGCTCGCGAGCGCAGGACGCTCGCAAGCGGGTCGATGGTACCCAAATGCGCATGCGCATGACGGAGGGAGCTCCGTCGTGCGCATGCGCGAGACCTGAATAACGACGGCCAAGCCGTCGTTATGGGTCTCGCACTAAAGGGGGCGTGCTGTCGATGGTGACTGACACCACACCCCCTTTAGTGGGCGTGCCGGGGGCGTGGTTGCCAGATGGGCATGCCGGGGGCGTGTTTGCCAGACGGAGGCGTTCCCATGGGAACGCCTACCGTCTGGGTCCGGCCCCACTGACATCACTAGTGATGTCAGTGGGAGTGATTTTGGCTCTGATAGAACCAAAATCACTCCTGGGCTTGCGGCAGTGAGACCCTACTGCAGGGTCTCGTCGCAAGCCCGAAGGTCGCGATGGTCTTGACCATCGCGACCAACATCATGGACGCTCGCATAAGCTGTGGGTGGTCACCCACAGCTATGCGAGCGTCCAAGAGGCCGCTCCATTTTCAGGTAGGAGGGCCCTGATTCAGAGCGAGCGCTCTGGTCAGAGCGTCCGGCTCTGAATCAGGCCCAGAGTCCCAATGATAGTAATGGTGTACCACTTACACTGCCAAATACTGCTCAGTCTCCTTCCCATGTTGTGGTTTCCACACCCTCTGAGTTGGTCGGCCTGGGTAATCATGATAATTATCCTACACTTACATTGATCTACCTATGACCACTGACCAATTTCCTAACTGAAAAATTCCCTTCACTTTTTTTCCTTTCTGGCCATGTACCTGTGCTTAATGCTGACACGGACCTCCTGAGACTTCCTATGTGGCAGACTGATATTTCAACTTTTTTAGCCATCCAGGATTCTACATGCTTACTTCAGGGGCAAACATTCCCACTCTTTACCTAAATCAGGGATGGGGAACCTCAAGCCCAGGGGCCGTATAAGGCCCCTGGAATCATTTGGTCTGGCCCTCTGAGCTTTTATTCTGCTAGCCTCACCTGGCTATCAGGGTGCCTATAATGCCACCCTGCTGCCAGAATCTATGCAGCAGTGCCACAAGGAGCGTCCTTAGGACGCTTCAGGCGGTCACACCGCTGCCCTTACAGCTCCGGGCATTGCTGTAATCACCGGCGATTGTGGCCCCATCCTCTTGTGACATCACATGGAGGGGGCGTGGCCTGCACAGGCCCACAAACAATATTATAAATATCAAAATGACCCTCGGCAGAAAAAAGGTTCCCCACCCCTGACTTAAATTGTCCCTTTATCCTCCCTAGACACGGTAAGGGATAATGCCTAATGTAGTTGGCCTATAAATATGTCTCAGTTGGATTACTGTTGCATACTGTAGGACAGTTTACTTGAATCTACTGTACATTGACCATACTCTATTTACATCTCAATTTTCAAGAAATTCCGTTACGTATAAGACCCTTCCTAGCTGCAACATATTTACAAACTAGGACATTTTTCATTGCGGACATATCTGTTTAACCCTATTTCTCTCCAGGTCCATTGTGTTATTGCTAATATTACTGTAGGTATTATGCCTTGTTAAGGACTGTATGTTCTTTATTATTTTCCTTTCCTTGCCCTTGTTCCCCTTCCATACTATGTTTGATATTACGTCACTAGTGTATACCTACCAACGGTTAATTTACTTGCAATTTTTAAGTACCACTTGCATTCTTTATATATATGACCTGGTGTGCTGCTTGCCCTTGTATATTTATATAATAAGAGAGAAAGCATGTCTGTCTGTCTGTTTGTCCTTTATGTACAGCCAGAGTTTTGGCCCTAGCTCGCATGATTAGGTTTTTGCCTACCTTTGTCAGAGCCACACACTGTCACACAATCCCTAAAAATGGGGACACTCTTAAATTACACAGATTCCAGGGCTGGCTCCAGTGGAAATTGTCAGTCTGCCAAAAACCTGTTTGAAAGCTACAAAGTATCCATTTAACCTCACAGTCTGAGCAAATTTTAGGACTCATGCAAGTTCACATTAAGTCCAGAGTGAGTCCTTCTTAAAGTAACCATATATATTAGTCAGCCCTCTGTGTTTGCATGTAAGGGAGTAACTAAAACTTTGTGGGCCACATAGCAAGACCTTAAAAGGGCCCCCCCAGTGGTAAAAAAACCACATACATTTGCCTCCACACAGGCATCACCGGGTCTGGTGATACCCGGTGCGCACTCCAGATCCCCCCTGCACGGCGGAGCAGTGCATGTCCAAAAGGGGTTGTGGCCCAACATAAAAGTGCATGGCCTCATGGGAAATCTGGAGAGTATCACTCAGGGGGCATGCTCAGCATCCCTGGTGATGCTGGGCTGCCCCCGGAGGCTAGTGCCTGCGCTGTCAGCTCCTCCTATGTGACAGGGGCCGAGTGCTGCAGCAGAATGTCACACTGCAGCACCCGGCTCCTGTCACTGAGGAGGAACTGGCATTTTGGTGTCACCCCCTCTGATGGAGACCCCCGGGTGCGGACCCCATTCCCCCATAGTGACACCACTGCATTCATGTTATGCCACACAGAGCCCATTCAGGTTATGCCACACAGTAGCACCCCTTATACACATTATGCCATGCATTTGTAGTGCCCCTTATACATTATGTCACACAGTAATGCCCCTTACAATACATAGTAAAGCCCCTTATACATTACACCACACAGTAATGCCATTTACAGATGCTACATAGTAATAGTGCCCCATATAACACACTATTCTACACACTAGTAGTGCCCCTTAAATATTATGCCACACAGTAATACCCCTTATAACATTACGCAACACAGTAATGCTCCTTACACTTTATGCCCTCCCCCAGTAACTCACCTCCCTGTGTCCTTCCAGCAGCCTCTCTCCTCCACCTGTGTGCCATTAGCAGCCAGTAGGTGTGAATTTGGTGCCGGGTCACCAGCTAATTACTGCTGTCATACCGGCAGCAGCAGATAACATAAACCGACAGCACCGGCGCAATTTGAATCTGGCGCTGGTCACAAGCTAATCGAAGCTCGTGGACCAACAGCCCAGAAGCCGCCACTGATGATTGACTGCCGGTCCACCAGCTCTGATTGCCTCGTGACCGGGAGCGCTGTATCTCCATGTATGCCTGCCGGTGGGCCAGCTGGCGGGCCGGCACCAAATCAACACCACTGTCAGTGCTAAATATATATTTTGCACTGTGTCAATCTTTAATTAATGTACTGCAAAGTAGTTTTGTTTTGACTTGTTTTTCCCCCAGTATCTCTATTTCTGACCATTATGGTAATTCTGATCCGATAACTTTTTATTACAGTCTATAATTTGCCTAGTTACGGATTGTGCATTTGATATTGTGTCAATTGCATTTGCTTAATTACTGCGAATTCACCAGATGATTTTCCAAGCTACTTACAATCTTTGTCTATATTCTGTATGGTATTACGCTCTAATTGCCTCACTGCAAAATATTCGTCTTTTGACCTTGTCTTTTGCTGACATTTTCTTGTATTATTCTTATATTGCACAGATATTTTATTTGAACATTTTCCAATAAAAAATGGATAGCTGATATGGAATGTGTAGTCATAATGTTATAAATATGTGAGTTATCAAACCTTTTTCCCGATGGAGCCGCGTTTTCCAAAATCTCCCTGTAGAGAAAAAAAAGATATTATTTTTATATATTAAACTCTAAAACAAAAGACAATTAATTAGAAACTGAGATTTTAAAAGAAGATATACTATGACTATTATTGTACAGTAAGATGATCTTCAGTCAAAATCTAAAAAGTCCTAGGTAATGTGAAGTTCTCTGGGGCTGATTCACTACGGATCACAACTGCGTATCCAGTTGCGATTATGCACGCAGTTCAACTGCGATAGTATACTAATTCATTGCTATCACTATCCCGTCGCAGCACTACACAAGGATACCCACTTTACTTAGCACACATCCGTAATGTTTAGCAAGACTGCAAAACCATCTGTACAATCGAGTACCATTGCAGCCTCTTAAACAATTGCACAAGCTCTGACCTTACTCAGAGATTGCTAACTTCCACACACGCTATGAGATCTCAGGCTGCGTACGGCATCACAGTGGATAATTTATGCACGCCCCTGCAATGGCGTCTGACCGTAATGGGATGTCTGCTTTTCGCAGATCACCTCCCCGTCACCTCCCACAAACGGCACTTCCTGTCAATCACTCTGTGATGGATCTGCGGCAATCCCCATCCCAGCAGCCAGTTTGCGCATACAGCCTATTGCGTGCATAATTGTAGTTGCATACAGTAGTGAATCAAGCCCTATGTTGGGTGACTGCACCTGTGTTGCAGTACTAAATTCTGTCCCCAGTAAAATCCATATTCATGCTATTATATTCTTGTGCCTTAAACGTTATTAAACTCGCCAAAAATATTGTTGAGCGCCCCTCAACCACCATTATGAATTGCTTCTCTGATAGCCCTGATGAAGAAAAATGTCACAGATTCAGTGGAGTCTATCTATAGCTGGAAAGAGATCATGGCACTGGAAGTACACTACAGCATTCTACTAACGGAGGCCTTTAATGTTTAATATACACCAAATACCCTGCAGTTTATCTGCAGAGACCAGAAAAGTACAGTTACAGGGCCTAAGAAGCAAGCTGCACAAAGCACACCTCTCACCTACACAGAGAGATTCTGCAAACTCTCATCTCATACCAGTACACTTCTTAGCAAAGGAGCAATCCTCAGATGGATAAATGAATCAGTATAACTGGTCTCCTCTCTGGGCTCTGTATTGTGCTGCAGACTGGTGTGGCCGCATCTCTGTTTAAACTTGTTCGAGAGCAAACTGGATTCCCAGGTCTGACCAGGTTATCAACTAGCGGCTAGTCTGTTATTACCACACAAAGTTAAGATCCAAGAATATAACAAAAATCATCCTCATATCATATTATGCTACACAAAAAATGTCATGATTTAAGGGGACGTATGAAACTTTATTAAAGGTTTCATAGCAACCAATCAGCTTATACCTATTATTTTATAGAATGTACTGTGCTCTACTGTATAAATGCTACCTTGAAGCTGACACCTCACTGTATTTTATGCCAAAAATACAGTGCGAAGACTGCGGAGGGGATTTGCAGGGACAGAGCTTTATCGCAAGCTCTGTCCCTGCAAGGGATTTTTGATAAATTCCTGTGATATTTCCTAAATTCGCAATGCGTTTGAAATGCGGATTATTGTAAATAGGGCCCTTTGTCTCTCCCTGTCAATCACTGCTTCTTCCCCTCTCCCTGTCACCTACTGCCTCTCCCCATGTGGCAGAGGAAGTGGGGTCCACCACTTGCAAGTTCACCCACTGATCTCTCCCTATAGTATTATTATTATTATCCTTTATTTATATGGTGCCACAAGTGTTCCGCAGCGCCGTACATAGTACATAAAACTAAGAAGTAAACAAAAAAAAAACAAGTGACCTACAGTACAGTGAAGGACATTATTTACATTGCAGCAATAGCGATTAAAACACTCACAATAAGCAGCAGGGAGTTGCAGTCCCGTGTTAGGTGCCCTTATGAGGAGTAAGGAGTAGAAGAAAGTGTGAGGAGAAGCACATGAGGGAAGAGGTCCCTGCTCGTGAGAGCTTACATACTAAAAATATCTAGCCCCAGATGCAAATATCAAGAATAGTTTAATACAAAGGCTCAGTTAAACCTGAATGCAAGTTTTGATCTTGAAGTGAGTAACAATATTCACTCTAATTAAGTTTTTCTGAGATCAATTTTTTTCCCAGGAGAACCACTATTTACAGACCAGAGGCCTGATTCAGACTTGGGAATAGAGAGATATCTCTCTCAACTGATCATCTTGGTGAAACCATGCTGCACTGCAGGTGGGGCAGATTTAAAAAGTGCAGAGAGATTTAGATTTGGGAGGGAGGTATCCAAACTGACATCTAAAGTGCAGTGTAATAATAAAGCTGTGCAATATTTGGGCTACATGCAAAAGCAGCCAGTATTTACCCCACATGTAAAAAATGTATGTATTTACACCCCTTGCATTGCAATATGGTTTGTTCAAGTTCACAGCTGAGAGAGATATCTCACTCTGGGCCTGATTCAGACCCGGTCGCTCTGACAGAGCGCTCGCTCTGAATCAGGGACGGGGTTTGTTTTTTTTAGAACGGCCTCCTGGCCGCTCGCATAGCTGTGGGTGACCACCCACAGCTACAACGAGCGGCCATGATGATGACCATCACGACCATCGGGCTTGCGACGAGACCCTTGTGGTAGGGCCCCGTGGCCGCAAACCCCAGAGAGATTTCGGCTCTAACAGAGCCGAAATCTCTCCACTGACTCATGATGTCAGTGGGGCTGCCCCCAAACGACAGGCGTTCTCATGGGAACGCCTCCGTTTGGGCAGCCACTCCCCCGGCCCGCCCACCAAAGGGGGCGAGCTGTCACTCAACATCGACAGCTCGCCCCCTTTGTTGCGAGACCCGGAGCGACGGAGTGCCCGTCGCTAGCCGGGTCTCGCGCATGCACACTACGGAGCCGGCTCCGTCGAGCGCATGCGCTGTGGGCTACCATCGACCCAGTTGCGTGCGCTTGTGACAGAGTCTGAATCAGGCCCACTATTCCCAACTCTGAATCAGGCCCCAGGTCAGCACCTTTCAACAAATATATGACAGCCGCACTGCACCACACTGTGCTTATCCCCCAGTCACTCTCTGCCTCCCAGTGTTACTCTCTGCCTCCTGCTGCCACCCACTGCCTCTCTCTGTCACCAACTGCCTCTACCTGTCACCCACTGCCTGTCTCTCTCACCCACTGCCTGTCCCTCTCACCCTCTGACTCCCCATGCCACCCTCTGACTCCCTAGCCACCCACTGCATCTCCCTATCACCCACTGCTTCTCCCTCACACCAGTTGCCTCCCCAGTAACCCACTCCTCCCCCTGCCACAATCTGCTTCCCCAGTTTACCTTTGCCTCTCCCGACACCCTCTTCGTCTCCCTTTCACCCTTTGCCTCCCCAGTTAACCTCTGCCTCTTCCTGCCACCCTCTGTCTATTCCTGTCACCCACTGCCTCTCCCTAACAACCACTGTTTCTCCCTTATACCCTCTGCATCCCCTCCAACCCTATGCCTCCCCAGTTACCATCTGCTCTCCCCGTCACCCACTGACTCCCTGTCGCCCTCTGCCTCCCATTGCCTCCATAGTCACCCACTGTCTCCCTAGTAAACTCTGCCTCTCCCTGTCACCTCTTCCTCTCCCTGTCACCATCTGCCTCTCACTGCCTTGTCCTGCCAACCTCTACCTCTCCCTGTCACCCACTGAATTTTCCCGTGTGCAGAGGAGGGGGACCCAAGCATATTTTTGCACCTGGGCCCACCACTTGCAAGTTCCACCAATGATCTCTCCCTATAGTGTATATCTAGCCCCAAATGCATATGTGAAGCGTAATTTGATATAAAGGGCTCTAACATGAAAACTAGTAGGTTAAACCTGAATGTAAGGGTTTGATCTTGAAGTGAGTTATAACTTACAAGTCTTCACTACAAGGACGTTTCTTCTCAAGGCACTGGAGGGTACGTTTAAATGAAACACACAAAAGCGAGAGCTCTAGATGGGACTTTAAATGCTCCAATCTCACCTCTATAATATACTGTATGTCAAACCCAGAAGTGGTTCCATTCACCCCACATCACTTAAGTGTGTCATACAGTTGCATCCATTCACAGGGGGCATTACATTTGTAAAAGTTCTAACCAAAAATGGAAAGTACTGTTGAGACATTGTTGAAAAAACAAGGTTGAAAAGACATTGCAATTGCCCCAGAGTGGCTTTGTTGTTTTGTTTTGTTTCTATTTGATTGCCTCATTGTGTTACAGAAGGGCAGAATCAGAAGAGTTAAAGAAAACGGTTTCAACTTGCAGTGAAATTAAGTGAAACTAAGTGAAACTAAGTGAAATTAATGCACATTTACCAGATTTAGCCATTAGGTGATGGAGTGCAATAAGCTGGCTAAGGCTTGTATGGCTGTCTTTATAATACTTACTTCATCGCCCCTTTCTCCCTTGTTTCCTTTTAGACCGATAGGTCCTTGAGTTCCCTAAATATAAAAAAAGGTTAGGTTAGCCACTGTCCTATTTTTTGCATCTCAGCTAAAATGTTATGATATAATTTTATAAGGGTCCAGCAGATTCCCAGTATTGGGAAAGAAAGGGTTAACAGCTGTTTCAGTAATTGGGTGGTCTATTTTCTGCACTTGGTGAAGAATAAATATACTATTTTGGACCAATACATGTTTACGTGTGGCATCAAAAAAATATTCATTTATTGCACACAGAAATTAAATTTAAAGGCCTCATTTACAATTAGGAGAAAATTAAGCTAAAAGGTACAAATTTGCACCTGGATAAACCATGGTGTGACACAAGATGCCCAAATGCAGTTCTTTGCATGCTGGGAAATTACTGCTTTTATATGTACAGTATACTGGGCAGTTCTATGTGTGAACTGCACTGCACATTAAAGTGAGCTAGGAATCCCCGAAACAATGCTAAATCTGTCAGCGCATTTTAAATTTACCCCTCCCCTGTAGTCAGGGGCGGATTGGCAGTTATCTTCAGCGTGGAAGATCCCGGTGGGCTGATTGGTCTATGGGGCCGCTTGTCACCTGTAGCCCCGCCCCTGAATAGCATCACTGGCTGTCCCTACTGTGGGCTGCCTGTCACAGCTAGTAAAAGGCCCGCTGCATCATACGCCAGGCCCCTTGGAGGAACAGTGGATCTGCATCCGGTGGCGGCAGGTAAGTTACAGTGGGGGTGGGGCGCCATCAGTTGCTGCCTGTCAGCCCCGATTGTGTCCTTTCCACTCTGTCCCCTCCCCAGGCTGTGGAGTTAAACTTTGGGAGACTCAGGCAGTGACCAGGTTCGTTCAACTACAGTGGAGACAAAAGTGGCTGGGAGATATTTTTTTTAAGAGACTTTTTTAAAGACTGGCTGATAGCTAGGGTCGGGAGATGGATATCACTCTCAGGGGGATGGGAGGGGGGTGTTGGTCGTGGGCTATTCTGTACTAGTCTGGGGGGGGATGGTGCCTGAGAGGGAGGGGGGTTATTCTGTAAGAGGAGATGATCAGTCTGTGGGGGAGGGGGCTATTTTGTCCTAAGGGGCGAAGATGATATGGGGGAGGGAGGATCTGCTGTACTAGGGAGAGACGATGATTTGTCTGTGGGGGAGGGGGGCTATTCTGTGCTGAGGGGAGATAATGATCTGTGGTGGTGGAGGGCTATTCTCTGCTACGGGGAGATGATCTGGCTGTAGGGGAAGGGGCTATTCTGCTAAGGAGAGTCGATGATCTGTCTGAGGGGGAGGGGGGATCTGCTGTACTAGGGGGAGATTAACTGTTTATGGGGGAGGGGGGTATTGTTTGCTAAGGGGAGATAATGATCTGACTGGGGAGGGGGGCTATCCTGTGCTAAGGGAAGATGATCTGTGTGTGGGGAAGGGGGGTATTCTGGCTAAGGGGAGATGATGATCTGTCTGCGGGGAGGGGGACTATTCTGTGCTATGGCAGGATGATGGCCTGGGGAGATGCAGGATGATGGCGCTGGGGAGATGCAGGATGATGGCGCTGGGTAGACGCAGGATGATGGCACTGGGGAGAAGCAGGATGATAGCATTGGGGAGACAAGAGAGGATGCTGCTGGAGTGAATCAGGGGAGTGACGTCGGGAGAGGCGTAGGAGGCGGATGGTGCAGGAGACACACAGAGAGGATGGTAGGACCGCTGGTACTATTAGAAGAAAAGATTGGGGGACAGTAATCATCAGTAAGACAACAATTATTTCTAATGAACCATATCACTGATGCAAATAGTACCAAAAAAGCAATATATTTTATTAATATAAAATTGTTTGATATGGGAAACTCACATTTTGTTCTGCCCCAAAACTTCTGTTACAATGTATTATCTAGTTCGACCTCTGATGATAGCATTGGCTTTATTGTGAAACAAACAGGCGGTTTCTAAACCATGTGATCTCCTGCATGAATAGTGAATACTACACTGCCGGCTGTCCTGGGAGGATCAATTTCTTCCGAGGCTTTCCATCGCATAGAAATCATATACCTAAGAAAATACTCATTCACATGATGTGTTTATTCACTGGAGAGAGGGACTGTGGGCATGCATGGACGAAAACAGAGGGAGTGGCTTGCGGGCATGGAATTTCACATTAGGCCTCACCCCTTGATGAGAGGCCTCACCTACTTTTTGGGCACACGTCGAAGGCGCAGATAGGGCCACTTTCCTAGTTTTTTCCAAGGTCACTAAGTTCTCAATCCGCTCCTGCCTGTAGTCCAACATGGTTTACCCATGGTATGAAATTGCGCCTACTAGCTGGATTTATTCCTTACTCACAATTAGGTTCTAAAGGTCTCAAATACATACCATGTTTCAACTATAAACTAATAAAAAGACTCTGTATGAATCTGATAGGGGCATGCCTGGTAGGGATTTTCAAGAAATCCAATCAATATTCTATTACATGGATAACTGTGGCTCAGACATTCTAAGTTAGGTATTTGGGTATTGTTTCTACATATTAACGAGTCCTGCAGCTAAGAGAGAGAGGAAAAGGGACCTTGGTGAACTGTTGCTAGAAAGCAGGAAAATGGATTCAGTACTGTTCTTTAGCTGTATCTCAAAACTGTGTTTTTTTTTTTCTTTTTACAGTGCTAGAATTTTGGACAGCCCAGACAGAACTCTCTTAATACTTATTTTGGAAATATGAGATTTATTGTTAGTACCAAGTGCAAGTACACACAGGTGGTTTTAATCTGCTCATTCTGCAGGTGGCAAACAGGGATGAGACAAGGGACAGAGCTTGGCATATCAGGGTTCCATGAGAAAAGCAGCACACATGTACCCGGGCAGCTACTGTATAATGCCATACAAAGGAGCATACAAAAAATGTGCATGCCTTTTATTGCTGTGTTCATGGTTGTATGATAAAATGTACAGATGTGTGTTATCAATGGGCCCTAGTGTACAATCCCATTTATCTGTTAGCATCTCTCATTCATCTATGGAAAGAACAATGAGTCCTAGTCTAGCAGCATCTGTTATCTGTCTATGGGAAGAATAATGAGCCCTAGTACACCCCCGTGTCTCTCATCCATTAATGAGACAGAGCAACATGCATACAGCTTGGTTCCCCTATTCTGGTGATCATAGAGCAAAGTACTTGTGCCCATGTCCATAAATGACCACAATGGCCTTATTGCTGCACAGAAAAGATCAATTATAGTCCAATATTACTAATGAAAAATATTACTAATGAAAAAAAGTACCACTTCAATGACATTTTTCTACAGTACCTAGTTAACAGTACTGTGCAGGAGGTTAAACATAAAAACAATGATAACCCTTGATTTCAAAGTTCACAGAAATCATGCATAAAGTATTACTTAGAAATGTGCATGCAGACACAAGTGGTGGCTGACTGCTAGTACTATACACATACTACTACATTTTAAAGGATATGCAAACTCCTTACCTTTGATCCAGTGACCCCCAAGACTCCTGGTAATCCTTGTGTTCCAAGCATGCCTCTATCACCCTAAAAATGATATCATAATGTCATATAAGTAAATAAAATGAATCTTTATTAGATATGCACTAAAATGCCCCGTTTAGAGATCGACATCAATAAAGTAATAATTTACTGAATAACACTCTTCTACAAGAGGGGAGTGACAATTTAATCCAGAGTTCCACAAATATATCGATTTAAGGAATAAGATTAAGGTCACACAGTGCGGATATTCTTTGATTTTATTTTCACAAATTTTCAATTTATGTCACATCTTTGCTTTTCTATTTTTAACCCCTTTTTCGCTGGTTATGTCCCATCAACGGGGCATTTTAGTGCATATCTAATAAAGATTAATTTTAATAAATACTATTGTGCGCCATACAACAGACATATCTTTTCCCTTCCTTCCTCTGGTATTTTTCGAAATAACCAACAGACTTAAAAAAGGTAAGGAACCAATGAACTAGCAAGGCAGGTGATTGAGGATACTCCACAGGTGAGAGGAAACACGTCAGCCAGTATTCCCAGCATCACGTGCCACAGTCCGGCTTCCCAATCTCCTAAGCAACTGTGAGTGTTGTCCCAGTACAACGTACTTTGCACAGCAACCGGGGGAAAAGTCCAGACATGAGGCTGCAGGACAGAAAGTCCCGGAAGAGGGGAGATAGCCGGGACATGGGTATGTAACAAGGTACGCCAGCGACTTGTGACATAATAATTGTATGGCTCTCCTTTCTTGCACATAAAAAGTTGTTTCCTCTCTCTGTCCAGTACTGAATTTCACCATATAAGTCTATAAACTAAAGTGTTTCCAATTATATTTATTTATAGTGGTTCCTGTTGTTTGTGTTCTTTGTATCAAAGAGACCTTCTTTATTCTCTTTTTATATTCTTTATTTAATACGTTTTACAAAAGCATGAAAAAAAATTCAATATAACATTAGAAGTCCAGGACACCCAATCAAAATATTGATGATATTGTTGAAAGAGGAGTGTACTACTGCGCAGACTCCATTTTACTTTCTCACAAGGGAACAGAATTACCGCAGATGTAGGCAGTGCTGCGCATGCGCCGATTTTGTGAATGTAACATCACATGCGCAGCACTGATTACAGCTGCGGTAAGGTAGACTAGATAGGGAAAAGTGTCTAGTTCCTCAAAAGCTGTCATTGCAAAAATGCCAGCTATTGGGGATACTGATGGAGAGGAGGAATGATTAATTCCTCCGGTAATTAGGTGGAACTCCTTGCGAGTTCTAAACCCAATTACCTCAATAGATTTTTTAGTTATGATGAATAGACCCCTATAAAGGTAATGCAGGCGATATTACTGATATCTTCTGCTTACCTTTCAGCCCCTGATCAGTCCCGATGTCCTCATACACTAGTATAAGGATCTAAATTCATTAAACTCCGAAAATACAATATTTTTGGAGTTTGGCTGCGGAAACATTTGCATCTTTGGATCCCTCCACCCCTGTCCGTTCCTTCCACCAGATGCCAGGGCTTTGTGCGCCTACGTGAACCCTGCTTCACGCAGGCCCACTAGCACCGCTGGGTCTGACTCTGCAGTGATAATTTTCACTGCTACAAAAGTAGAAGTTAAAACATTCATGGAGACAGCAGATTTTCGGATCAGCTGTCTCCGCACCGGAGCAATGATTAATTCAGAATGTCAATTTTCAGGGCCGTCTGGCCCCGATAATTAACATAATGAATATGCCCCTATACATGAAAAGAGTTAATTCGCTGTAAGATCTGGCAAACTGATGGTACCAATCAATCAGAGTTTTCAGGTAATACATGCAAATAAAACAAATTAAATATACCTAGTATCAAATATTTTTTCTGCTGTCCTAATTACAAATTATAATAGCACTAAAGCCTGGTACACACAAGACGACTTGCAAACGATGCAATGTCATCAACGATTTCCCTTGAACTCCCGGACAAATGATCTAGTGCAATCTAACGAACGGCCAAACGATATATCATGCGTCCATTCAGTCGTTTCAACGTTAACTATACAATGTTAAGCATATCGTCTGGTAGAGCGTACACAATCTGAGGGGAATCATTAACAAAACTGCATGTAGAGAAGATCTGACGATGCGATGGAGGACACCATAGAAGTGCGCATAGTACACACTTGACGATTGGAACAATTTGTCGTTCCGATGCGCCAGAATCGTCCATATCATTTAAAATATCGTTTAGTGTGTAGGGGCCTTAACAGTAATTTTTCGAGGATATTCACAAATTTCAAGCATACCCATAATGTATCTGGGGGGGGGGGGGGGGACGGGACTGGAGCAAATAACGCACATATCTGCTGCAGTCCCTCATTTTTTATAAGAAAGGCATCCCCCATAGGTTTCTATGTTGGGTTGGGTACAGGAACCCGGCGGTCCGAATACCGTCAGTGGCATCCCAACAGTCAGAATCTCAACAGTTTTTGTAAGTATCATAACCCTTACTCTCCTCCTAACCCTAACCCACCCCTCTAGTCCTGCAGCCTAACCCTAACCCTCCCCTCCCGCTGCCTAACCCTAACCTCCCAGTCCTGCAGCCTAACCCTCCCCTTAGTGCCTAACCCTAACCCTCCCCCTGACCCTAATTCTTACCTCTGCAGTCTATAAGGATTCTGACAGTCGGGATGCCACTGTCGGTATTGTGAGTGCTGGCACCCTGACAATCAGGATGCTGACTACAGTCCTCTATGACTATGGGGTAAGGCAGGGAATTTTTTTTCCTCTGGATATTTCCCTGATGGCCCATATTGATGCATGTGCAGCATGACGGATGCACTTTATTCTGACCTGGTCCGAAGTCAGAAGTAAGGAGATAGTGCAAGCTCTCACTTTGCTTCCAACTCTTTGCCGGGATGGACTCTTATTGGAACCCATGTCCCAGCAAGAGAATTTTGCTAAATTAGAGCAAAAACTTTAGTTTTTGCTTTGTAAATGTAGTCGTTAACTATCAGAACCATATTAAAAATGCAGAATGTGATAAATATGCCCCTAGAAGAGTCATAGGCCAGGCCACTGGTAAGTCACAATCACAGCTAGTAGCATTTATAGACTTTTGCCCTAGTACAATTCGGGAAGAATGAGTGAGGACTGTAAAATCTTTTATTAAGGATATAGATTACAGGCACTTATTGATCCTTACTGATTGAGTTTTTAACTGTTATTCGCTTAACTTTCCAAAATTTAGGCTGATTCTGGACCAATTCATGAATTCATTCACAATTCAGGAATTACAGAAATGTAGATGAAAGTCAGATTTGACTGAATTGATTAAACCATCACTATTGGTGTTGCCCCTATGTATACAAGTGGAAGGATCAGGGGCGTATCTATAATGGGTGCAGGGTGTGCGGGGAACACGGGCCCACCACACACACTGCACCCATAATATTACTTACCTCTCCAGAGTCCCATGTCGGTGCGGGGGTCCGGCGGCCATTTTCCCATTGTTTGCGCATGCGCAGCACAGGGAAAATGGCCGCCACGGCCATTTTCCCGGTGACCTGTGCATACACTATAAACTCTGGGCACACTCTAGTGCCCAGAGTCTATAACTCCGCCGCTGGCCGCGCACAGCTCAGTGCGCTGCCGGCCGCAGGGCGGAGAGGAGGGGGCCCGTGTACGAGTCTGCACATGGGCCCCCTCCTCTCTAGAAACGCCCCTGGGAAGGATTCACTAAATCTTTTTGTTAAAACTTTTGGATTTGCAGTGCATCCGGAAAGTATTCACAACGCTTCACTTTTTCCACATTGTCTTATGTTACAGCCTTATTCCAAAATGGAATAAATTAATTTTTGTCCTCAAAATTCTACACAGAATACCCTATAATGACAACGTGTTTTGACAAATAATGACAAAAGTTTTTTTTTAAAATTTTTGCAAATTTAATAAAAAAAAAAAAAACACTAAGAAATCACATGTACATAAGTATTCACGGCCCTTGCCATGAAGCTCAAAATTGAGGTCAGGTGCATCCTGTTTCCACTGATCATCCTTACTTGGAGTCCACCTGTGGTTAATTCAGTTGATTGGACATGATTTTGAAAGGCATACACCTGTCCATATAAGGTCCCACAGTGCATGTCAGAGCACAAAGCAAGCATGAAGTCCAAGGAATTGTCTGTAGACCTCCGAGACAGGATTGTCTCGAGGCACAAATCTGGGGAAGGGTACAGAAAAATATCTGATGCTTTGAAGGTCCCAATGAGCATAGTGGCCTCCATCATCCGCAAATGGAAGAAGTTCGGAACCACCATGACTCTTCCTAGAGTTGGCCGGCCCTCTAAACTGAGCGATCGGGGAGAAGGGCCAGCACCGGATTATAGGCGGGGCATTAGGGGTGGTTGTCCTGGGGCCCCCACACATAGGGGGCCCCCACACTGTCCCCAATACTTTCTGGATGCTCTGTACCTCTATATATAAACGTTTAGCAAGCAGATTGGATAAGTGGGACATGTCAAGAGATCCTTTCCCTCTATTGAGATTACTGTAATGTGCCTTCTAAAGAAGCTGCAAGGAAATTGCCTGCTGATGCTATTAAGTTAAAACTCCAGAGGAACTGTAGTCTGCAGAAGAATATCTCGGTATGGTCTTATAATATGTCACTGTGAAGCCATGAGGACCCAGCTTTGCTAATTCCAATGTTGTGAAGTATTTATATAGAAGTATCACATTCTTCTTAGACAGTTTTAGACAGTCCACTGAGTTTATATTTTCAATAATTCTCAGGGTAATGCAGATTGTATTATATAGCGTAATATTTATTAGTAGTTATACATGAAAATATATACTGTATATGGTCATTTTCAGCTTTATTCCCATAACATCACTGTCTATTTACAAGGGGTCCTAGCCAAAATCTTACCACTTTTACTGCAAAATTCACAAAACTTCTGCATAGTCCCAGCATATAATTTATTCACATCACTCATCAGAGCATCTGGTGTTTTGTGTTCGTAGTCTGTTTACTATTTTAGTTTATTACTGGCTTAACATCTCTTATTTGTAAGTCCCAGCCTCATTACATCTAAGAGGAGGGTATTTATTCTCTATGATGTATTGAGTTTAATTGCTCTGAATGATACCCCCATATTCTGCATTTGGGTGCTTTCCATATTAAAGGTCTTCTTTGATGTTTTCCCAATTTACTCTATAATGATTCCCAGCAGTAATGTAACTTGAGGCTTTCAGATATGCAGTAAGGCTGAGAAAATTACGCCAGCAAGACCAATTAAGGAGCAGATTATTGTTTCAAGGGTAATATTATCATCGTAGCCTAAACTTATCTGGCTTTCTATTAATGTGGCAATGCCATCTATTGTTGTATTAATCCATTCGCTACAGAGGTCCAATGGGAATCATCCTCCGAATATACATTAACCACTTGCCTGGCATGGTCACATGAGATGCGCCCATGCCAAGCTGGGCTTTTCCTAACTCGGTCGCATGTGATGCGAACATGTCAGAGAAGCGCCTGCCCGTGGCAGCTGGAAGCCCTGACTCCCTCTGCTCTATCTACCTCCCAGCCAGCAGTGAGTAATGAGTGATCCACACACCCCCTGCTGCTGCTGGCTGCTCTTCTTGCAGGACTGTGAAGTCTTACATGAAGTGTAAGGAAAATTTGAGTGCTCGTTAATAAAATTATACTGAATCGGGATTAAATAGTTATTCATTACATACTTTGTTAACAAAAAAAATCTACAATTTTGGTGATATTTTGGAAAAAAATATTAGGCAGTTAGGTGGGTAAGACTATGACTGACAGCAACCAGTGAACCCATACCTCCAAACCATCTGGCTTTCGGAGGTTTAGTCCCTATATGAGGGCTCTGTTCTACAGTCACAATCTGCACTGTGCAGGAGTTAAGAGGTAAGACCCATTTAGATGCCTGTGAATAGCAAAGCAGCGGTGAATAAGTGAATAGGTGCCACAAGCACCAGTCACCAGTGTGTGCAGCAGTGTAAAGGTGCATGGCCATACCTCTCTGCGACATGGACATACCCTCTTTACATCATGGCATGCCCCCGATGGTTGGTCTCAACCATCTGTGACACAGACACACCTTTTGATTTTCATGGCACGACCCCCTGTCAAGGTTCAGACTGTTAATATGTGAAACCCCCCACAAAGTTACCTTCTTACATCAAATACAAAAATGGAAAACATTCAGAATCAGAAATCATATCACTTGCAATCATACTTGCCTACCTTTGTTGTCTCTTCCCCAGGAGATGCCCGGGGAGCAGAAGCAGGTAGGCTGCAATGGGGGCAGGGCCTGATGGGTTGTAAGTTTTGCCCCCTTCACTATAAATTGCCGCAATTGGTGCTAATTTTAATAGAGGGCGTGGCTAAATGACGCGATTCATGAAGAATCGTGTAATTAAGCTCCACCCCTACACGGGGATCTGCGATCGCCGCGGAAATTCTCCCCATTCTGCCCACTTCACTAGGAAGTGGACAGAATGTGGGAGAAGTGCCTACCCTTCCGGGGGTGCGGGGGGTTACCTGAAAAATCGGTAGCCTCCCACGAAAACTGGGAGTGTAGGCATATATGCTTGCTATGTGTAAGGGGTGACCTACATCTTAGACTACAGATGTGTCCTCATACACCTAGCTTCAACATGTCATGGGGCACGAGACACCTGCCACAAGTGAGCCACTAACGCAGAGGGTCCTAGGCATAGGCATTCTAAGCAAATGTCTAGGGCAACTGGGATGCCTAGGCGCATTCCAAGGCTCTGGAGCTCCGCCCCTCCTGCTGCCACCGCGATCGGAGCTCGGCTCTGATCGGGCAGTGCAGCGGTCAGACAGCCAGTCAGGTGGCTGGGGCCGTGACACTACTGTAGCCAGGTCAGAATGAGCTTCTGCCTAGAAGCTCATTCTGGCTCTACAGGAGGAGACAAGAAAGATGGCCGCGGTAGGGCATGCTGAGCATGCCCATACGTGGTCACTCCTCCCATGGGACTTTGCGGAACAGAGCCGTGACTACTCACGGCTCTGCCTCCGCCTACAGATTAGCTGCCGTCCCTGCCGCTGCCCAGCGCCTATCGGACCAGGCATCTGCAGCGATATCAAGAAAGAAAGCAGCGAGTCTCACTCTAGGTAAGTTACCTTGAATAGGCTGGGAGATAGGAAGAGAGGGGCGACGGGGCGGGCACACACTGGACAGAGAGGACTCAGTGCTGGCCCGTGCTGCTGAGTCTGACTATGAGAGGAGCTGGGGATAGGACCTCTCTCTTTTGCACTTTTGCTGGTGTAGTTAGTTTACTCCCATATTAAAGGTGAGGGCATGTGTTTATATTATGCTAATTAAATTGTCTACATTATATCTGCCTAATCTGATAATCTTCTGTTTCTGGTATGTTTAAGTTTTGATAATACTCCATTTTTTCATATACTTTATTACTGTGTCATGGGGTTAGCTGATATCCGTGCCTTTGTGTGCTTTCTGTGGGCTCCCTAATAGTGCTATATATGACTTATTTGTGTGTTTGAACATATATGGATATATAAACCACATAGAATAGTTTCCCCCCCCCATTAACAACAGCGCTGGCAGGTCTTAACACCGCTCTTGGCTTACCACAGCGGGGGGCTCCAAAATAGTATGTTTCAGAGGTGACACGCATACCAGGCTTTTCCTGGTGATGTCATCACGCTTGCGCAAGATGACTGCAGTGGTAACCGAAAGCATGGACAGTGGTGTGTGTGAAGCATCTCCCGACGCTGTAACGACATGTAGGTAGAATGGCAATAGGACCCACTGCTTTGAGGGGATGCAATCGGGAAACCGGCTGACGTGATCCCGA
This sequence comes from Taudactylus pleione, assembly GCA_031769625.1. Classification (NCBI taxonomy): domain Eukaryota; kingdom Metazoa; phylum Chordata; class Amphibia; order Anura; family Myobatrachidae; genus Taudactylus; species Taudactylus pleione. The sequence goes on from JAUIMM010000052.1 coordinate 34,978,100, forward strand.
TAGCCGGCTTCCTGACTGCTTTATCCCGTCGTGGGTTAAATGACAGGCGTCTATATCTAGTCGCCTGTCATTTTCCCGACGCCGGGAAAATAACAGGCGCCCGGCATCCCGATCGAAGGGATGCCGGGCGCCACGAGCGGACAGCCGCGGGGGGGGGAGGGTTAGGTTTAGCGCACCCTTTGGGGACTTATGGTTAGGCACCCCCCAGGAGGGTTAGGCTAGGGGGAGGGAGGGCTAGGCACCCCCCCCAGGAGGGTTAGGCTAAGGGGAGGGCGGGTTGGGGTTAGGCACCCCCGGGGGGGACTTAGGGTTAGGCACCTCCCCAGGGGACTTAGGTTTAGGCAGCGGGGAAGGGGGGTTAGGGTTAGGCACTTAGAGGGGGGATTAGGGTTAGGCACTTGGGGGGGGAGGTTAGGGTTAGGCACCCCTAAGGATGGTTAGGGTTAGACGGGTTAGGTTAGTTATTACTTACCTGAGGACGATCGGGATTTCCAGTGCTGTCGGGCTGCCGCTGCCGGGATCTGTTCATCTGTTTGGCTGCCGCTGCCTGGAATCGAACCAATGCGGCCGATGGTATTTCATACCGATTCCACTTTGAGGGGGTTAGTTACTTAATTGATTCCCATATGTAATTGGTGAAATATTTACTATTTATGGGAGCCTGGGGAGGCAATGTGTTAGATGCTGCATTAGTTGCTGATGTGAAAAGACTATGGGGGTATCCAGTTAGCAGCGCTAAAGTAGCGCTGCTAATTGATCACGGCACGGCTATCCACTTAGCCCCGTTGCCGGTACTTATCGGGGATTTTGTTTTGCCTGTATCAAGCAGGCGAAACCATATCCATGACAAGAAGCGGTTTTTCTGCCGATTGAGGCAGTAAAAATACAAGGTCTGCGAATTTTCGCAAATGTGTTTTTGTGAGAAAAGCAGAAAATTTTGGGGGTTTAATTGGATACCACAAAAAGACATTGTCAAAATAGACCGGAAAAACGGCGAAAAAATTCTGTTTTTTTGCGTCCAAAAATTTTTCAGAGGTAATGTTGTAACAGTGTACTCTGCGCATCATTTTTTGACCTGATTGACATGCCTGGATAAAGGATCAGTTGGATATAGATATATTTCTCTATGGGGTAAATTTACTAAAGTGAGAGTTTTTAGAAGTGAGTTTTAAAAGTGATGTTGCCCATAGCAACCAATCAGATTCTAGCTATTATCTTCTAGAAGGTGCTAGTTATATGTTAAGTAGAATCTGATTGGTTGCTATGGGCAACATCACTTCTAAAACTCACTTTAGTAAATTTACCCCTATGTGTTATTGTTGGCATCCACGTATAAACATCAAGATTGGTGGTGGGATTATCTGATAGGGGGCACCAGACAAAATTTTGCCTAGGGCACCAAATATGCTAGGGCCGGCTCTGCCCGAAAGTGCATCTTAATCGCGGACTGCAGGAGACTGCACTGAATAATTTGATATGCCACACTTTATATCTGTTTGTGACTGATAAAGGCACAAAAATAATTATAAAAATAATTACATATTCATTTAATAAGGCATAATTAAAAAAACATACATTACACCATGAATACAATATTAAAACCACTTAATATGGCCAAAGAATAAAATATGTATATATAAAAGAAAATGTCCTGATTACAAAATAATGTCCACTCTGGCTTAAAACTCCGGTATAATAAAGGACTCCACTTTTACATGGGACGAAGGTAAATATTCCAGTAGAACAGGGATGGGGAACCCAAAGGGGTTCATCAACATCGACAGCACGCCCCCTTTGATCAGACACAACGAGCGAAGGAAAGTCCTTCGCTCGTCGCGTCTGGCGCATGCGCACGACGGAGCTCCCGCCGTCGTGCGCATGCGCAGAGCACAACATCGACCCACTTGCGAGCGGACAGCCGCTTGCGAGTGGGTCTGAATCAGGCCCTAAATGAGTTGTGGTAGAACTGGGAGCATCGGTTCTGTTCCCTCACTTTTCTGATATTTCTTCTCCTTGTCATCTGACACCATTTTGGTATAGTCATTGCAGTCTTGTATGTAATGTGACACACTGCAGTTCGTAGGTGTACAATAACAACTTTTCACTATTGTATCTTTCTGATTGTATGAATACTGGCTCAGATATATGGTCCTTTCGCTGCACGTTCTATGCTTTAGTAAGACGTCCAGAAATTTGAGACCCACTCTGAGAAATGTATCATTCACTCTTTATACTCTAGGGGACAATGTCTGCTACTGGCTCTTTAACGTTCTCACAGATGACCTTGGGTAAAGTGAGGGCCTTTTGAGTCATTGGCAGAATATTTCTGTCTCCTGACTATTCTGTTACTTCCCTTTGAGGTTGTGTAGGAATACTATGTGATTTTTTCATTTGCTGAATACTGACTGTATACACCATTATGATACTATGATTGGTGTATAGATGGTATGAATATTTTTACAGCTAATATTTCGCCAGGCATCAATATAACAAATCTATATCCTATATTAATGTTGAACTGTTAGAATATTAGAAAATATCGTTCTGCTCAAGCAGTTTTATGTTCTCAACTGTTGTCTGTTTTTGTATTTGTAAGGAGTTGTCTGTCCTTTTTACTTATATGTATGTACCGGTTATATGTATATGTTTATTTGTACTAATGTAAATGGTACAAGCTACATATCTCTCTGTATTGTACTTATCTATACTACCTTTTAAAGGAATTTATCTAGGGCATTTATTTTACTTTTCTGTTATTTAATAAAAGTTATGTATTAATTTTTGTACAAATCACACTTTAGGACAGAATTTGCTGTCCCTGTTTTCTCCCATTAAAAGTATAGAAACTCCAGATTTACGATGCGGAGGGTTTTGAACCTGCTGACATAGGTGCCCAAAAAAGTGTGTTGCCTCTGAGAGGTGTTTTGGATCCATGCAGGCTTATTTTGATATTTTTTTTAAGCAAAAATCAGGACATAAAAAATAATAATAATGGCATGGGGCCCTGCTCAAATTGATAACCACCAGTTCTAGGCCTTTAAGCCTAGGCTGGTAGTGAGAAAAATTTGAGGAGAAAGAGCTTGCTGTCCCAAAATTTTTTCACTAACCAGTACCAGGATAGGGTTATCAGTACAGGGTTATTTGTCCCTATGTGGAAGGGGGAAGGGCATTCTCTTGCAGACTCCACTTCCCTAGGGATACCAGCAGTGTGCAGCCCAGCCTGGGGCTGGTTGGCACTATGGCAGAGGGACCCCATGCCAAGTGCCCCCCTGTTATTGTGCCACCAGCCCTGTCCTGGCTTGTAAAACTTACTGCTAGTTAATAGAAAATCGGGGGGAGCCCAAGATTTTTGTCACCCCAAATTTTTCCACAACCAGCCAACACCTAGGCCTGGTTATCAATTTTTGGGGGATCCCCACGCCATTACTTGTTTTTTAAACTTTGTGTCTTTTCACAAAAAAAGTCTAACCTTTGATTAACCCCGTTAGTATTGTGTCTTTTTTTCTAGTAGGATTGCAGTGGAATCCGGCTGAACATGACATACATGTAAAAATACAACATACATTTCATTTTGGAATGTTCTAGTATAGTTTAATACTCATCCACAATTGTAGGTAAAGAGGGTATACATTTTTGTCACTGTGTCTGTGTATTTCTTGCAGTAATGTTACTGGTGCCATTGCTAAACCCATGAACACATACGACCAATTAAAAGAGTGATTAATTTATTTGTTACAATGTCGCCCAGTGCTAACAAGCATTAACAAGTAAGTGCCCCCCCCCCTCCCCCACAGATGCCAATGCAGACTTGTCGACTTCTTTAGAACTAGACATGGGGGTATATTTACTAAGGATCGATTTTAGATTCTGTTTGATTTGCCCTTAGATTTTGGTTCGATTTCCATTCAATTTTGATATTGGAGACTTACTAAAGCCAAAATGAAATGTCTTAATCGAACAGAAAACAGAATTTCACTCAAAATGGAATATAGGCAAAACATCAATGTTTTCCCATAGTGAAATATAGGATCCCTTCATTTACTAACAATTGATTTGCAATTAGAACGTAAATCGGACTCAAAATCGAACTTCAAATCCCCAAATGAATAGAATAATGAGAGACAGTTGATTTGAGCTTCTAAACACCATTCTTTTGGCTGTAAATTGATTGTGATGCCTTTAAAAGTTCCCAAAAGCATGTGAGGCAGTTTGGCTGTAGGAATGATGGTTGCTCAAGGCTATGCTATGCTGTGCACCCACCTGTGGTATCAGGGGCATAACTAGCTCTTAGGGGGCCACATAGCAAAAGTGCACACAGGCCCCCCCCATGGTGGGCTTCAGCCGACATAGCCAGGCAAACAAAAACTTTTTTTTTTAAAAAAAAATATGTATATATACACATGTATAAAGTAAATATATATATATATATATATATATCAATATAAATGTACATATATATATCTATCAATATAAATATCTATCTATCTATCGATACTGATCTACCATTTAACCCTTCATTATTCCCAGCTGGGGAAATATTTAGCTATTCGGAATCTGATGCTGAGGGCATTTTGGAACGAGAATTATTGACCGAGCAAGTTGAATCATTATCTACGGATACCATTTATAGAGATTTGCTAAAATTGAAAAAACGGGAAGTGGACTTCCAATACCATGGCATGTCATTAAGCGATTATTGTCGCTCTAAAAAGATCCCTAGGGGGTTTAGGATGAAAAATTGCCCCACAATTGGGCGTTATGACCCTCAGTCCTATAAAAAGTGGGTCACAATTTTAAATAAATGCGCCTTTGACTTAATACTCCTAGTTATCGAGCAGTCAAAAAAGGAGCTTTTACAGGTTAAGGAGAAAACTGATGCATTTGAAACAACGCATTTACCAGCCCTTACATCCGACGGTGATACTGATTGGATTAGTAAGCTTGGTAATCAGATTTCACTATACAAAAAAGATTTACTAAAATTTAAAAGAGAGAAATTAAAGTGGAAACTGATTACGAACAACGCAGAGTGCATCAGTGGCTCAGGAGTGGCAATCAGGATAGACCATGACGTCCATTTTTTAGACGCAATTACCCTAAGTCTCAATTTGAGACTGAGTCACCTTTGGAATCTGCTAGCTCTATGAGTGACTCTGAACCCACTACGAGCCAAGAACACTCGGTCAAAAGCGGCCGTTCAAGTAGGAAATACACGAGAAGAGGACACCAGAATAAAAGGCAGGGGTCGTGGAAGACCACCCCTTTCAAAGAAGAAATAGTCTTTAACTTTTCTTCATACGAGCTATCTAAATCTGAATTACAATTGCTGTATAAGGGGTTGTCTTTTGTACCTAATGTGCTTTTTAACGATTTTCAATGGCAAATTGAAAAACATCATTTGCAGAGTCAACTCAAACTAAAAGAATATTTTAGTAAAACCCCAGAAGTGATGACTATTATTGATTCGGTTCCTCCTCAATTAAAGAAAATATTACCCAGTTCAACTTTTGAACCAAATTCTGCGAATGCGAGTATCAAAACTTTTATGAGGTTATTAGAACAAGAAGTATCAGCTATTTCCAAAAAATCTCGTGACATTCATCCTAATTTATCCCCAGCTGAGCGATGTGCCTTGAAATCATTGTCAGATAATTCTGAAATTATCATTCGTCCTGCAGATAAAGGTGGTGGTGTGGTATTGCAGGATCATTGTGATTATGTCAAAGAAATTTACAGGCAGCTAAGTGATACTGCTACCTATTGCAAGTTACAGGAAGACCCTTCTTCTATGTTTAAACGGGAACTCTTCCAAAAGTGCACAAGGGTGTAATTCCGCCCCCTGGTCGCCCTATAATCAGTGCGAGGGGTTCATTGTCCCAACCATCCTCTATCTTTCTGGACTCAATTCTACAGCCCCTCATTCAAAAACATTCTAAGTTTTTGTTGGATACTTCTGTTTTTAAATAAATTGAATGAGGTGGGAACATTACCTGATGGGGCTTGGATGATATGTGCTGATGTGGTTAGTTTATATACGATTATACCCCACGACGTGGGACTGAAGGCGATAAGAAACTTGTTAACTCAATGTGATCTTTATGATGACTCCTTCATTAATTTTTATGTCCAACTAACTGAATTTGTTATTACAAAAAATGTCTTCATGTTTGATAGCTGTTTTTATTTGCAGCTTTCCGGTTGTGCCATGGGTTCTGCCATGGCACCGGCATATGCAAATAATTATATGTTTGGCATTGAAAATTATATTTTTTTCAAGGATTCATCGATTTCATCAAGTATTTTATTTTACACTAGGTTTATTGATGATATATTTATGATTTGGGTTGATAGTGAATCTAGGTTTACGGAGATAATTAATCATCACAATATGACTGACTGTCCAGTAAAATTGACAGTTAGGATGAGTCAAACTAATACAGATTTTCTTGATGTGCAGATCACTAAAGCTAATGATTTGATCTCCACCTCAGTGTTTATGAAGCCAACAGACCGTAACACTCTGCTGCATAGTACCAGCTGTCATCCTAAAAACTTAAAATTTGGGTTACCTTATTCTCAAATGCTGAGAATAATGCACATCAATAGTGATATATCTGTGGCAGGGACTCAAATTGATGAGCTTATTGATAAATTCACCTTGCATGGCTATTGTCGGTCTGACTTGATGCATACTAAAAAGAAGGCATTAGATATGGATCGTGCATCATTGCTGAGAAAGAGAATTGAACCAGTTAGAAAAAAAGTAATTCCTTGGGTTAATCACTTTAATATCTTATCATCAGATATTAATGGGGCAGCAAAAAAACATTGGCCTATTGTTAAGTCTGATAATGCCTTACCGTTAGCTGACATAGAAATGATGTCATGTTACTCAAGGGGCCGCAACTTACGTGATCATTTAGTGAAAGCAGATGTTAGTGTAAAAAGACCCGTGAAACACTTTTTATCTATACAGAAACCAGGATGCTTTAAGTGTTTATGTGTGACTTGCCGTTACCTTATCCCTGGGACTAGTTTTAATCATCCACATTCTGGAAGGAAATATGATATTTTGCATCATTTAACATGCAATAGTACTTTTGTCATATACCAGATCTTATGTCTCTGTGGATTATGCTATATTGGTAAAACTCAATGCAAGCTCAAAGAAAGAATGGCTATGCACCGCTCTAGTATTAGGGCATCACTATTAAGCGGCACAAGTGAGCAACCTGTAGCTCGCCATTTCGCTTTACTTAATCACAGTTTGGCGAGTCTGCGGTATCGCATGATCGACCATGTTCCCCCACCTACTAGAGGCGGGGACCATAATCGTTTGTTATTACAACGTGAAGCAATGTGGATTCACCGTCTTAATGTATTAGCCCCAAGGGGATTGAATGAATCTGTCATACTTTCATGCTTTTGATTGATCCTTTATTGATAAGGATTAGATATATTTGCTTTATATGTACTGCAGATATGTATTAGTATTAAGCATTGTATTGTGACTTATTTCTATAGGCCATTATTATGATTATCTGTTGTATTTACTTCTAATTGTATGGATTTGCTTCCTTTTCCAGCGCTGGTCATCTGTTGTATCTGTTGTCCTGGTGATGGTTATTGTCTATGTCACACGTCCGCATCTCTGAACGCGATTACATCATTTTCAGTCACCGCCAGACGGGCTGTTGGTCCCGGTTTTTTGGCGCGGCTCCACGCAGAGGTGATAAGGTATATAAGGTAAGATGTATGCTTTTGGTACTATCTTCAAGATTACAAAAATACAATGTACTGAAGCATTGATTTAAACGCATTTGCTGTCTTGAGTTTTTATTATGGAGAGTGCCGCACCTTGGATTGTGTATACTCGTATTTCGTGAGGGCACCCCTGCAGCTATAGGACGTTTTTATGATATAGGCAGTATCACCAGAGAGGATGCTGGTGAGCAGCTGAGTCAGTGTAGGGCTAGAGGGTTCCCCCCACACACAGAACAAAAAAGGTGTGTGTTCAGGACTAGTTGCTGCAATGTGCCAAGAGCCCAGGTGATGCTGCTGGTGGACACAGTCAGACATTCCAGGTGGGGCTGCAGTCAGAGTGAAGCAGGTTATGAGGTCAGGATTTATACCTGCAAGGAGGCTGGGAGATCCCTATTCCTCTGACACTGTCTTTGTGAGAGGTGACAGCCAAGAAGCTGAGAAAGCTATACCAGGCCAGGAGGCCAGTGTCCAGTCCTGCATGTGGCTGGAAGGACCAGGGCTGGCTCCATGGCTAATAGCGCCCTGTACCAGCCAAAAGCTTTGTGCTCCTTATCGCAGCCATGCACGGCCAAAATTGTGGGCGTGGTCTAATTACCATAGACCACGCCTCCTTCTGTGACATTATCTAAGGGGCGTGCCCGCATGGCATGCTTCCAAATAACGTCAGGCTGGGGGGAGCCTCACTAGCTGGGCTTCCCCCAGCCCTCTCACGGAACTGAATGGATGCCGCACGCATGCGCGCAGCATCCACTCAGATTCCGGGGTTCCTGGCACGCCGCGGCGGTGGGATCCCCAACCCCCCGATTTGACCACCCGCGGGCCACTTCGGCCCAAGGGTGGAGCAGCGGGACAGTACTGTCCCGCTGAAATCGGGACGCTGGGGAAGGGTGCGCCCTCTATGGGTGGCGCCCCTGTTCGACAGCTCAGGTCGAACACTCCTAGAGCTAGCCCTGGGAAGGACCACCAATCTCCAAGATACTTTCATGCAGATTAGCTGCTTTAATAGAGAGGGCTCAAGAAGTGAGCTAGTGCTCTAAGTGAAGGCTAGGTTTGTTCATTATTTACTGTTCATTTTTGTTTCCTGATTTTCATGCTAGAAGTAAAGCACCATTTTCATTTATTATTTAATGGAATGCCATGTATATGGACTATAATTCTGCACTGTACCATGACACCCATCTACCAAGATTACCCCACAACATGTACTGTACACATATATAAAAAATAAAATGAATATATATATATATATATATATATATATATGATGAGCATATTATATTTATGAAGAAATTATAAATCACTTTCACTTTTCTAGAGTATGCACAAGTGTTTCCAATTTTTTCCTCTGTTAATTAGTGTGCATGGGATACATTTTTCCCAATAGGAAGTAATGAGGAAATTGAGTACGATTTTGCACTCAATTTTTAATGGGGATTTGAGGTTCAGTTTTGGAAGGAATTTCATAAACTGAACACTAAATCCCTTCTTAATATCGACCAAAATCAAATTTGATTGAAAATCGAATGCAAAATCGAATATTGGTAAATGAGGGATTTTGCCGTTCGATTTAAATTCGATTGCAGTCGATTTTATAGAATTATAAAATCGAGTACCAAATCGAACTTTAGTAAATTTACCCCCAGGTAAGTATACAATGAAAGATGGCTGAAAATAAATGTCATGTTATGTGTTTATTTATTACAATGTTCTTTTGCTTAAACTGTACCTGTGAGGGTTTTTTTTGCATTTTTTCTTGAACTTTGGTGAACTACAAATACCAGCTGAACCTGGTGCCAGGGCAGACTGGTACTTGTGGTTCTACAATTGCTAGCCGGCTGTGACAGTCAAGGCTGGGATCGGTAGTTCACCGAAAACAATATGTATTTTCTTTGATATTAACCATTTATTACCCCTGAGCACACCACCCTATGGGTACGGGGATGAGCCATGATGTAGTTGGCACCTAGGCTGGTTTTACTCAGGGGAGGGGTCTGCTTGCTTTTTTTGTAGACCCACACCCCTGGAAAAACCAGTCCTGATGGCAACTAGCATGTGTTGTTTGACGTCATATTGGAGGAACCTTCCACACTGCATGGAGCCCACTATGTTTCCAGCAGCCAAGACTAGCAATACACAGCGTTAGTTACTTTAAAATCAGGAGGGACCCCACTACATTCTTCACCCTGATGTTGGGATAAACAGCACTGGACTGAAAGCACCAGTGCTGGTTTCAAATAGGTTAAATTTTCTTTTATTATTATTTATTTTTCTCTTTTTTTTACAAGCAGAAGTAGTCAGTTACTGTCAGAAAATTGTTTGCTGTACAGAAAGTTGGCAGGTCTGTTGAAAAAGTTAGCTACTAGGTTGGTCTGATGAAAAAGTTGATTCAGTGTGAAGCACTGTTTTAGTTGGACAGACAAGTAGGACAGTTGGTTAGTTGGAGAGTTAGCTGAAAATCATTTAGTGTATGGTCACCTTTAGGTGTTTGAAGACATTGCCTGTAGACGCAGGTGGGTTTCCAGCGACCCAACATTGTTTAAAAGTGTATGCACATGTGCTACCAAATAACCTCTCTGTGATCAGAACTCCGCTCCTTCGCACTTGTAATGAGACCTAACCTAGCAGTCAGTGCTAAGTGATTGTTCTATGAACCTGCACTTGTGTACACCAAATGAACTTTGGATTACTGTGTACGATCTAGCTTGTTATCTGACCTCTGATTGCATACAGCCTTCTCTATTATTACTTCTGTAGTGTACCAAACATTCAGTTTGTCTCTGGATTATGCTCTTGCCTTTTCCCTGCCTGCTTATATTGCCTACCCATGTACTAGACCATTGAACCTGTCTTTGGACTTTGCTTTGCCAAAGCCAGATCTGCTGAGCCCTGCTAACTGAATAACGTCTCTAGATTTTTTGACAACTAATCGTTTGTGGCCTGATGCTTCAAGATAGACAAGAGACACTTAGACACCTGTATCTGTGTTGTTGCAATATTTTGCCATATCTAAAAAAGTGTCTTTGGGCTCTATTTACAACAATCATTTTGAATGCAGATTGTAGTGTCAATATCACAGGGATTTACTATATCACAATATAGCCAATATCACAGGGATTTACTAAAAATTCCTTGCAGGGACAGAGCTTGCAATAAAGCTCTGTCCCTGCAAATCCCCTCTGCACACTTATTACGGTATTTTTACAAAAAATACCATGACAAGTGCCCGCGCATGCGCCGACTGGCCACCCTTGCCGCTAAGCACCGCCCCCGTGATTGTGACCCCCGGTGACCTTTCCCCTTTCCCCCCCACGACCCTCCCTCCCTTTATTACACTTACCTCCAGTGATCGGTGCTCTGGTGATGTCCTCCGTGTCTCTGGTCCATTTTTTTTTTACAAATTTTTTTTTCTTTTTTTAGTGTATCAGCTTGTGGTCAGTTCAGACCACACAGCTGATCAGTGGGGCTAGCTCCGGGCTCTGCTCTGCCTGTTAGAGCAGAGCAGGAGTCCGGTAACCGGGGGAGACCCTGGATAACGCCACCTCCAGGTGGCGTTATTATCACAGGGCTTTCCCCGGTATTTTTTCAACATATATTTTTTGTAACTTTGGCCAGATCACATTTCCCATTACAATTATGGGAAATGCAATCTGCTTACTAAAAATAAGTGATAATTAGGGCTTGGAGTAGAATTTTACGAATTCTACTCCAATTGCCCTGTAGTAACTGTTGGTGATACTAAAATAATGTGAAAAGGGTGTGAAAACACCCTTTTTCACTTTATTTTAGTAAAAATAATGTTAATAAATAGAGCCCTTTGTCACTGGGGTCCATTACGAGAAAGAGGTTAACCATACATAGCCTAGTTCCTGTGGCAGTCTGGTTATTTTCTAATTCATTATTGTATTTGTAAGTAGAAATAGCCAATCCCTGGAACAAGAGTACATGTTTTAACCTGCAGAACCTAGACAGAATGCAGAGGAAACAATTAGTGTGATTACATGTTTGGAAGCCATGTCAGCATGAATCATTTAAACCAGAGTGATAGTTGGAAGTCCAATTGAGAATTCTACTAATTTGTTCATGATGGGGCATCTGGATTGGACAATGTCATTGTCTAGTCTCACTGGATCTATCTGGGTTTTTACAGCTAAAAGTCTACCAGGTTGCTCTTTTCATAAAGATATCTATCATGGGAAAGCTAAATTGTTGGGGGTCCTCAAGAAACTACTATATGCCATCATGTCTTTCAAGCAATGAGACTAAAGAGAAACCAAGGGTCTTACAAAATGATAAGGAGATAATGAAAGCTGCCGTGATTGGCTAGTCACAGTTTCTTTATTTGCTTTGCAAAAAACAAGTCCCACCATTTTGTTATAGTTGTTTAGTTCCTTACAGGGGTATCACTGTGTGTGGTGACACCCTGTGCGGCACTTATCTTCTCATGTCTGCGAGGACACGGCCCCTGATGTGTGCCGTCTAGGGGGCATCATCTTTGTCATGATAGTGGCTTACCCAGTGCTCTGGGAGCTACTGGGAAGCCCCCAGCCTATCCCAGCACAGTGTGGATGACGCTCGCATGCTCGCATCACCTGCTATCAGCGCTGCTTGGTGACACAATCTGAGGGTATGCAACCAAGATAGCAGAGCACCTACTGGCCAGGAATGACACTATGCCTACCAGTGCTATTCAGCACAATACCGATTGACACTGGGGGAAATGCATGTTTTTTGTGGGCATGATTTCTCAGGGGCAAAAGCAGGATTTGCAGGGGGATGGGGGGTGTTTGGTATATATATATGGGAGGGGCGGAGTCAAAATGACGCAATTAACAGAAGTGCGTCATATTGGCCCCGTTACCTTCCAAGATACCAGTTAACAGTGATGAGACATCGAAAGAATATATAGGTAGAACCATGTTTTTAATATTGGTCATAAAACACTGTTTAGTCCTAAACATTGGTTCTGATGTTAACTGATGTTTCTAGTTGTTTGAAATAAACTAGCCACCTAGCAACACTCCTCAAGGGATTTGAACACAAACCCTCCTATACCATATTAATTTGTAAGCTTTCAGTAATAACTTTTAGTTCAATCCCAGTGTATTTAAAACACACATTCTCAGCATGCCAAGCAGGGGACCTGACCACCCAACCTCATATACTGCAGTCAGGGCCTGATTCTGCGATGGTTGCAATGTAGCTGCGGTCACAGCCCCTCTCACAATAGCGGTTTTAGGAATATGCAAATGCTAATCTTAGCCTTCCCTTTGTGCTCCAGAGTGCGATGGAGTGTACGAACTCTGAGGTGCCCACTCTCCGGCTGAGTCGTCTGTGGATTTGCGATGAGCTTACAAAGGCTCACAGGTGTCTGCTGCTATTTTTTTGAGATTGTAAATCCACCAACATCGATGCAACATCGGTCGCACCATCAATATTTGCTATAGCCCAGGGTCTACTCTAGCAACTCTCCTCTAATCCAACTAAACATGGTCTCTGAAGCATTTTAATTGCAATTTGAAACGTAGCAGCATTCCCAGAGACGCCCGTGACACTCCTATAACATGTCCATGAAATGGACCCTTTTTGCGATCACTATAGGTCACCTCCCAGTCTCCATCCTGAAACGCCCAGGGATCACAAACCCCTTCTCAAGTATTAGAGATTCCATATGCAATTACGAACGGCATTATCGCTCACATTAGTTCGCATGTGCACAGTATGGGCTTTCAAGACTTTTTGCACATGCGCAGTAACAAAACATTGGTGCATCCATCTTTTATCAGGCCCTCACACACTTAACACATGAGCAATTTGCTCTTGTGTTACAAGAATAGTAATTCTAACTATATGATGCTAATTGTAATTGTCAGTTTAAACTAGGGATGAGCGGGTTCGGATTTACTCGGTTCTTTTCACCACTTTACTGCAAGTTCGGATTAGTTTGGATTTATTTTATTGGCTATCCAAAACACGTGATAGCCGATAGCCAATAAGATGCCGTTTTGGAGAACCGAGTAAATCCGAACCCACACACAGTGGCGTAACTAGGGTCTTTGGAGCCCAGGGCAAATTTATGATTTGCGCCCCCCCCCCCCCCCCTTCCACATAGTAAAATAAGTTTTGCCACCTTCGGTGCACGGAAAAAAATGGGCGTGGTCAAACAATGATAGGGCGTGGCTACTGAAAATGGGACGGGCCAACATGACACGCCACCAATTTCTTGTTAGTCTGGGAACATTCCTTTCTATTCCATATGCACCTTACCTTTACTGTGGTTTCTCACAATGTGGAACCGCTGAAGAAATACATCCTCCCTGGGACTATGGCGTCTTCAGTCGCTATTCACTATTCATGCAGGTAACATCGTCCGGAAGATGCCTGTTTGTGTAGGAATATCAACAAGGTCATCATCATACGATAGCGGATCAACCAGACTCATTCCCCCTGTGTAACTTCGTTCCCCCTGCGTCTCTCAGCCACACCATCATCTCACTGCATCATCTCTTAGCCACACCATCATCTCCCTCCCTGTGTCGTCTCTTCTTAGCCACACCATCGTCACTGCCCCCCCCTGCTTCATCTCTCGACACACCATCACTGCCCCCCCCTGCGTTGTCTCTCAGCACACCATCACTGCCCCCCTGTCAGGGCTCAGCCTAGGATCGGCTATCTCTCACCTCTGTGCCGGCTTCCCCTGCCTTTCTTGTGGTCAGATGTCTGGTGCAGTGAGGGGTGAGATGCTGAGTATTCTGCCTTAGGTGCTTTTGCAGACTTCCATGGTCGGCTGTGTGTTTTGGGGATCGGAGTTCCCATCATGGGCGCCGCCATGACAGTTCCTCTCAGGTGACAGTCCTCCTAACCAATGGTAGCATGATCTCAGTAAGCTGATGCTGTGCTCCAATAATCTGCTACCCCTGGGTATAAATCCGCCTTCAGAACTTCAGGAAGTTGCTGTTTAACATCACCACATGACAGCACATAGTCATTTCTGGTGACAACCGGCTAGTGTTCCAGAGGCTGTATTGTTTCCCTCGCTGTTCCTGGCTACCTGTGATTCCCTCGTGATTTCCTGCATTCTACCCTGTGTTCACTGCAAGTCTAAACCTGTGTGCCTCACATTACTCACCACTGTGCATACCGTTCTTACGTTCCATACAAGTTACAAGTTCCTGGCTTCCTGTTTGTCTCCAGTCACATCTTTATGTATTCAAGTCCCTGCGTCCTGTGCAAGACAAACCTGTGTGCCTCACATTACTCACCACTGTGCATACCGTTCCTACGTTCCATACAAGTTACAAGTTCCTGGCTTCCTGTTTGTCTCCAGTCGCACCTTTATGTATTCAAGTCCCTGGGTCCTGTGCAAGACAAACCTGTGTGCCTCACATTACTCCCCACTGTGCATACCATTCCTGTGTTCCATACAAGTTACAATTTCCTGGCTTCCTGTTTGTCTCCAGTCACACCTTTATGTATTCAAGTCCCAGCATCCTGTGCAAGTCTACATGTGTGCCTCATGTTATTCACTACTGTGTAGAAGTCTCCAGTTCATCTGCCAGTGCGTCCGGAGCTGAACTTTAGTGTACTATTCTCTCCATGGTGTACAAACCTCCAGTTCATCTGCAAGTGTGTCCGGAGCCACACCTTAGTGTACCAATACACATTCCGGTGTGCAAATCTCAAGTCATTTGCCAGTGTGTCCGAAGCCACCCCTTAGTGTACAAAACACATCCCTGTGTATTAACCTCCAAACTTCTGTCAGTGTGTCCAGAGCCGGACTAAATTTACCATCTCTCATTAGTTCTCATTTAACTGTATGCAACGGAATTATATTAAACCATCTAAATTCCAACTCTCTCCTGGTTCTGGTGTCTCTGTACCACAACCCAGCTCGGGTCCACCCCTTCCAATACCTCGAGCCGTCACACTTTGTACTAGCCACATGGATTCGTCTGGTACCCAGAACCCTGGATCTGTCCATGATCTTCTGAATCACCCGGGTAGACAGGAGTCGGCACAAGTGCAGTTGATGCAATATGTTCAGGATATATCTACTCATCTGGATAATGTTCAAACTCTCCTCTCAGGAATATCTAGAATGGATCTCCAGCCCAGTAATCCTACTTCAGCAACCACTCCCGCAGTGGTCTTTCCTCCAGTGCCTCGTCTTCAGCTACCACTCCCCAATACATTCGATGGGAATCCAAAGCTCTGTCATGGATTTTTAAATCACTGTGAGATTCATTTCGAGTTACAGCAAGCTTCCCTACTTCCAGAACCCGAGTAGCATACATCATATCACTACTGACCGGTCAAGCCTTGGACTGGGTCTCTCCTCTCTGGGAGAAAGCTGACCCAATTTTATCTAACTATACTGAGTTCGTGACCACCGTCCGTAGAATCTTTGATGAACCAGGTAGAACGACCTCAGCCTCTAATGATGTGTTACGTCTCCGTCAAGGAAGCAGGACTGGCAGTCAATATGTGGTCCTGTTTCACACCATAGCTTCAGAGCTAACCTGGAATGAGGATGCTTTACTTGCAGCTTTTTGGAATGGGTTGTCAGAGAAAATTAAGGATGACTTAGCTTCCCGTGAGCTGCCTTCATCATTTTACGCCTTGATTTCTCTGGGTAATAAAGTCGACCTGCATCACAGAGAGCGAGCCATGGAAAGAAGTCGGTTCGACCGCCCTAAAAGTTGTCCTGTTCCCCGAGTTACTTCACCCTCTACTCCTCCTGATGAGCCTATGCAAGTGAATTGTTCCCGACTCTCTGCTGAAGAATGTCATAGGAGATGTCTAGAGAATCTTTGCCTGTATTGTACTTCTTCGCATCACTACCTAAAGTCTTGTCCCTCCCATCCGGGAAACGCCCCCTCCTAACCTATGACAAAGGGGTTAGGTTAGGAGTATCTATGGAAACACACAAGGAAACTGATCCTACTCTCATTGCCTTGTTTGAAGTGAACCAAGTCTACTTAAGTGTTCTCGCTTTGCTTGATTCAGGAGCTGCCGGGAATTTCCTCACTTCGGACTTAGGGCCTGATTCAGACCCACTCGCGAGCGGCTGTCCGCTCGCAAGTGGGTCGATGGTCTGCACTGAGCATGCGCACGACGGAGGGAGCTCCGTCGCGCGCATGCGCCAGACACGACGAGCGAAGGACTTTCCGTCGCTCGTTGTGTCCGATCAAAGGGGGCGTGCTGTCAATGTTGATTGACAGTACGCCCCCTTTGGTGGGCGTGCCGGGGGCGTGCCTCCCTGACGGGGGCGTTCCCACGGGAACGCCTCCCGTCAGAAGCCGGCCCACTGACATCACTAGTGATGTCAGTGGGAGTGATTTTGGCTCTGATAGAGCCAAAATCACTCCGGAGTTTGCGGTTGAAAACCTCAACCGCAGGCTCCGGCTCGCAATTTCGATGGTCGCGATGGTCACGACCATCGCGGCCATCAAAATGCACGCTCGTATAGCCTGTGGGTGGTGACCCACAGCTATACGAGCGTCCAGGAGGACGCTCCATGAAAATGGAGCCCGGCCCTCATTCAGAGCGTGCGCTCTGCTCAGAGCGTACGGCTCTGAATGAGGGCCTTAGTTCACAAACATTGCATATCTACCGAGTGGCTATCACAACCAGTATCTTTAACTGCTATAGATGGTAGTCGAATCATCGGTGGGAGAATTACACATCACACCCAACCTTTGAAGCTCAAAGTTGGGGCGCTTCACGTGGAAACCATGTCCTTCCTTGTCATTCCTAAAGTCTCTCATGAAATGATCCTGGGCCTCCCATGGCTTCAAAGACATAATCCTCGAATCGATTGGACGTCCTTGCAAATTGTCTCCTGGAGTCCATTTTGTTTCCAGAACTGTCTTCCTCAAATTGTTCCTATACGAAACTCCTGTGTGAAACCTCTAGAAGGTCTTCCAGAGACCAATCAGGACTTCTGTGATGACTACAGTAAACAAGGACCTGACACTCTCCCTCCTCATCGTGAATGGGACTGCCCTATTGACTTGGTGCCAGGGAAAACTCCGCCACGTGGACGAGTTTATCCACTCTCATTGCCAGAGACCCAATCCATGTCCAAGTATATTGCAGAGAACTTGGAGAAAGGGTTTATTCGCCCCTCCAGCTCGCCCGCTGGAGCGGGTTTCTTCTTCGTTAAGAAGAAAGACAGTGGCCTTCGTCCCTGCATCGATTATCGTGGACTCAACGACATTACCATCAAAAATCGTTATCCACTTCCACTCATCACAGAACTGTTCGATAGAGTGAAGGGTACTTCTGTGTTTACCAAACTTGACTGAAGGGGTGCGTATAATCTGATCCGTATACGAGGAGAAGAATGGAAGACTGCATTCAACACCAAGGACGGGTACTATGAATATCTGGTGATGCCCTTCGGCCTCAGCAATGCCTCGGCAGTCTTCCAACATTACCTTAATGAGATCTTCCGGGACCTTTTATACAAGTCAGTCATAGTCTACTTGGATGATATTTTAATCTTCTCCCAAGTCCTTCAGACACATCGTTCCCAAATCAAGGAAGTTTTGCTTCGCTTAAGAAAAAAACTGCTTTTCTGCAAACTAGAGAAATGCACCTTCAAGACCTCAACCATTACCTTCCTAGGATATATTATCTCCGGAACTGGTCTACAAATGGATCCACAGAAGTTGCAAGCCGTTCTTGACTGGTCTTTGCCTACTACCTTGAAATCCATTCAGCGGTTTTTAGGATTTGCCAACTACTACCGCAAGTTCATCAAGGGCTTCTCTTCGTTGGTGGCTCCTATTACAGTTCTCACTTGAAAAGGTGCTAACCCCGGTACATGGTCTCCTGAGGCTATTTCGGCTTTCCACCAGCTGAAACAAGCTTTCATCTCAGCGCCAGTTTTGAAACAGCCTGACGTGACCCGTCCCTTCATCCTTCAAGTAGATGCCCCTATGAAAGGGGTGGGAGCTGTTTTCTCTCAATGATTAGATGATGATGGCAAGTTACATCCCTGTTGCTTTTTCTCTTGAAGATTTCTACCTGCAGAGAGGAATTACCTCATTGGAGACCAAGAACTCCTAGCGATTAAAATGGCGCTAGAGGAATGGCGTTATTTACTAGAAGGAGCCTCGTACCCCATTTCAGTCTTCACAGACCATAAGAACCTGCTTTACTTACAGACAGCCCGGTGTTTAAACTCCAGACAGGCCAGATGGGCGCTGTTTTTCTCCCGATTTGATTTTAAACTCTCCTATCGTCCAGGTCCTCAGAATACTAAGACCGATGCCTTATCTCGCTCCCTGGATTGTGAACAAGAGAACTTATCGGAACGTCCTCCTACAATTCTGGATCCCACATCCTTTGCCTCTACCAGGCTTACGTCAGATCCTCCACAGGGAAAAACCTTTGAAGCCCCGGATCTTTGTAAGAAGTTATTACATTGGGCTCACGCTTCCCGATTTTCTGGACACACTGGTGTAGAGAAGACTGTCAAGTTCATTAAACGTTCTTATTGGTGGCCTACTTTAAAGACCGATGTTAAAGATTTTGTTGCTTCCTGCATCAAGTGTGCTCAACACAAACTTTCTATAAGAACATCTTCCGGTCTCTTGCGTCTGTTGTCTGTTCCTCGACAGTCCTGGTCCCATTTATCCATGGATTTTACTACGGACTTGCCTCCATCACAGGGCCACAATACCATATGGATAATCGTTGACAGGTTCTCTAAAATGTCTCATTTTGTGCCTTTAACAGGTCTGCCTTCAGCGTCCCAGCTTGCACAGCTCTTCATTAAAGAGATTTTTCGTTTGCACGGCCTACCTCAAAATATTATCGCCGATAGAAGAGTCCAGTTCGTGGCCAAGTTTTGGAGATCCCTGTGTTCAGCCCTGCAAGTGAAACTTAAGTACTCTATGGCCTATCACCCTCAGACAAATGGACAGACTGAGAGGGTGAACCAAGACCTTGAACAGTTCCTGCGTCTGTTTATTTCATCTTCACAAGACGATTGGTTGGAACTACTTCCTTGGGCCGAGTTTGCTCATAATGATCGCTATCACTCCTCCTCTAAGAACACACCCTTTTATTCTGTGTATGGTCAACATCCTCGCCTACCTGAGTTCCTATTGGTTCCGACTATTGATGTACCAGCTGTCAAGGAAACCCTCCAGCATCTGACGGCTATCTGGGACAAGGTCCATTCTTCATTGTTGAAGGCCTCCATACGTTATAAAAAGTTTGCAGACCGTAGGAGAAGAGCCGCCCCGAATTTCCAAACTGGGGACACAGTATGGTTGTCTACCCGAAATCTTAGACTTTGCATCCCGTCTATGAAATTTGCTCCTCGATTCATCAGTCCATTCTTAGTGGAAAAGGTTATCAACCCAGTGGCTGTTAAGCTGAAGTTACCTCCAGTCTTACGAATCCCTAACTCATTCCATGTGTCACTCTTGAAACCTCTTGTTTTAAATAAGTTCCAGAGAGCTCTCCCTAAGTCACCTGGTATCCACACTCAACATGGACAAGAATTTGAGATCCAAAAGGTTCTGGATTCCTGCTGCCGCTATGGCTGACTTCAATATCTCATTGATTGGAAGGGCTATGGCCCAGAAGAAAGAACTTGGATTTTTGCTACTGGCGTCCATGCCCCTACTCTTTTGAAAGCCTTCCACGTCAAGTTTCCTCACAAGCCTAGGAAGTGTCTGGAGTCCACTTTTAAAAGGGGAGGTACTGTCATAAACCATGCTAGAGACCTCCGGCTGAGACCCCTGCATCTCCCCTTGCGCTTATGTCATCGCGGCTTGCTGAGTCGCCGGCCATCTCTGTCAGTGGAATCCAGAGTGGGGCCGATGCCTGAAGGTGGTTGCCTGCATCCCTGCTGTTTCCCAGGTGTCCCAGCTGCACTTCCATGCACTTCCATGCACTTCAGTGTGTCAGACCTTCGGATCATGGGTGCGGCCATCTTGGATCAAGTCAGGTGGTCCAGACCCATTAAGTCAGCAGCGCTCTCCTGTTGTACCAGCCAATCACCATCCGACCATGGATATAAAAGCCCTTCCCCCTGACTCTGTCTCATTGCCAGTACAATAGTGCACCTTGCCACAGCAAGACCTATGTTCCGATGCTCTGCTGTTCCTGCTCCAGTTTGTTTGTTCCTAGTTCCTGTGTACTCCAGTCGGGAGTACTCCTGCTCCCAATCCAGCACACTCCATCCCGGAGTCCTATTCTAAGTGCTTCACCCAATCCAACAGACTCCATCACGGAGTCCTATTCAAAGTGCTTCATCCAATCCAGCACACTCCGTCCCGGAGTCCTATTCAAAGTGCTTCACCCAATCCAGTATACTCCATCCCGGAGTCTGACTCAAGTTCATTTCCCAGTCCTGCATACTCCATCCAGGAGTCATTCAATTACCCTCCAGTATTCAACCTATCTTCAAGTTCTACAGCATTCAACCTTACAGTTCTTCTCCGCAGTACCCCCTGAACCTCAGAGACTTTTTACCTTTTGTTTTACAGTGTCTACAGTTGTGCATCCCTGCACTAAGGACTATATTTACCATCTCTCATTAGTTCTCATTTAACTGTATGCGACGGAATTTAAACCATCTAAATTCCAACTCTCTCCTGGTCCTGGTGTCTCTGTACCACAACCCAGCACGAGTCCACGCCTTCCAATACCTCGAGCCGTGACACACACACACTGCCACAGATACACACACACTGACATACACACACACTGACACAGATACACACACATCATTCTCCACGCCAGCCAAGTAAAAGTCACCCTTCCCTACTCCCTCCCCCCCGCGGAAGTCCACCCCCCCTCGCAGCAGTCTGATCCCCCTCCCATCCCTGCAAAAAAAAATGAATACTCTTCCCTGGCTGGACCGGAGCAGAGAGAGCGCCGGGGACGGAGAATGACCCTGTCACAGTCAGTTCCGGCGGCACCTGCAGCTATCAGTAGTAGAAAATGGGGAGACTGTCTGGCAGGGGCTGTGCGTTTCTGCTGCAAGTCCCCCTACAGTCCCCCAGCAGCACCAACAGACACATTTGCCTGTTTGTTCTATTTTTAGTCTGGGAGCAATGGAGGTGCGGGGGTGGTGGTACGGTGTCCTGGCCGGCATCTCAACTCTCTGCTGGGCCTGCTACGGCACCCAGGGCACATGCCCCGCTCCCCCTGACCTGGTTACGCCACTGCCCGCTCATCCCTAGTTTAAACCATTGCACAAAAGCAGTTCTATGTAGTGAGCAGCCACACACTACATGCAGTCACACACTACATAGTTTAAACCAGTGCAGCTAAGCAGGCCTATGTAGTGTGTGACTGTATGTAGTGTGCGGCTGCTCACTACATAGATCTGCTTTTGTGCAATGGTTTAAACTAACAATTACAACTATAGTTAGAATTACAAGGCTTCCCATACAGGAGCAAATTGCTCATGTGCTAGGTGTCTGACTGTGACATATGAGGTTAAGAGTTCAGTGATAGGAGCTGATTGGTTGGTACTTTATCTCTCTCCAACCTTTGATAAATCTACACCTAAGTAGATTGGGAGCTGAAGGAGTTAACTCAGGGAGATATAAAAATGCTCTGCTATGTTCTGCAGACTGTTAGAATTAGAATCATTGACCCTAAAAACAAAGGCCCTCATTCAGAGCCGTACGCTCTGAGCAGAGCGCACGCTGTGAATGAGGGCCGCCCTCCATAATTATGGAGCCTCCCCCTGGACGCTCGTATAGCTGTGGGTCACCACCCACAGCCTATACGAGCGTGCAGTTTGATGTCAAGACCATCGCGACCATCGCCACTGCGAGCCGGAGCCTGTGGTTGAGTTTCTCAACCGCAAGGCCCGGAGTGATTTTGGGTCTATCAGAGCCAAAATCACTCCCACTGACATCACTAGTGATGTCAGTGGGCCGGCTTCTGACGGTAGGCGTTCCCTTGGGAACGCCCCCGTCAGGGAGGCACGCCCCCGGCACGCCCACCAAAGGGGGCGTGCTGTCAATCAACATCGACAGCACGCCCCCTTTGATCAGACACAACGAGCGAAGGAAAGTCCTTCGCTCGTCGCGTCTGGCGCATGCGCACGACGGAGCTCCCGCCGTCGTGCACATGCGCAGTGCACAACATCGACCCACTTGCGAGCGGACAGCCGCTTGCGAGTGGGTCTGAATCAGGCCCAAAGTCACTAAGCAGCATAGACCAGCTGTCAGATCATTTAGGGAGTATGTAGGAAAAACGTATTCCTTATTTATAACAAGAAGAATGATACATTGTCAGAATATAACACTGTGAAAGCTATCGTTGGCGAGTTTTATAATTGAACTTTTATACTTCTATCATATATAGCTTCTATTTAAAAACAACATATTTGTTTTGCTTGCTGACGAAAATGTAAGCCTATAAAAAAGGTTGCCTCTGAGGTTCTTTGCAGACTTCCCAACAGAAGTAGAATGTACAAGAAGGAAAATAAACAAGACCCCCAAATTGTGGACTGTATGGGAATTGTAGGATTAGTCACAAGGGACAAAGGAAAGTAAGATGAAACACAAACCTTTTTTTTATTACAATTCTATAGAAGAGAAAACACAGATGGGAATTATGGTGGTGATAAGGAGAGTGAATGAAGGAAAAGTAACACTCCTAACTTATTATTTGCTGGGTTATAAATATATACAATACATACACAGATAAAAGAGGAAACAATTGGCACTTTTACTGTATAAGAAAATAGATTGCAGCTGTTAAGGAAGCTTATGTATACAGTAGCTTCAAATTAGGAGAACAATAAAACAGTGCTACATGTGTCTGTATGTTTAAATCTTTCAGCCATGGTAGGAGAGGACTGATGTCCTTTAATATTTAAAACATATCAAAAGACTGTTTACAGTATGGATGCAATGTTACATAAAGGAAGCATATCAGACAGCTAGTTTCATTGTTAGTAGAAATATTAGGTTTTAATTTTTTATATATTTACACCCCACAGGCACATACACACAGTTCTGTACAAGAAGAAACTTTTATACCAAAGCTGAGTGACATCACAATGGCTGTTTATGATGTTACCCTGATACATGATAAGCCTACTAAGGAAATAATTAAAACTGAATATATTTATCTATCATTATTTTCATTTTATTTAGGTTGTGAAAACTTGTATCTGCAGATACAGCTGATAACTAACAGTTTAATACCAAGCAATGACTTGTAAACTAAAGTGGTGTGACCAGGGCAGATAAAAAATTGGAACTACAGCCCCAGTCTCCCACATAGAATTAAGCCAAAAACCATGACAGCATCATGATGATCACACACCCAGCAGGCCAAATGGTTGAACATAAATCATAAGTATTTCCTCAGAAATTATGCAATTCTATTTTTATACGCACCAACACGAGAATAAGATTATTTACATAGGTTCACTAAAGACCTTAATAATAATAAAAATTGGTGAATCTTTATTGATATACCTTAAAATGATACGTAGATTATATTAACACAGTGAAATATTAAAATATAGGAAGTGTACAAAAATTGAATATGTGCATTGAAATATACTATAAAACCTTTGGCTGATGCCTATTTGTCTGTTATTCTTTTATAATAAAGACTTAATAGATCGTAATATTTGATAGTCTTGTGTTTATTTTTATATGCACTTGATTATATGAGTCCCTGGTCCATGTGACCTTAAATCTGGCACTATGAGTGACATCACAATGACAGTCTATGATGTTAGTCACTCACAAGATCAGCCTACTGAGGTGGTAAAAACAAAAACCTATCTATCTATCTATCTATCTATTGTGGCAAGATCAGGGTAAGGATGCTGTCTCCTGGCGTGGATGGGAGCATTTTCACACAGCAGCCAATTAGCAGTACATCAGTCCAGGGCCTTGGTACAAGTATCCATAGCTAGTTTTATTTGCAACATAAAGATACATAAAACAAAAGAAAAGCCTAGCATGTCTATCTCTAATTAAACAAAATTATCCCCTCTCTCAGAGTGGAAAGACCTAATGCCCTTCTCACAAAACAACAGTATTAGCACAGTACTTAAAGCCAGTAATCACAATGTCTCTCAACAGGCCTGCTATCTGTTTCCCAAGTAATGAGAGAGTGAGACTAGGAACTGACATAACTTAGAACAGCCTCACAAGTGACCTGATAATCAATGTTGCTAATAAGCTTCTGTCCACCACACAGAAACCAAAATCTAGGGCATACCTAGCTCCCATTAACAACTTTTTCTTTTCATTTATCTATCCATCTATTATTCTCATATAACATTCAGGTTATATTATTCTCTTATAACATTCAGGTGATAACAAGATTAACTTACACTGTAATATGTCTTGTCAGCAGATACAGCTGATAAGTGACTTTTATATACAAAGCAGTGACTTTTCTAAACAAACTTTACAACACAAAGGCTGTTTATACATACTTGCCTACTTTTGAAAAAGCATTTCAGGTAGATTATGAAAGCAGCACCTATGAGCCCCGCGGTAAAGTGAGCGTTTACTGCTACATCTGAGAGGCGTGTCATAAAATTTACTTATATCCAAACATAAATGAGCCCCAAAGCATTTAGTAACATCTACTTGTTGATGAAAATGCATGTAGCCATAGGGATCATTGTGACTTATAACCAATGCAGGTAAATTATACTAATGATCCCATTTGAAAGTATATATCTCTGATTTTTTTATATAACAGCTTCATAATGGAGGTAAGGCACAATCAGGGAGATTGCTGGACTCTTCAGGGAGACAGGGAGTTTGCTACTATTTCAGGGAGTCTCCCTGACAATGAGGGAGAGTTGGCAAGTATATGTTTATAATGTTAGTCACATGACCAGCTTACTGTTGTTATAAATCTCAACCTGACTGCATTTAACCACTGATACCTATCTATTATTTTCATACAACATTTTAGTTAGAACAACTTGCCTTACACTGTGAGATGTCATATCAGCAGATAAAGCTTATAAAGGACAGCTCTATATTAGGCATTTACTTTTATACCATAGCTGAGTGATATCACATTATGTTAACTAGTCACATGGTCACCCAAATGATGTGATAAATCACAACCTACCTGCATTTCACAACTGTTATCTACCTACTGTATCCATCTAACATTATTTTCATATAACATTTAGCAGTGTTCTCTTCAGGGTGAATTTCTCTGTTGCTCTGCCTAGCTCCATTTACATGCCACCTGGCTAAGTGACATGGCCAAAATGTCATGCTGTGCTGATGTGTCTCTGTGTAACAGTCGCACTGAGCTGATGTTACACCGATTCACAAACATAAGCGCAGTGTGACTTTTTGGGCATGTCACAGTGTCAGGTAGCGTCAAGCCCAGAACTATAGCAAAATAAATTCTTCCCATTAAAGATCCTTCCCCATGTAAAATGTAGAAAGGCCAGTGTCTCAGCATGCTGCTCAGTCTCAGACAATCTCTGTCCAACCAGCAAGTGGGCAGTATCTATAAAAAGTAATATCTGTAAAACCAGCCAGTGGGCAGCATCCGGCAAGCTATTAAGAATGATATTTGTGTTCAGCCAGCAAGTGAGAAGTATATGTCAGGCTATTCAATTTTTTATTTGTGTCCAACTAATAATTGGGCAGTATCTGGATAGGCTATGAAAATATATATCAGTGCTCATCCAGCAGTTACCCATATTGAGTAAGAAGTTAAATCAGAGAACAGCACTCTTAGGGTTAAATTTACTAAGAATCGAGTTTGGGTTTGCAATTTCTGGAGAGTTTGGGCATTTTTTCCACTTTCAAATTTACTAATGTTAAACTCGGGAGAGAGATTTCCTTTGCTACGGGAAAATACTGGAGAGTTAGCAAACTCTCTTCAATTCACCATCGGCTATACTCGAGAACCTTTTCACTAGTGAAAATAGGATTTGGGAATTTACCAAGCAAAGATTTTCTAAACTCTCATGAGATGGGACAACTCTCCTGTACAAAATCGGGAAATAAATTCACCAGCCTGTGATCTGCGAGTTTGGCAGAAACATACACAGATCACTGTGATCCATGTATGTTTCTGCCTGTAAATAGAAAAAAAAAAGGGTTAATTTTTTTTTTTACGTGCCCGAGACTTGTCAGCCTGTCCTGGTACCTAAAATTACGGGGAACAAAACGAGTAGGGTTCCACCGTAATTTAGGTACCAGCACCAGGCTGCAGGGCCAGTCCTGGTTTTAATTATAGGGGGAAAAAAATGCTTAGGGGTCCCCCTATAACTAAAACCAGCACTGGACCCAAAACGGCCAGGCTGTAATGCCACAGCCCGGAGACCCTATTACCGGTGCTCCGTGGCCAAAGTATTATCAGCCCAAGCCACTCAGGCCAAGCCGGGGATCTCAGGGGAAGTGGTGACTCCCCGCAAGAAGGGCCCCCCCAAAAAAACTCCAGGCTTGATCTGTAGCCCGGGGCTCTTTCCCGCACCCCTGGGCTGGGGGTAATAAAGTGATAAATATAAGTAAACTATTGTATTTTACAGTGGGACTATAGGTGTCAGCAGGCGGCCGGCACCCGTACCCCCACTGTAACATAAATAGTAAAATAAAGACACCACACACACACCTTGCCTAGTAAAACTTTATTCCATACACCTACCCACTCACACATACTTACCTGCTTCCAGATGTTTCTTTCCCCTTCTCCAAGTATAATCCACGGCAGGAGCTGAAAAAAGGAGTCTATACTTGCCTAGATCCTGGTGCTGGTCTCCACAGCATCCAGGGTCTTGTTAAAAAAAATAAAACGACTTACCTGAACCAGGGCAAAATGACAGATGACCGAAGTCAGCTGTAATTTCTCATGGACTGCGAGCCAATCAGCGTCCGCTTTACATGTAGCCGCCGCTCACTGGCTAGGACCCACGTGGAACTAGCCATCCCACAGATGCTGTGCTGGGGATGGCTGGAGCTGGGTTGCGGGCTCTCCAATGTACTGCAGAGTGCAAACACATTGGGACTCTGGAAGTGCAGGGCATGTCCGCGTGACATCATGACGTCACGTGGTGCATGCAGTGCTCCTATGGGATTGTTTACAAAGGCAGAGTAACGGAGCCCAGTGCCAGTATTAGTGATATTAATACTAGTCTGAGCCTCGTAACTGAGCCTCTGTAAAACATTTACAGCAATTCCCAGAGCATCCTCAGGATGCTCCGGGGGGCTGTAAGGGCAGGGGTGTGCATGTCTGATGCAGTCTAAAGGTGCCTATCCACTAGATGATTAAAATGAGCGATTGAGCGATAACAATATCGATATCGGTCCATCGTTTGAAAATCGTTTGAAAATCTTTGCAGATTGTTTAAAAAATTGGTCTTTTTTAGGACGCTCCAGGCGGCACTGCTGCAGAGATTCTGGCTGCAGGGTATAGGTTTAAGGTTAGGCTTACCGTTAGCTGTTAGTGTTGGGTTTAGGGTTAGAGTTAACCTAACATATGGAAAACACTGGGCCTGATTCAGACCCACTCGCGAGCGGCTGTCCGCTCGCAAGTGGGTCGATGTTCTGGACTGAGCATGCGCCCGACTGAGGGAGCTCCGTCGTGCGCATGCGCCAGACGCGACGAGCGAAGGAAAGTCCTTCGCTCGTTGTGTCTGATCAAAGGGGGCGTGCTGTCGATGTTGATTGACAGCACGCCCCCTTTGGTAGGCGTGCCGGGGGCGTGCCTCCCTGACGGGGGCGTTCCCACGGGAACGCCTCCCGTCAGAAGCCGGCCCACTGACATCACTAGTGATGTCAGTGGGAGTGATTTTGGCTCTGATAGAGCCAAAATCACTCCGGAGCTTGCGGTTGAAAACCTCAACCGCAGGCTCCGGCTCGCAGTCACGACCATCGCGGCCATCAAACTGCACGCTCGTATAGCCTGTGGGTGGTGACCCACAGCTATACGAGCGTCCAGGAGGACGCTCCATTTTCATGGAGGCCGGCCCTCATTCAGAGCGTGCGCTCTGCTCAGAGCGTACGGCTCTGAATGAGGGCCTCTGTTTGTAAACATTCTGGTACCGACATTTTAAATGTCAACATTCTGAACATGTCAACATTTCAACCATAATGACATTTGTGAATTTTCCTTGTCAACCTAATGTCCTTGTCATCATTCAGAACCTGTCGGCATTCTAAGTGTCGACTTTTCATACCACACCCATAGGGTGCAGCGCTCATACTCCTTATAGTATCCTGATAGAGCACATAGACTACCACATCTAAGTAGTAGAGCCTAGAATAGCTAAATCCTACAAACCTCAATAAATCATACAGTAGGCAGAAAATAATTAGAGACTAACAATTTATTAACCCCGAAAAATAGCGTTTCACAGAAATGACTGTTGGGGATGTAGTTTAAATCCCGGCGGTTGGGATGCCAGCGCTCTGATTGCCGGCGCCGGAATCCAGACACTAGTCAGTATCCCGGCGCCGGCATCCCGACAGTAAGTAGTGGATTTAGGGGGAGGGTTAGGGTTAGGTACAAGGGTGAAGGGTAAGGGTTAGGCACTGGTTAGGCACTAGAGGGGGAGGGTTAGGGTTAGGTACTAGGGTGAAGGGTTAAGGTTAGGCACTGGTTAGGCACTAGAGGTGGAGGGTTAGGGTTAGATACTAGAGGCGGAGGTTAAGTTTAGTGTGGGTGGAGGCACAATTAGCTATTGTGGTAGGATTAGGATACTTACCGACAGGTGTCGGTATCCTAACCCTGTTGGGATATCAGCGTCGGGATTCTGACCGCAGGGTTCCCGAGCACCGGAATCCCGTACCCAACCCAACTGTTGATATTAGTTTATAATAGATAAGACAAACTGGACTAAATGTCATTGTAGCAAATTGCAGATTGAAGATGCTATTCAGATTTGCCTTTAACTTCACAACATGTAATAAAAGCATTTCCCATATAATATACCTGTAGTATCTTTTTGGGATCTCATCTTGATTGGGGAATTTACCTTTCTCTGAGGCTCAAATTTCATAACCTGCAAGCAGGGGGCAGCGGCCAGATTTCAGCAATATAGCTCAAGATTTATAGTAGCTATTTTTTTAAAGGTAAAAGCAGTTGGTTTTGCCTTTAAAAAAATTGCTACTGTAATCTCGAGTCTCTTAAATCCCAGTGTATGACTATATTAGTATAACATGGGGAATCTGAGGAACAGGAGAAGGGCTATAAAAGTACATATCTATTCTATATTCCCTACAGTGGGAGACACAAGGAATAAAAGGAATGATGCTAGCTGGACCTTCATCTCATCACAATTTTAGATTATTGTAGTGTTTATTTTACATGCTGTTATTTGGACTGTAATTGTGTTAATATGTTAAATCCAGGCTATTTGCAATTAAGGTCTGTATGTTTACAACATTGATTTTGATTATGAGGTACACTACCTCTTATTTTAAGTATGTACAGTATTGCACACATATACCAGAGGTGTCAGTCTATAATTTCTAGCATATAGTGAAGCATATTTACTAACGGCAAACAGTGTTATAAATAAATGCTTTTTATTTTGTTCAAAATAGTGCAAAAGGACAAAAACAAGCAAAGTGTAAAGCAATTTACAAATTCCATACCTTCTCTCCCTTTGTTCCGGGAGGCCCTGGATCTCCTTTCTGCCCTGGCAAGCCGAAAACCCCCTATAAAAAGTGAATTTGTCTGTTATGTAGATTTATATATGTATACATATAAAATGGCATATACAGGATAAAGTACATATATGTAATGTCCTTTGTGTGAAAGAGGGAGAGAGTGACACACTCTGTATCACCTGAATGAGTGTTAATCTCAGGGGCCTGTTTGGAAGCTTTTGGTGGATGCTGCAGGGGGAATTCAATGCTGAGAGATGTTACAGCTTCTCCCCTTCTCAGTATAGGCCCTATAGCATTTCAGCCCCAGGCCCATGTGGCCCTTAATCCAGCCCTGAAAATAATTACCTTCCTACCAAAGCTGAGAGACATCACAAAGGCTGTTTATGATGTAACATGGTCAGTATACTAAAGTATAAAATCACATTCTCCATGCATTTTACCATATCTATTTATAATCTATCATTTAGGTTACAGTACGATTACATTATAAGGTCATTAGACATATTAACAGTTGTAGTTGATAACTAACAGTTCTATTTAAGTCACATGATCAGCCTGTTAGGTTATAAATCACATCCTTCCTGCATTTCACCATATCTATCTATCTATCTATCTATCTATCATTAAGGTTAAAATAATCTTACGATACAGTCAGTTGGCAGATTAACAGTTATAGTTGATAACTAATAGTTCCATAGCAAGTCACATGATTAGCCTATTGAGGTTCAAATCACATCCTATTTGCATTTCACCAATGCTATATATATATATTTTTTTATCTATCTATCTATCTTTTTCATATATAAAATTTAGGTTAAAGTAAGCAGACCTTACATTGTGAGATGTCATATCAGCAGATATAGTTGATAACTGACAGTTCTCTACAAATGGTGACCTTTTACCAAAGCTAAGTGACATCACAAAGGCTGTTTATGATGCAAAAAGTCACATGGTAAGTATACTGAGGTAGAAAATCACCTCTTGCATGCTTTTTGCCATTGTTATCTATTTATAGCGTTCCCGCTAGGCTGTTTTAGCGGGGTGTGGCGCCCTGCCCTCTTTCTGGAAGTCAAAAAGCGCCCTGCCCTCCAGAAGGAGGGCAAAAAGCGCCCTGCCCTAACAGCCTGCGGGAACTGTCTTCACCCGTGGGTCGCAGTGTCCCGCGGGTGAAGAAATGTGCGGTGACCCGGTCACCGCCGGAGAATAGACGCCGGGCGCATGCACCCAGCATCTATTCTCCCTGTCTGCAGGGCTTGGGGGCTGCCCGACGTGTCCGGAAGTGCCGGGCAAGCCCCCAAGAGTGACGAAAAGGGGACGCGACTTATAGACACGCCCCCTTTTCGATTACCATGCCCCCTTCTCAGACGCGCGCGCGCACGAACGTGGCCTCTCTAGCTCCGGCGCCGCAGCTAGAGTGAACACTATATTTATATTATAGTATATCCATCTATTAGGTTAACATAAGCTTACATTACAAGGTCACTAGACATATTAACAGATACAGCTGATAACACAGTTATATAGCAAGTGACATGAACAACATATTAAGGTTATAAATCAAATCCTGCACTTCATTATTTCTATCTATCTATCATTTAGGTTAAAAGAAGCTTACACTACACAGTCGGTAAGCATACTAAGGGGTCTAGTTACTAAGCAGTGTTAGAAGACAGAGTGAAAAGTGATAAGAAAGTGATAAGGTGCCAGCCAATCAGCTCCCAACTGTCATTTTTCAAACACAGCCTGTGAGATGACAGTTGGGAGCTGATTGGCTGGCACCTTATCACTTTCCTATCACTTTTCACTCTGTCTCCTAACACTGCTTAGTAACTAGACTTTTAACAGTTATAGGCCCGTATTCAATTTGAGCCGAGCTGCGTTAAGTTAACGCGGCTCGGACTTTCCGATGGCTTCGTCTGTTTTGTAGGCGTTAAAGTATCGCGCGCGTGCCCGCGTATCCCCGTATTCAATTTGAAAGTAGGCAAAAACGGCAACCGGCGATTCTTTGGTCGGCGAAAACAAACAGGAATTTTTGGGAAATAATTGTAGGACCCCCCTAAAGATGTCCAGACCTTGGGGATCACTATGGGTACCCCCGTTTTTGCCTGCAGAAGAAAGTCGGGGTTTTTAAATAGCCGCGGCTGGTGTTTTTTTCCTGACATTGAAGAAGTGACGCAGAAGAGCATTTAGCTTTTTTTTTCGTTTTTAAAAGTGGTCCCATCAAATTTGGGGTACATGAAAATGGGTACTAGCATATTTTTAAGTCCCTAAAGGTAATTTTATAAATTCTGCAAAAATACACCTGCCGCTACTCTGCGCAATAAAAAAAACACCTGCCACATACTTGGGGACCCCACCAGTATTAATTTTTTTACATATTTTTTGCAACATTTCGTTTTAAGGGGGCATTCCCAAAAGTACAGGCTAATTTTTATAAGCCTGCACCCCTAAACCCCAAATCTAAACTTTATTTCACTTGCTATAATTAAAAAATTATCCCTGTTTTTTAAAAATGACCCTTGACCCCAAATAACGAAAAAAAAAAATGGGAATTTTCGGGAAATATGCCTGGGACCCGCTAAAGATGTCCAGACATGAGGGATCACTATGGGTACCCCTGTTTTTGCCTGCAAAAGAAAGTCGGGTTTTTAAATAGCTTTGCCAGGTCTTTTTCCCTGCCGCGGCTATTAGAAACCCCAACTTCCTTCAGGAGATAAAAATGGGGGTACCCATAGTGATCCCCCATGTCTACACATCTTTAGGGGGGTTACTAGAATATTTCACGAAAATTCCCGTTTTTTTTTAACCTGTAAAAAAAAGTAGTAAAAAATTACAAAAAAAATGACATAAGGTCCCCCCCAAAAGCCAAATTAGCCCCAGGCTTGCCATCCAGTGGTGGTTTCTAAAAATACAGGGAACAAAATGTGTAGGGTTCCACCGTATTTTAGAAACCAACACCAGGCTGCAGGGACTAGTGCTGGTTTTAAATATAGGGGGCAAAAAAGACGTGGGGTACCCCCTATATTTAAGACCAGCACCAGACCCAACCGACCGTGGTGTAATGCCACAGCCTGGAGACCCAATCACCGGGGCTGCAGGTCCAAAGCATTACACCCCAAGTCGGTCAGCGCAAGCCGGTGATCTCGGGGGAGTCGGGGACCCCCCAAAAAAGGGTCCCCCCTCTCCCGAGCACCACAGGCTTACGCTGAAGCCTGGGGCTCATCCCCATACCCCTGTAGCGGTGAGTATAGGGGTAATGGGGGGGCCAAATAATGTAATACCATTGTACTTTACAGGTGCCAGCATGCCTGCCCTTTGGCACTTGTGGAACTACAAGTGCCAGCAGACATGTGGCACCTGTACCCCCACTGTAAAATAAATAGTTAAAGAAAGACAAAACACACACACCGTGACAAGTATAACTTTATTTCATACCCCTACCCACTCACACATACTTACCTATACCAGCCAGCAAGATAAAAAAAACATAATCACCTATATCCTTGCGCTGGTCTCTGCAGCATCCCCAGGAACTTGGCAAAAGAAAAAAACCAATGCCGACCAGACGGACTCACTATCTGTATGTGTGTTGTCACACATACAGATAGCTCGCGAATGCCAGCCGACGGGACAAGCACGGAGCTGGCAGTCCCGAGAGCCAATCAGCGGCCGCGCTGACTGTAATTTTTTACTACTTTTTTTTAAAGGTTAAAACCCAAACGGGAATTTTCGGGAAAAATTCTAGGGACCCCCCTAAAGATGTGTAGACTTGGGGGATCACTATGGGTACCCCATTTTTAACTACTGAAGGAAGTCAGGGTTTATAATAGCCGAGGCAGGCGCATAAATGCGGCTTTGAATAAGGTGATGCAGAAGAGCATTTAGAAGGTTTTTTTAGGGCAAAACAACTATGGCCATCAAATTTGGGGTACTTGAAAATGGGGTTCAGCATATTTGAAAGTTGCTAAAGTGACTTAAAAAATCATGAAAAACCCACCGGCCGCAAACACCTGCAATCAAAAAAACACTTGGGGCATACTTGGGGACCCCCCCAGAGTCAAGTTCGCTATTTTTTGAGTTTGTACCCCAACTTTTTATTTTTCACCCCCTTTTTCAAAGTAAATTTTTGTGGTGCCCTTAATTTTTTTTTTTTTGACACAGATTACCTTTGGGGGACTGTCTGAAGGCTGCATGGGGGTTCCCGAAATGTTGCACCCCAAAACCCCAATTCTGCACTTTTTAACACCGGCCATTCATAGGCGATACTCTACCGCCTATTACATTGCATTGACTTAACGCCTAGGCGGTAAGTCTTTCAAATTGAATACGGAGGAAAACTAAAACAGGCGATAATGACGTCATCGGCGGTAAATTACCGCGAATCCGGACTTAACGCCTCAAATTGAATACGGCCCATAGTTGATAACTAAAAGTTCTATAGAAAGTCACTTGATCAGCCTATTGCGGCTAACATCACATCTTGCCTGCATTTCACCAATGCTATTTGTCTATATATTATTTGCATATATAACACTTACATTGTGACATGTCATATCAGCAGATATAGTTGATAACTGACAGAACTTTACAAAATGATGACCATTATACCAAAGCTGAGTGACATCACACATGCTTAGCATACTGAGGTAAAAAAAAAATCACCTCCTACATGCATTTTGCCATTGCTATCAATCGATTTATAATCTTTCTATTTACCTATTATATAGGGTAAAATAAGCTTACAGTACAAGGTCAGAAGACATATTAACCACCTAACTGATGATTTTTTTTTAATAAAAACCACTCCAAAATTGTCGGTTTTTTTATGAGTGAATTAGGTGAGGAACATTCGTTTTAACTTATCCAAAATGATTTCATCAAAAAAATATAAAGTTTTTTTTTTTCTAAGATTTGTAAAAAAAAAAGAAAAGTTTTTTCAAACATCGGAACATCGGAAATATTGTGATGTTCAATTTGAGACGGGTTTCAGGCACCAGGTACACCGGGGGAGTGAGGGGGGAGGTTAATTTACTTTTCCCCGGCGGCTGCTAATCTTAGCAGCCACTTGGTGGGGGGTCCTTTTTTGCTGACCTATCAGCAGTGATCGGCAGAACAGCAGACACGGGGAGAGGGAGCAGGGAAGCAGAGGGAAGGTCCCTCTGAGAGCAGGAGCTGCAGGAAGATTCTCTTCCTGCAGCCACCCTCATGTTTATCTGACTGCTCGAAATTTTACAATCAGAGCAGACAAAGAAATTGTCACAAGCCGCTGATGCGAACGCCCGTGTGACCATTCGCTGAAACTCCTCCTACCAACTGTCCGTCATCCCTGACCTGCTCTGATTGGCTCCTGCGGCTATTTCCTTCTGATACGAAGGCTGCTCTGATGCCGGTGGTAGCGTCTCTCGTGTTTCTGGTTCTGGCTAAGTCTACCGTTTCCAGTCGAGTGCCATTTTTCCTGTCAGTCTTGTTGTTTCTGCCGTTTGTGTCATCCAGGCGGCACGGTCCGCATAATAACTCGCTCCCGTATGTGTCATCCAGGCGGCACATACCGCACTCCTGTGACCAGAGGGCCTCATTCAGACCCGCTCGCAAGCGGGTCGATGTTGTGGCCCTGCGCACGCGCAGCCGGGCTCACTACACAAGGGGCGATTGTCAATGGTGATCGACAGCTCGCACCGTTTTGTAGGCAGGGTGGGGGGTGGCTGGCCAAACGAAGGTGTTCCTGAAGGAAAGCCTGCCGTTTGGGGGCGGCCCCACTGATATCATTCGTGATGTCAGAGGTGAGCTTCCGGCTCTATTAGAGCCGAAAGCTCACTGGGGCTTGCGGCAGACAAGACCCTACCACAAGGGTCTCATCGCGACCATCAAACTGGCCGCTCGCTAAAGCTGTGGGTGGTCACCCACAGTTTAGCGAGCAGCCAGGAGGCCGGCTCTTTACAGAGAAGCAGCCGCCGTCATTCAGAGCGAATGAGGTCCAGAGTGCGCAAGCTAGCATCCTGCCGCTTTTGTCATCCCGGTGGCATAAGGCCACACTCCAGCATCCAGAGTATGCAATCCAGCGTACTGTCGTTTGTGTCAACCCGGCAGCACAGGCCGCACTCCAGCGTCCACAGTACGCAATCCAGAGTGCTGCCACTTGTGTCAACCCTGTGACAACTTGTCAAGGCTCACCAGCCCACAAGGCTGTTGCATGGCCCAAAGGCCGCATCTTGTTCTACGGCCCACAGGCCACAACTAGTCAAGGCTTACCAGCCCACAAGACTGCTACGCGGCCCAAAGGCCACATCTTGTTCTACAGCTAACAGACCACAACTAGCCAAGGCTTACCAGCCCACAAGGCTGCTGCACGGCCCAAAGGCCACATCATCTTCTACGGCCCACGGGCCACAACTAGCCAAGGCTTACCAGCCCACAAGGCTGCCTCACGGCTCAAAGGCCACATCAAGTTCTACGGCCCACGGGTCACAACTAGTTAAGGCTTACCAGCCCTCTAGGCAGCCTCACGGCCGCAGCAAGCCTAGCATTCCAGGCCTTAAGGCTGTTGCGGGACTTCCCATAAAGATAACCTCTGTCCATAACAGAACTGCCTGGTGTGGTCACAAAATTACGACCATGCCAGGCAAGTGGTTAACAGATACAATTGATAATTGACAGTTCTATAGCAAGTCACATGATCAGTCTATTAAGGTTATAAATCACATCTTACATGCATTTCACCATTTCAGGCATTTGTTACAGTTGATAACCAGGGGCACCGAGAGGGGGGCGCAGATACTATTTACCTGGGCCCAGGCTTGTTAAGAGTGGTCCGGGTCTGCTGCCGCACCCCTTTCCCTCTTACCTGCCAGCAGCCCAGCACACACTGCAGCTGTGTGCAAGTCACTTGAGCAGCCTATTGTGGTCAGAAATCACATGCTACCTGCATTTACCAATGCTATCTATCTATCTATCATTATTATCATATTACATTGAGAGATGTCATATCAGCAGATACGGTTGAGACATAGGCTAAGAGTTACTGATTTCTACAAGAGATGCTCCAGATTCAAATGTATGCAGATAGGTGATAAATGAGATCAGGAGAGACCATGAGGAGAGACCATAAGGCAGACTGATAATACGCTGACCTATCAGAGAGTTGATCAATTCAGAGTTTGTGGATGTTCCGTAAGTATCAAGATTGCACTCGCTAGTTACTGAATGGGGCCAAAAATGATTAGTTCCTAGCGTCAGAGAGAAAGCTAAAGTGACCACAACCAAGTTACAGGCAGAGGTGTGACACAGAATGGCAGATCCATCATGGAAGAAAGCAATGTTTTTTTCCAGAGTGTCTTATTTTTGGTTTTGATTCCCACCACGGCCCTAACGGTGTGGAGTTTGTTGAATATTCTCCCGCTACTTGCGTGGGTTTCCTCTGGGTACTCCGGTTTTCTCTCACAATCAAAACATACTGGCATGTTAATTGGCTCCTAACAACAATAAAAATGAACACTAGTATGTAATAGTATGTTTGTACATGTGGTAAAGACTATAGGCTCTCATTCAGAGGCGGTCGCAAGAAGCGAGCGCTCTCTCTGAATGAGGGAGGCCGCTTCATGTTTCAAGTGCGGCCTCCTGGTCACTAGCTAAGCTGTGGGTTACCACCCACAGCTTTAGCGACCGACCAGGTTGATGGTCGCGATGGTCAAGACCATCGCGGCCATTGGGGCTTGCGACGAGACCCTAAGGTTGGGTCTCCGCAACCGCAAGCCCCAGAGAGCTTCCTGCTCTGATTGAGCAGGAAGCTCCCCACTGACATCACTGCTGATAACAGTGTGGCCGCCCACAAAACGGCAGGCCTTCCTTAAGGAATGCCTCCGTTTGGGTAGCCACCCCCCCACCCCGCCTACAAAACGGGGCGAGCTGTTGATCAAGATCGACCGCCACCTCTTTTGTAGTGAGCTCCAGAGCAAGAGAATTTCTATCTTGCTCCGGGGCTTGCGCACATGCAGTGCGACCGCTGCGCGTGCGCAGGGCCTTAACATCGACCCGGTTGCAAACGCTCAGCGCTTGCGACCCGGTCTGAGTGAGGGCCATAGATTCTGAGCTCCACTGTGCCAGGGACTGATGTAAAAGGTAAATTGCTGCGCAATATGTGTGCGCTATATAAACTGGTAACAAATTATTATTATTACATTTTATTTATAGGGCGCCACAAGTGGTCCGCAGCGCCATACATACAGTAAAAGGTACTCAGAACATTACATTACAATACAGTAACCAAAATATAAACAGAACACAAGTAAAAATTAGCAACACAATTCTCCATACACAGTACAGCTGTGAGACAGTGGGGAGGAGGACCCTGCTCCTAGGAGCTTACAATCTAGGGAAGAGGGGAGACAGATGACATGAGGCATGAGTGTGTAGAGGAGGACCTGAGTGCCGGAAGTAAGCAAGGTAGAGATGGCTGAGGCGGGAGGGACAGAGACCTGGAAACATGGTTATGTGGTGGAAGGGTATGCTTTGGGAACAGGTGGGTTTTCAGTGCACGTTTGAAGCTCTGGAAGGTTGGGGAGAGCCTGATCGAGTGAGGAAGCTCATTCCAGTGGAGGGGGGCTGCACGGGCAAAATCTTGGGCACGAGCATGAGATGAAGTAACCAGGGTGGAGGAGAGGTAACAGTCACTGGCAGACCAGAGTGAGCGGGAGGGAGTATGTAAGGAGATGAGGTTGGAGATGTAGGGAGCAGTAGAGTTAGAGAGGGCCTTGTATGTGAAGGTGAAGAGTTTGAAGAGGATTCTGTAGGGGAATGGGAGCCAGTGAAGGTTTTGGCAGAGGGGAGCAGCAGAAGTGGAACGGCGGGAGAGGAAGATAAGTCTAGCTGCAGCATTGAGAACAGACTATGCAACATAACCAAAGACTGTACAGGAATGAAATGTTTGTGATTTACTAAAGGAACTTTGTTTATTCCATCAGAGAGATGGTCTAACACCCATTATTGTTTTCAATTTGCATTTCTGCACTGCTACCCTTGTTTCATCTGCCAGCCAACATACTGCAGAGGGCTATATTTGATATAATACTGAATATATATGGAATAATAAGACTATTATTAAACATAAAATATAGGCAGCACAGACGGTGTAATGATAAGGATTACTGCCTCACAGCACTGAGGTCATGGGTTCGATTCCCACCACAGCCCTAACTCTGCAGAGTTTGTATATTCTCCCTATGCTTGAGTGGGTTTCCTCTGGGTATTCCTGTTTCCTCCCACACTCCAAAAATATACTGGTAGGTTAATTGGCTCCCAACACAAATTAACCCTAGTGTGTATGTGTGTGCGCATGTGATAGGGAATATAGAGTGTAAGCTCCGCTCGGGCAGGGACTGATGTGAATGGCCAAATATTCTGTGTAAAGCGCTGCGGAATATGTGTGCGCTATATAAATAACTGGTAATAAATAATAAAAGCCACAAATAGGTTATAATTATATGCAGATGTTCAGTTTAGAATGATACAAGTAGCTGGTATGTTATTATCCTCATACTGTATCTACAAATGATTTTCCTTTTCTGACAGTTAGCAGCTCTGTTTTAGAAGTCTTTAAACTGAAACATAAGGATATGCTTTACCAGACATTCTACGTATATAAGTTACATTGTTGGACACATTGGCTTCCTGGCTCCTGAGGTTTGATCATTAAACTAAATTATAAATAATTCCCCAAGTTCAAAGCATTTAACTTCGCTGTGACATACAGTAATCTCGAGGCCATGTCCACAGACAGACATTTTTCATTTTATGTATCCGCATCCAGGACAGTGTAAAATAATTGAGGCCTTATTTTCTAACCAACTATAGCTTGGCATTTACGAACTGTATACCTTTAGATTAACAATTTTGAGAATGCATATAAGGTACTTGTGAATGCCCAGTTTTTGCCCCTACTCTGGCTTACCATAAACTCCATAATTAATTCAAGGTACTCACCTTAAAAAATAATACAAAAATAGAGGGCGCTGTGTTCAGAGTGATGAAATCTAAATACAGCTCACCAAAGGGGTGGCTGACTCCTGATAGGAGAAAAGGAAGATACAAAAAATGGGAGCGCAAATAGAGTTCTTTAACATTTAATATGAAAATTAAATTGGATTAAAATATAGTTTATATTAAAACTGAAATGTAATAGATATAAAATACACAGTGGTAAATATAGGGATATCACATTGACCTCAAATCTACCATCAATATTGAGATCAAGAACACAATGATACATATGGTTATGCAAATATGATATGTAACAATAGTGCAAAAATTACAATGTTACTAATGTCCCAAAAAATGAGTGTAATGATCAATCACTAAAAAGGGGGGATACTGCAGTTTCCAAATGGCATAGAAACAAGCCAGACACGGTAAGAAAAATACTCAATCCATAAACCAGTGCATTCTTTGGTGATTCCCTGCACTTAGATAGAATCGGTGGTAGAAAAGTAACCAGTAACAGTGTGGTGACCGTCACTTTGTAACATTAGTAACATTGTCATTTTTGCACTATTGTTACATAACATGTTTGCATAACCATATGTATCATTGTGTTCTTGATCTCAATATTGATGGTAGATTTGAGGTCAATGTGATATCCATATTTTTACCACTGTGTATTTTAACTCACCTTAAAAGCACCTTGCATCCTCTCAAACTAACACTTCTACCTCTTGTGCTGCTCCCCACATATGGAACTAATACTGCCTGGCTAAACTCTCCCCAACCTTTAATCTTTCCAATGCTGTCTGAATACCCATCTCTTCACTATAGCCTATACAGTCCTCACCTGATATTACAGTCTCAGTGCTACCATCCTATCTTACTAGCTCATATTGTTTTAGCTTTGATCTCTACTTGCAGATTGTAAGCTCAGGGGAGTAGAGTCCTCTGTAATCACTTTTCATCTATGTGCCTCTTCTGACACTTCTAAATCCATGTTCTGTTTCTAGGTATGATTTGTTTTTTATTTTTTAATATGATTTGCTCATGATGAGAATTAGAATGAGAATATGCAAATAGTGAAAACAATGTTATAATAAAAATAATGTACCCCCTTCTGGATTTCAATGACCATATAAATGGATGAGGCCACATACTGATCATAAAGTTCTAGTGGCTACTAATAATCATTTTGATATGCTGCTTATTAAGTAGATATAAAACACGCATTTTGTATAAGGTGATTCTCATATTAAGAATGTTTAGCCTTTTGGAAAACTTTGACAATGAGTCATGTGACATATCACTATTCTCTAACTATAGATGATGAAATCTCTACGCCACAAATATAGTGTACATATCTCACATTGCTACTCTTTAATTATAAATGATGATATCACTATCAACAAATATAAATATATAATTTTCAGGTGTGACATCATACTCTGTAACTATAAATGATATCACTATTCACCAAATATAGTGAACATGTCTCACATTGCTACTCTAACTATAAATGATGACAGCAATCCTTGCCAAATATAAATATATACTTTACAGGTGTAACATTAGTATTCTATAACTGTAAATTATGATATCACTACTCCCCAGATATAGATGGCCTCCTTGATTTGTCTGACAACCACTTGTGGACTGCCAGACTTGTGGCCGTATTCAATTAGCGGAAAAAACGTCAGTTTTCGCCAAAAATAAACCAGCGACATTTTCGCCAAAAACCAGGCGAAAACGGCACCAGGCAAAAAAAACAAAACTGGAGAAAAGTTTTCTCCATCCCAGACCAGGAGAAAAAAAAATGTAAAATCCCTATTTTTGGCTAAAAATTTAGGGATTTCTTTCACCCTTTGGACACCCCTGCTAATGATAAATTACTGGAAGAAAGTAAGTTGCGTTCTTTGTCAAAAAACGTCTGCCTAAATTTTGGCCGAAAAAAAAAAATCGTTGAAAAAACATAGAAATCAAATTTTTTTCAGGAATTTACTGTTCCACGTAAATTGGGGGTATGTTAAAATGGATGCAAGTATATTTTCGTGTCGTAAAAATGCAGTTTTAAAAACCATTAAAAAACTGCCTGCTGCTACCACGTGCAATGTTTAAAACACTTGACACATCCATACCGCCCCCGAAAAATCAGACCCAATACGTTAAAACCATTTTCAACCATTTTTTTTTCCGCCTAAAATTTGCACCCAAAATAAATG
Source organism: Taudactylus pleione (assembly GCA_031769625.1). Lineage (NCBI taxonomy): Eukaryota > Metazoa > Chordata > Amphibia > Anura > Myobatrachidae > Taudactylus > Taudactylus pleione. The sequence continues at coordinate 35,020,656 of JAUIMM010000052.1, forward strand.
ATGTGGGACAGGTATGTGGAGGTGTAAATGATGTGGGACAGGTATGTGGAGGTGTAAATGATGTGGGACAGGTATGTGGGGGTGTAAATGATGTGGGACAGGTATGTGGAGGTGTAAATGATGTGGGACAGGTATGTGGAGGTGTAAATGATGTGGGACAGGTATGTGGAGGTGTAAATGATGTGGGACAGGTATGTGGGGGTGTAAATGATGTGGGACAGGTATGTGGGGGTGTAAATGATGCGGGACAGGCATGTGGAGGTGTAACTGATGCGGGACAGGCATGTGGAGGTGTAAATGATGTGGGACAGGCATGTGGAGGTGTAAATGATGTGGGACAGGTATGTGGAGGTGTAAATGATGTGGGACAGGTATGTGGAGGTGTAAATGATGTGGGACAGGTATGTGGAGGTGAAAATTATGTGGGACAGGTATGTGGAGGTGTAAATTATGTGGGACAGGTATGTGGGGGTGTAAATGATGTGGGACAGGTATGTGGAGGTGTAAATGATGCGGGACAGGTATGTGGAGGTGCAAATGATGCGGGACAGGTATGTGGGGGTGTTGTATTGCTGGGAGAGGGTTTTGTTGAACTTGCAGATGAGAGGTAAAAGTGTTTATTCCAACTTTTTACAAACTTGTATACAAATACTGAAAAATTACTATACAGATATTTTTCTGTACCCCAAAATGCTGGAAATACTATAATTTGCTTAAAAACACATTTCTTGCTATAATTTTTCAACCATTAATAGAAAGTGCAAAATCAGCTATTTGACACCTTATAAGAACATCCAGTACTTTCCTTATGGACACTAACAGCCTTCTATATGGTCCTTCTATCTCAGTTGTCACTTTGTGGGGCCCAGGATGATTTACCCACTTTTTCATGCACTTCTCCCGTGTTCATTATGTTGACATTCTGCATGTCGACAGTCAAAATAACCATGTTGACATTTCTTCACGTTGATATGTTACTTGTCGACATAACGTCCATGTCAACAATCTGACTGTTGACATTCTGAATGTCGACATATCATATTAGAACCTGCTAGTCTTCTGCCCGCCGACATCCCGACTGCCGGTCTCCCATATACATTCCATTATGTAGCTATTTACTATCAGCAGACACCGTTCTCCCATATGCATTCCATATTTGTACACCCACCTCCAACGTCCACTACTTACTTCAGGCCCAACTTCACCCTTGCATCCGGGTAACCCAGGCAGTCCAGACTCACCCTTAAAGAGACACAGAGTAAACGTATGATATGATGTAACACTCAGCTGCCTCTGTATACTAGATATCAGTTATGTCATCGATCCGCCTATCAAACTGAATGAACAGTTTTTCAGCTTTGAAAGCAGCACATTTTGGCATTGTTAAATCAGACTTACCAACATTTTGGCAGCCCCCTCCGGAAAGGAGGGAGGGGGAGGTTTAAGTAAGCGGAGCGGAGACATGTCGACGCGATCGCGTCATCGCAGCCCCATCTCCGCTTTATTATTCTCTGCATTATAAAGCAGGGGGCGGGACTACAATGACGTGATTCAGCACGAATCGCGTCATCGCACCCCGGCCCATCCACTTTCACGGCGGGCCATGGGAGGTCGCGGGGGGCCGGCCGCCATTCTGAGGGGCTTACCTACTCTTGCGATGTGCTGGGAGCGATACCCCATATTCGGGAGGCTCCCTGCAGTCCCGGGAGAGTAGGTAAGTATGTGTTAAATACAGCTTATAAATAATACAGCTAATCATATCATTTTAAATACATCAAATCAAAACAACAGAATGGCTCTCTAGAAAGTTTACCTTTGCAGCATCTTTACCATCAACACCACTTGTGCCTATGGCACCCTGCGTAAAAATAAGACCCATATCAATAATAAAGCTATTCAAATACCCAAGGATACATATATCATTAACTTGATAAAGAAAATCAAACCTTTATTCCTTTTTGTCCTCTTGAGGCCTGTTAAAAGACATATAAAATTACTTTTACATGTTATTTTTGACAGCTTACACTTTGGAAAGTTTATCCCTCAACATTTCTGTAGTACCACTCTGATTTATGGCAGTGTTTCCTAAATCCAGTCTTTACAGCACCCAAACAGTGCATGTTTTCAAGGTCTCTTAACAGAATCACATTTCTATAGTATATGCATCTTTTGAAATGAGTCATTCAGTAATTAATACACCTGTGTTACAACAAGGAAATGTGGAAAACATGCACTGTTAAGGTGCCATGAGGACTGCTTTATAAATATCATTCAATGTATATGTTGGTTTTGATGTATCAAGCAGTGAAGAGAGTGGTGAAGTGGACCAGCGGAGAGGTTTCATTTAGAAACCAATCTGCTTCTACTTCTCATTTTATAGAATGTACTTGATAAATGCTAACTTGAAGCTGATTGGTTGATATGGGCATCGTCTCCACTGGTCCATTTCTTCACTCTTTTCACTGCTTGCTGCATCAACCCTTAATTTGAATAAAGTGTCACACTGCTGGGCAGTGGCAGTGTCGTCCCTCCCTGCGGTGTCACCTGGTGCGGGGAGGGATGCAGTTTGTGCGCCGCCGTAAAGTGGCGTGGCCTCATGGGAAGGGGCATGGACTCACTGGAAGGGGTGTGGCCTCTCGGCCTGAACCTCTGTGGTCCCGTGCTTATTACTGGGGGAAGGGGGGTGCCGGAGGTGCGGACTGCCCTGTGTGCAGTGCCGGCTGCCTCACAGTGTCAGGAGTCGAATGCTGCACTTAATGCTACAGTGCAGCACCCGGCTCCTGTCACTGAGGAGGAGTCTGCACTTTCGTGTCACCCCTCGGCGAGTGACCCCCCCGGGTGCGGCCCGCACCCCCCTTGTGACACCACTGCTGCTGGCTATCTGTGCTATGTCTGCACAATGCATTCCACACAATCATGTAAGTTCATCTGCTGAACATCAAAGTTTTATTGAAGTGTTAACAAGTTTAAATTGTTATTTTGTTTTTCTATTCAGTGTATATGTTTGTCTAAAATGCCTGTCACGAATATACAATGTAAGCAACAGAATGATATAAACCCTTGGTAAAACCAACTAATGGTGACTCTTGTACAGTTTAGACATACAGTATGTCTGTTGTATTTGTGCACAAACTAAAGTATGCATTTTCTTACTGCGCATGTGTACACTTCTGTACACAGATTTTGACGCATCTTACATATCCAACTCCTTGCAATTGGAGAAGAAGAACGAGGTTGAGAAGGTATATGGACAAGTCTAGACCTCGTACTGTATGGGTGTGGTCATGTCATTGAAATTGAAGTACTGAGAGCTACTGTAGATACAGATACATATACACCTGCCAGGAGGAGTGTCCTTTGTTGGTGCAAATGCGCCCAACTGTACAAGTAGTTAAATAAACACCCGCAGTTAGTATTGTAACTGAAATAGCACTGCAGCTATAGACAAATTATCAAATATCAAAATAATCCTTCTGATTTTAGATGACATTCCACAACCATCAATCATAAACAAGAATGTAAAACATAATAAAGTAGGCTACATCATTTGTGAATTTAATGCTGGGAGTAGCTACTGACTGCTTCACTCTGGCTCCTGTTGTTCCTGTGCAACTTCACTGACCCTTGTTTTTTTGGGGTGATGGAAGTGCTGGCTGGGGTAGGGAGAATGTATTCAGTTATCAGTACACATCTCAGCTTCACTAGACACAAAACCATGCCCAGGACTAGTGTTGCACACAGCCATTGTTTGTTTCCTCTGCGGTCTGTAGGGATTCTGCAACTTACACATGTATATGCCTTACTCACAAGTGGCAGTGCTTCCCAGAACTGAGCCATTCTTACCATCATGATTTGCACTTGCAGACTTTGCAGGTGACAGACAAAGAGTCACCTCTGCTTCTGCTACTTGGGGGATGCCATATTGCTTTGGTACAAAGGGGGATGAGAACTGCTATAACACTACACTATAAATCCCTATGAACAATAAAGCCCCCCAACACATTAATCCCCATAGGCATTAACCCCTACCCCTCCTCCAGTGGCCATACTGTAGCTGTTGACAATGTTAAATTACTATTAAAATCATTGACTTCTATCGCAGGCACATCATCTGCACTCACGTACAATGTATTTATCCTTTGGACATGCCATGCATAACGAAAGCTATTTCCCAGACGTATCCTACGTTAAAGTTGTACCATAGAATTTAACAATCTTTACATTAACCTGTTCTGCCCGTGGCTGCCGAATGCATCTAAGTACATAGAAGGTAAAATCCTTTAATCTAGTGTGTATGAGAACTAAAGTATTACCTTTCATTAAATCACTCTTGTATAACACCAGCATTAGGGGTTCTATTTAACAAACAAACAAGCAATAGTAAACATTGTCTGTGGCTACTATGTACCATTAAAGCTTGACGATCAGCCCCCGGGATTGCTATTCTGGCAGTGGTGAGGCTAGGCAGATTAGGCATGCGCAGTGGACTAGAAGCCCAGCCTTGGCCTTCCAACACCACTTTCGATGAACAAAATAGTTAAACAAAATAATTTATGAAGCACCCCTCTTCCCACTCCTGCTATCGTCATCTTGAGATGATGATAGTGATAATAATATTGTGTTCCTCCCTATCATAAATACACCCCAAGCTTATTGTTTGTCATGGTGTCACTAAGAACCGGAAATGTTTATTATTGGTACAGAATATTACTAGGAGGATTAATGTAGGCAGTCTTTTTAGAAGTGGTGATGTATTCTTTTATAAGAGAAAGGTATCTTAATAATAAATAAAACAGTGATTCTACGCTTCAATAAAATATATATAGTCATACAAATCCTCTAGGTGCAGTGGATCTAAAGATATACATTATATGCACTAACACTTGTACAGCTACAGATGCATGTTTTGTGCACCACCTACACAGGGATTAAACATATTTGTTTGCCACTTCACTACTTGTTTCCTTTTTTATTAGTGCTGTGCTACCACCTATGAAAATATATTTTTCTAACATGATGAGTACCAAGAGTCCAAGGGACCTGCTACATGCAGCTGTTTTTCCTGGAGCTCTGCCAGTCTTGTAATACAGAACCTGCAACTCATTAAAGTTCACCTTCTTTAAATTGCTAATGAGTTTGTGTATGCGGGATCACAAACTGCAGGCTATTGATTGATGCTACCCCTGAGTTTTTTTTAACCTGAGAATAACAACTGCATAGGGCAGCCCCTGGGGCTCCTGCTTGGACAGGGGATCATGTTAACAAAATTCTCTCATAGGTGGTAACGCAGCTTTAAAACTACTGTTAAACACAATTTTACAGCTCATCACATAAGTAGACATTATAAACCAGTGAAACATTTCTAGCAGAACTGATTACAAAAATAAATATAGGCACTTTTTAAAATACTTAGGGGTCTATGTATCATTCAGAAAATCATCCTGCATGATTTTCATAACTTTTAGTATGAGACCCGCCGAGACATAAGCTGGCCATACATCTAAAGATTATCTGTCCAAAAAGCCAACTAGTTGATTGGTTGGAATGAAAATCTGGTAACGTATGGGAGTACATGATGATCAGCAATTTGCTCCTAAATGGCAGAAAACAGATGAAAATGGTCGTACAGACAAGTTTGTTAAATGTCTGATCTAAACAATTTGTTCAAACAACAGTTTTTGTCCCGGCATTTGAAAGCAAATTGCTGATTGTCATTTGCTGCCATACCTTACCAGATTTTCATTCCAACCAATCAACTAGTTGGCTGGTTGGACAGATAATCTTTAGATGTGTGGCCGACTTTAGAGTGCATACAGTGGCAAACGCAGAATTTCCAGAGGGGATTTCCAAAGGCTTAATTTTAGAGCGATTGTGGCCTGTCAATGAAGAGGGCAGAATTAGTAATTAACCAGCTTTAATAAGCGTCATACAAAGTGTATTGTGTGTATTAATTCCAGCATATAAAGGACCAGTGATCACAGTAAGCCATTAGATGGGCCAGTAGTCCATCCTGCCTGAGCTGAACATATTTATTTTAGATGTGGGCACCATTTCAGACTATTGGAGCAAGTCCAGGAGCCTGGAGGAGCAGCAGAAGAACCTAGCACTGCCCTGGACATACTGTATATGTACATATTGGGCTCTATAGCAGTGCATCTCTAACAGTGCATGTTTTTCAGATCTTCTAGTTGGTGCACAGGTTATTTATTACTGGCTGATACATGTTAAAAGATTCACAGGTGGTGCTAATTATTTCATTTGTGATACTGAGAATAACATGTAGCACTAGTAACAATCTATTATATTACTCTTTCTATTGTGGTCATGGTGTGGGCTGGGGAGGGGGGTTTCCAGGCAGACGGAATCTCCCCTGCGTTTGCCTATGGCATACACATCTAAAGATTATCTGTCCAACCAGCCAACTAGTTGATTGGTTAGAATGAAAATCTGGTAAGGTATGAAAGCAAATGACAATCTGCAATTTGCTACCAAACATTGGAAAATGGACAAAAGCTCTTGTTTGAACAAATTGTTTAGATCAAACATTTAACAAACTTGTCTGAACGACCATTTTCATCTGTTTTCTGGCTTTTAGGAGCATCTTGCTGATGATTAGTTACTCCCATACGTTACCAGATGTGGTGACCACCCACAGCTTTTGCGAGCGTCCTGGCAATGGTTGCGATTATCGCGACCATTGGGCTTGCGAGGAGACCCTGTGGTAGGGTCTCAGCTCTCGCAAGCCCGAGAGACCCGTTGCGACGGAGCTGCCATTGCAGTACGGGGCTCGCGCATGCGCACGCCAGAGGCATGCGCACGCCGGAGGCGGCGCATGCGCAGTTCGGGACCATCGACCCGCTTGCGAGAGCTGTGCGCTCGCGAGCAGGTCTGAATCAGACCCTATATTTCTACTTCCCTAATGTATGTTTAGCGGCTGTTACCTTTATATAACTATTGCACATTGTGATTTACTGTTATTGATATCTGCCTGTAACATATTCTATTTTTTCTGTCACTTGATTTTTGAAAATCCAAAATAAACAGATCTTTAAAAAAAACAAAAACAATATATAAAATTCTTAAAAGTATGTATTACATACCTTTTCGCCTGGTGGACCACGTGCTCCCTGTAGGTCACATAAGAGTAAATAGTATAACTATTTTGATTATCATGTACATTACACATAAGAAAACCTTTTGTACAGAGTCACAAATGCCAGATTAATACAGAGGATGATGAAGTTGCAGCTCCAGACCCCTTCAGAAAATAGACCCAACTAAAAGTAACCTGAATAACTGCCAGCACCTTTTTCCCCTTGCCTAACACTGACACATTTCTCACTGTTATGCTGGATACACACCGGACAATATCTCATTCGTACAGCTGATTCGTCCCGACTATCTGCATGATTGTACACACAATATATCTGTGATCGACATCTTGCACAGATATAATGCATTGATCATGCTGCACGGCAGATGCTATATATCATACAGATATATCATTCACATCTTATTGTATAAACGACTGACCCATATGCTGTGACCCATATGCTGGCCACAGGAACCATTGTAAATTACAGTAAAACTGGGTCTTCTGACCGGAGATATGGTGGGGTGGGTGGGGAGCGATTGGTAAGTGTGTATGCACAATATGGTTTTGTTGATCCTTACCAAAATTATTACATCAATTGGTCGTTACATCCGATGTTAAAGTGTGTACCCCGCATTAGATATGGGTATGTGATGAAGCTACAATACTTTTCCACCCTTTACCTCCCCACAAAGATGAGGAGTCTGAACTATAAATGGTACATGGCAGGACCACACCTGCAGACAAGCACAGCAGAAGTAATGGAGGTTTGCAGCATAACGTCATTCATAATGTCTACATGAATGATATGTAGACATGAATCCCTGGTGGTCTAATGATTTCCTACCTTCTCCCAGCAGCAGCAGCGCCTCCAGCATCATTCTTCTGGGTCCCAGTGGTCATGTGAGAAGCAGTTCTGGCGGCAACGTCTCAGCAGCGGCATTCCGCCGAGTATTGTAATATTCTAACCATTATCGCTAATCCTCCCTCTAGTGCCTAACCCTGAGCTCCCCATCCCCCGCAGCCTAAACCAAATCTCACCCCGCAGCCTAAACGTAGCAGTCTGCATCCTCAGAATTTCGACATCTCACAATTGTCGAAATTTTGAACCATGTTAACATTTTAATATCGACATTATGAGTATAGAGTTGATTACTGTCAACCATCTGACGGACATGCTCCAATGCAGCTATGACATTCTTGGCAGTGTATTCTCAGCTGCAACTCATGCATCTCCTATGGGGATGACTCCTATAGCCACACTGCCCCAAGAGTGGTTCCCCTCCAATGGCCGCTGGGGTCCTTTATGCATAAGGGACTCCTCTTCCCCCTCAGCAATACCTCTGCTTCTCTTACCCTCACCTGGTTGCTGCATGATGGAGAAGCTCACTGGGCTGCTCACACTGCAAGCTTACAGATCATTCTCTGTCTCTTACAGGCTTTATCTCTGTAATCTCTCACTTTCATCTCTGTAATCTCTCTCTTTCCTTGGGCATTAGATTGGCATCATGGCAGCCGATATGACGCGCCCTTCTACCCTGCTGGGGGAGAGCAGGTGCTCCCTCTCTGCTCTTCAGCTGCAAGATATCTCCCCAAAGGTGGCAAAACCTGTCCTCTTTATAGGCTTAGTTTCCACTACCCCTTTAATAAAGATGGGTCCTGCAATGTAACCCAACCACTACCCCCTTTTTTTTTGCTAAACTTTCCCAGGGTTCAGGCATGTAGTATCAGCAATAGGCAGCAATATTTAACAGAGGGGTGTTATTACCAATAACATCCCCTAGAGGGTGTTACATGTAAGTAGTTTAATAATCATTATATCTGGTACATACTTAACACCTGCATTTTTTGCCATAGTATCCAGGAATAGACAGGCACTTGAGTTTTTATATGAGGTTGTTGTAGACTAGTGGTATAGTTTGCCATTAATATAAACAGTACCCTCTCTACATTTTCACCTCATATATCAGACAGTGATGGTCATTAATGAACAACGTGCACAGTGCAGTAATGCATGAATTGAACCTGTTTTTATATGACATATAAACAGCAAGATGGCAGGAGGGAGGAACAAAAACACTTTGGAGACAGAGCTGTCTCAAGGGCCATTCCAGATGAGCAGCCGCACAGGGGCACCACCCCATAGTGGGTGCAGTGTGACCGCCACAGCTGGAACCCATGCCCACTACAAAGCATCCTTGTAACCTGGCCTGGGCAGTGCTGGTCTCTTCCATGTGGCTCAAACGCAGCCCGGGCCAGATGTGACCCTACAGATGGCGGCGCGACCTCATAGGCTTGTCGCCGTACATCATCCTCACCTCCTGAGGCTAAAGATGATGATGAGGGGCTGGAAATGGTTATGAGGGCTATGGGGCTGAGGACAGTGATGAGGGCTGTCGTGATGAGGGACTGAGGACTAAGGGCCGATAAGTGGCTGAGGTGATGAGGGCATGGGGGTGGTAATAAGGATAGATGATGAGGAGCTGAGGACAGTGATCTGGGACTGAGAGCTGAGGAGGGGATGAGGTGCTGGGGGCTGAGGACAGTGATGAGGTGCTGGAGCTGAGGACAGTGATGAGGTGCTGGGGGATGAGGACGGTGCTGAGGGCTGGAGGTCCATGTGAGGAAGGGAGCGGGACCAAGTTCCAGCCCACTGTCCTGGTCTGGACTCTCTGGAGGGAGGCACTCACTGGTCTGGAGGCTGAACTCCTGCAATTAGCTCTGCAGCTGTCTGTGACAGCCCAGCAGATTAGGTCACTCAGTCTTCTGTAGGGGGCTGGGGTGGGGTGTCAATGAAAATTAATCAATATTTGTTGTTGTTTTTCTAGCTGTGAAGGTAATGAATCAATGTACATTTTATCACTGATTCAATTAAACACATTCTTAAATGTGTTTAATTATTTTTTCCTATGGGGGAATCATTTAATCAATGTGTGTTATTTTTGTTCCTGTGGGGGCAATGAATCAATGTGTTATATTTTATTTCTTCCTGTGGGGGATTTAGTTGAATCAGTGTGTTTTATTTTTTTCCCGTGGGAGCCAATGTGTGCATTATTCTCCTTGTGGTGGCCAAGAGATGTGTTTTTTTCCCTGTGGCGGCGTATGTGTGTGTTTTTTTTCCTGTCGGGGACAATGCTTTTTTTTTTTTCCCTGAAGACCTCCCAAAAAAGGAAGACACCTGATGGAATGAGAAGAGAAGTGATGCTGGAAGGAAGAAAGAAGACAACGAGATAAGGCAAGGGTGCTCTTTAATAAGGGACCTAACACTTACCCTCTTGCTCTCCAGACAGGATTCTGGGATCAAGACACTGCAAGAAGACGTAAAAGGGGTCAACAGAGGACCCAACGCCTTTCAAGTTGATCCCCAAGGAGCACCAAGGACCATTTTTGGGAAGGACAGTAATTATGTTGCACCCATGAAAAAGAGCTACCCTATGGTGCCCTTTTTGTGTTTGAGTAGGACAGCCACAACTAATGAGGCCTCAGTGGGGCACATGTATTCTCTTAGTCCCTATTGGCCACCAATAATATTGGGCATCAGGCCCAGGCCCTTTAATTAGACTTCATACTCTCCATTAGTGCTGCATATAGAGCTTTAGGGCCTGGGACACCAGCTCTTCTGGCTACATTTAGGCCTGAGGGACCAGTTCAGAGGTTTGCCTGCCTACATGTTGTGCACTGGGCATTAGGCTCCAGTGCCCCTTAGAACATGAAGGAATGGTACAGGCCATGCCCACACCTATTTTCCTGCCAAAATCACTGCATTTTACCCGCCAAAAATGGGCAGATAAAACCCAGTGTCGTTAGAATTAAAGACATAGCCTCTGATTAGGCCCAGAGTCGTATTTGCTCAGTGTAACCTCTCTGTTAGCCCACCAATAGATTTCCAGCTGTGAGGCCCACAATAAAAATAAGCTGCTGGTATATCTCTTGTTGAGTTATTGATTATGTGATTTACTGTACTGCCATTGTGACATGTATTGTTTATATTGCTGTAATTTATATTGACATCAAAACAGTTATGGTGCATACACACGATCAGATTTTTTCTTCAGATATGGACGATAACGATTTAAAAATCGTTAAGTCGTTCATATCTGAAGGAAAATCGTTCATATCTGACATGCATGAACGATGGACGATCAACGATGCGCGTTCCCGTTTGTCAGATAACGATATCTGACATCTGATGGGTTTGCAGTCAGACTTGGACGATTCCATTCATTTTAATGCAGTCAAAAATCGTTCAATCGTTCAAAACGTTCAACACTTTGGTCAAATCGTTCAAATCGTTTAGTCGTTCAATCGTTCATCTGACAAATCTGACAAGTCTGACAAATCTGACCGTGTGTACGCTCCATTAAGTAGATGGAGCCGGCCCTAACCAATTTGATGCCCTAGGTAAGATTTTGGCTGGTGCCCCCTAGCACCGCCGCTAGTCCCGCCTCTGACTCAGCACCCCTCTCCAAGCACAGCACCCATCACTCAGCAGCACAGCTCACCAAAGCAGCCAGCAGCCCCCATCACCCCTCACCCATAGCAATCCCCATCCAGAGAGCTGTAACTAGACATTTTGGTGGCCTGTCCTAGCAAGAGCATTAGCACCCCCACCCCCCATATTTTAAAGAGTGACATCGCTTGACATAAAAAAAAGGGTCGCGTCCACACAATTGTACACCCAATTCAAATTACGCCACACAGTAGTGCAACCTTATTCACATTACAACACAGGACGGTATCCCTTATTCATCTTATGTCACACAGTAGTGTCCCTTATTCACGTTATGCCACACAGTAGTATCCCTTTACCTAATACATGTTACGCCTCACAGTAGTGCCCCTTATTCAGGTTATGTCACACAGTAGTGTCCGTTAATCACATTACACCACACCGTATTGTTCCTTATTCACATTATACCACACCATATTGATCCTTATTCACATTACACCACACAGTAGTGCCCTTTATACACATTACGCTACATAGTAGTGCACCTTGTACCTGGGGCGTAACTAGTTATTTGAAGGCCCCATAGCAAATGTTTCTAAGGGCCCCTATGTACCACCCAATGGTGAAAAATGTATATAACACATGTAACTTTGACAAGAAAGATGGGCCCCCCTAAGCTCTGGGTCTCATAGCAGCTACATCTCTTGCACCTATGGTAGTTACACCCATGTTATTCAGATTATTTTTCTAAAGATGTTGCTGTTCAGGATCTTATTGGAAGATTTACTCAAAAGTCCATATTGGTAGTCATTATCCAAAGTCGCATAAATATAGCAGGAACTACTCAGAGAATATAAATGGAGGACAAAATGTCACCACAAAATGGCTGCCAGTAGCTGGACATCGTTTATTTAGGGTTAAGACCTGAATTGTGACATCACAATGCATCCAGGCAGCAGCTAGAGATGGCTGTAGCTTAGATCAGCTCTGTGTGCAGATGCCCTACAGCAGCACTGTGGTGAGAATAGAAAAACCTTGCTTAGGAGATGGCATTGTAACTCGGTGCAGGGAAAAGGTCAGAGCCCCAGAGGTGGCCTGGGCCCTGTAGCAGCCTCATTCTCTGCACCTACTGTAGCTATGCCCTTGCCTGTAAGAGGCAGCTGGTCTGTCAAAGATTGGAAGAGTGTGTACGGTAACACAATCCTTACTGTAGTTTTTTTTTATCAGATGCAGATCTGAGATCTGCTGCAAAATTGGACAGGTATTGTGATATATATTGTGTGTTGAATCTGCGTCCAGGTCTTCAGTGGGATTGTGTCAACAATCTGGTCTGGAGTTGGATCCCCGGAGGATTGGACAAGTGTGTACCCATCTTAAGTCATGCAGCATCATATCAGATGAATAATTTGCTTTATCCATTGTTTTTAAATTAAAAACTGCGGATAAAATGGAGTGTGGTGTCTCAAGGGGTAAGGGTGACATGCCAAAATTTGTTATATAGTCCTTACCTGAAGATGTTATTCAAATTCTTTTTCTGAAAATGTTGCTGTTCAGGACCTTATTGAAAGATATACTCCAAACTCCATATCAGTAGTCGTTATCCAAAGTTGCTTAAATAAAGCAGGATCTACTCAGAGAGTATCAAGGTAGGACAACATGTCACCACAAAATGGCTGCCAGTAGCTGGGCATCCTTTATATAGGGCTGTGACCTGCATTGTGACATCACAATGCATGCAGGCAGTAGTTACAGATGGCTGTAGCTTAGATCAGCTCTGTGTATAGATGCCCTGCAGCAGCACTCTGGTGAGAATAGAAAAGATGGGGCTCAGGAGATCGCAGTGTAACTTGGTGCATTGAGAGGGCCGAGCCCCAGAGGTGACCTGGGCCTCGTATCAGCAGCCCCATTCTCTGCACCTTTTATAGCTATGCCCTTGTCTGTGAGTGGCAACTTGTCTGCCAAAGATTGGAAGAGTGTGTAAGGTGACACAATCATTTCAGTAGATTGTTTGAGCAGATGCAGATCTGAGATTTGCTGCAAAATTGGACAGGTGTGGAAGCATATATTGGGTGTTAAATCTGCGCCAAGATCTCCCGTAAGACTGTGTCACTAGTCTGGTCTGGAGTTGGATCTCTCAAGGAATGTACCCATCTTAAATCATGCTGCTTCATATCAGGTGAATAATTAGCTTCATCCATTGTTTCTAAACTAAAAACTGCAGATAAAATGAAGGGAGGTGTCTGTAGGGGTAAGGGTGACAGGCCAACATTTTTTATATAGGCCCTCATTCAGAGCAACTCGCTATTTGCGGTCGTTCGTTCTAAAACAAGGGGTGGCTATTCAAATGAACCGTTCGCTGTTTTCGGTCTGTTCACGCCTCTATGTCTGAACGAGTGAACAAAACTTGCGTTCGTTTTTTGGAAAACTACGCCCCCTGGCCGCTCGCATCCTACGTCATGTCCGCTATTTATTAGATTAATCGAGTACATCGACAAGGGTATGAACTGCTCGCTATTCTTGGGGTTGGTGTTTGCTACCACGATTTTGCGAGCAGTTCTGGCTATAAAATAACCCAGTGACGTGGTCAATGACGCTGCTGGTTTAAATATGCACACCCATAAAACGCCCGTTTTGACCTTTAAGCACGCCTGCGTTCTGATTTCCACTCCCCATTTTCAAGCACCTTCCCCTGTTACCACCCACATACGCCTCTTTCTGTCACTCAAAATAGCAGGCATTCGCTATTTTGCGAGCACATGAATTTCGGCCGCACTGACTGGTTAGCGCATGCGTATAACGATCCGTACGCATGCGCAGTTGGGCTAACATCGCTCGGAACGAACGAGCGGCCGCTTACGAGCGGCTCTGAATCAGGCCCATAGTCCTTACCTGGAGATGTTATTCAGCAGGGGCGTAACTAAGTATTTAAAGGCCCCATAGCAAAAGTTTGTAAGGGCCCCTATGTACCACCCAATGGTGAAAAATAAATAAAACACATGTAACTTTGACAAGGTAGATGGGCCCCCCTAAGCTCTGGGCCCCATATAAGCTGCACCCCTTGCACCTATGGAAGTTATGACCATGTACACAGGGCTATTTGTATGGAAAAATAGGTTTAGGAACTGTGGGTGGAGCTACTAGGGGTGGAGCTATAGAAAAACAATAAGATATTATATACATATATAGTATTTAGAAAAGAAGGCACTAAAAAGGGACTCTACAATAAAATACATTTGGAAAATACATTTTGGGCCAACACATTATGTCATTGTTAATGAGAAGTTCAGGAACTGAGTTCCTGCTTGTTCCTGCTGAAAAATAGTCCTGCTTGTACACATAATGCCACACAGTAATAGTGTCCCTTATACACATAATTCCCCACAGTAATGCCCCTTATACATTATGCCACACATTAGTAATGCCCTCATATACATAATGTCACACAGTAATGCCCCTTACACATTATGCCAAACATAATACACTTATACACATAATGCCACACAGTAATGCCCCTTACACATTATGCCACACATTAGTAATGCACTTATACACAATGCCACACAGTAATGTCCCTTACATATTATGCCACACATTAGTAATGCCCTCATACACATAATGCCACACAGTAATGTCCCTTACACATTATGTCACACATTAGTAATGCATTTACAGTATACACATAAAGCCACACAGTAATGCCCCTTACACATTATGCCACAAATTATTATACCCCAACCTCCCTGCACCGCACTCACCCGGCTAATAAAACGGTGAATATGTCACCTCAGCCTGCCATGCATGAAGCCACCATGTTTGCGCTCCTCACTCTATGCTCAGCTCAGCACTGTGCATCTCCCTGCATACAGGCTCAGCCTGCTGGACTGCGCAAATGCCCATGGAAGGATGAGCTGCTGTGTCTGGGCATGCAGCACAGCTCTCTTCCAGCGACCATTTTTGTTACTGCCTTCTGCCCCCACTGTCTCTGCTCCCCGAAAATAAATATTTTTTTGGAGAGTACTCACAAATATTAAGGATCTACCAGATATTCCATGGAGGGACCGAAGCAGATATATCTGATATCTGCCATGGTCCCTCCCTTTCCAACTCTAAAGCAGCCTACATAGGTTTCTATGGTGGCTGCTATGCTGTCAGAATTACTAAGCTTTGGAATGCTTCATGCTATCTTTAACCAGGTTTAAGAAGTGTTTGTTTCACCTTTAGAGGTTCTCACCCTTGTAAGTCCAAGTACAGACATAGGGTGGGATGTACTAAAGGGGTAGATGCGGTAAAACCCCTGAAAATGCAATTTTGGGGTGTTTTACAGCATACTCCATATGTACAAAGGCCCTTCGTCCCGATGAGTAACTACACCTTCAGGTGGCGTTACCTAATAAAAGCCTATGGGCTTCTTTCCCCTGAGAGGGATCCGATTGGATCCCTGCCATCACCCCCCGCATTCGCCAGCCTTCTGTGCATGCACAGAAGGCCACTAGAATGACTTCTGGGTGTTAAACCTGGAAGTCCCTCTGTTTGGAGGCATTGCAAAGGACAGCTCTTATCGGGAGAGCTGTCCTTTGCGATATTCTAGGTACGTACCGCGGTAATGAACCGAGGATGTACCGCATTGCGTATGTGATGCTTAGTACATTCCGCTCATAGAGACTTGTCAAAACCTGTACTAATCCCAGTTACAGAGGTTCTACAGGTGGTCGTCTCATTTGTAGAGGTTAATAAACTGCACTAACCTCACCTAAAGAGGTCCTAACAGCAATTGTCTCCGTTATAGAGGTGATTATTCCTAATAAGCAAGAAAAATCAGTCTTGGTTAAAGAGGTTTTACAGTCTCACTAACAGAGGTTTTTTGGTGGAAAAATGCCAGGACCTCACAATTACAAGTAGTCCCAGTAATAGAGGTTTCCCACTTATCCAAGTTCGACTGTATATATATATATATATACACATGTTCTGCGTAGAGAACAGGAGTCATTCCCTGGAGAAAGATGTTGCTGTTCCCTGCTGGATACCTTTAAAATACACCACTTGGATCTGATACTCTGATTGTGTGTGTGTGTTAGTCGGTAAGGTGATAGTGAGCTGCTAATGTTAGCTGTGTTAAGCTGGGTACACACTGGCAGTGTGTACCAGCGATATGTCTGTGAACAGCGTAGTTCACAGACATATCGCGTTGGCTGTGCTGCACAGCCGATGGCCAAATATCTGCAGTTATATCTGCTCATCGTGCTGTGTGTACGGGTGGACAGCCAGCCGCCAGTACACTTACAGCAGAGGCCACGGGGAGGGGGCGTGACGTGACCCCCGGCCAGCGGCAGTGATGTGTGGTCAGGTGGAGCAGAGCCTTTCCTGTCATACTAAGGTATAATCCAAAGTTTTGACTATAAAAATGGTAAGAAAATTTTAAATAAAATATTATAAGTAACTTCTTTGTATTATTCTTGTCGAAACTCTGGAGGAAAAAGTGTATGACAGGTGAGGTACTGCCTCCCCTGTCTACCTTTTCTGCACATCCCTGATTAAAACACACCAAATTTCCAGCAATATATACTGCTGCACATTTGTATAATGTCCAGATATGTATCTGTAAATCTGGCTCTGATACTAACCAGTGCCTTCCCAGCCATTTAACTCACCGTACGTCACTAGCCAGCGGTTCCCGCAACCTAATGACAGATGATGGTTGTTCAGTGTGTATGAACAACCATCATCTGCTGATGTATCTTTTAAGTGTGTACCCAGCTACAGGGAGCTTATGCGGGATGTAAATGTGCTGATATAACATTTTGCATCTGTAAAAAGTCATCTGACAGGGACAACTGTTTTCAAATGTGTATCTAAGAAGAATCTTACTATATATTGGGGCGTGGTCTGATGATGCAGTGACAGCGCAACGTCACCCATTGAGGAAGTGAGAGTGAGTTGCCGGGGACCAGAGCGAGGAGACGGACAGCCTGACGATCCAGCACTTGAATGCTCTCGGTTTCATACCACAGGAGAGAGGTGGAAATCATTTCCCAGCCAGCAGGCTAAGCTGATTGATTTTAACTTTAATGTAAGTTTTTTATGTGTGCTGCAATTAAAATGATAGAATTTACAATTCATTTTTGTGCGCACCTTGTGCTCTTCTTTAACATAGAACATTGACAGGTGACTCCTGAGGAGGAGAAACACTGTTTACAAGGGAGCTGCAGAAAATGATTATGAATTGCATGTTGATCTGATCTCACTTCTACTAACCTGAACTCACTTTGGGGACTAATACCCCTTTTCCACCTAAATTCCGGGTCTGACCCGGAGTTGGAACAAAGTTCCTATCCGGATCAGACCCGGAATTTTGCCGGCGCTGACTCTGGATATTCCCGAGTCAGCGCCGCTCACACCGCAGTCGGGTCTGCATAGACCCGGCTTTTGCGGAGTGAAAGTGGACGCTTGGAGATGACGTCATCTCCAAGCGCCACTGAAGCCGGACCAATCGGCCGACTAGCAGCGCACTCCAGGTCTTCGTGACCCGGAGTGCGCTGTTCCCATAGCAGGGTTTCACGGGCTACGCCCGTGTTAAACCCTGCTAGTTACCTGGGTTGGATTGCCGGGTCACTCGACCCGGCGATCCAACCCTCTGCCCTTTTACACCAGGGAGCTGATGGCGTTTGCTACTGCAACCCGCTCCTTCCCTATGGGAAGGAGTCCTGGGTCACGAAGAGGGATACTTTTGTATCCCTCCGCCCCTGTCCGGCTCCTTCCGCCAGATGTCGGGGCTCTCGTGCGCATGTGTGACTTGTAGGTCATGCATGTGCACTGCTCTTATGAGCAGTGAAAAGATTCCGAAAGGAGCAGTGAAGCCGCTCGCTGGGGCAGCTGATTTTCTAATCAGCTGCCTCAGCGCCGGAGCAATTATGAATTGCTCCGGCACCCGCGGCAAGTCGGTGATAATTATTGGGGTCGGTTCGGACCTCGATAATTAACATCTTGAATAGGCCCCTAATTTTTAAACTAGAAAGATTACATACTAGAGAGATGAAGATATATTGGGATCTGACATCAATTGAAAATTATTAAGATGCTAAACGTATACCACGAGGATTAAGATTTAATAAAACACCATTTGATAAGGTGAATGCACAATTCTCTGATAATTGGTACCGAATTCTAGACAAGTGCTCATTTGAATTAATGAGATTGATCGTCAAAGAACATAGGAGGGAATTAAGTGAAATAGATAAAGAGCTGGTACGTTATGAATGAGAAAATAAACCCGGTAAAAGGGAACTACAAACTAATTTTGAGAGGAAAATAAAAAAACCTAGAAAATTATATTGTTGACACAAATGTAAGAAAATTTAAAAGAGATTTAATGGATTAACAAAATACCAGGGTCAGAGTGTGGTATAAACCTAGAAAAACGAATTATGACAGAAAAGAGAGATATGAAGAAAAAAATATGACATGGAACAAAATAAATTAGTGAGGGAAAAAATTTTTTAAGAACACTTTAGAGAATAGTGATGTGCCTGTAAGAAATAAGTATGAAGTGTTTAATTCATCAGCAATGTTTAATGAGTCTGGTGATCTTTTAGCCAAGCGAAGGAGACGGTCATTTTAGCAAAGGAATCAGAACAACATGCAGAACCCCTTTGGACAGAAAAGAAAAAGTTTAGAACTAAAAGAGGGAAGAGAGGAGGAGAAGGGAAGAAAGTCAGAAAGATGTCCAGGTAACAGGGAAAGACGGTATTACAACTTGTCACAGCATATTCTAAAGAAAAATGAAATAAATATGTCCCCTAATACTATCCCTCAAATTTTAATCTTTTTATTGGTTATATATATATATAGCAAACACATCAGGGTCCGGCACTCCTTGTCACCTCCAAAACTTGGCTGAGTGCCTCCACAATCGTAGGATACAAACAGCAGCAGGTGTGGCACTCCAGGCAATAATACCAACATGGGGCAGCATTTTAAAGTCAACGTTTCAATGTTTTAATCACATTTTCCTCAGGACATACAAACAAGCCGCTTACCTTATACCCCCAGTGAGACCGCGTGTACAGGCGGGGCGGGACCTCTCACCCGGCCGTCGGCACAAGCCACTGACGTCATCTCCGGAACACCCACATGTGACCAGAGAGCGCATCAGCCTGCCACCCATCACCATTGTAACAATACACCAGAAGTGAACAAGACCTGCAGCAGAAATACTGTAAGCATCAAAACGTACTTTAGAGATATACATAGCAATAAATACTTTACTAATAAGATAACATGTGTAAAGCTACATAGATATTATGTTAGATGACATCTAAGATGTTGAAAAACTCGCCTATAAATAACCTATTAACACAGCCAAGATAATGATAATATGGGAAACTATAGCTCATCATGTTGTATTAAATTAAACAGTGAAGACCATAGTGCTCATTGAGCCCCTTGGAAGCAAAGGTGCCCAAACGGTGTATCCACCTAGCTTCACTCTGTAATAAGGTCACTAGTGCCTTTGATCAGTGCAGCACGTATAGAAGAACGATGCACAGCCATCCTCTCTTTAAATGGTCTTTCAGTTTTCCCAATGTAGGACATCCCACAAGGGCACACAATCTGATATACCACAAAAGGAGTATTGCAAGTCAATTTATGTTTAATGAAAAACTTTTTACCAGAGAGAGGATGGCAGAACACATCACCAGGGATTAAATATCGACACGTGACGCATGTACATCTAACACACCCCATATTACCTACTCTACCACTATCTATAGAAAAGGGAGTAATGTCAGTTTTTACTAATATATCCCTAAGGTTGCGCCCACGTGTGTAACAAGGCATCAGTTTAGTCTGACCTAGACCAATCTCCTTGTCAGACTGAACCAAAGGCCAGAATTTTTTGGCTGTACTGTTAATCCGACCACGAGCCTGACTGTAATGATTAACCCAAGGAAGAAACTCAGGTTTCTCTCTTAAGTCCACATTCTTTAACAGATCCTCTCTATTAATCTTCAAAACTTTCGCTTTAGAAGCCAATAAATCTTTCATAGAATACCCTCTTTCCAAAAACTTCGCTATCATGTTATCCATTTGTTCTTCTGCAAGTAAAGGGTCTGACGTAATGCGTCTAATGCGTAATAGTTGCGAACATGGTAAATAGTGATAGTCCGGTGAAGTTGACTTATAATATCAGTGACTCCCGAATTAACTACTTAGATGTGTCTATCTTTCTAGAAGAAGGGAACATTAAGACCAGTTTGTTTGCAAAGGAGTCTGATCGCAATAATTTACTTCATAAATCGAGTTGTCATCCACGCTCTTTAATTCAGGGTTTACCATGTTCGCAACTATTACGCATTAGACGCATTACATCAGACGCAACCTTAGGGATATATTAGTAAAAACTGACATTACTCCCTTTTCTATAGATAGTGGTAGAGTAGGTAATATGGGGTGTGTTAGATGTACATGCGTCACGTGTCGATATTTAATCCCTGGTGATGTGTTTTGCCATCCTCTCTCTGGTAAAAAGTTTTTTATTAAACATAAATTGACTTGCAATACTCCTTTTGTGGTATATCAGATTGTGTGCCCATGTGGGATGTCCTACATTGGGAAGACTGAAAGACCATTTAAAGAGAGGATGGCAGTGCATCGTTCTTCTATACGTGCTGCACTGATCAAAGGCACTAGTGACCAACCGGTCGCTAGACATTTTGCTATGGTACCACACCCTTTGGCAGCACTCCGTTACCGTATGATAGACCACGTTCCATCCTCTATCAGGGGCGGTAATCGTGGGCTGAAATTATTACAGAGTGAAGCTAAGTGGATACACTGTTTGGGCTCCTTTGCTCCCAAGGGGCTCAATGAGCACCACTGTTTAATTTAATACAACATGATGATCTATAGTTTCCCATATTATTATTTTCTTGGCTGTGTTAATAGGTTATTTATAGGCGAGTTTATCAACATCTTAGATGTCATCTAACATAATATCTATGTAGCTTTACACATGTTATCTTATTAGTAAAGTATTTATTGCTATGTATATCTCTAAAGTACGTTTTGATGCTTACAGTATTTCTGCTGCAGGTCTTGTTCACTTCTGGTGTATTGTTACAATGGTGATGGGTGGCAGGCTGACGTGCTCTCTGGTCACATGTGGGTGTTCCAGAGATGACGTCAGTGGCTTGTGCCAACGGCCGGGTGAGTGGTCGCGCCCCGCCTGTACATGCGGTCTCACTGGGGGTATAAGGTAAGCGGCTTGTTTGCTTGTTTGTATGTTCTGAGGAAAATGTGATTAAAACATTTAAAAGTTGACTTTTAAATGCTGCCCCATGTTGGTATTATTGGAGTGCCACACCTGCTGCTGTTTTATATATATATATATATATATATATATATATATATACATATCCATGGCACTCAACCATCTGGGGTGCCCTTGGTATGTGACCGCACCATCTACATAAAAAAATATCATACAAACTAGGCACTCACATGCTTTTCAAAGTGCAACGCCTTTGAATACAGGGAATGTAAAATATTGCAATAATTTGTTAAGCTGACCACCACTTCACGGTCATTCCCATCTGGCCAGTCCCTACACTGACTCTCAGATAAATGATCTTGGTCTGCCACCTTTGGCTCAAGCTTGCATACATTTTAAACATGAATGTGGGTCCTGGCTTAAAGATACATGTTTATAATCTCCATATGCTAAGCTTTGCCAGGATCAAAGATTGTGCATTAATTATGCTGTCTGCCACAGTCTGAATGTATAGAGTGCTGAGCTGCTCATGAGTATGCCAGGCGCTCTGGTAAGACTCCCGGGGCAGCAGCTGTAAGATGAGACAGTGAGTGAAATGCTAATAATGCACATTGCTTAATGTCAAAGTTTATTATGCAAACACAGAGAGCTGACTAACTCCGTATATCATGTATGTTGCTGCTGGAAAAGTGATATAACACTTTGGAAGAGATGAGAGCACTGGCATAATTATAGAGGGCGCAAGGGGTGTGCTTGCTATGGGGCCCTGCGGCTTAGGGGGTCCGCCGGCCCAGCATGCAACCCTGTGCACCCTGCCAAGTACAGCCAGCGCCGATGTCTTTTTTAATCACAAGCTGGTGCAAGCCAATAGGAACTCGCGGACCAGCAGCCAATCAGCAACGGCTGCTGGTCCACAAGTTCCGATTGGCTTGCGACCAGCACCTGAATAAAATTAACATCGGCTCTCTTAGAAGCTGGGAGGAGGCGTGGCTATGATGACATCACTGGACCACAGCCACGCCTCCTCCCAGCTTCAGTGAGGAGAGATGGAGCGTCATGCCGGGCTCAGGAGGAGGTAACTATTATGGGGCAGGGGGAAGGGTAGTCGTGTAAGTATTACAGGGCTGGGGGGGTGTAAGTATAACGAGGCTGGGGGAAAAATTTTGCTATGGGATCCCCATACCTCTGTTTAAGCTCCTGGATGAGAGTGTGACAGTGTGTGTATGAAGCCAGCCCCTCAGCCCCAGAACCTGTGTAATTTAAGAGTGTCCCGGTGTTGTGGGATTGTGTGACAGTGTGTGGCCCTGACAAAGTTCAAACCTAGACAAAAACTTAATCCTGTTCAAACTACACCACCATGCCAAATTTGGTGGAGCTGGGTCAAAACTCTGGCCGTGCATAAAGAAATAAAGAGACAAACAGACAGGCTCACTTTCTCGCTTATATAGATGTATGTTTATTGTCATGTTACTGTTAGTGTAAAGTAAACATATTTCCACCATTTATGATATACTGTATGTATTCCTCAACACACATCAGTTTCCCCGGCATCAAACGAACAAAGGGCATTATTCAGCAGTGCATGTATGTGCACTACTGAGTTAAGATTCCCGCCGGACCCGTAATGTGCATGTGCAGTACGGGTCCTGCATGATCGCACGCAGAGCGGCAGCAGACTGTCAGTGATTGATAGTCTGTTGCTGTTTGTGGGTGAGGAGGGGGCAGCGAAGGCCTCCGTTTCCCAAAACAGAGGCATGTCGCCGCCATTGGGGGGAGGAAAGAGGCCAGGATCTCTGTTGGCTGACGGAGATTTACTGGCCTCTTTGTGTATCTGCAATCAGGCCCAATACCCTTAATAATTTCAAGGTTATACAGGAGCTCTCATTCTGATGGATAGTTATGACTCAATAGAGGTTAGTGCAAGGTTTGTGATGCTATCTGATGGATTCTATTTAACTGGCTCTATTCAACACAGGTTAATCTGGGTACACACTAGACGACCTGTGTAACCAGCTGACGGCAGATTTGACGGAATGGCATATTGTGCATTCTGCAGAGCTGTAACTAGATTTTTTGGTGCCTTGAGCAGAGAAAGCATTGGCGGCCCCCCCCCCCCATTTTTTAAATAATGGCATAAGATAGTGCACCTGAAAAAGGGCCATGGCCTCATGGAGAAGGGCCAGGGAAGAGATAGGGGAGGCCAGGAGATACTGGGGATAAAAGAAGAGGAAACTACAAGTGAGAATGATAATAAACAGGAAAATTGACAGGCCCAAACAGCGCCCCCTGCCCTGCGGTGCCCTGTGCCATGGCACTGGTCGCGCTGCCCTAGTTACGGCCCTGGCGTTCTGTACATACCACACGATCTGGTAAACTACCGCACAATACCCCATTATCCCGCTGCATCCAAATGCATGGGGGCGTCAGCTGATGATGTCGGGATCTGAGTTTATAGGGGAGGGAGGGAGACAGATTTACACTGGGGCTGCGGGATGGGAGGAGGGCGGTCCTGCAGTACCCTGGAACTCAGAGGGGGTGCATGGCAGATGCCATGAGTGACAATTTGTATGTTCAAGGGGATTACCACTGTAAGACAGTAAAGAGCCCCCTGCAATAAGCCCCTAGACAATAAGGTGTCTTAGAGAAGCCCCTGGGGACAGACAAGGGAGGGAGTCGCCCCTCCCCACAGTGCTGCAGGGGAGCTGCAGACAAAAAGTAGCCCCACTAAGCCAGGAGTCACTTTACAGTTACCCCCCACATGAGAAGGGGAAGCCCCTGCAGAAAAAGAAACCCCTAGGAGATACTTGAATTTGGCCCATGATAAAATAAGATAATTAGGGAGTGCTGCAGAGATGATGAGGTAGCAGCTGGAGCCAGAGTGCCTGTGGAGTGAGGAAGTCACTGCAGAGGATCTGAGGGGAAGAGCTGCCTCGTGCCACAGTGGAAGATGGGAGATCTCCTGTGAAGAGACAGCCCATGTGTATAAGGGGTGAGTGTGTGTGATGTGTATTGCTGGATCCCTAGTTGATAGTCCCTGGAGAAGTGCCGAATAGTGAAGGAAGGGTCAGTGCAACATGGCAGCGTGGCTAGAATGGAGTCCATTTGAAGAGTTTCCTGTATAGTGAGATGTGTATTAGTGGCAGAGTACCTGGATATACAGAGCATCAGTATACCTGAAGAAGGTGTATGCGGGGTGATGGAAGGAGAGAGGGTCCCTGTGTAATGGGATGTGCCGCACGTTAGGAGTCTTCCATGAGAATTGAGAAGTGTGATGAACTTCGAATCTGGAGTCCCCTGTATACTTTTATGAAGTATTTGTTGGACTGACATGCGGTAGAACCACTGAGCCCAGCAACACTGGGTCTGTGGTGCCATTTCACTGCTGTGTCATTTTCGTAAGACTGTGCTGGAGGTGTTCATTTGGAGTGAACTGTGTAACTAATTCTCTGAACCGTTCTTATAAAATACAGCATTTACCATCTGCTGCAAGTAGTGTGCTGGAGGAAGTTGGCAAAGTAGAGCTTGTGCCCGTTATGCTTATAGGGCTGGAGGATATGGAGGAGTGTAAATAAAGTTTGTTGTTCTTTTAACACAAGATGGTCTGGCGCCCAACATTTGTTAATTGCACTGCACCTGTTGTCCATGTGTGTCCCCTCCATC
Source organism: Taudactylus pleione (assembly GCA_031769625.1). Lineage (NCBI taxonomy): Eukaryota > Metazoa > Chordata > Amphibia > Anura > Myobatrachidae > Taudactylus > Taudactylus pleione. Next base: position 35,046,126 of record JAUIMM010000052.1, read on the forward strand.
AGGTACTTTGTGCTAAGCACCTGTGTATTTGGAGGCGCTGCTGGTCATGGATGCCATACCCACACCATAGCTGGAACAGATTAGGGTCACGGCGAAGGGGTGGGAGATAGTTCATTCAGGTACTCCGAGTAAGTGTACCACAGCACCAGTAAGGTATCACAGAAATCTTCCTGCACAGCACAAATCTTCCTGCAGAACACAATCAGTGAGCATAATAACAGATATTGACCCAGAGATTCCTTGTATGTATATGTGGATGCTCCCCAGTTTATAGCTAAACCAGACAATTAATACACATTAGATTTGTGTTCTCCAATTGAGAAGTAGACTGTTACTAAAGATGCACTTCTATAAGTACTTTTTGTAATTGATAAAACATCTTATATCATTGTTTTAATTTACCTTAATTCCTGCATGCCCAGGGGGTCCAGTGTCTCCGGTAGATCCCTAGATAACACAAAAATGTAATAGAAATGATAATTTTGCATACAAGCCTAAAATAAACCTGTTAGTAAAAAAACAAACATAATGTGACAAGCTCTAGAGATCGGATTGTGGTTTCCCTAACACAATTTGCTTACACTGATTAGAGATATGATGCAATGAACAAATTTGTAAACTAATGGTCTTCAAATGCCGAGCATCTCCCATGAGCTCAACGTTTCCTTAGTTTTACAGCAGAAACTATATAATCAGTTCCTTATAGGCATCATTTATGGGTCAGCTAAAGTGTTTGCAACCTGTACAGTTGTTCCTGAATGCAGAAAATATAAATGTATTGTGAACTTTTTTCTTCTTTTTAATCCGTAGAGCAGTTTTGGGACCCAAGTTTCAGTTTTGAATGAACAATGGCAGACATAGGGGCTCGTGTAGAGGTGGATGGAAACATTTTGGTCTTAGGCCTCTCGGTGCTTAGGGTGACGGGATAGGGTATGGATTGGTGTGTCTGAGCACAGCCAAAGTACAATAAGAGCCTGTCCACACACAAAATACATTACTATAGAAATTGTAAGATCCGCACTAGTTGATGGTGCAGTATGTGTGTTACTTCCAATTCTGTATTGGATACAAATGGATAAACACCCGCAAAATGTTGTTTTAATACTAATTTATTGAATTGAATTAAATTAAATTGGGAGTCACATTGCTCCCGTTGTGGCCAAAAAAACAGGTTAGATAAGTTAATGTTCCAGAATTTAGTCAGTACCCTGACTGGGATTTCTGTCTGCAGTCGGTCAGGGAATTCAATAGCCATCCCATTTCACCCGGTTAGGGTAACACAGTAACACATACTTTGCAGACAGAAATCCCAGTCAGGGTACTGACTAAATTCTGGAACATTAACTTATCTAGCCTGTTTTTTGGCCACAACAGGAGCAATGTGACTCCCAATTTAATTTAATTCAATTTAATAAATTAGTATTAAAACAACATTTTGCGGGGTTTATCCATTTGTATCCAATACAGAATTGGAAGTAACACACATACTGCACCATCAATTTAGCGTGGATCTTCCGGATTTCTATAGTAATCTCCAGTAATAAGAATGGGGTACCCTATATAGACCCAGCAGCTGTTACAACTAAACCACAATCTAGATCAACTAGTGCGACACAAAATACATTGTTTACACAGGCATATCACTTGTGGGTACCCGTTCCATGATGATCATCTGCAGCGCTTTGATTGGATGATTGCTACTGAATCCCGCCCACTTATGATAATACTTTAATAATGTTAAAGTTATGATGACATTTTTATAGTGAGATTAGCAATTGACCCACAGCAATAGGGCATATTTCCAAATTATCTTCTAAAGGGGTGACTGATATTTTGTTTATATTGATGTGAGTCCATTTAGGGTGCACCTCACTGCAAGACCCATCAGTGTATATATTTTACAATTTGTTCATTTTAAACACAGTAGTTGTCTGTCCACTTATTGGAGTAGTAACACTCCAGGACAAGGATATTGAAACATTAATCATTTCATAAAGAACATTTCAACCCTTACTTGCAATAGTGAACATTTATTTTTGCTAAAGCTCATGACAGCTCCAAGGAAAAATTATTACTTGCCTCTTGGGCAGGCTTGCCTACCCCCCTGATTTGGTCGGGAGCCTCCTGAATATCGGGTGCCGCTCGGGAACCCCGGAAAGGCAGGCAAGCCTCCTGTCTGCCGTCTGCCCCCCCGACTACTAATAGAAACCCCCACAGCGGGGGGTGGGGGACAGTGATGCGACATTGTGGTCCCGCCCCCTGCTTCACAATGGCATTTTTGTTTGGCATTGTGAAGAGGGGGAGGGGCCACGATGACGCAATCGCGCAGCCCACCCCCGCCCCGCCTCCAATTCGGCATTATTACCCGACCACGCCCACCGCTCTGCGCAGTATGCTCTTGGGGTATCTGCAAGGGCACTCTGCTGCCAAGAGATGTCAGATGGTGAATATTGAGGTGCCCAGTAGACTACACATCCCTGGACAGCCAGTAAAAGCCACTAGCAGCAAAGTAAACATTTGTCACAGCTGTTACAGTATATACATAACATTCCAATTTCATCTAAGGGTTAATGTAATGAAAATAATACAAACAAATGGTTCAAATATACCTTGGGTCCATTGCCACCTGGTTTGCCAGAGATTCCCCTCCTGCCTTCACTGCCCTGAAATACATGAATACAAATGCTAAACATTCTGCATTTAATTGCCTAATTATACTTCTAATTCTATCCGCAGTATATAGAAGGATATGTTGACCTTGTGTGAGATTTCAAAAGTACTGGAAATTAATTATGAAATATTTCAAAATACTGAAACTGTTTAGATGTAATAAACCCAATTTCAATACTCATATTTTCATGAAGTATATATAATTGCTACTTCACTTTTATTTATCTATTTTTTTTGTTAATCAGATCTTTAGACTGTACTTTTTCTTGAACATTTTATAAACATGATTCGGGGAGGGAAGGATGCAGAGTGTAGTTAATTGCTATTTACGGCATTATATATAGCAGGCGGTTACCAGATGTATTAATAGTAATATCATAGGCGACTCACCCTCTAAATTATTTGAGAGATGCCAGTTTATGGGATCAGGGTTACCCAGCAGGAGCCGCGCCCTGTGCAGACAGGTACTCCGACGCCCCATAATCCTGGAACACCGGGGTAGGTGCGCCCTCTATGGGCTGGCGCCCCTATTCGACCGCACTGGTCGAACATGGCTCGAGCCGGCCCTGGGGTTACCACGGGGCCAGGCAACAGAGATATTCCCCTTTCCCAGCTGCTCCACCTCCTCCCTCCCCACAGCCCTTCTCTGCCCACCTCCTCTCTCCTCCCCCCTCCACCTAGCTCTGACCCCTACAGTGGCTAGTAACTGCCGGATGGCCCCTCCTCTGGGAGCATCCCTGTGCCCACCTCCCCTCCTACTTTATATATTCCTCCCTTCTTACCACTCAGCTCCCTCTACGTACTCCCCCCTTTGGACCCAAACAAACCCCCCATTCTCGGCACTACAACCACTCCCAACCCCCCCCCCCCTCTGCATGGCCCATATATATGAGTGTGTATATATATATATATATATATATATATATAAAAAATCAAATATATTTTGCCCCCCCCCTTCCCCCCAACCGAAAAATGTTATGGCGCCCCTGAGTAAGGTGATGGTGCAAATAATTATATAGTTTATATATAACACAAATCATACACTATGTGGTCCATATTTAGGATATAGAGTGTGAGCTACAGTAGCTGTTAGTTGGGTGTTGTCACGATCGGCTGTATGGAATCCCCTGCTGACTGGTGCAAGCTGAGGTTCAGGGCTAGAGCAAGTCTAAGACGTGGGGCCTGTACACAAGGTCTCCTCATCCACGAGTACCAGTCATTTACAAGACATGACCAAAGGTGCGGAGTCTAACCAGCCGGGAGGTATTCGCCTGTGACCCCTCCTAGCAGGTTTAGCTGCACCCAGCTAGCAGGTCGCAGTCCTTTGGTCAGGTAATACTGATACTCACGGGAATAGAGAGCCTTGCTACCGTGGCCCTAGAGGATAAAACACACAAGGATTAAGCTACACCCTAGTGTAGCTACTAATATATACACCGGAGGACCCAGGAAGTAACAAGGCACTGAGGATTGGTGCTGTAGTAACAGCGGTACTGAGGTTGGAATCTGTGGTGACAGTGGTACTATGGCTGGATGCTGTGGTGACAGCAGTACTATGGCTGGATGCTGTAGTGACAGCAGAACTGTGACTAGATGCAGTAGTGACTGCAGAACCGAGGCTGGACGCTGTAGTGACAGCGGTATTGTAACTGGATGCAGTAGTGACTGCAGAACTGTGGCTGGTAATTGCTGCAAGCACTGGAAAGATATTCTGAACTCATTGTAGCATAATACTTTGGTAATTGCTGCAAGCACATGAGAGATATTCTGAACACACTGGAACACAATGATTAGGTAATTTGTGCAAGCACTGGAAAGATATTCTGAACTCATTGTAGCACAATACTTTGGTAATTGCTGCTAGCACAGGAGAGATATTCTGAACACACTGGAGCACAATGAGGCGCAGAATCCCCCCCTGTGCATGTGTATATAGGACATGCCTATAGGGAATAACAGTGTCACGGCTTCCAGGAGCGGAGAGAAGCGAAAAGGGATTATTATATGTATAAAAAATAAGTTGTGCAGGCTGACCATGGCGCCCTCTGCTGGCCGGTGCTCTACACCTCTGCGTAGTCAGCGTAACGGGTGGGCAGGCCCTGGCTGCAAGCACTGGAGAGATATACTCGAGTACAAGAGTCGGCACTGGTAATCACAGGAGTAACACAAGGACAGACCTGGAACGAAGTAGCATCAGCAGACACTGGAAAATGACAACATTGCTCAGGCAACTTCCTGAGGTCCGTAGTTTGGCTTTATCCCCTGCAGTAGCAGATCATTGGTGGACAGTGTCAGCTGACCACCTTCATGCTACCATTGGGTATGGAGTTGTCAGGTGATGCAAACTGTCATGGCCGCATCCGCAGAAACCAGGCATGCAGCAGTCCAAGGCAGTTGACATGGCACTATGTATAATACTCAGCGCGTTACCTTCCGCCGCACCTGACGTCTGGCCCCACGGGAGATCAGGGGAAGTCGGCGCAAAGGTGAGCAACAGCCGATCCTAGGCCGCAACCTGACAGGTGTTATGCTTATGTTAATTTGGGGTCTTCGATATGATGACTACATTTTTTCTTTCTTCCCCAGCTCTTGTATAGTTTTATCCTTCTTTGTTTTGAGCTCTCATATGATTGATGAAGGGCCCAATGCTTCCCTAATTGGATTGTGCTGCTAGAGTCCAATAAAATTAAATCTAAGCCAGTTTCAGACACATTGGTGCACTGGAAATTATAGGTGGCCTCTTTTACAATGAGTGCAGGACTACAGGCCTAGTGTACTTTTAAAAGAATTGTCAAGTTTACCATGTTATTATCACTTGTGTCTCTCAGCCCCATACTCTTGTGTTTCTCTTGATAAACTGGACTGCTGAGATTCCTGAATGGCTAGGACCGTGGAGGGCCCCCTTTGCCCCAAGAAATCCGTCCGGTCAAAATGCTATAAGAAAAGCACTGCGCGAGTACCGCGTGATGTCATGACATCACACAGTCCCACCTTCAAGGGACCAAGGGAGAGAAGGATTTGCATCAGGAGAGCGTGGTCCACAGTGTCAAAAGCATCAGAGAGGTCAAGGAGAATGAGCAGAGAGTAGTGGCCCTTGGATTCAGCATAAAGTAGGTCATTGCTGACTTTTGTGAGGGCAGTTTCAGTGGAGTGGAGAGAACGGAAGCCAGACTGAAAAGGGTCAAGGAGGGAGTGGGAGAAAAGAAAGGTGGTAAGGTGGTTGTAAACAACACGCTCAAGGAGCTTGGAGGCAAATTGGAGGAGAGCGATGGGACGGTAGTTGGAGTGTTAGGATCAAGGGTAGGTTTTTTATGAAAGGGGGAGACAAAAACATGTTTGAATGCAGAAGGGACAGTGCCAGATGAGAGGGAGAGATTGAGGAGGTGGGCGAGATGGGAACAGGCACAAGGAGAGAGGTAGTGGAGGAGACGTACGGGGTTAAGGTCAAGGGGGGAGGTGGAAGGGGGGGAGGACCGGATGAGGGCCATGACTTCCTCTCCAGATACAGGGGAGAAAGATATCAGAGCTGGTAAAATGGATAGGGAGGGGTGATCCGGGAAAGGAGGATGTGGAGAGGTGGGGGACCGGTTGGATATGATGACCTGACATATGGAATCAATTTTAGATGTAAAGTAGGTAGCAAAGTCAAGAGCAGAGAGTGAGGAGGGGAGGCAAGGAAAGTATAATGTGGAATTTCTGGTTGTTCTTGATGTTACTGGATTCTTGTTAGACCATTCTGTCTACATGACCTCCTTTTGGGTATTGGACTAGATTTCAATTTCATTCATTGCCACTTTCCCTAGCCTGTGTCTGGATGTGATGGATTCTAATCATTGGGCCTGCCCTGACCTTTGCCTGGACACTGAGCTTTCATGATTGCTGCCTGCCCTAACCTCAGTCTGTATGTTGGACCTTACCTGTGTAGATACCTACATTATTTCTTTGTGCACAAACCCCCACAGGCCGCCCCGCAGGCCCCCCGCAACTCCCAACTTAATTTCACTTACCTCTGGTCATCGCTGCTCTGGTGATGTCCTCCCTCCGGGCTCTGGTCAGCTGGTCTCCAATCCTGCACTGTAACCCAGTCAACTGTTTGCACTGTGACCCAGTCAGCTGTTCTATGAAGCCGCTGACCAGGGTCACAGTGCAGGATCCGGGAGACCAGCTGACCGGAGCCCCAGAGGTCATCACCGGAGCACCGATCACCGAGCCTGGACTCAGTTAAGTTTTTTACAAATTTTTTTTAGCTGTGATCAGCTTGTGGTCTATTTAGACCACACAGCTGATCACTGGAGTCCGGTTCCCGGCTCTGCTCTGCCTGTTAGAGCAGAGCAGCAGTTGGGGAACCGGGGGAGACCCTGGATAATGCCATCTTCAGATGGCGTTATTATCACAGGGCTTCCCCTGATATTTTTTCACATTTTATTTTTAGTAAATCTCAGGCATAATTGTAATGGGAAATGCGATCTGCTTACTAAAATTATGTGATAATTAGGGATTGGAGTAGAATTTTACAAATTCTACTCCAATTGCCCTTTAGTAAATTTAGTGAAACTAAAATAATGTGAAGAGTGTGAAAACACTCTTTTTCACTTTATTTCAGTAAAAATAATAAATAATAAATAGTCAATAGATAATAATAAACAGTTAATAAATAGAGCCCTTAATGAGGAAGTGCCAAAGTTATGGTTTAAGAGCCAAATTCAAATATGCAAACTTAGATTTCATCTGTACATGATATTGCTTTATTTGGCTATATGTCTTCTCATCGAAAATGTTACCTTACACAGAAGCTATTAGCGCGTACATGCCTACTCTCACGATTTGGTAGGTAGCCTCCAGAAAATCGGGTGCTGCTGCCGACCACCTGGAAAAGTAGGCATGTCTCCCGGCCCCTCCAGTCCCCCCCCGCAATACTTGCACAAACACCCGCAGTGTGGGGGCTGATGACGCGAATCTCACTGAATCGCATCATCATTACCTTGCCCCTTGCTCCACAATGCCGAAAATATCGGCATTGTGTAGCGGGGTCAAAATCATGCGGGTAAGTGGCTCCGCCCCTAGCCCCACCCACAATCGGTACGTATTGTTCCGGGCACGCCCCCTTATGCCGGCCCCGCCCCCCTGCTAAGCCGACCTGGCTGCTCCCTCCCGGATGGGGCAGCCAGGATATCGGTAAGTATTAGCGCAGTCTGTAGTGTAACAGAAGCTAATCTGCAATACTTACTGTCTCTCCAGGAATTCCAGGTGGCCCTAGTGTTCCTCTAAATGCCTGTTGAATAAACAGATTATTAGAATGTATATTGCACAGAAGTATTAATTATTTTTCTCTGCTTTTGAGAATATGGACACTAAGGGGTATATTTACTAAAGTGCGGGTTATTAGAAGTGGAGGTTATACCAATAGCAACCAATCCGATTACAGCTATTATCTTCTAGAAGGTGCTAGATAAAAGTAGAATCTGAGTGGTTGCTATGGACAACAACTCCACTTCTAAAAACCCGCACTTTAGTAAATAATATACCCCTAAATATATATTTAGTAGTAAGAATGTATAAGTTATAAGTTCTATATCAAAAGCTATACCTTTCAGTTGTCCTTTACTAAAAACCAATAAACAGCACATAACATTGCTTCCTTTACAGTGCATGATGCCTTGGGTTCAATTACAACTAGGGCACTGTCTGTGCAGCGTTTCCATGGAGTCCATGTGTTTTATGTTTTCCTTCAGCGGTCCTAAAACATACTGGTATATTAATTGTCTTGTGACAAAAATGGAGTCCATGTGTTTTATGTTTTCCTTCAGCGGTCCTAAAACATACTGGTATATTAATTGTCTTGTGACAAAAATGTACACTAGTGAGCAGGGCCGCCATCAGGGGAGGACTGCCGGGACTGCAGTCCCGGGCCCGGACACTGGGCAGAAAGAGGGGGGCCCGTTTCTAATGCCAGGGGAGGGCTGGGCCAGGGGCATGGTAACATCTGCCCCCCAGGCTGGAACAATTTTGTTGCTAAGTAAGCCGTGCCGCCGCATGCGTGCATTGCATGCACATGCCTGACGGCCGACAGAGAAGCTCCGCTCCCCGGCAGTTGCTGCTCCAGGTGCAGAAGTCTAAAGTGGCGAGCGCCCGCTGCGATGTATAATTCATGAGCGGTGCGCTCAACGGCTGGCTGTCTCTAGTCCCCGCCTCCTGCTGATTATGCCGGGGGCAAACAGCACTGGTTTGCACTGCACTGGTACTGAGATAGAAGAGCGAGGGGTTAGGACGTCGTGACATCACAATGCCTCCTTCACAATCACCATCCGAGAAGAACTGCCTGCCTGCAAGAGGCGCAAACTCACACCGCCCTGGCAAGCCTGAGTCAAGCCCCAGCAGCAGCAATCATAAAACAACAGGTGAGGATGAAATGGAGAAACATGCAAGTTTAAAAAAAAAAAAAAAAGGGGACACAACATTACTAAACACATACTGTATAATGGAAAGGTGGTCTTGGGGAACAAACTCATAAAATACATATGTATTGTAAGACATGTAGGGGGGGCATAAATACAATAAACAAATACAACTTGTTTAATAAAGTTTTTTTGTTTTGAGTCACTGCCACTGGAAGGGTGAGGTCAGGGTTAGGTCTAGAAAGAGGTGCTGTAGAGGATCTCTGACGCCACAACCACCTGGCCCTCAACCAAAGGGGGAGGGGCCAGGTACAGAACAGGGGGGTCAAAAGTGACCCAGGTTCACTTCGCTCACCACAGGTTTATATTCCCCTCCATGCCCACATGGATGGTAACACTGGAGCGGTCCAGCCCTGCTGCAGCGGTCACGTGGTTGTGATGTCAGAGAGGTCCTTTCTCCAACTTGGATTTACAGTAGCAACAACTGTGAGGTCAGAATAGTCACAGCAGGTGAGAAGCGTCTGCCAGTCAGACCAGGAGAAAAAGCCATCTTCAGGGTGATAAGGAAAGAGGGGAGGAGGGGGGCCCTGCCCATTTTGTCAGTCCCGGGCCCTACAATTTCTGATGGCAGCCCTGCTAGTGAGGGAGTTGAATAGAATTAAAACTGTAAGTGCCAGTGAGGTAGGGGCTGATGTGCTTGTTTATATATTCCCTGGTAAATGCTCATTATCACACATAGCAGTGGGTAGTCATTGTAACTAACCAGAGTCACTTGTGATCCAAGGCAGAAATAGATTGCAAGTTTTTTTTTTTTGTTTGTTTTTTACAAAGATCAGTTTTGCGAATTGACAGTTACAATGCTTTATATTTTCAAATACAATGTGAACATATTGTATTGGTTATTGATAGTATAATACCTTACAGATATATACAAAGGTTTTCTTTATTTCAAGAAAACATGAGTGGAAACATTGATGAGAAGTGAAGTAAATTACCAGCCAGATCAGACAGATCATGTCTTTGCATAATAGGTGAGTGTTTTGGATATAATAAATAGAGGGGATGTAGTTACATTACCGCTGCCCGGAATGCCAGCTGTCGGAATCCCGACAATGGAAGGCCGACCCGGGACTAATGATAGGTGTCAAATTCCTGATCCCTATCTTTAGCTCGATGACAAAATCCTGAACTATGGTAAGCGGGTATAGTTAGTTCTTAGCCATGGGGGTGGGGGGGGTTAGGTTTAGGCATCCCTGGGAGGACAGGGTTGGGCACCCCTTGGGAGAGTTAGGGCTAGGCTAGAGAGAGAGGGGGTTATGGTTATGCAATCCCGGGGGGAGGTTAGGGTTAGGCACCCCCCCCCCGGAGGGTTAGGTATAGGGTGTGGGAAGGGGGGGTTAGGTACCCCCCCGGGGAGGGGGATGTGGTTATGAGACCAGCCTCAATACCTACACTGATATCCTGATAAGGGACTTAAGATAGGCATTAAAATAACGACGCATAACTTAATCCTGATGCCAGAATGCCGAAGGATGCCAGACCGAACGAGATAAGTCCGTGGGGGGGGGGTTAGGTTTAGGGAGAATAGTGGGGTTAGGTTTTGGGGGGGGAAGGTTAAGGTTAGGCACCCCTAGGGGGAAGGGTTAGGCACCACTGGGGGAGGTTAGGCACTAAGAGGGGGGGTTTGGTTTAGACACTAACGGGGAGGGTTAGGATTAGGCTACAAGAAAGGGTTAGGGAGGAAGGGGGGAGGGTAAGTGTACTTACCCGACCCCTATCAGGATACCAACCATCGGGATGCCGCTGTCGGTATTCTGACAGGAGGCATTCCGACAGCCGGCATTACATACCCAATCCCCAGGGAGGTTAGGGTTAGGCACCACTAAGGGAGGGTGTGACCAGACGCCTTTCATCTAGGCCGACCCTGGTCACAGGTTAGCGCTTTTGGACTCCCTCTCACCGTCAGTGACCGCCTGTCACTGACTCCGCCCACTGCATCGTGGGCGTTTACTGAAGCTGCCACCACCACGCTACTTTCAGCGGCGCTTGGAACTGCTTTTTATGTACAATCAGGCTCCTACCTCGGCACCTGGAACCGCTTCTGCTGCGTATGCGTTTGATTAACTGCGGACACACCTCCTGTTTGGTGTCGGCTGTTCCCACCTGATCCCTCGCAATGGACCAGGCCTGCACGGTAGCTTGGCAGAGGGCTTGAAATTGGAGATGCTGAGCTCTTACCCAGAACAGCAGGAGAACGGAATAGCGTTTTGGCGCAATTCTGTTGGTCGCAGGGTACAGATGTAGTCGGAGTAAAGGTAAAGGTGTTTACTGCTCTCAGTCTTAAAAAAGACCCTCCCTTCTGATTGAAGGGGAATATCAGCATTCAAAAGATGTTACAGCAATTCTACTCCACACAGGATTTACAAGGATGTACAATTTTACCAGGCACAAAGCCTTCTTTTCTGCCACTCCAATACACATTACCACAGGGGGTAAGTCCGCCCTAGGTTCCTTCTAGCCAATCAGGCTATCTCACAAAACATAAATAAATACGTCTTACATTTCACAGAAATGAAATCAATTTCCTTGATACCACCCAAAAACATTTGGTTTCCTAAGCATAAACTGAGTTAGCATATACTGTTCCTGAAAAGGTAAATATAATGCAAATTCCTATTGCATTCGTCTCTTCACATGTCTATGACTAAACCAGTTTGGGCTTTCTGAGTCTTAACACCTTCTAAGCTCTTACACAACATAGAAGCTTCCTAAACACAAACAACTTGTCTTTTACAAATTTGCTTGGTATTGTACACAGACACACAGGTGTCTCCCTAGCCCGCATTTCAAAGGAAAGGCTTCTTCAGTCAACACCCAACCCTCCACTGCCAGGCTAGGGTAATTACCATATCCTTCCCTAAGTGAGGATGTCTAACGAGGAGTTTGTCTCCAAAGGTCAGGACATGTTACATTTCTATAAGTGCATTTAAACCCATATTACATACAAAAATATATTCAAACATGTCATAGACTATACTAGTCCACTTTATACACCAATGCATTGCAGATGCAGTGCTCTACCGCAAAATATGTGTATATTAATACAGTTTACTATGAACCATGTGCAGTGTGCTTTTAGACTGTGTCCACTTTAACTGTTTCAGCACTGGTCGCAGTGGGAGCTGGCTCTCCCTGTCCCGCAGCGGCCATGACACACTCTACCTACACTCCCCCAGTGCAGCGGGTCCAGGCCGCGACATATAGAACATTAAAAGCACACTTATTAACACTCAGCGCCTAGCGCAGAGTACACATTTACAATGGGCGCCTGGCGCCTTTTGTCCTTTTAAAAATGGTGCAACGGCATGAGGGTTAATCCCCTCAATGCCTTGGCATCCATCTTAATCACGTGTGGTCGGCCTCTGGCCACAGACGGTTAGGGTGAGGGAGGGGGGGGGGGGGAGAGGGGAGGGTTAGGGTACTTACGTGCCACTGTCCGGGATACGTCTTTATCGGATTTCCGGCTACGGTATGATAACCGGCGGCTATTCGGCCATCTGTATTTTATACCGATTCTTAAATAGAGTTATACATACTGAAACTGTGCACTATATATTTTTTTCTTGTTCCACTGCACCAGGCAGTCATTTGCCAAGTTGGAGAATGACAGTCATTTGCTGGGTATGATAATGGCAGTCATTTGCTGGGTATGATAATGGCAGTCATTTGCTGGGTATGATAATGGCAGTCATTTGCTGGGTATGATAATGGCAGTCATTTGCTGGGTATGATAATGGCAGTCATTTGCCGGGTATGATAATGGCAGTCATTTGTTGGTTAAAATAATTGCAGTCATTTGTTGCATATGATAATGGCAGTGATTTGCTGGGTATGATAATGGCAGTCATTTGCTAGGTATGATAATGGCAGTCATTTGCTGGGTATTATGATGGCAGTCATTTGCTGGGTATTATGATGGCAGTCATTTGTTGCATATGATAATGGCAGTCATTTGCTGGGTATGATAATGGCAGTCATTTGCTGGGTATGATAATGGAAGTCATTTGCTGGGTATGATAATGGCAGTCATTTGCTAGGTATGATAATGGCAGTCATTTGCTGGGTATGATAATGGCAGTCATTTGCTGGGTATTATAATGGCAGTCATTTGCTGGGTATTATAATGGCAGTCCTTTGCTGGTTAAAATAATGGCAGTCATTTGTTGCATATGATAATGGCAGTGATTTGCTGGGTATGATAATGCCAGTCATTTGCTAGGTATGATAATGGCAGTCATTTGCTAGGTATGATAATGGCAGTCATTTGCTAGGTATGATAATGGCAGTCATTTGCTAGGTATGATAATGGCAGTCATTTGCTGGTTAAAATAATGGCAGTCATTTGTTGCATATGATAATGGCAGTGATTTGCTGGGTATGATAATGCCAGTCATTTGTTGCATATGATAATGGCAGTGATTGGCTGGGTATGATAATGGCAGTCATTTGCTAGGTATGATAATGGCAGTCATTTGCTGGGTATGATTATGGCAGTGATTTGCTAGGTATGATAACGGCAGTCATTTGCTGGGTATTGTAATGGCAGTCCTTTGCTGGTTACAAGAATGGCAGTCATTTGTTGCATATGATAATAGCAGTGAATTGCTGGGTATGATATTGCCAGTCATTTTCTGGGTATGATAATAGCAATCAGTTGCTATGTATGATAATGGCAGTGATTTGCTGGGTATGAGAATGGTGGTTATTTGCTGGGTATAAGAATTGCCGTCATTTGCTGGGTATGAGAATGGTGGTTATTTTCTGGGTTGGCAGTCACTGCTGTGGCGACTCCGGAGCTTCCTTTAGACACTCCAGACAGGCACCCTGCAGTCTGTGCCGCTGATCTGGAGCGTCCTACACGCAACCTAACGACATGATGACATTGGGCGTTTGTATCTATATCTATAATATCTAAAACAGAAACGTTGTACATGGATATGTTACATTAAAGGTTTATAAAATAAAATTTAATGGTGACTCTTACCTTGCATTGAAAAACACAGCACTGCAAAATAAAAAAGCTAAAATGAATATGCTCATTTTATAAATGTAGATGCTATTGTACTTTGTACATATGTAATACATATTAAAACATACCGTAGTCTGTGAATCTTCTACCTTAAAAAGAAAAAAATATGGCATTATAATATTATATATATATATGTTATACTTTATTTCTCTCTAATCTTAACCAATTATCTTTCGTCTCCTTGCCTTGAATGATTTAAAATCTATCTTTCCAACAAATTATAAACAAAGTTAATTTGTTTTCCATTCAGAGTCGCACTGTGGTGTAAAGGGCCCACCGGGTAATGCAGTACAGGTTGAGTCTCCCATATCCAAAATGCTTAGTATCAGAAGTATTTTGGATATCAGATTTTTCCATATTTTGGAATAATTGCATACCATAATGAGATATCTTGGGAATGGAAACAAAGGCTAAACACACAATGCATTTATGTTTTATAAACACCATACATATAGCCTGAAGGTAATTTGTTAGAATATTTTGTGCACTAAACAAAGTTTGTGTACATTGAACTATCAGAGAGCAAAGGTGTCACTATCTGTCGTGTTCTCTATTTCTGTATTTCAGAATATTTCATATTTCAGAATATTTGGATATGGGAGGCTCAACCTGTAGTAGGCGTTATCCACCAGAGGGGATGTTGCCAGCCACCAATGTTTTTCAGTTGTCCTGTTCCACAAGGTAATTGATCCTCTTATAGAGTAACAATGTACAATTCAATGCACAGTCTGGATCATGACCCCTAGAGGAGGGTCTGGGGCCCTCAGGCAGTGGGGCCCACCAGGGATTTCCCCTGTACCCCTGTGGACCAGTCCGACCATGTTTTCATGTTAGTTTTTTAAATTTTTACCGCTGTGTCATTGAGAGTTTGTTAACCTACTATATACCAGTATGGTATGGGAATAGCACAAGTAGGTTGTTAAAATGGCTGAAAGTATTATTGGTAGAGTGTTGCTCTCTGTTGAGGAAATTTATATGAAGAATAGTTTACAGTTACAAGGAAATAACATCATAAAGGATTACCAGCATCCAGACCATAGTGTGTTTTCCCTTTTACCATCATAAAGGCGCTTCTGGTGTATCAAATCTAGAACTTCGCGGTATAGGAACATTTTCTTTCCATCTATTTTTGTTAGACTGAACCTGAATGGGGATTTTAACTAATGTTCCATGCTGTAATGCGTATGTGGTTTACCTGATTTTGTAAATTCATTGTTCTTTTACAATGACAATAAAAGTATTTATCTTATCCTATTACATAGCCATATCCAAGTGAGCTTACTATTTTAAGAGATGTAACGAACACTGGATACATAATTGTAGCTGCTTGTGGGAGATTATCATATAGTATTTTCCAGTCCAATAGGGCAGTTACAGAATGTAAACCTGATCAGTTTGAGATGGTTTCATTTAATATATCTTGGGATGTCTCACTAGCATTGAACTGTATGATTCATAAATGAGAACACTCTTTATTGTTCAAAATAATACATACTACTGAACACATCGGTCTGATGCAGAGTTGAACATATGACTATTTGTGGAGTGTATCTCCCAATAATTTGCAGACTGAAGTATGGATAATGCAGAGTCATACGTACAATATGTTGATCACATGTAAACTTGTAACCAGTGCTTAAAGTGGTCCTAGAGAAGTGGTGGAACTCACTACCCCCCCTCGGTATGTTTTTTTTTAAAGAAACAGGAAAAAAGGGGTGTGGTCTCAAAAGAAAGGGTCATGGTCACACAATAGTATTCCCAATTAAAATTACACCACACAGTAGCACAATCTTGATTCACCCCTGATTCACATTATACCACATAGTAGTGTCCCTTATTCATGTATGACACACAGCAGTGCCCCTTTTACACAATGCCCACAGTAGTAGTGCCTTTAATACACATAATGACCACAGTAATAGTGTATCTTATACAATGCCCACAGCAGTAATGCCCCTTACACATAATGCCCAGAGCAGTAGTGCCTCTTATGCAATGCCCAATGTAGAGGTGTTCCTTATGCAGTCCCCCCAGTAGTGGTGCCCCTTATGCAGTGCCCCCAGTAGTGGTAATGTTCCTTATGCAGTGCCCACAATGGTAGTGTCCCTTATTCAGTGACCCAAGTAGTGGTGCCCCTTATACACTGCTCCCAGTACTGGTGCCCCTTATGCAGTTCCCCCAGTAGTGGTAGTGCCCCTTATTCAGTGCCCACAGTGGTAGTGCCCCTTATGCAGTGTCCCTAGTAGTGGTGCCCCTTATGCAGTGCCCCCAGTAGTGGTGCCCCTTATGCAGTACCCACTAAACAATGCCCCCATTAGTAATGCCCTCTGTAGTAGTGTCCCCTGTAGTAATGCCCCTAGTAGTAGTGCCCCCTGAGTAATGCCTCCAGTAGTACTACCCCCAGAAGTAATGTCCTCTATAGTGAAGCCGCTTATGCGAACAACAAAACAAATAAACAATACTTACCTTAAGCCCCGCTTCTGCGTCTGCTGCCTCCAGTCCGCCTGACTGCTCCTCTGAACTATGGGAGAGACATTATGACGCCTCTCCCATAGTGCACTGCACACTGCGGGAGCTGGAAGCTGGAGCTCATGAGTGAGCTTCAGCCTCTGGCTGGCGCTCGCGCTGCGGGGAGGGAGCTGGGCGCCTGCTGGTAACAAAATTTCAGGGGGCGCCAGGCAAATAGAGCCTCCATGCGGCGTCGGGCTGAGGTGGATCGGAGGAGACGGAACTGGTTCCGTTTCCAAATAGACGCAGTTCCGCCCTGTTCTGGCCCACTTTGACCCCTGCTTGCAAACAGAGGTGGAAAGGCAGAAAGTAGGGACATTCTCACGTAGGTAAAGTTCAGGAATGGCCTTTTCAATGTGACATGTATTATAATAAACTGTAATAAACAAATCATACGATATGTCCACTTTTTCCATCAGCCCTCTTTTAAATTATATTTGTTTTAACCATTGACCCTATCTATTTTATATTTCCATTTCATTAGATTTAATGGGTGAGGAAAGCGATCACTTCCTGGTCCATTGCTAGCCAGCGGCGGCTGTGTGTTTGTTGCTGCGTCCAAGGAGGGAGCCGTCTCAGGCTTACTCATGAGCTCCGCCTTGCGGCTCCCCCAGTAGCAATTTATGGGAGAGTCGCCATGACATCTCTCCCATAGTGCAGAAGAGCTGGCCGGGAGGAGCGGACCATGGAGGTTGCGGCAGGGGCGGGGATTCAGGCAAGTTGTGTTTTTTTGTGTTTTTATTTTTTGTGTGTGTGTGTAGGGGTGTGGTACCCCCAAAGTGTTTAGGGTGTACCCCTTTGGACTGAGAAAAACTGCCAGTATATATATATATATATATATATATATATATATGTTTTGACCCCTCACAGAGGAGAACTTGGATAAGGCTGCCAGAACTGGGCTATGGTTAATAACAGACACGCAGCCAGGGACAGGTCATTGCGTCTGCAGGATAGGAAAAACTGTTCCCATACAGAGATATAGGTGGTCAAGTGAGGAGAAGCGGCGCGTGTGGCCGGCGGGAAGGGGCCCGCACGCGACCGCTAGTGATAAAAAGGTCCAGTAACGGACCGTTGTAGTTTAGTGTGCCAGAGGCAGTTTGAGAAAAGGACACCTCCGCGCTGTGTCTCTCCTACCTCAGGAGGAGAGCGGGGATTCCGGCCGGCACGGCAGTGGCTGGGAGGCGCAGTCCGGAGCACTAGAGGGGACCAGAGGGAGTCCTGAGGCAGCTGACTAAAGCGCGGGGTGTGCGCGCTCACCGGAGAGCCCTGTAGTAGTGGCAGAAGGAGACAGGCCTGCACTCGGAGCTTACCTGCTGCTAAGAGCTGAGAATCCTGGCTGTTAGAGCGGCTGGAGGTCCCGGGACTTCCACTGCGCACCAGAGGGAGTGACAGTCCGGAAGTGAGGCCGGAGGAGAAGCAGCTGAGGGGACCTGTCTGGCTGAGAGACAGGCTGTGGGCGTCGGCAAGTGACGGAGGCTGGCCAGGAGAGGGAATCGGAGCCATCCCCCTCGCAGGTTTCCTGTAGCTGACCCTGCCTCATAGGCGGAACAGGGGAGCGTATACCAGGCGGAGTCTCGTCAGGACCACCCGATCCTCAGTCACCAGGTGGAGGAACTGTCTGTATAGAGGCGGAACAGTGAGTACCAAAAACGCCCTCTTCTCTCACAGCCCACCCCTCTAGTAGAAAGTGCAAGGACAGACTCCAGCCAGTTTTGAAAGGTCTTACAGAGCCCCATTAAAGTAGTCAGTGGAGACTCTGTATAACTCTGCACCAAGGAGATACAGCTGATCTCTAGTTCAGTCTTAAAAGGAAACATTATTCTAAGGCAGACTGATTGCTGAGCTTTGCTGTTAACCTACAGTAAAAAGAGAGAGCGATTAAGAAAAGGAACTTCTCCTCAGTCAATTTAGCCAAGCGAGTCCAGAAGTCAGACTTACTCATGTTATAAGACGTTAAATTACAGAGTGCAGGTCCTGTCAATTTGCTTAAGAAAAGGGACAGTGTATTATAACTGCATTCTAGCAATACAATATACTACAGAACTCAGTACTCTATAGTGAAGTCCGGAGTTTAATCAGACACCAGTTTGAGACATGGATAATAAGCATCAGCCATAGACAATTATAAAAATCCTCAAACCCGGGTTTGCAACATACAAGTCAACAACAACATTGGCAGATAGTATCCTTTAGTGAAGTAATATTATCGAGAACATAGGGCCTGATTCAGAGCCGGACGCTATTTACAGTCGTTCGTCCATAAAATAGGGGTGGCTATTCAAATGAACCGTTCGCTCTTTGCGGTCTGTTCACGCCTCTATGTCTGAACGAGCGAACAAAACTTGCGGTCATTTTTAAAAAAAATACGCCCCCTGGCCGCTCGCATCCTACGTCATGTCCGCTATTTATTAGATTAATCGAGTACATCGACCAGCGTATGAACTGCTCGCTATTCTTGTGGTTGGTTTTTGCTACCACAATCTTGCGAGCAGTTCTGGCTATAAAATAACCCAGTGACGTGGTCAATGACGCTGCTGTATTAATTATGCACACCCTTAAAACTCCCGTTTTGACCTTTAAGCACGCCTGCGTTCGGATCTCCACTCCCCGTTTTCAAGTACCTTCCCCTGTTACCACCTACATACGCCTCATTCTGTCACTCAAAATAGCAGGCATTCGCTATTTAGCGAACAAACAAATTTCGGCTGCACTGACTGGTTCGCACATGCGTATTATGATCCGTACGCATGCGCAGTTCGGCAAACATCGCTCGGAGTGAACGAGCGGCCGCTTACGAGTGGCTCTGAATCAGGCCCATAGTTTCTTCAGTGCTAGGATACTGTGAGCAACATACTGTATTTAACTTCAAATGTGCACCAGCGAACGGTTAATGGCCAGAGTTTGAACTGACTTAAGTGTGATAGAAAGACACGAATATTAGTTTAGTTTAATACAAAAACAATAAAGTTGTTGTATTCATTTGCATATACATATGCTAGGAGAAAGTGCTAACCAGCTTCCTTTTCAGCTCAAAGAAAGAAGCGTTCCTGTTTAATAAACCTTCCTTCAGGGACAGAGTGTATTTAATGTATTCCTTGAAATGTTGATGTGAAAATTTACTTTCATCACATAGAAAAAACTATAAAATAAATACTTCTTTAAGTGTTTCCTATTGCCTGTATCTAATACTTACTTTCCAGTTGGGATCCGAACCATCCAGAGCTGGGGAACTGGTAAGAAGATATCTGCTACGCCACACACTTAGATCAGTACACCCTTTATTAGGGTGTTACAGGGGGACACGGGAACTGGCACAGCATAAGGAGGGCGCTACAGGGGGCACTGTATGGGGGGGTGGCCACTGTATAGGGGGAGCCGCTACTGGGGGCACTGTATGGGGGGTGGCCGCTACTTGGGGAACTTTATAGGGGGGACTAATACTGGGGGCAATGCATAGGGGGGACCACTACTGGGGGCACTGCATAGGGAGGACTACTACTGGGGAAAATGCATAGGGGGGATGACTACTGGGGGCATTGCATAGGGGGGACTACTACTGGGGGCACTGCATAGGGGGGACCACTTCTGGGGGCACTGTATAAGGGGCACTACTGGGGGTACTGCATAAGGGGACCACTACTGGGGGCACTGTATATGGGGCACTACTGGGGGCACTGCATAGGGGGACCACTACTGGGGGAACTGCATAGGGGGACCTCAAACATATTCTTGCATCTGGGCCCACCACTCTCTAGTTCCGCCACTGATTTAAAGGTGTAACCAAAAAACACCCTACGTCAAGCTGGGTGCACACTGTACAGTTATTGGGTCTATCTGCCGATATTTGTATGATCAGCCCGATAATTGTATGCTGTAGTGTGAATGCAGGAGCGATGCTGGAGCGATAGCCGATAAACGGCTTCAAACTCTCCTGCAAACAGTCGAATCAGGAGGTCACATCTTATGAGCTGTACACCCAATCCAACTGATCCCGTTCAAGAGATCAAAGGAAAGTACACACTCACCAAGAAATTGCTCAGTGTGCCCAGGTGTGCACCCATCCAATAATCGCCTGGCAGATCAGAGAGTTTATCGGATCGGTGGCACCCGCCACATAGTGTGTACCTAGCTTAGGTAACGGCTCCATTACAGTTACTGACAGTTGGTCTGTACTCTGAACCCTACTGCCCAGCGTCAGTGATGTCAGTGTCAGTGAATATCGGCAACAACATATATTTACAGTCCCCTATAGTTCCTATATAAGCACTCACATTGTGATTCGGTTGTTATTGTTAATAAATAAATTGATGATTATATAATTGGTGATCACATTAATATGTTCCAAAACATTATAACAAGTGAAACAAACTACTGTCCACAAAATGTATTTTATGTCGGTTTCTTAAGGCCCCCATACACTGTGCGATTTTTTTTACACAATTTGGCCATTTTCGATCGATCAGAACAACCTATCGTGTAAAAAGTGCCATGTGTGGGGATGATCACAATGCTGATGCGCATTTATTTAAATTCCAGCATCGTGAGGTTGTTTGCTACAAACGATATATCGTTTACGATCTGCAGTCAATTACGACCCATCTGTATCGTATGATCGTTTGTACAATCGTACCGTTTGTGGGCACAATATCGTATGACTGGGACAGTTCAGGAATTCAAGGGAAATTGCAAACGAGATTGGATCGTGAGCAAATCGCACTGTGTATGGGGGCCTTAGGAATCCAATCAACATGTTACTGCACCTCATATACAGATTTTGTGTACCGTACTAACTATTAATGTACAAGATATCGCACACTAGGTATGTACATCATTTATGGATTCAACTTATTCATTTATAATAGTTTAAACCACTTTCTCTATTTCACCGCAGACTTTTCCCTCACAAACTACCTAATACAGATTGTGTCATATCCACTAATTCTATTATCAACAACCAGGATCCAATCACACAACTTCATAACCATCCGCAAATGAGGCCACATTTGGAAATAATTTATTCCATAAACACACACTTCTGTTATTTCCCAGACATATCAATGAGTTTTATCATAAACAAAGAGTTTTAAAACTGGATGTGTATGATAATGGTGCTCCAGCCAATCAGCTCCTATCATCTGTTTGAAAAATGACAGTTGAGAGCTGATTGGCTTCAGCACCATTTATTATATGTAACGAGTAATCTACCACTTATCATATTATCAACTATATCAGCAAATACAAGCTCATGATGAAAACAAAGACAACATCAGAACATTGTCCAGAACCAAAAAAGTATTACAAAAAAGACACACAGGGATCCTCTGGCCAGATACAGAGCAAGAAAACACACTGATGAAAATAGACACTTCTGAAATTCATACAATAACAACATCACAGCTTTCTGCTGAGTCTGCGATGGTATAAGGAGCAAAATTTTAAGAAAAGTACAGTATGCTACTCCTCTCAGATCATATCAATTGCATCAGGCGTTTTGCGCCATATGGCGTATGAGGACACATCTGTAGATAATTTTTTAATAAATGGGAAGATCTTGAAAATGAAGCTTTCAGGTACATTCCTGTGGTAAATTATGAATCCAATTATTTAATAGTACGGTACTGTATGTCTGCTAATTGTACTGTAAAGCAGAATACTGAGTTTATAAACAAGCCCTGTGTTGAATTTTTTGACTCTTGGCATTCAAAGAGTGTGATCATTTAGCACAAATGTTTTAGGAAGTGCTTTCATTAGAACGTCTACGTACTGGAAACAATCAGTTGTTTCATCAGTAAGAACCCCTCACACCAAACTATATTTGAAACAGTATAATATTTAATATTTGATGCCGGCTACTTTAATATACAGATGTGTCCTTTCTCATTTAGCTTCAATACACCATGTAGCGCAATAAGCCTGGCTTGAGTGACCCGCCAGGTCCCTTGAGACTATGCTAGCGTCAGGCGTCTTTTTTTATTTAGCGAAAATGCATCTAATGCACAATGTGACTAGGAAGCACCAGGAGACTGTGCTAATTAATTTCATATGTGACACTTGTTTATCTGTGTGTAACTGAGACTATAAACATGGAAAAAAGGAGGTGGATGGAGGGTGTCCTGGTGATTGACCTGCCTCCTCAGTAGCTTGGTCATTCCCAGTTAGAGAGCTTTGCGGGGCTCTGGTGCTTTCAGTGGGTGTGGCCTAATGATCCCCTCAGCCAGGATGAAATCCATTGAATGGGAGGGATCCTGCACCCTGCACAGTCAGCAAAGATTTATAAAGAGAGGATATCATTATATGACACAAAGTTGTTTATTCACAGAATAATTCCTCATAATTATGTTAACTAACTGCTTTTCCCCATGAGACATAACTACTTACCATCTGATTTATAATGCTTGTTGCTGTTGTATGAAGCATTTCAGTGCTGTCAACAAAAGCTGTTAGGTTGTGAGTGTATTTGGAATCTGTGGCAATAATACGATCAGCCTGTGAGAAAAATTATATTGTTACAAAGGGTAGGTCTACACAGGAATTCTAACCTAGACATTATAACCTCACATAATCTCCTGATTTGTGGTCAATATATGGAGGCATATATAGAACTCATCTACAATAAGCAAAGTCACAATAGAAAAAAATGCAAATTGAAAAGTATACAAACTAGCATATTAAAACTAATACTTTTATTTTTTTCCTCTAAAATTACAGCTTTTGTGACTCATTAAATATGAAATAAATAAGCAGATATTGAGGCTCTCTTTAGTTCAACAATATTATATTTCTCTATTACATTGGTGGATCTGCCCAAATTCACATGCTTCCCTTACAAATTGGACCTACATGGAACAAAAAGCGATGAGTTACAATTTCTACCACCAATAAATTATTACCACCTTTGAGATAATAATTTTCCGCCCCTTAGAGACTTTGTGGGCACATGTTAAATATGTAACTTCAGTTCTTTATTATAAATTCTCCTAGAACATAATAACTTCGGGTTGGGTATGGGTTCCCGGCTGGCTGCCAGAATCCCAACACTGAAAGGCAGTCTACTACCGCTAATCTCTACCCCTAACCCTAACTCTCAGTGATGCCTAACACTAACTTTCCCTCCTAGTTCCTAACCATAACCTCCCTCCCTACACCCTCCTCCTCCTTTAGTACCTAACACTCCCCAAGTGCCTAATCCTAACCGTAAACCTAACTCTCCTGTAACCATCAATACTTACCTTCGGGATCCCAGCGGTCAGTATACTGGAGCCGGGATCCCAACCCCTGTGTGGATTCCGGGACCGGTAATTAGACTGCCGGCATCCCGTATAGTGCTGACTATATCCCATAACATCTTACTTCTATAAACATGCAATCTTAAGCACTGAGCTTGTGTTTTGCTGGCACCTCTATGGGCTGTGAGCAAAAACAAGCAAGGTTTTCCTGCCCAGTTATCCTGCAGAGTATTAGTGCACAAGGGGCAGATATACTAAACCTTGGAGAGAGAGAAGGTGGAGAGAGATACAGTACCAACCAATCAGCTCCTAACTGTCACTTTTCAAACAGTCTGTAACATGGCAGGTAGTTAGGAGCTGATTGGCTGGTATTTAATCTCTCTCCACTTAATCACTCTCCAAGACTTAGTACATCACACCCAAGGTTCTGATGGGACTTCACAGCTAATTAAATTTTTTCAGTAGATTTTAAGGTTTTTCATCTTATGACCATCCTTGATTGTTTTAATACCTTTATAGCTCTTAATGCATTCATTGCTCTTTTTTCAATATTCCTACATCTCACGAATAGGCTCTCTTTGTTAGTACTGTTAAAGACAGAAGAACCTATGTTGCAAATGTAGCGCAGGACATAACAATTAGACATTATCCCAAGGCATATTAAGATGAGCTTTACCCATAAAAGGAAATACAGCATAGCATGTTATATTTTACAGTGCACATCCAGGTCCATATGTTGTGGGTCTGAAACGTAATGTACAGCCAGAGTAATTGGATGATTGCCTGCTACAATTATGTATAGCAAGATAAAGAATTTGCAACAATTTATTCTTTACAAGACTAGCCAAACATTATACATTGTTTTCTCAGGCCAAACAGAAAAGCTTTGTTCCTTTACTGTTAGCAGACTCCGACGATTATAGAAAACAATAATCCATTTTCCTGCTATTGACATGTGTGTGGGTTTAGTGTCAATCTCTATGTGAAAAACTATTTATTGGTCACAGCTGAAAACATTATCATCAGTTTCTGATATATAACTGTTATGTAGCTTATTTATGAGACTATTAAACATTCCGGACCAAATAAGTTGGCACATGATTCAATGTCAGAGAATAGGAGATTTATCAAACCTTCTTAAGAGGACAAAGTGGAGGTACTGTCATATACACCAATTCGATTCTGCCTATCATTTTATAGAATGTACAATATTAGATAAATAATAATTATAATCTGATTGGTTGATATTGGAAAGTCCTTTACTTGTCCTCTTTAGAAGTTTGAATAAACCCCATCAGAATATGAGACAGGTGGGGTAAGAAGCAAAGTGACATAGAGACTACAAAACAATTAATTTAACACAAATTTGATCAAGCTCCTCTTATTTGTATTATCCAAATTTACCATGTGATTGGGAGTCACTGCGACACTGAATATCTTCATATTTACTGATTTGACTTCAGTCAGTGCATGGTGAATTCCACCACACCGTTCCTTGTAGCCGTCATTGAGATGTCCGTCTGTCACAACCACCATGAATTTGTTTCCCTTCCTGTAAACTCCCCTAAGATTTTAATACACAGAGAGGTCAGAATACACAGTTATATTAAGGCACTAGAAGCCATACATCATGTAACACTGTATTATACAGTTCTTTAAAAGTTGCATATTTGTTAATAAATTGTGAGTGTAAAAATGTCTGGCTGATTGGATAAAACAACAAGGAAACTGTATAAAATGCAAGACAAACAAGGAATGTAGCTGTGTAATTTCCACCATTTCCTTAAAGAGAACAAAATAGGCTTTATCTATGACCACTACTCTTTCAATAGGTGAACATGACTAACAAATAGGGAAACATGCCTCTAATTTAATCAAAGCAATGTTCCCGTATATAAACCTCTTTCTCTTGCAGATTGCTTTGTCAGACAACATACAGTAATAGCATCTGCACTTCACATCTCCACCTTGGCGCATGAGCGAGCAGAAGTAGAACAGCATGCATTATCTCCATTTAATTCTGCTTGCTTCTGTCTAATTCTTTAATAAAACATCTTTGTTAAAGCTTAAACATTTATTTCCCTTTACTATTGCTGTAATACAGGTTAAAGCAATAAAAAAATCTATATAATAAGCGAGAAAGCATGTTTTTGCCCTGTATGCACGGCCAGAGTTTTGGACCCAGCTCCACCAAATTTGGCATGGTGGTGTAGTTTGACCAGGATTAGGTTGTTGCATAGATTTGAACTTCAGGGCCACACACTGTCACCCAATCCCTAAAAATGGAGTCTCTCTTAAATTACACAGGTTCCAGGGCTGGCTCCAGTGGAAATTGGCAGTCTGCCAAAAAACT
Source organism: Taudactylus pleione (assembly GCA_031769625.1). Taxonomy (NCBI): domain Eukaryota; kingdom Metazoa; phylum Chordata; class Amphibia; order Anura; family Myobatrachidae; genus Taudactylus; species Taudactylus pleione. The sequence continues at coordinate 35,072,370 of JAUIMM010000052.1, forward strand.
GTGTGAAAGCTACGAAAGTATCCTTTTAGACTCACAAACTGAGCTAACTGACTCATGCAAGTTTATTTTAAATCCAGAGTTAGTCCTTTTTAAAGTGTCCAAATACTGTATATTAGTCAGCCCTATGTGTTTACATGTAAAGGCATAACTAGAACTTTGTAGGTGAGGTATTTTTATTTTTTACAAGCTGGGATACCCGGCATTGCCCAGGTTGAAGACTGGACCCTGAAGTACACTTGTAGCCTTTATTTGTTTACAGTGTACTCACCTATAATCCCATTCCATTGATCCTGAAAAGTACCCCACTGTTTGGTAACATTCATGCAAACAGTAGCATAACTACTGTGGATGCAAGGGGTGCAGTTGCTATGGTACCCAAGCTGCCTCTGTGGTCCGCCACTCCCGCTGCACTCAGTCATGCACACAAGGTGGGCTTCCAGTTAGGGCCACTGAGGGGGGCTCAGGTGTCAAAGGTGTTGATTTGGTGCCAGTTCACCACCGGATTACAGCTGGCACACTGGCAGGCAGACATGGAGAGACAGCACCACTGGCAACCACAGCTCGCAGACTGGCAGCCAATCAGCAGTAGCGGCTCCTGATTGGTTGCCGGTCAACAAGCTCCGATTGGCTTGCAACCCACGCCAGATTAAAATTGCACTGGAGCTGTCTGTCCATGTCTGCCACTGTGCCAGCTGTAATTATCTGGCAGCCCAGCCCCAAATCCACACCTACTGGCTGCTGATGGCACATAGGGGGAGCCAAGTGGCTGCTGGAGGGACACATGGAGGTGATTTGCTGGTGGGGGGCGTAATGTGCAAGGACCACTGCTATTGTGTATACTACTATGGTATGTGACATAATCTGTAAAGGGTATTACAATGTGGTATAATCTGTAAGGGTCATTACTGTGTTGCATAATGTGTAAGGGGCACTACTGAAGCGTGGCATAATGTGTATAAGGGGTGCTAATGTGTGGCATAACCTGAATGGGCTCTATGTGGGGACAAATGTATATGTTTCCTTCACCTCTGGGGGGGGCTTTTAAGACCTTGCTATGTGGCCCACACAGATCTAGTTACGTCCTTGCATGCAAACACAGAGGTCTGACTAATATATATGCTCACTTTAAAGGTGCCTATCCTTTTGCAGATAAATTGACCGACTGAACGATATATCGTTCATTCATTCAATTTATCTGCTATGGATAGGCCCTGAACGATAACAGATGCGCACTCCCGTGGCCGATAAATTGAATCTTTCATCTCTCCAACATGTTGGTCAATTATTGCATATAACTGCCAGATATTAGAAATATCTGGCAGTTTATATGCGATAAACGACGAACAACGAAAGATATTAGCAGCAGCTGCAGAGCGCTGCAGAGCAAAAAATCCACTCCCTGAATGATGTCCTGCGATATCGTTCATGGTTCGTCTTTTGCCAAAATCTGTCGTGTACATGACAGATATCTTTCAGCACAGCCACCGGAATTTTCAATAGATATCTTTTGTTTCTCATCTATCAGAAAAACATCTGCTAATGGATAGGCCCCTTAAAAAGGACGAACTCTGGATTTAATATGAACTTGCATGAGTCATGAAGTTTGAGACTTGCTCAGACTGTGAAGTTAAAAGGACACTTTTGTAGCTTCCACACAGGCTTTTGGCAGACTGCCAATTTCCACTGGAGCCAGTGCAGGAACCTGTGTAATTTAAGTGTCCCAATTTTTAGGGATTATGTAACAGTGTGTGGCAACAGCCTAATCCTGGTCAAACTACACCATCATGCCAAATTTGGTGGAGCTAGGTCCAAAACTTTGGCCGTGCATAAAGGACAAACAGATAAACAGACAGATAGACACGCTTTCTCGCTTATTATATAGATATAATATAAGACACTTATTTTAAAGGGGATGTAATTCGCAACCGCTGGTCTATATGGTATGCAGTCGGGAAGCCGGCGGACCTAATCCCGACAGGCGGCTTCCTGACTGCTTTATCCCGGCGAGGGTTAAATGACAGGCGTCTAAATCTAGGCGTTCCCATGGGAACACCTCCGTCTGGGCAGCCACGCCCCCGGCACGCCCACCAAAGGGGGCGTGCTGTCAATCAACATCGACAGCACGCCTCCTTTGGTGCGAGATCCATAACGACGGCTTGGCCGTCGTTATTCGAGTCTCGCGCATGCACACGACAGAGCCGCCTCCGTTGTGCGCATGCGCACTTGGGCAACATTGACCCGCTTGCGAGCGCTCGCGAGCGAGTCTGATTCAGGCCCAGAGAACAATATCTAGTAAACAGCTGTATCGAAAACAAATGCAAAGTGAATTATCTTGCATTCCATTAGTGCCGGATAACTTATATATTTGTGAATGTTAGTGGTCCTACTCACTTCAAGCACAAGTAATTACTCAATGCTTGTATCCCTCTATATTAAACATTAGTGTAAACTATATAAATACTTTTAAAAAGAAACTCATAATTTTGCACATCACAGCTTAAAGAAGACCTGATGGAGATAATCTTGTCATAGCACAAGACTTTCATGAATTTATGGTAATTAAAGGAACAAGGAGGATAAAGAACTATTTCCATCTGGCTTCCGTAACCTCTTTGATGAACAAATGATTTAATTTGGTGGTCAAAAGTTCAACCAGCCTACTTCTAAACACCTGGATTCGCATGAAATTGTGGGAAGTGATTTTCTGTTGATAACCTCTAATATTTTAGCAGAAACTCAGCACAAGCTTTTCATATCCATAGAAAACATCTGTATTTATTAAATGGTGACAATTGAATAAAAGCAGACTAGATATTGCAAGATTAATGCTTTCACTATACATAGTTTCCAGTATATAATGACGCAACAGTCATCTTTTCAGTCACAGCTCATTCCATTAGAGTAACGCCTGAATTTGTGTTGGCTGAGTGCAAGTCACTTTGTGTCCCTTAGGGTGAACTATGATTCAGATTATAAATGTTTTTGTTAGAGTTTAAAGAGATCCAGGTGGTTGAGGGGACGGTATATATAGGGGATTAGGTTATGAATACACATTCTGCAGATACCACACTGTTTTGTTTTGGGATAGTACACACGGATATGGGCATATATATTCACAAGCAATACAGTCCCATAAATCTTGAAGCTAAAAGATTCACTATATTCTATACTGTTTAGAATTTTTAACTGTGTTTAAACATAGCATTTAGATAGTTACAAATCAATGGTGGGTTGAGGCCGCAGAGAGGCCCTGATTCACTCTGAATCAGGGCGGGCGCTTGTTTTTTTAGTTGCGACCTCTTGGCGGGTTCCGGCAGAAACGCCTCCGTTTGCCCAGCCACCCCCCCGCCAGGCCTTCCAAACGGGGCGAACTGTCGATCAACATCGACAGCCCCCACTTTTGGATGCGAGCGCCGGAGCAAGTGCTTTTGCGCTCGCTCCGGGGCTTGCACACACGCAGTGCGCACGCCGTGCATACGCACTGCCTAACAATCGACCCGCTTGCGTGCGCATAGCCCAAAGTTCCAAGTATATAAATCCCACCACACCCCCCAAAAAATGTAAGACTGCAATAAAGTGGCTTGCAAAAGTATTGAAAGCCTTGAAAATATATCTTGTTATCCTATTTTTCTAATCATTAAGGGCCTGATTCAGAGGTGGACGAAGCTGCAGTAGCAGTTGTGACTGTTGCTGCAGCCGCTACTGCGAATGTATGCTAATGCCGTAGCCAAAGGGTTTCCTACTGAGACGGCCATTGGCTGCAGCTCTAATCTGCCGCTGTGTGCAAATAGTCACACCATCCATCGGTCATCAGTCTTACCATCGGCCATTGCAGCAGCCCTATTGTTACTCAGAATGTCCAAAGGTACATGGCTACCAGTGCTAATGGAATTGTGTCTTTGTTTTGACGCTCCATTTCCGGGAACGCCGCTCGCACCACTCCTTAAATGCTTCTGCACTTGCGTGCACTGCTGCTGAATCAAGCCCTGAGACCCCAGCGGTAACCATCGGACGCATGCCCAGTGCATCTCAGATGTATGCGCAGAATTAAAACATCAAAATTAGTTCTGTTTAAAATAAAAGTGCAAAATACTTGAATATACTGTTTGCATAAATATTAAATCCCTGTGTTATGGAAGATCTATGTTTACACTAGTGAAAAACAATTGCTAAACAAGGACACAATAGGATTTAGTACCTTATGCTAAAGTAAGAATGAGTAGAGCTACTGCATCTGCAAGCGGAAAGTCGTGCTGCCTCCTGATTTTATGCCACCTGTCGCATCCGTCATCATTAGTATTTGCACTTGCACCAACCTCATGCTAGGTGGTAGAGATCCATCAGAAGCAGGCTTCCCTACTCCATAGGCACAACTTAGAATAGCACACAGCAGTTTCACTGGCCGAGGCAGCGTGAAAACACCGGCCATCCTGAGTAACCTGTTAGTCAGATGTAGGGTCGTGACCAGGGGTGTGGGACCGGTTTGGCTGCAAAAACCGTAGGGCTCTGTAGGCAGCACCGTCGCCACCCCGCACCCCTTCTTTTTTCTGACTAGCTGGTTGCCTGGAACAGCACACTGCAGCCAGTTCTGCTGCGGCAGTGCCGCCTGTAGCGTACTTTGCACTCTACAGGCAGGCACACTGCCATAATTACAGCTGCACGGAGAGTCTTCAAGATTCTCCAGGCACTGCTGTAGCCCCGGGTGCTGGCGGCCCCGTCCCCTTATGTGCTATGTCATACACAAAGGGGGCATGGCCGAAACAGGGCGCTCAGAGCCCTTGTTACGGCTCTAGTCAGATGACCGATGTTCACACAGTCCAATTCTGCGTCTTCAGTAGCAGAAGCTGATCACTAAAGTGGGCGCCTTCGGTTCTAAACCAAAATCAACGGTTATCGACAGACATCTACGGCATTTAGTTATCTAATATTTGACTATTTATCATCCATCGCAGTAGCGCACACAGGGGGGGGTTTCTGAGTACCTAGAAACCCCCCTGCCAGGCCAATCCATCCCCGCAGCGCACAAGTATTTATTTGTTTTTTTTTAAAGTGAGACAGAGAGCTTTGTGTCTGTCTCATCAGGCCGTTCTGTGAGCTCCGACTGGGCAGCTTCCACGTAGCTATGGGGATGGCTGAGAGCAGTACTGGGGAGCTACTGTGGCTGCAGCTCCTCCCTGACAGCTCCCATGTGCCTTTGAGTGCCGGTGATGTCACTCACTGCACTCCTCATCTGCTGAAGTCCGGACAGCATGTAATATAGCACTGCCACAAACATCATCACAGGTACTGTACCTCCCAGCTCTGTTTATACCATGGGTGTGGGATAAGATGGTCTGTAGTTCGAGTGTGTGTAATGTGCAGTGTAAGTGTCTGTGTGTAATGTGCAGTGTATGTCTGTGTGTAATCTGCTGAGTTTCTGTGTGTAATGTGCTCTGAGTGTCTGTGTGTAATGTGCAGTGTATGTCTGTGTGTAATCTGCTGAGTTTCTGTGTGTAATGTGCTCTGAGTGTCTGTGTGTAATGTGCAGTGTGTGTCAGTGTGCAATGTGCAGTGTGTGTATGTGTATAATGTGCAGTGTGTGTATGTGTATAATGTGCAGTGTAAGTGTCTGTGTGTAATGTGCAGTGTAAGTGTCTGTGTGTAATGTGCAGTGTGTGTCAGTGTGCAATGTGCAGTGTTATGGTGCATACACACGATCAGATTTTTTCTTCAGATATGGACGATAACGATTTAAAAATCGTTCAGTCGTTCATATCTGAAGGAAAATCGTTCATATCTGACATGCCTGAACGATGGACGATCAACGATGCGCGTTCCCGTTTGTCAGATAACGATATCTGACATCTGATGGGTTTGCAGTCAGACTTGGACGATTCCATTCATTTTAATGCAGTCAAAAATCGTTCAATCGTTCAAATCGTTCAAAACTTTGGTCAAATCGTTCAAATCGTTCAAATCGTTTAATCGTTCAGTCGTTCATCTGACAAATCTGACAAGTCTGACAAATCTGACCGTGTGTACGCTCCATTATGGTGCATACACACGATCAGATTTTTTCTTCAGATATGGACGATAACGATTTAAAAATCGTTCAGTCGTTCATATCTGAAGGAAAATCGTTCATATCTGACAAGCCTGAACGATGGACGATCAACGATGCGCGTTCCCGTTTGTCAGATAACGATATCTGACATCTGATGGGTTTGCAGTCAGACTTGGACGATTCCATTCATTTTAATGCAGTCAAAAATCGTTCAATCGTTCAAATCGTTCAAAACATTGGTAAAATCGTTCAAATCGTTTAAATCGTTCAATCGTTCATCTGACAAATCTGACAAGTTGACAAATCTGACCGTGTGTACGCTCCATAAGTGTGTGCAATCTGCTCTGAGTGTATGTGTGCGGGAGGGGAGGAGGGGGCAGTCCAAATTGGGAATACAACTATACTTACACAATACATTGCAAAAATGGAACTATCCGTGTGTGACAGGCATGTGGGTGGTATATATATATATATATATATATATATATATATATATATATATATATATACAGAAACCCCCCCTTACAAATCCTGCGTTTGCCCCTGCATCGGGTTTCAGCTTCAATTGAAACCTGACATTGAATGTCAGTCGTTTTTAGCAGCTATAAATGTCCAAAACCAATGGCAAACAGAAGTGAAATAATGATGGCAAACCTGTCCAAACAGAAGCGCTGCACAAATCAGTTTGAGCTTCTTAGGTGTGTAAAAAGCTTGAAATAGTTATTAAAATTACAACTAGGGTTGTGCGCCGGACCATTTTTGCCGGATTTGGATTTGGTTCTAATTCGTCGTCCAGCTTTGGATTTGGATTTGCCAAACTGCGGTGACTGGCTTTGGATTTGGATTTGGATTTTTTTACAAAAATTGACAAAAAAAGCTAAAATCACATAAATTGGTCTTTTTTTTCTTCCTAGAGTATTATTAACCTCAATAACATTAATTTCCAGTCAATTTAGACCATATCACAGCTTATAATATTGTTTTCAACATTATTGGCCAAAGGTTGCAGTGAGCTGACTGGTTACTAAGCGACAAATCAGCGGCACAACGACACAGACACCACAGTATAAAGCACATCTATGACACATTGCCACACAGCAGTGGCAGAAATGAAAAGTAGTGTACCCACCCAGTGGGGTACGGCCAGCAGGATCACAGTACTTGTTTACATAGTGGGCTACGGCCCAAGGAGTCACAGTGCACAATCTTATTCACATTACACCGCACATAGGGCCTGATTCACATTACACCATAAAGTAGTGTCTCTTATTTATGTTACGTCACACAGTAGTGACCCTTTTACACAATGCCCACAGTAGCGGTGTCCCTTACACAATGCCCCCAGCAGTGGTGCCCCCTATGCAGTCCCCTTAGTAGTAGGGTCCCCTATGCAGTGCCCCCAGTAGAATGCCCCCCAGTAGTATGCCCCCCATTAGCAGGCCCCCCCCAGTAGTATGCCCCCCATTAGCATGCCACCCACTAGTATGCCCCCCATTAGCAGGCCCCCCCAGCAGTATGCCCCCCATTAGCAGCCCCCCCAGTAGTATGGCCCCCCCCAGTAGTATGCCCCCCCAGTAGTAGGCTGCCCCAGTAGTAGCCCCCCTGTAGTATGCCCCCCCTGTAGTATGGCCCCCCCAGTAGTAGTAAGCCCCCCCCAGTAGTATGCCCCCCCAGTAGTAGTAAGCCCCCCCAGTAGTATGGCCCCCCAGTAGTAGGCCCCTCAGTAGTATGGTCCCCCAGTAGCAGACCCCCCCCAGTAGCAGGCCCCTCAGTAGTATGGACCCCCAGTAGCAGACCCCCCAGTAGTATAGCCCCCCCAGTAGCAGACCCCCCCAGTAGTATAGCCTCCCCCAGTAGCAGGCCCCCCCAGTAGTATAGCCCCCCCAGTAGCAGACCCCCCCAGTAGTATAGCCTCCCCCAGTAGCAGGCCCCCCCAGTAGTATGGCCCCCCGCACCCCCAGTAGCAGACCACCCCCCCCAGTAGCGCTCCCGGCCCTTGCACAAGAAAAAAAAAACAAACAAAAAAACTTACCTGTATCCCCGCTCCCGCGCCGTCCGCTCTGCTGTCACACGCTGAGGAGGGAGCCGGAAGACGGAGCTCATGTGTGAGCTCCAGCCGGCTCCCTCCGTACAGCAGCCAATGAGAGTCTGTGTGACTCTCATTGGCTGCTGTAACAAACACACAGCTGCCGCTGGCGGCTGTGTGTTTGTGTCTGTGTAGGGCAGAGTGCTATCACAGCGCTCTGCCCTACACAATAGGAGCTCTGATGTCGGATTCTCTAGTGAGAATCCGACATCAGGCGGCCGCCGTTCGGCCCCGAACGGAGATCCGAGTCAGGTGGTGAACACCCGAACAGGGTTCGGGTGGACTCGGATCCCCAATGTTCGGAGCGGTTCGGATTCCACAGAATCCGAACCGCTCATCTCTAATTACAACTGAAAAATAAATTTTGTGGGATACCCACCAATACCATAACCAGTACCGGATCTCTCATCGTGAGCTGGTAAAGGAAAATAAGGGGAAAATGGCACAGGAAAAACCTGCCCTAGACTAAAATCTCATGGCTATTAAAGGCATCCCTCGTGGCGGTGGGTGCTGGGTTAATGTAATACAGTAGTTAATAATATTGTTCATTACAGGTGGACAACAAGTCCCAGACAGCCTTTCCTGGCGTGCTGTCACTTGTGGAACAACAAATACCAGCATACCTAGGCTTTAGGGCCAGCTGTAGTTTGCCTGTAAAGAAAATATTCAAACCACAGTATGTACACCCTGGCTGTGATAGTATTTTATTTAAAAAAACAAAAAAACCCACAAATTCCATACTTACCAAATCCTTGGGTGGTCTCCTGTTCAGTCCATGGCCCGTATTCAATTTGAGGTGAAAAGTACAGACTTTTCACCTGTTGGACTTTTCGTCTCCTTCGCCTTTTTTCCGGGCAGAAAAATATCGCACGCGTGCCCGCTATTCCCCGTATTCAATTCCAAAGTAGGCGAAATCTGGAACAGGCGAAACTTGGATCGGCGAAAAAATACGGGAATTTTTGGGAAATAATTGTAAGACCCCCTAAAGATGTCCAGACATGGGGGATCACTATGGGTACCCCCATTTTTGCCTGCTGAAGGAAGTCGGGGTTTGTAATAGCCGCAAGGTGCAATTTTGTGGCTATGTGATAAAGAATAGCACTTAGGAATAGTTATTTTCCCCAAAAAAATTATCTATCAAATTTGGGGTACATGAAAATGGGGTAAGCTGTTTTTTAAGTTATTTTAAAAAATCTGCAAAATTGCACCTGCCGCTTGTCCCCGCAATGAAGAAAACACCTGCCGCATACATGGGGACCCAACCTGAATTAATTTAGATAGTTTGGCACTTTGTTCTCCTTTTTTTATTTACCCCCAAAATTAAACATAATTTGTTTGGGGTGTCCCGATTATTTTTAAACTTTTTTTGATGCAGCTTACCTTAAGGACTGCCTTAAGGCTGCACGGGGGTTCCCGCAATGTTGTACCCCAAAACCGCAATTCTACACTTTTTGCCGCCTGCTATTCATAGGCAAAACTTTTTCGCCTATTACATTGCATTGTCTTTCCGCCTAGGCGAAAAGTCTTCCAAATTGAATAGGGAGGAAACTCAAAACAGGCGAAAATTACGTAATCGGCGAAACAGTATAGCGGAAACAGACTTTTCGCCTCAAATTGAATATGGCCCCATGTATGCATCCATAGGTCTTTGGAAAATAACAAACCGATCACCAATCCCCATGAACATACACTTTACAGTGCCTAACCTCAACTGTCAGGACATTAAGAGGTCACTATCATATGAATTAATAGGGAAGTGCTGATTGGCCAATCGGCGCTTTCTTATTCTGTCTTATGCTACAAGTAAAGATATATAAACATATAAGGCGCCACTATCCCAAAAAATGTCCAATACAGAGGATAGAAAGAATATATGAATTTATTCACAATTTACAACCTAAAACAAGCAAAATGACTTTCCATAAAAGTTCAGTGCAAATAGCAGAGGACAGAGGACCTCATTCAGAGTTGGTCGTTGCGGCCGCTCGGTCGTACGCAACCGATGTTCGCTAAACCGCGCATGTGTAAAATTCGCAATGCGCGTGCGCAAACTAGCTGTTACGATCAGAAATTGCTCTCTCCTTGAACACAGCCAGGTCGTTAGTTTGAGTGACAGGATGAGGCGTTTGTGGGTGGTAACAGGGGAAGGTGCTTGTGAACGGGGGAGGGGAGATCCGGACGCAGGTGTGCCTGACTATGCAAACAGCGTTTTATGGGAGTGCATAATTAACTAAGTAGTGTCATGGCACATGTGACATGGGAGGTTTTTACACTGACTTGATCGTAGTGCTTTAGAGAGGGTATGGTCAACCTTAAGCTCTGTGACCAGCTCCGATGGTTCCCGATGGTCTTGATTAATCCTTATATGCCCAGAGATGACGTGTATTGCGAACGAGAAGGAGGCGTGTTTTTAGTCTTATGGCCGCATCCTCCCCTCGCTCGTCCAGCTAACGATCCCATCTTAACGACGCAACTTGCGAGCGCTTCATTTGCATATCCGGCCCCTTTTCCCTTACGACTGAGCGGCCGCAACGACCGCCTTTGAATGAGGTCCAGAATGCCAAAAAATCCCAAGTCTTATGACAGTATCCTTGTATGATTTGTTATACCTTGGTAGCACTGTACAGTGTACACAGGGCCTGATTCAGACCTGCTCGTGAGTGCTGAGCACTCGCAAGCGGGTCGATGTTGCCCAAGTGCGCATGCGCACGACGGAGGCGGCTCCGTCGTGCGCATGCGCGAGACCCGAAAAACAACGGCCAAGCCGTCGTTACGGGTCTTGCACCAAAGGGGGCGTGCTGTCGATGGTGATTGACAGCACGCTCCCTTTGGTGGGCGTGCCGGGGGCGTGGCTGCCCAGACGGAGGCGTTCCCATGGGAACGCCTACCGTCTGGGGCCGGCCCCACTGACATCACTAGTAATGTCAGTGGGAGTGCTTTTGGCTCTGATAGAGCCAAAAGCACTCCAGGGCTTGCGGCAGCGAGACCCTACCGCAAAGGTCTCGTCGCAAGCCCGATGGTCGTGATGGTCTTGACCATCGCGACCATCATTTTGGCCGCTCGCTATAGCTGTGGGTGGTTACCCACAGCTATGCGAGCGGCCAGGAGGCCGCTCCAAAAAGTAGGGGGGACGGCCCTGCTTCAGAGCGAGCGCTCTGTCAGAGCATCCGGCTCTGAATCAGGGCCACAGTGTGTACAGTGAGTGTCCATGGGGATCGGTGATTGGTTTGTTATTTTCCGAAGACCTATTGTATGGATTTGATAAGTTTGGAATTTGTCTACTTTTTTAAAAGTAAGATGCTACTGTACCACAGCCGATACGTGAGTACTGTGGTTATTTTAATAGTTTATTTAGAGGTGCCAGCTGGCCCTTAATATCTGGACATGCTGGCACTTGTGGAACAACAAGTGCCAGCATGTCCAGATACTCCCAAACTCATCTGTTGTTTTGTCATTGCTTTTTGGTCGGTTGTAAAACCGGCCTTTAGTAAATCTGCAGATTCTACAGTATTCTTCTCTATGTAAAAACGTTAATTGTTGGTCCGATGTTCTAAGTCAGGTTTTTGGTAGTTTTCCGTCAGTTTTGACTAAAGTAAATTGTTGGTTTTCAAAACAGACTTAAAAATAAATAAAAAAACAAAAACAAAAACCAACCTCATAAATAAGCCCCACAGTCTCAATCACTGTGATATCGCTAACTGGTAAAGCATTACATATAGATTTGTTTACATCTATTAAAACAGATAGATTCACTGAAAATAATAATAAAAAAATACCAAGTGAAGCTTATCTGCTAATTAGTGATTTGTAATATTTGATCTAAAATCATCTAGGGGTAAATTTACTAAAGTGCGGGTTTTTAGAAGTGGAGATGTTGCCCATAGCAACCAATCAGAATCTAGCTATTATCTTCTAGAACATACAGTAGAAGATACATATAGTCCCTATACTTGCTCATTAGAATCCATATTGTCACACACAGAACTAATAAGTCCAATTCATGAAACTCACCTATTTAGGAGATGGTCGGTGGCAGCAGTAATGGCACAGTCTGTATGAGTTCCTTTTCCGAGGTAGGTTACTTCTTCTATTGCTCTCTTGAGATCTGCCATGCCTGAGTCCATACTGACCATCTCCCTGATAATCTTGACCTCATCACTGTAGTGGAGAGCTCCAGCATTCCATGTCAGCATCTGGTCGCATCTGAGGAATCTGCATACAAACTCACAGGTCATCATCATATTATGGCATAGTATTATTTACTTGATTCCCACATAATAATAATAATAATTATTATTATTATTATTATTATCAGGTCTACCATCAAGATACATATTACACTTTGTGGCATGAAAATAGCTTTCTTCACTTTGCTGCCCCTTAAAACCTGCTTCTTCAGTCAGTTGCATCATTATAAGCCAAAACCTACTAAAGTACTGGTATGTTTTTAACATAGTTTACCAAAGCATTAGTGTCTCTATAATAAAGGCAAAATGGGATGCCGGAAAAGACCATACAGCATACATATGTGAAGCGGGATGCGGTCAATATCCCGATGTACGGACTTACAGGTGTCGGTAGCCTAACCCTGTCGGATGCCGGCTTCATGATTTTGACAGCCAGGGTCCTGAGCGCCGGCATCCCGTACACAGTCGCGCTGAGAGGGTGGGGGAGCAGGTACTATTTACCCAGGCCCAGGCTTGCTAGAGGGGCCCGGGTGTGGCACCGTCCCCCCCTCCCAGCAGGCCAGCACACAGTGTGTGCTGTGTTGCAATGAGGGACTGCTCGCGGCTGCTGAGCAGCAACCAGAGCAGTCTTCTATGGCTGTGGGGGGGAGCAATCACACTGATCGTGCCCCCCCTGGCTTTGCGCCTGGCTGAGGGGTTCACTGCAAAAGTGTTTTTTTTACATTTTTTGCTCAAGGGGGCGTACGCCAACCATGATTAGGCCATGCCCCCTTCACCTGGGCCCGGCCGGGCTTTCTACGTCTCTGCCAGTACACAACCCTTTGAAGTGATCAGAGAACTAATGTAGATTTTAGGTAGGTTATAACCTATACCTAGGATCATGGGCATAACTACCATAGGTGCAAGGGGTGCAGCTGCTATGGGGCCCAGATCTGTCAAAGTTACATGTGTTTATATACATTTTTTACAATTGAGTGGTACGGTATGTGTTCAGCATCTCGGCAGAGGGGATGCCGACACTTACAATACCAGCGTCAGAATACCGACGTCCGTCAGGATACCAGCGCCAGCATACCCGGCCGCCTAGATTCCGAAGGTAAGTAGTGGGGTGGGGGAGGGAGAATTAGGTTAAAGGGTTAGGGTTATGCACTAGGGGGAGGGTTAGGGTTAGGCACTAAGGGGGAGGGTTAGGTTTAGGGTGCGGGGAGGGGGAGGTCAGGTTTAGGCACTGGGGGGGGTTTATGTTCAGGCACCAGGGAGGGAGGGTTAGGGTGATGAGAGGGGGAGGGTTAGTATACCGACCACCAAGTGTCGGTATGTTAACCCTGTCGGGATCCAGGTGTCAGGATTCTGACTGTCTGGATCTCCTCTGTCGGTTCTTCATACCGATTCCGAGTGGTACATAGGGGCCCTTACAAACTTTTGCTATGGGGCCTTCACATATAGTACCTAGTTACGCCCCTGCTGAATAAAATCTTCAAGTAAAGACTATATAACACATTTTGGCCTGTCACCCTTACCCCTTCAGACACCTTCCTCCATTTAATCTGCAGTTTTTAATTTAGAAACAATGTATAAAGCAAATTATCCATCTGATATGACGCTGCATGACTTAATATAGGTACACACTTGTCCAATTCTCTGGGGTTCCAACTCCAGACCAGACTGTTGACATAATCCTACTGGAGATCTTGGCGCAGATTTAACACCCAATGTATGCCTTCACACATGACCAATTTTGCAGCAGATCTCAAATCTGCTTCTTCTGAAACAATCTACAGAAAGGATTGTGTCACCTTACACACTCTTCCAATCTTTGGCAGACCAGCTGCCACTCACAGGCAAGGGTTTAGCTACAATAGGTGCAGAGAATGGGGCTGCTACAGTGCCCAGGCCACCTCTGGGGCTCGGACCTTTTCCCTGCACCGAGTTACAATGCCATCTCCTAAGCAAGGTTTTTCTATTCTCACCACAGTGCTGCTGCAAAGCATCTGGGCCCAGAGTTGATCTAAGCTACAGCTATCTCTAGCTGCTGCCTGCCTGCATTGTAATGTCACAATGCAGGTCACAGCCCTATATAAAAGGATGCCCAGCTATTGGCAGCCATCTTGTGGTGACGTTTTGTCCTACATTGATACTCTAAGTAATTTCTGCTTTATTGAAGTGACTTTGGATAATGATTACTGATATGGATTTTGGATTAACATCTTCAGAAAAATAATCCGAATAACAACTTTAGGTAGGGACTATTTAACCAATTTTGGCCTGTCACCTTTACCCCTCTAGAGACCTCCCTCTATTTTATCTGCAGGTTTAGATTTTAGAATCAATGAATAAAGCAAAAAATTATTAATCTGATATGATGCTGTGTGACTTAAAATGGGTACACATTTGTCCAATCATCTGGGGATCCAACAATCTACTGAAAGGAAAGGATTACAGATGTGCCCACATACATCTCTCCTCCATGCGCTACAAGTTGCGCCACACATAACGCGGGAGCTCAGTGTGACTCGGTAGCGTCGAGGGTCTTTCTACCTTCAAATGCGTCTTATTTGCACAACAATGTGACTAAATAGCACAAGCTTCTGCTGATTAAAATGATATGCAGCATGCCTATGTTCTGTGTGTGACTGTGGGTGTATCTGCATGCTAAATGCTACGTTACAGTGTTACAGCCACTGACACTGAAACGTAGCATTTTGCATGCAGATACACTGACACTTGCTCACAGAACATAGGAATATCATTTAAATCAGCAGAAGCTGCTTGTGTTATCTAGTCACATTGTTGTGTAAATAAGACGCATTTGAAGATGCCCAAAAAGACGCTAGGCGCTACCGAGTCACGCCACGGCATGGCGCGACTAGAAGGGCCTTTTAATGCACAAGGAGGCTAGATGTATGTGGTCCCATCTGTATGTCACCGGACACACTCTTCCAAGACCAGCTGTCACTCACAGCCAAGGGTGTAGCTACAGTAGGTGCACAGAATGGGGCTGCTGATATAGGGCCCAGACCACTTCTGGGGCTCACCCCTCTCTCTGCACCGAGTTAGACTGCTATCTCCTGAGCCCCAGCATTTCTATTCTCACCAGAGTGCTGCTGCAGGGCATCTGGGCCCATAGCTGATCTGAGCTACAATTATATCTAGCTGCTGCTTGCATGCATTGTGATGTCACAGTGCAGGTCACAAGCCTATGTAAAGGATGCCCAGCAACTGGCAGCCAGTTTGTGGTGACAATTTGTTCTAAATTGATACTCTCTGAGTAATTCCTGCTTTATTTAATTGACTCTGAATAACAAAATTGGATACAAAATACAAGGACATAAGGTAGCAGCAGTCCACACTGTAGGGAGGTTAGGTCAGTATCCCAACGCATTTCGTCCTTTAGGAATTCTTCAGGGGCCCCTGAGAAAGTCCTAAAGGACGAAGTTCCATTGGAAAAGATAATGTGTATTTAAAATCTATGTGATACCTAGAGCCAAATGCTCATATTTTTGAAAGTCAGTGTAGGGTCTGACCAGAATGGGAAGACCGTGACGTAGTTGGTCAGCTTGACAAATTATTGCAATACTTTGGAACTAACACTCCCTGGAATTAAAAGTACAGTTTGGAATATAATGGTGAGTGCTGAGTTTGTATGATTTTTTTTTATTTAAATGGTGTGGTCACATACTACTGGCACCGCAGATGTTTGAGTGCCGTGGGTCAAAGCCAATTCTTTATATATATAATCACCTAAAACTTTTTATTTTATCAATTTATTTCAATAATGGCTATTTAACCCTAATTCAGTATTATTTTTTAGTAAATTTATACTGAATCAGGTTTAAATAGCTATGATTTACATTATTTTTTATTATCAGATCATGTAAATGAACAATTTTTTGGAAAAGAACAGTTCAGTATTTAATAGCACTCTCAGTTTTAAGGTAATAAATAACTACACATACTAATGTTCAAATTTTAAACAGCCATCTTGTGGTGACATTTTGTCCTAAATTGATATTCTATAAGTAGTTCCTGCTTTATTTAAGCAACTGTCACAAGTCGCAGTCACCTCCTTTTGGATAGCGATTCTCACAGTCTGGTTGCTGGGAGATGGAGACGCCGCGCTGTAAGCATGTAAGTCCTCCCATGTGGCTGACATCATCGTGACTGAGACAGGATTGGTGCGTTCCCCTTTTTTCTTTGGTGCCCTGCTCAGGTGCCGGCGATAGCGTTTCACGTGTTTCTGATTCAGCTGTGAGTCTGCTGTTTCCAGTCGAGTATCCAGTCTTCCTGTCTGCCTTGTTCAGCTCCTGCTGTTTGTGTAATCCAGGCGGCACGGTCCGCACTACAGTCACCTGCTGCTTGTGTCATCCAGGCGGCACAAGCTGCACATCTGTACATATTGTACACAAGCCAGTGTACTGCCACTTCTGTCAAGTCAGCGGCACAAGCCGCACCTCTGCACAAGCTGTACACAAGCTTATTACAATACTGCTGTGGGTATCAAAAAAAACAATAATAATCATACAGTATGTCACCTGCATGGCCTGGCTGGGCACCACTTGCATACAGTATATAACGGTTAGGCTACTTCCTAGAACATCACACAGCACCTGCTGAAATTCATTGGACACACTGTAATTCAATATGTATTACCATTGGGCCTGATTCAGACCTGCTCGCGAGCGTACAGCTCACTACTACCGATTGGTCCCCCACTGCGCATGCGCATGCCAGAGCCGAAGGAACGCCTGCCGTTTGTGGGCGGCCCTACTGACATCACTCGTGATATCAGTAGGTGGACTTCCTGCTCTATTAGAACATGAAGTCCACTGGGGCTTGCGGCCACGAGACCCTACCACAAGGGTCTAGTTGCAAGCCCGATGGTCGCGATGGTCTTGACCATGATGACCATCACCTGGCCGCTCGCATAAGCTGTGGGTGGTCACTCAAAGAGCGTCCGGCTCTGAATCAGGCCCGTTGTCTAATACGGTGCCTTGAAAAAAATATTCAGAACTAAACATTTTGTTTTGGACTGAAGTAGTATGCTTAGCAGTAATGCACAAGAATACAATATCAAATCAAAAATAATCATAAAATGTCCACAAATTCTCACAAATCTGTATCAAAATAACTAAAAAAAATCCAAATGGAGACCAAAGGACATTCCAAAGAAGTCGGAGATATGATTATAAAGAAGCACATATCTAAGGAAGGGTACAAATCCAATGAAAAGGCATTGACTATCCCTTGGAGCTCTTTGTAATCCACTGTACATAAGGGAAAAAGTATGTAACCAAAGCCACACTACCCAGATCTTGCCACCCCCTACACTTAGCTGCCTAGTAAGAAGGGCACTTATCTCAGAGGCTAATGTAATGTCAACTGTGACATTGATTGAGTACAGAGGTCTATGGAAGAATCTATATGGGCAATCAGTCTGAAGGTCATACAACAAAAGGCCCTTTATAGAAGTGTCTGAACTCTGGCCTAAACAATATATCCTTATTTAACAAAAAAAATTGCTAGGCATCATCTAGAACAGGGGTTCTCAAACTATTTTGCTCTGGGACCCCGTCTGACAAAACGTTTTTTTTACTGGACCCCAGCAAGTTACCCCCGAACAATTCCCCTATATGTTTACAGGTAACACTTTTTTTTCTTCTTTTTTTTTTAAGATCTGGGGCGGGATGCAGCAATGAGAGAAATGCAGTCAAACCTTTGAAAATTCAGTTTTTGGGGTTTTGACTGCATTCCTTATATGCACCAATCGGTGGAATGGCGTTACCCTATAGAAACCTAAGGGCTTCTCTCCGCAGAGTGATGCGAGAGGGATCCAATCAGATCCCTCCCAGTACCCTCCGCAGCATTTGTCATTCTGCGCATGCGCCAAATGACACCAGAGGGACTTCTGGGTCATAGACCCGGAAGTCCCTCATTCGCAAAGGACAACTCTTACCAAAAGAGCTGTCCTTTGTGTTCTCCTTCATGCATACCGACGTAATCAACACCGGTATGCATGCGAAAGGTGGCTGGATGCATCGCATCCCAAATGTCATGCATCATGCATCCCGACTGTTGATTTTTCTCATAAAAAAAAAGATATATGAATAATGCCCACCATCTTTCTTATATATTTTTATGCCCACCATCTTTCTTATATATTTGTATGCCATAAAAAGGAATATGGTGGGCATAAATATATACAAGAAAGATGATATATTATGAGTAAGAAAGATAACGGGCATAAAAATATAGAAAGATGATCGGCATGGAGGGGAGATGATGAGGCATAAAATGTATGCACATTACCCCCCTTGCCCATCATCTTCCCTACAGTATATTTGTTTTAGGACCATCATCTTCCTTAGATATTTTATGGCATACAAATATATAAGAGAGCTGACGGGCATAAAACAAATATAGGGAAGATGATGGACAAGGGAGGTAAAGTGGCATAATGTATACACATCATCCTACTTTAATTTATGACCCTAGTGCTACATATTACTTTAATTACCATAACAAAATGGTTCTATCTTTTTAACACTATATTTAAAGCTGCCAGTAGCTGTTGCTGGGGCAGGGCAGTGACTCAGCGCACCTCCTACAACTACACAGACAGCGCTGCGACTCCTTCACTGTGACTGACACCCGGGTGACATGACGCACGGACGTTGGGACGTCTTATGGGTGTCAATCAGAGTGCGGGGAGGCGCCAGTGGGGTACTGCTGATGCAGGCATACCGCTGTGAATCAACACTGCAGCGGGTGCCAGGGAGTGGAACAGGTCCAGGCATTTTAACTTGCTGTGGGTGAGTCGCGACCCCATGCTGTGATGGGCCCGACCCACTTTGGGGTCGTGACCCACAGTTTGAGAACTGCTGATCTAGAAGATACTGCAGAGTTGCATCAGAAAGTTTTGTGTTCTGATGGCACTAAAGTGAAACTAAATGGTACGCATGGAATAGATCAAACACTGTACCCCAGCCAAGAAACACTGTTTTCAGAGAGAAAGTATGACAGTGGTAGCATTACATTATTTGGGGTACTTTGTAGAGGCATGATCTGGCAATTTTATCATGACTCAAGGAAAGATGAAAAGATCAAAAGAGCACATTACAGATAAGACTTGAACAAAATCCTGAAACTGGGGAGGAAGTTTGTCTGTAAACAGGAAAATGATACAAAGCACAGTGCAAAAAACTTGGTGAAAAAAAATATACATCTCTTTCTCTCTCTTTCTCTCTCTCATTTTTGTATGACATAACCTAATTTAAGGAATTTAGCATTGTCGAAATGGGCAAACACTCCACCATCTCAGTGTTAAGAGTATTAAAAGTTAATATAGCCTTATTCAAAAGGTGGAAGCAATGCTTATTTAATGAGTACATTTATTATTACAATTGTGGTTTGCTAGCAATTTTTTTTTTTGGTGGGGACGGGGATCTTTGAAAATGAATATGTCACTCACACATATAAATGAAAAATGACTTTTCAAAATTGTGCAATATTTATAAGCATTTACACAGTGGAGTGTATTAACATATATCTCAGCATGGGGTACTACCTTTCTAGTACTGATGCAGAGTTTAATGCAAGTTAAGTTTTGCGGACATATCGTGTGTGCATTTGAATTGCAAATGTTTATACGGAACTCTTGCATTTTGATTTGCGACTTAACGAAGGTTATGGGGCATTCTAGCTTAAGCTAAATTAAGAAATGGCGTATCTACAGAACTGCGAGTTATGCAGACTTGTGTATATGTGTAACTATGCTTCTTCAGATGATTTGTTTGCACCAGGGATAGAGCTGGTGTGCACTGGTAATGATTATGGCTATGAAACTAAGTGCGCATAAGAGCGGTCTGACTACAGAGAATTAATATGGAGTAGTAATGTCTTTTTGTTTTTAGTAGACAACAATACTTTCTAGTCTTTTCTGTAAAATATATGTTTTGTGACCAAACCCTTATTGAAGCTCTTCTCCCTTGTATCATATGATTACCTAGGTGTCTAATGAAGTTGCTATTGCTTGGAGAGTACTTGCCTTGAAAAGCTGTGAGCAGCTAAGACCCAACACAATGAAAAAGCAGAAGGAGAAAACTTCGGTGTGTGTTGGTCATATTAGCACACAGGGGCGGATTGGGATGGAAAACCAGCCCGGGAAATTTATGGAAGCAGCCCTAATTGGGGCGTGGTCTGAGGGGGGCAGTATCTTACCTCATAGGGCCTGATTCTGAGTTGGATGCAGTTGGGGACTTTCTTGTGTCTTTTGCTTCAGTTTCATCTGTGACTATATGCTAATGCCGCTTCCCTGGTGTACATCCGTGCGACCTAATATGGAAGGACTGAGATGCCCGCTGTCCGTGTCTACAGACACTGCAATCATGCTATGTGCATCTTTAGATGTCACTATCAGTCGTACCAGCCCTATGGTAGGTGCAGATTATCCATCTGAGTTTGGCCCCAATTCAACTCTCTATACACAACCACTTTCAGCAATACGTCTGTGTCACACCCATACAACGCTACATCTGTGTCTGATTAGCCAAAAACCTATAACTGCCCAGGAAAGCCCAACACATGTCTAATACACTTCTTCATGTGCGCATCTAAGTGCTGCGACTCTGTACCACACCATCAGGATGTATGTGCCGTACAGACCAGATGAAAACATTGCTTCACTGCATACAGCATTGTCACTGTGTCTGACTGAGAATAAGGCCCACAATGCTGTATACTACTATGCCATAGTGCTGCTTGCTATATCAAATAACTACAAAAGGGCCATGCATAGTTACATAATACCACTCCCCTTCTATCAGCTCATCTCACTCACTATAAAAACCTTCAGAAGTTCAATAGAATATAGCAATTATCAAATAATAAATACATTTATAAACATCCTGCCTAATCCAAATTTGCCCGAATTTCATGAATCCGGATAATTCCAAGTGGCAGTTCTGATCTTTTCACGGTTCAGAATTTAGTTTTTAAATCCGAGTTTCAGGTTTTGGATTGCATAAATTACATGATTTTAGCTGTTTCTAAAAACTTTTTATAATTTTTTAAAAAAAAATTTTAAACCCCAGATCTGTAACCTAAACACGTACAATGGGTGCAACCAGGTGTTTGCATATGAGACAAATCTTCTGTGACCCATCACCTGGGTATAATGTACCTACACCATCAATATTAAATATATGCCAATTAATGCATAGAGGGATAGATGGACAGATATGCATGTTTTTTGTAAGTACACAGTGATGTGGGAACCCTTTATTTATAAATGTAGAACTAAACACACCATATAAAAAAAGATATGCGTATTTATGTAAGGGTAAATGTAGGACAGATAAAGGCACTTAAAGTAAGAAAAGAGGGAGTAACCTGCGTCGACACACTGGAATGGTGCCCACATGTGAAAGTAAAACATTCAGCTCAGACAGGATGTCCCTACTGCCGCTTATAATGGGTTACTGTGATCACTGGTCCTGTGTATGCTGGAATTATGACACACAATACACTATGTATGACACATATAATGGGTTACTGTGATCGCTGGTCCTGTATATGCTGTAATTATGACACACAATACACCATGTATGACACATATAATGGCTTACTGTGATCGCTGGTCCTGTATATGCTGGTATTATGATACACACAAAACACTTTGTATGACGCATATTGTTGCTGGTAAAGTGATAATTATGTCCTCTTCATGGATTGACACTTGCTCTATAATCAAGCATTTGGAAACCCCCCTCTAGTAATGTACTCATTCTTCATTTAAAGGCCCGTGAGTGCCGCTGCTATTGATGTGGCACTCACACACACCTCCCAACATGACCCTCTCCAGGAGGGACACAAAGCTCTGGTCCGGGACTTCCCTGGTAATTTATGATTGGTGGAGGCTCCTGAGGTGGGGCTGCAGTACAGTCCAAAATTCAAATAGGGGAGTCACACCAACTGCCAGTGAGTCCCAGCCTGTGATGTTAGGCATTGTGTGAAATGACAGTTGGTGTGGCTCCCCTATTTAAATTTTGAACTGCGCTGCAGCCCCGCCTCTTACCAGGGAAGTCCAGGACCAGAAAGTCATGTTGGGAGGTATGCTCACAGGTCATATACCAGGTCATATATCAGGAATTCACAGAGAGATATCTCCTATTATCCCCACACGTGCACCCAAGCGTTCTTCATGGCGCAGGATGGTGACATCACCAGCACACGCCACAGGCTAGGATGGTAACCATGGTAACACGTCCACAGCCACACTCCCCGATCCCCCCGCGATTTGTTGGAATTATACTTGGGCTTGGAACATGGAACCTGGATGACACCTGGGCAAGTAATGACAATATAATATGGAGTGCCAGCATGTTTGCATTATATATATATATACACACACAACACACATTTTCTATAAATAGCATAATCACCTCTGGACAATTAATTGCTATATGTGCAACCTACATAGATGTCAGAATGCATGATGGGATGTTTTTACTATCCCAGCAGTCGGAATCCCGGTGCCAGAATCCCAGCCACCGGCATCAAAATGGTAAGTATTCGGGTTAGGGGGGAGGTTAGGCACTAGAGGGAGGGATAGGGCTAGGCTGTAGGGGGAAGGGGGTTAGGATTAGGCTGCGGGGGGAAAGAGTTAGGATTAGGCTGCAGGGGGGATGGTTAGGGGGAGAGTTAGGGGTTAGAACATTTTAGGACACTAGTTGGGTCAGGATATTGACTATTGGTTTACTGATTGCAGATATTCCGTACCCAACCCTGCATGATATATAAGTAAAACAAAAACATAGGACACCTTGAAAATTATATATATCATTCTAATTATGATTCTTTCAATACTTTTTAATGCAGAGCAGCAATACAACTCCCCAAAATCACAGTGTGGGATACTTAAACCATAGGCTGCTGCATTCAGCATGCTTAGTATAAGCAAAGCTTGCACATTAACAAAGACTCAAAGACATGATATTTGGCTCACGCTACTTACAATAACCGACATTAAACGCTGATGCACTTAATATACAGAATCAAAATGTTTAAAACGCTCCAATGTGCTTAATTTACAACATGCAGTGAATATCTGCCCTAAAAGTTTGTCTAATAAGGCCTAGCAATCATCTGTGTATCTATCAGTCTTCTATTGTTCAGTGTCATAGGCAATACTAGCAATAATGAAAACACAATAATGCATTCAATATACTATAATACTTATTAATGCTGACTGCTAATTTATCTTCTTAAATAAGAACAAGTTGGCTGCAGGTTAATGTAGTAGTGAATAAACAAAATATATTTCTGTGATAGAATTATAGTTGACTCACATTATACTACTTATCTGAGGGCTGGCAGTCAAGTAAGAAAAGTGCAATTTACAGATTTCCACCCGAAGTGGGATAATACCGACATTACCTAGATATGGTGACATTATAAAATCTGGATAACATCAGAATGTAATTCTGAGTCAGCTTTCATTCCAGGTGAACCCAGGTACCAGGGCCAGCTCCTGGCATGTTCTGCCAGGAGTTTTGCAGTCACGCAGGGGCGCCGGGAGTCGGCTGGAAAATGTCTCCACCCTCCACCCAGCTACGGCTCTGATAATTAATGGGGGAGGGCGCAGTGTGGGGAAGGGGCGGAGGTGGTGCGCGGGACGGCGCTGTGTGCCGATTCACTTAGGACCGGGGCCCTGCTACCAGGTACAGCTTGTGACTTACAGAGTGCCACTGCCTGAGTCCCGCGGGTGGCTGTCCTGGCACTGGTTCTTCTCCTCTTCCTGTTCCCGGATCCTGCGCAGGCACTGGCCACCGACGACTGCTGGAGGTAAAGGCGGAGCCGTGAGGTGTCACTCACGTGCTCCCCAATGGCCTATGGGAAAAGCTGCTGTGGCTGGACATCCGCAGCAGCCTTCCCACGACCAATTCACGTACTACTGCTGAGTTAGTTTCGCGCATGTGCAGAAGCTCATGACGGCTGCCCGTTCGGAGCTGAGCTCCGTTCGCGGTAGCGGCCATCAGAGCTTCCGGCCGGTCAGTCAAAGTGCAAAGCGGCCCACCAGAGGGACTAGGGGACCGGCCCAGCGGGAACTATCCCGGTGGCCCAATCCGCCCCTGTTAGCACATAGTTACAGTACCTACTCTCCCAGTATGTCAGGGAGACTCACAAATTTCAGGCTACTCTCCCAGACTCCGGAGAGTAGAGAAGGAGCTTGATGAAGTAATTAACAGTGAATCACGACATTATGGTACTGACTGTCTAGTGATGTAAACTACATTGCCCTGTGGGGGTTAAGGCCTCAATTACAGAAATCCCCATGCCCAGCCCCCAGAGGGGCGCTAAGAGGGGGTGGGGAGCGGGTACTAATTGCTCGGGTCTACAGCCTTGGCATTGCAGACCTTACACCTGCGTCTGCTCTCCAGAGCTTTAGTAAAATATATCTGTAAGTATGGCTTAACAAAGTACAGCCTGAAGTGTCTTTAATATAGTGTAGTATTAAATAGATATAATATCAATAATAATGTTATGGTTTATTGCAGATAATTAAGATCTTTTTATTCACATGTATAAATTCCATTCTTACAAAAAAAAAGTTTAATCTGTGAAATTCTGATGTCTGAAAAAGGATGGGGGCTGATTACATTTTAAAATTATGGTTTATGTATGAATAGACTCCTCGTTTAAAGTTCTGATTTATTTCTTCTTGTTTTATAATAATGTCCTCTAATCTATACATTTCTGACAAATAGTCTATAACATTTCTGTCTCATTCTTGCCCTGTAAAGAAAGGTAATTCAAATACAAATTTTGAAAAGCCTGTATTGTATCTGAAAGGTTAAACTCAGAATGTCTTCAGGTCTGAATGTATAACTCATGGTTCAATGAGAATGTACTTGCCTTAAGTTCTTACCTGCTGTTCATCTGATTCACAAGATCGATTGCAAATGCCTTAATATTTTCAACTAAGGATTCATAGGGTGGTCCTCTGAGAGCAACGCTTTCTGATGTGTCTAGAACAATGAACACATCAGCTGGGCAGTCTGCAAAGATAATCAGTGCAGTCAGCAGTCGGCTTGGCAAATTCCAAAGGATGGCCATTATGTTAATGTATATTTCAGAAAAAATATTTGATGTCTACTGGGACTGAAATCCTATTTATGTCTTAGGCTAGTTGAGGCCGATTAGACAAGGGAACATTTTATTTTGTAACTTAATAACATGTTTCCTTTAAGGCAATCTAACTACCTTTTTCAATGTCAGTGCCTGCTTTGATATACTGGTGACAATGTAGCTAACTGGGAATTAGTAATACATTTTTTTCGGTTACCTTGATTGCTCCAAGCTACAGTATTTACAGATACACTGATCAGACATCTGCCACCTATAGTGGCCACATAGCTGCAATATCATGGCCGAGCACAAGGAATGCAACGTGTATAACCTGTGTTGATCTTTAGTTTTTATGTACAAATCATTGCAGCAGTACATACTCTATCTTTATATGGTTAAAGGAACCTGTAATAAATTTACCCAATTTTTTGATACTTTAATCTATGGCAGGGATGGGGAACCTCAGGCCCAGGGGCCGTATAAGGCCCGCGGAATAATTTGGTCTGGCCCTCTGAGCTTTATTGTGCTAGACTCATCTGGACATCCGGGTGCTTAGAATGGCACCCTGCAGCCAGAATCTATGCAGCAGTGCCACCTGGAGTATCCATAGAACAGTTCAGACGGTCACACAGCTGCCCTTACAGCTCCCCGGAGCATCCTCAGGATGCTCTGGGCATTGCCATAATCACCGGCGAATCAGCGATTGTGGCCCCGTCCCCGTGTGACATCAGATGGAGGGGCGTGGCCTGCACTGGGCCCGTGAATAATGTTATATATATATCAAAATGGCCCTCGGCAGAAAGAAGGTTCTTCACCCCTGGTCTATGAGAATGCAGATTTGAATTAATGTACCACATATGCCTGCTTGTGCCTGGATATACTGGATGGGGCATTGAAATGTAGGCCAAGCACATTTGCACAATTATAAACACATGCAGACCGGGACAAAAACACATATTCACCTGAGGTGGTCAGGGCAGGTGCAATACAGTAGCTTATGATAATAATTATGGTCCTAAAGGTGGGTACACACTAGACGATGTGATATTGTGAACGATTTCCCTTGAACTCTCCCCGGCAGCTCCTTGGCACTCCAGGGACATGATATGGTGCTTAAAAGTGTCCAATCTGACCAAACAATCTATCGTGCATCCTTAATAATTTCCAGTGTGTCGTGTATGAGATTGGCATATCTTGCCTGCTGTAGGCAAGATCTAATGATACGATGGACGACCCGCGGTTACATGCATCAGCATCTTTATAATTTGCACCTATTTTGCACAATTTGATGTTCCGATGCGTTGAAATCGGGCGAATCATGCTAAATATCGTCTAATGTATTGTGTAGGCACCTTTAGTTCTGGCAAACTGCTTGTGATTTCCTGGTTGGGAATGCTCCTGGTGCTAATAAGTGACTTCTGCATTGCTTAGACATAGATTATACTGTTGTGCGCATATTTTAGCAACACTTTTTTTTCATACATGAAAGGGGGAGTTATTTCAGCTGTACCAGAGAGGTTTTAGCAGTTTTATTGCTACAGAAAAAAAAAATAGTTAAAAACATGGGTGCAAGTGTATGTGATGTGTGCCTGGAATTAAGCAGGTGCATATGCTAGTATTGTCACCAGGGGCATAACTTATATTAAAATGATATTTGTCGCTCTGCATCTGAAATTTGCAGAGAAGGAGCAATTCTTGGTTTCATACAGAGCTAGCTACCCAGCATTATGTTACTCAAGTGTCTAAAAATTTTCAATCAAGATTCATAGGTAATTATTGTAAAATGACCCAGTACCTGTATATCAGGAAATGAACCATGTCATACAATACAACATAATTGTGGACCTCAATAAGTGTTTTCCAGGTTCTTACCAAGATGATGATTTGTTGATTGCGAATATGTTTGGTCCCAGATCATTAAAGATAGGAAGAGTAGAGTGATACATGGAATCATTGTTGTCATCTGATGTGCATGATAGGCTTAATACCTGTTTCAATGAAACAACAAATATAGGTTATAGTATTTATAAAATAAGGTACTCAAAAGGGCCTTTAAAATAAAACTTTTCTTATGGAAAATACATTTTGGCCAAGGACATTACATCATAGTTAATGAGAGGTTGAGGAACTGAGGGCCTTATTCAGCTTTGGTAATAGGGTAATGGTGCATACACACGTAACGATTTGTGTAGTTTACGATTTCCTCAACGATGATGGCTGTGCTTAGCTGAAATCATTATGTAGGACAGTCAGAATGGGCGATGAACGATAACTACCAACTACAAACGGGAGTGCGCATTGGTAGTTATTGTTCATCGTTTTGCCCGTGAAACTGCACTTAACGATAACGACGTCGTTAATAATAAATCGTCCAAAAAATTGTTACGTGTGTACGCAGTCGCACCTTAAGATATAGCAAGTAACTGTGAGCCTGGACAAACCATGCTGTAATGCAAGGCATGCAAATACATATTTTTTTTGCATGTGGGATAAATACTAGCTGCATTTGCATGTAGCCTAAAAAAGATGCACAGCTTTATTTTAACACTGCAATTTAGCTTTCAATTTGGACACACCCCTCTTAAATCTAAATCTCTCTGCACATTTTACCTCTGCCCTACCTGCAGTGCATGGTTTTACCAAGATGCACAGTTACTTGCTATATCTTACTCTATTCCCAAAGCTGAATCAGGTCCTGAGTTCTTACTTGTTCCTGCTGAAAAATAGCACTGCATTATATACAAGAACAAAGGGTTCTCACTTACATTTAAAACCTATAATATATGAAATGCACAGACTACATTGCAATTAGGTGAAATGAATGTTGCAAGGCTGCAGCTTTTACTGTGTAGGCATACAGCAAAACTGGATGCATGCAGCCATACATTGTATGTATTTCATACTAATATGCTATTAAAAGTGATGGGGCAATATTAGTGCTGGGCAGCACAGTTGATGTAATGGTTAGTATTACTGCCTCACAGAACTGAGGTCTTGGGTTCAATTCCCACCGTGCCACTAACTGTGTGGAGCTTGCATATTCTCCCTGTGCTTGCATGGTCACACAGAATAAAAGTCATGCCTTATTTATGTGCATTTACAGAGTCCCAGCTCCTCTTGGTTTTGATTTGACTATTTCCTCAATTAAATAAACATTAAATCTTTTATTTCCTTGACTGAATTCCTTCGAAACCTGGTTTAGATTGAAAGTCAAAACGTCTGTCGTCCTGATGAAATGAATCTGCATCTTGGCAATAGTTTTAGCTAAAGGCATAGTAAATGTTACACAGTCAAATTACTTTCTATTGCAGACTGTACTATTATTGTGCACCTAATCACTTAAGGGATATAACATAGAAGCATTATTATTCAAACTAAGGGGTAAATTTACTAAGCATCGGGTTTGCCATATATTACAACCCAGTGCTCGAAGTGGTAATTTAGAGGTGGGGGTATGGAGATTGAATCCCCCCCTATGGGCCCCTGCTTTCATATCACACCATTGTACTTCTAACCCCCCCCTCACACTTCTCCCTGCCTGCTCCCCTCTCTCACACCCTGCCCTTACTGTTTCCCTCTCTCTTTCACCCCCTACAATAGCTAGCCTGACTCTGTCTGCCCCTCTCTCTATTCCCTCTCTCACACCCTCTAATTCTCTCTTACCTGCGCTGCTGGAGTGGAGCCACCGGGATCCTCGGGTCTATACTGCAGTTTATCTGGCGCCGCTGCGAGCCAATGAGAAGCTGCCATTTGGCAGCTTCTCATTGGCTGGCGGCTGTGAACCCTGCGATTGGCTGGCGGCCGCGAGTCCCGCGTGGTGCTTACAGTGCAGCCGGGACCAAGTACTTCATCCCGGCTACATGTCAGCACCTCCACTGCCCTGATTGAGATGTGTCCCCTGCGGAACACATCTTAACACATTGCCGCCGCTGTTCCAGCGCTGGTGCATTCTCTTCCACATCTAAAATGAAGTGGGGCCGGGAAGTGGCGGTATGTCATACCACTGTACCCCACTTCGACCACTGTTACAACCCTATAAATCGTTGGTGGATTTCAGTCTAAAAACCCCAGTATTTACTAAGCATCGGTTTTCTTTGTCGATTGAAATCTGATGGTGATGTCCATCGTGTTTTACTGTCTAAATCCTGTCGGATTAGGCATTTCTAATCAAACCCGACAATAAATCTGACAGAAAACCCACCCAAATAATAATAATAATAATAATAATAATCATTTTATTTATATAGCGCTTTTCTCCAGCAGGACTCAAGGCGGTTTACAAAAATCAAGAACATAATAGAGAGGTTTAAATTGACAGAAAGTAGGAAAAAAAAGAGACCAATGAACATTGGGCCTGATTCAGAGCCGCTCGTAAGCGGCCGCTCTTTCGTTCCGAGCGATGTTTGCCCAACCGCGCATGCGTACGGATCGTAATACGCATGCGCGAACCAGTCAGTGCGGCAGAAAATCTTTTGTTCGCTAAATAGCGAATGCCTGCTATTTTGAGAGACAGGAGGAGGCGTATATGGGTGGTAACAGGGGAAGGTGCTTGAAAACGGGGAGTGGAGATCCGAACGCAGGCGTGCTTAAAGGTCAAAATGGGCGTTTTATGGGTGTGCATAATTAATACAGCAGCGTCATTGACCACGTCACTGGGTTATTTTTTAGTCAGAACTGCTCGCAAGATTGCGGTAGGAAAAACCAACCACAAGAATAGCGAGCAGTTCATACGCTGGTCGATGTACTCGATTAATCTAATAAATAGCGGACGTAGGATGCGAGCGGCCAGGGGGCGTAGTTTCCAAAAAAAACGTCCGCAAGTTTTGTTCGCTCGTTCAGACATAGAGGCGTGAACAGACCGCAAAGAGCGAACGGTTCATTTGAATAGCCAACCCTTTTTTCAGAACGAACGACCGCAAATAGCGTCCGGCTCTGAATCAGGCCCATAATACAGGATTGTTGTAGCCATTTTGGATAATATGTACCAAGCATCATCTATTTTACCCATGAAGGTACCAGATGAGGCAGTCATCTTGGGCACACTACATAAATTACACTGGGGGGGAGAAGGAAATGCTTTGAAGAGATTACACATAATGGAGAAGCAAAAGAGTATGAAAGTGAGATGCAGGGTACTTACAAAATTGTCAGATACATGCATTGTTCATTCCCTCCACGAGAGTACCAGTGAGGCAGCCATCTTGGGTGCACTACATAGGTTACAATGTGTGAGATAAGCAATACATAGAACTAAGCAATATATAGATAAATGAAAATGTCTAATATGATACACACTGCATAAATAGTTTCACATGTTGCCCATCCTGCCCATGTAGGAAGCAGCCAGGGCAGCCATCTGGGGCGCACTACATAGGTTACAGCTGGCAGGATGTGCAATTTGTAGAAAGATAACATACAGTGGGGCATTACAGGAAGATAAAATATAGGAGGAGATCAGAACACAGGGGCATAAAATGCAGTATTAAAATAGTGGTGAAGTCAATATAGAAGTAATGGCATGAAGTCTCACAAGTTTCAGGGAGCAGATGATATTAGCAGCAGTAAGGGAGCGAGGGAGTAGGATGCAGTCAGGAGGGGGTCTGGATGACTGAGGACTGGAGGTCCAGAAGTAGGCATAATCTAGAGGCATCAGGAACATGGAGGTATGGGTGCCAGGTAGCAGATAGCGGAGTAGTGCAGCAGTAGAGGTCCATATTCCTCCTGAGCCCTCCATATTCCACCTGAGCGTGCGTTTTAGCAGGACTCATTCTGCACACTCACAGACTGGGTCCTGCACATGCACAGATTCCCGATAATCGGGAATCTGCATTTAGCAGTGCACGCATTGGCCGCAAAGGACAGCAGAATGTAAACCACCCAGGAATCCGACCAAAAACCCAAACCTGCTGCTTTGTAAATATACCCCTTAAACAATAAATGTATTTCTGAAAAAATGAATATACAAATGGAACACATAGCAGGTGAAGGTGACGCTAATAACACTAGTATCAATATTGACTAAGCAGAATGTTTCCATTCAGTATTATTATTATTTTAATTCCCATGGGCAAAAATGCTAAAAACCGTCAGTTTTTAAAAACCTGTTGCTTAGTAAATAGAGCCCTAAGTATTCCTGAGAACATACTTGGCTTTCATTGTGTTACAAATTCGGTACTAGAAATTAAAGTACAAGTTATACTTATCCGAGATGAAGCAACATGTTCTGCAAACTCAGATGAGTTGGGCGCATCTCTGCAGCTGCACTGCAACCATTTGTTTAAGTACTGTACCATCATCTTTATCAGCATGGATTGCAGTGCACCAGCCCTTGCCATGGTGCAAAAGATTTGTCTGAAATCAGTCAGATCTCTGTATGTAATTTAAATAGCTCGCAACTCCATCTCAACACCCAGGGCACGCTCCCATGGTACACTTATTCGATTCACAAACAGCCAATTGCTGCCCAATTACATCCATTTAGCCAAAGTGGAAATCCTGACGACTTTTGTGTGATTCTGAATAGCAAGCAGATCTGTAACAACGCTCGGGAACCCTCAGACGCATGTGCAGTGTGAAAAATCACACTTTGTGTACACTCAACTCATCTTCATTTTCTGAGTATTACATATCTCCCAACTGTCCCGCATCCAGCAGAACAGTCCCATTTTTCTGGGACTGTCCCACAGTCCCACCCGCGGGCCGCAATGTCCCGCGGTGGGGAGGAAGTTGGGGAGAGCACAAACCGCTGTGGGTGTGCAGGAGAACAGATGCAGTATGCATGCGCACGGCATCTGTTCTCATGTTTGCGGACTGCCTACTTTCGGAGAGTGCTAGGCACGCCCCCAAAGTGATGAAAATGGGGGAAGCTGTAAGGCTCCGCCCCATTTTTCATAGGCTCCATCCCTTTTCTTATAAGCCACGCCCGCTCCTCCGGCACGTGACCTGTCCCTCCTTGTAATTTCCAAATGTTGGGAGGTATGGTATTAGTTGTGATACCCTGCATATCTGCAATCACAGTAATTGACAGTTGCCACAGTAACCCCCAGGACTACATTCCCCATTAGGCTAGGAGGTATCCAGACTGGAGCTTGCACATTGAAGAGAGAAAGAGGCACTGAAGGAAAGCGGAGTGTCTTCTGTATGCAGCGGTGTTAAACAGTGATTGAACAAGCTGGTCCATTGGTAATGGAGCATGTTGGAAGCTGGCATTCTACAGATACTCCTCTGTACGTGCTGAAAGGACCTCACCAAAGCTGTGTGGGATGAGTATCTGCTGTGAAGGGACTTCTGAGAGCAGTGGAAGCTGCAAGAGCAGAGCTGTGCTGTTTTAGTCCAAAGGCACAGAATGGGCCTGATTCAGAGGCTGACGCTAATGCAGCCATGACTGTGTCTTTTATGCAGAGCAATTGTGCCTTTATGCTATTGCCGCAGCAATGGATCGCACCATCCGACAGTGCACCAGCCCTATAGAAGTGCATAATGTCCGTCTGAACAGGGCCGCTGTAATCAGTGTTCAGATATTCTTAAAACCTGAACTACAATGGGTGTTTTGATTGTCATGAGCGTGTCAGTGAAAGTGGATGTGTATACATATGCTCAATCATTCATACAGGAGGCCATACTCTGGCTAACATGAGCCCATACTCGGAATAACATTTAAGAGAACTGCACCTGCCATAGGGTTTTTAAAAGTTTTGATGCTGCATCTAAAGTAGATATGAGTGGTTCGGTCTTGATGAAAACCAAACGCACCCGAACTTTGGAGTTTCAAGATGAACCAAGTCCTAGCTCAGACCACTTTATGGTTCAGAGTAGAACTGAGTCCCAACTTAGATCTTCTCACCAAGTTCGGAACTTGGATTTAAAAACCAGATCCTGTGTACTTTGGATTGCATTTAAGTCCCTCCCTCATGATTTCAGGTGCTGTGAGGCGGTCAAAATTTACTGGAAAAGTTATTGATGTTAATAATACTATAGGACAGAGGTTCACAAACTCCGCCATTACAGTCCACGTTTTAAGGTTATTGATGCTTGTGCACAGGGGACTTAAGGCCCCCATACACGGTGCGATATAGCAGCCGATCCGACGGATTGGTACGATAACGCTCCTATATTGTATCCATACTTGCCGACATCTCGCTCCCTCCTTCAGGGAGGGAGCTGTCGGGCATTCTCGGCAGGGGGGCGGGTCGCTGTAAAAGGGGGCGTGGACTGTAAATTACGTAAATATGGGGGCGGCGCTTGGGCGTGTCAATGCGATAGCGTCATCGTGGCCACGCCCCCTCTTCACAATGCTGATATTAATGGCATTGTGAAGCAGGGAGCGAGGCCACAAATCGTGCTGAATCGCATCACCGACCCCCCTGCTGCCTGGGATTTACCCTGCAACAGAGGGAGGTGGACGGGCCAGCGGTAGACTTGCCTGCCTTCCGGGGGGCCATGAGCGGCACCCGATTTTCGGGAGACTCCTGGCCGAATCCGGAGGGTAGGCAAGTATGATTGTACCGTGTGTGGGCATGGTATCGGCCAGTGCACGCTCTTAATGGTATGCAGATCATGCCGTGTATTTGCGCATGCGATGCATCGTGTGTCCGACCGTCCAAGCAGCATCATTTAAATCTGTTATGATCCCGTGGGGTCATACATTGCACCTCCAAATCTTACTGTATATTCACTTGCTTTGGAGATGCGACGTACGATCCCATGCAGCGCTATGCCGGTGGTGGAGGGGTTGCCGGCATATCGGGTGGTTGGGCAGCGGATCGCTCCGTGTATGGGGACTGCCCGATATGTCGGCCTTCGGATTGGCCATCGCGTTGCAAGGTGCATATCGCACCATGTATGGGGGTCTTAAATTAGTACCTCAGTCAATTTGATTTAACCATCTGGACTCCAGCATGGATATTCTTAAAACCTGAACTACAATGGTAGAGTTTGGGAATAGCTGCTATAGGAATAAAAACAAGTCCAAGTTACATTGGGGGTCATTCAGACCCACTCGCGAGCGGCAGTACGCTCGCAAGTGGGTCGATGTTCTCCACTGCGCATGCGCACGACGGAGGGAGCTCCGACGTGCACATGCGCGAGACCCGGCGAGCGAAGGACTTTCCTTCGCTCTGAGTCTCGCATCAAAGGTGGTGTGCTGTCGATGTTGATTGACAGCACGCCCCCTTTGGTGGGCGTGCCGGGGGCGTGCCTGCCAGACGGAGGCGTTCCTATGGGAACGCCTACCGTCTGAAGCCGGCCCCACTGACATCACTAGTGATGTCAGTGGGAGTGATTTTGGCTCTGATAGAGCCAAAATCACTCCTGGCCTTGCGGTTGAGAAACCCGACCACAGGGTTTCACTCGCAAGTCCGATGGTCGCGATGGTCAAGACCATCGCGACCATCTTGTTGGACGCTCGTATATGCTGTGGGTGGTGACCCACAGCTATACGAGCGTCCAGGAGGACGCTCCATTTTAATGGAGGTGGGCCCTGATTCAGAGCGAGCGCTCTGGTCAGAGCGTCCGGCTCTGAATCAGGGCCATTATTTTTAGCTGTTTTTATTTAAACAAAAAAAATCCAAAACCAAAACTGAACCAAAATATTTGAGGGTGGTTTTGCCAACAAAGAAAATCTAGCTTGTCAGAAACCTAACAACTCAATATCCTTGCACTTTTATTTAGTATACAAATTTAGTATATATGTAGCTAGTCCAATTTAGCCAGCAACCAGCAGGCATAAACAAAACACACAACTACACAAATAATGGACTGCGCTAATGGTGAAACAGGTGTGTGTATATAGTAATACTTGTTTGGAACAAAAATCAAACTAAGGCTTCTCTTAATAAAAACATTTAATAAGCAAAAAACACATACCATAAAATAAAATAAATCACAAATAAAACAAGATCAATATAATTATAAAAATAGATGCTATTATCGTAATTCCACTATGCGGCTTCGGTATTAATTAGATATATACCATATGTTGGGATTTTTATAGGTCCGAGATAACCTTTATGTTTATGGATTAAAAAGGCAATAGTCCCTGTAACATCTGGAAAATATGTGAGGTATGGTGTGTTCACCGGCAGGATGGAGTAAAATACTCCACCTCCTTACCAGTCTGTGGGTTTTAGATGATAAATATAGACAGAATCTATCTAGATGGTGCTGCCACAGCATGTGTGTGCACACCACATCTCTCCTCCCATGCAGGATAGCTCTGTAAGAGCAGCAGTGCACTGCTAGTTGGTGTCCTTCCTCCGACACTAGGCGAGACCGCGGCATACAAGTTCAATACGGCCGCTATAGCCGTATAATACACCTCCTTCCACTGGGTACTTCCCTCTGTGCTCTCTCAAACTGCATGGGTGTTTAGGTATTCCTCACAATAGATAGCCTGTGCTGACACTCAGCGGTGGCTGGACAGGTTCAGCCCAGACTCTCAAAAATAGCCTGTGGTTTAATTAACCCTTTCTTTGATGCGATTTGCTCCGTACTCAGAGATTTTTTTCTGTTTCAATCAAGTATTACTAAATACACGCACCTATTTCACCATTAGCGCAGTCCATTATTTGTATAGTTGTATGGTTTTGCCAACACCAAAACATTTTAGGGTAATTTTGCTAAAGCTAAAACCAAAACAGATGCATCAATTGGTATTTTAATGCCTACGGATGCTGAAAGTGGACAACTTAGTCCTTGCACATACGGATACCAGGGAAGGGCTCTTTAGCAGTATTTTTCTTAAAGTAAATAATGGATGACCATCAATAGATTGGCTGTTGATGGTCATCCATCATTTACTTTATGAAAATGCTGCTATAGAGCCCTTCCCTGGTATCCATCTGTGCGTCCCATATCTACGTCCTCGTCTGAATCAGCCCCTAATTCTGGCCATACACTAGCACGATTTCAGGCCGATTACACGATTTTAGATGCATTGTACGACGCATTGTGTGGAAATCGTGTAGTATTTAGGTAGGAATATGATCCAATGCGCACTCCCGCCGATGTTCTAGCATATCTTATGATCAGACGTGCAGCCCATATTATCTGTCTTAACGGTATGCAGATCATGCCGTGTATTTGCGCATGCGATGCATCGTGTGTCTGACCGTCCAAGCAGCATCATTTAAATCTGTTATGATCGCATGTTTTTGGTAAGACATACGATCGATCGTATCACAACCAGTCGTATAGGGGCGAGTGATTGTATGTCAGATCGTATGTTCATCGTGTGTCAAAAATGCACCAAATCTTATGGCTGGGACTGCCAGGGAGCTGCAGGGGAGTTTAAGGGAAACGTATGATCGTATGAAATGTATGAATCGCATCTTATGCTGGTCGTACTAGTGTATGGCCAGCATATGTGTCTGTGTCAGCAGTATATTTATTATAAAAGTACATACTTGTGCCAGAAGCATATATATTCCTGTGTCCAATCAAAATTAAAGCATATTAATTTCTGACTTCTCCAATATATGTTGCATACAAGTAAAGAGTAGACCTGTTGCACTTATACAAGTGTGTATATAAGGTGGGGTTCCTTGCCTCTCTGTTGTGATGTGAAGGAGGGCACTTCAAGGGTGCTGCTGAAGAACAATGTCAGAGCAAGGAGCCGAATACTATTATCTTGCTGCAACCAGGTAACAAGCCTGTATTAACCACCTCTATTGTAATATTCACAAATATATTTGGGGTACCACATATTTGTCACTTTACAGTTACTGTATGTTGAACAATACAGAATTACCGTATGTCTTCGTTTTTCTATATATTTATCTGTTGTATTTGCGTGTGTTTTTATGTTATGCATAAATACTTCTGTACATACACATTTTCTCAAAGATTAACAATAATGCTGATGCTGAAATTTTATCAACTTTGATTTTTGTTTTTGTTTATTGTATTTCTATGTAACTGCTTATTTGACTCAAAAATTCTTCTTCCCATATGCACTCTTTTTATACCCACCTTTATTTCCTACAATTTATTGTAAACAAACCCTTTGAAAAATCAATAAAGTTGTAGTTGAAGAATAATAAAATAAATGAACATGAAGGAGGTTCTTTAAATTATAACATATGCACTTGTGTTTTTTGAGATGTTCTTACATGTATAAGTACAAAAGCAAATCAGGCAGATAATTAAATTATAATGCTTGTCCATATCAGATATAATAATATATATAGATGTACAAACAGCAAGTGGTATGCAGTAGTTAGTGTTGGGCTGCATGTGGATAATACTGATGTACTCATAAGCTAGCACACTTACTGATAGCTCTATTTGGTAAAATCTAGCATCATATATATGATAGTACAAATGTACACCAATAATAATATATGAGAACAGATAAAGTGTAAATATGGACTTTCACGTCAAAATAAATATTGTGAAACAGGTCCAATGATACACACCGAGGTAAAGGACTGGAGACAGACAGAATAACATTTAAACATTCACAGGGTCAAGACTGGCAGCAAACAAATAATCAATGTCAAAATAATTAAAACAGTAAATAATATAGCATGATCAACAATGAGTATATCTCAGCAGCAAAGGTCACTACAGTGAAGCATTTACTGTCACCAGCATGTCAGGTAAGCTATTTAAACTTGTCTGGACCAATTAGTTGAGTGCTGTCACTCACTCCAGCACCATTACACCTGGGGAGAGATGTGTTTCCCTGTCAATAGGAATATCCTACTTTCCTTTACCACAGGTACTATGGTTGGAACAGAAATTATGTCAGTGTGCAGTGCCACTAAAGCAGTGTGACCTAATGTCACATCTAACACTGCGCAGCTCCAAATAGTGTGTAACGGAATCCCCGACAAGTACAACCAATAAAAAAAATATTTGTAGGAGCACTGACTGACATTAAAAAGTGGTCTTAATATTTTAATAAAAATGTATCAAACAATAAAGATGAATTAATAATAATCTGTACTGTAAATGCTCACAAAAGATGACATTCAACTTTAAGTGTAATAATTGTGGAACAGCCCCTTTTACCCAACATAATTTGTAAGGAGCCAAAGTCCAAAGTGGGATGTGAATAATTCCAGAGCAACTACAGTATGTCACTGTATCAACCTTTATAGATAATCAGTTTTTCTTTCCAATGCAGTGTAAGTACATAGCCAGCCGGAAAATTAACAGCGCAGAGTATGCTAGGACAGATAGTTCATGAAACACTTTTATATTATTATTATAAATCATAAATAACATAGGACCGGATTCAGATCCAGATGCTAAGAAGCGTTCGCTTGTAGCTGGCCGATGTTCGCATTCTGTGCATGCGTATGTGTCGCATTGCATGTGCGCGAACCAGTGTGAAAGATCGGGAAGCGTTCGCTCGCTGCGCATAGACAGCAGAGTGAGTGACAGGAGAAGCCGTTTGTGGGTGGTGACGGGGGCAGGCCACTACAAACGGGCGAGTGGAAGTGCGAACGCAGGCGTGCCTGAGTGTCTCAACGCCGTTTCAGAGGCGTGCATAATTAAAAGGAAGCGTCATTGAACACATCACCTGGCTATCTTTTGCACCCAAGTGATCGCAGTACTTGAAGTAGGGTATAGTCAACCTCAAGCACTGCGTTTGCTTTCGATGGTACCCGATGTACCGATGCTTGCATACACTTCCTGGAGATTATATGCATTAGTGGGAGTCTTAAGACAGGCTGGTGGGTGTCTGCATACACAAAGTGATATGCACCCAAGACATAGTGGGCGTGCTTATGCCTTGCAATCACCTGCCGTACCTTCACTTTGCCAAATTTGCATATGCTGGGTATATTTAGTAAAATAGCAAAACATGTCCTAAAAAATACATTTAGCACATATCAGAAATAGTCACCAGCCATTCTACAGTACAACGCTTGAAATGCTTTATGTAACGGCACGGGGTGGGTAATAAATGGCCTTTTTAACGCATCTACTTATTCACCGTTTTACAAAGTATTTGTGAATTTGGACATCTAGATTAGATCATATTGGATCATTTGGCACTGTCCCAAGCATTATTTAAACAAATCCCCCCCAAAAAAGGCATATACCTAAACCAATGTGTATACATGTTCTTAAGATATTTGGGTGTGTTTGAATTTGCAATATAAGAACATCCAAACAGAGCATTCATTCAATGCTTATTAATGTAGAGACAGCTCTCAGTTGATGTGAGTAAGCCCTAAAGATAACTTAGACTTCATGTATCAAGTAAATATCACATAATGTCAAAGTTCATCTGCTTCAATAGAAAAAAAACTGTCAACTATTTATCTGATTGGTGTTAAATAGTGTTAAACAGTAAGCTAGGTGAGGTAAACGCTGCAATAAACACAGCTTTCTCCCTAAAGTCTGCAAATCCTTTACTATTTTTGTAAAAAAAAGAAATGTGAAACATTCAAGAGTATTTTTCCAGGTGGAATGAAATTTGCATTGAATTCAATTGAAGTATCTTATGTTCATAAGACTATGAGACGTTCAGATATTTGTCCATCTTACATTCCTGGCTGACCAATTCTAAGCCTAGAGAAATATAAATGTGTATAGATTATTGGATCTTGCATATCAATCACTCATTTTATTTTAAACACTTTTCTATTTAGATATGTAGATAAGTGTAATTGTAAATAGTTGTTAGACTAAACCCACCAAAATCCAAGCAAGATCATCTGTGACGTAAAGCATGACTAAACAAATGTGCATACAAGATATACACACTTAGCATCAGCTGGCCACTCTATCTATCATTGGGCCTCTGTATACGTGTTGCACTGTTCTGCATATAATAATAGACAGCCACAAGTCTGTCTAACATCCATCTCTTTTTGTTATTTTAATTACCGTATACACGATTCCTTTCTTTTAAATAACTTTTTCCTAGTTTACAAAATGACAAATAAATGACTTCTAAAATAATAATGTATTGTCAACTAATATAAATACAATAATAAATATGTATTTTACTATTAAACTGGCAAATGCCTTAGATTATGTGATTCACATGTTGTCCAAGTCTTTCGTCTCTTTATTGCCAAAACTAACAAACTGGCAAATTTCTAAAATATTTGGCATTGTAAGTTTAAGTAACATTGGTGAAAAGTACATGTGAATTTTTTTTGGCAAAGATTAATTTAGAAAACTACACCCAAAATGTAATTTGATGGATTTATTTAAGTTAAGGTAAAACGAAAGTAATTTTATTACATTTGTTTGTGCTGTTTATCCTAAAGAATTCAATAATCCAACATTGCAATGCTATATACTGTACATGCCCATCTTGCCTACGTCAAACAAGCAGTGTTGTTATCTTGGACTTGCTCCAATGCTCTGGAATGGTGCCCACATCTGAAATAAAAACATTTAGCTCAGGTAGGATGGCCCTAATGCCACATCTAATGGGTTATTGTGATCGCTGGTCTTGTATATGTCGGAATTATGACTTACTGTATAGTATACTTAGAATTACGTATATTATAGCTGGTAAAATGCTAATTATGCTGTCTTCATGGACTATC
The DNA here is from genome assembly GCA_031769625.1 of Taudactylus pleione. Taxonomy (NCBI): domain Eukaryota; kingdom Metazoa; phylum Chordata; class Amphibia; order Anura; family Myobatrachidae; genus Taudactylus; species Taudactylus pleione. The sequence goes on from JAUIMM010000052.1 coordinate 35,113,326, forward strand.
CACACTCACTCTAAAATCAAGCAATTGGAAACCCTCTCTAGAAATCCTGTGTTTGCCCCTGAGAATGGGAACGCCACTCCAAAATCTTGCTGCAAACATAGGGCTTGATTCAGACCCAGTTGCAAGCTCGGAGAGCTCGCAACCGGGTCGATGGTGGCCCAGACCGCATGCGTACGACGGAGCCGGCTCTGTCGTGCACATGCGTGAGACCGGGATAGCAACGGGCAATCCGTCGCTCCGGGTCTCGCACCAAAGGGGGCGTGCTGTCGATGTTGAGTGACAGCACGCCCCCTTTGGTGGGCGGGCCGGGGGGGTGGCTGCCCAGATGTAGGCGTTCCCATGTGAACATCACAAGTGATGCCCGTAGCAAGCCCGATGGTCGCGATGGTCTTGACCATCGCGACCATCATCCTAGCCGCTCGCATTAGCTGTGGGTGGCATAATGCCAATGGATTGTGCACAGAATGCTAATGCAACTATACACATGTTCAAAGTCATATGCATCTATGCGATGGCACAGAACCAATCCTCCGCCTGCGGGAGAAGCTGACATTTTTATCATAAGCACTTATACCTGCAGTACACGATGCTAGATTGCTAGATGTTGGATATGCAACTGAATTTGGTATCCAAATTGCATACGAATTACTCTCTGAATAACAAGTAACTCTGGCTACACACCCTCTACACTCACATAACTGTTTTCTTGCGTGCATTCACAGTTGCCATCCAGAAACGCCAATTTAACGCCCTCAGACAAATGGCTAAATGGCTAAGATGCATACGAACCTGAGTCACCCGATCATTTGCAAAGATGCTTATGCAGGCCAAGACACGTGTGTAGTATGCAAACAATTGCTAGATATGGTCACATTCACACTTGCGTGCAACTCAGAATATTTCCCTTAAAGGTAAGGTAGTAGACTCCATACTAGATTTACATTTTGGGTAGGGTTCTTCTTTAACTCAGCTCGCTTTTAATTTATGTGCAGAAATGTGACTGTACACTACTGTTTTTATATTTTATACATGTCTTAAAAGTAAAATACATGTAACCTAAAATTCAGCGTATAGATACGTCCAGAAATTGTTATCAAATGAAAATTGATAATGTTATATCCTTCATTGTTTTAAAAAATGACAATAATATCTGGAACTAAAAAAATAAAAATAAAAACTCTTAACATCTGTGATATACAGCCTGGGCTGGTTTCCAACATAGCAGGAGACAATGAGCGTGTGATCCCTTTGATAGAGTGGAATACAGCACTATTCTAGGCAGGCTGTTCTGGATCACACAACGACAGGGAAACCCCCAAATCTAAACAAGGCCCTAAGTGTCTTTCTGCTAGAAGTAACAGCTAAGAGACTCAGAGTGAGACTGATTACAGTACTTCTGAGGCTGCACATACTGTATATGGGAATGGAGTCAAAATGTCAACATTCAGAATGTTGACAGCAGAACACCGACATTGTCTGAATGTCAACATTCAGAATGTCGACATGAACATTATGTTGTAAGTGTATCGACAGGCACAATGTTCACAGTTTATGTTACGGTTAGGCTGTGGTTAAGGTTTGGCTGCAGTTAGGGTTATTTTAGGGTTAGGGCTTAAATGTGTTAAAAGAAGCTATTTTGACATTATGTCAGTGTTGACATTGTGAATGTCGACAT